>JBAMNC010001716.1:0-657965 GCA_037902135.1 Cetoscarus ocellatus | reverse complement strand
TAATTACACGCAGATGAACTCTGTGTGAGACATGCTTCAGACTCTTGGTGTGAGCGGTACCGGAGCGAAATTGGAGCGGGATGGAGCGACAGATGAGGTGCCGCTCCAGGTTTTTGAATTATCCGCTCCGCGCTCGCTCCCGCTCGGCTCTCATGCTCTGTTCCACACACAAAGCTTACTAAAATACTAAATCACTAACAGCTCAGTCACTTGTCTTTCAGTGCATGGCATTGCACTACTGCATTTTTATTTATAAATACATTTTAGGATGAATTGCCCCTTTTTGATGAGAGAAAATTAAATTTCAACACTGCTGGAGTGGCCACAGAGCCGCTGTTCAGGCCGAGGCAGATAAATGTAGGTTCAAAAAGTATGCCCCCCTGAAAAAATGCAGTGCCCCCCTCTAATTTGTTTCTGCAGCCGGGTCTGGAGTGCGGTACAGGTAGTTTGTCCTTTCCTCACCCCCGTTTCCTGGTTATCGTGCCCGCCCGAGTCAACCCGGCACACCCCAAACACGCTCAGTCATGTGGCGCATGCACAACTACGCAGGAGCCATAGTTGCCAGGTCTGCTTATTATAAGTCTTAATATTCATTTCACAGTAACTGCTGCACGTTAGCAGAAGCTAAGCTGGAAGCTGGAAAATAACTAAGTCTGCTAATCCTAGTTTTTGAGTCAACTTTTGGGTCAGCGCCACAAAATGAAATGTTGTTCTGAAACAGTTTGAGCCACTCTGGTCAAAATGTGACTTTTCCCTCTGTGATAGTCACAAATCAAATCATTTGTGTGCTTGGGTAAAAACACCATCAGAGCGTGTGCACATGTGCATGTGTGTCTATGTTGGTGTGTGTTTCTGATGTCAACCTGGGACTGTTACTTTAAAGTGAAGGTCAAAGATGTCCCCACAAGGTCATAGTAGTTCACTGGTTGTGTGCAGCTTCAGTAAAATGTGGACAAATGATATTTTTCCCTTTTTTCAAAGTTTGAGTCACTTTGAATTGAATTAAAATCTTTATTTGATTCAGTTGAAAACAGTTTCAGTAAAAGACACAGAGCTGGCTCTCTGGCTCTCAGAGCGAGGGACAGAGAGCTGAGTGAATATGTGAGTGACTCTTCTCACTGACACATCCCTGTGTTCATGATGCTAAAGTGAAATGAGAAAGACCAGTTCAGAAACATCAGCTTTGCTGAAGCCTTTAGGATGAAGCAGAGAGGCTACAGAACAGAGAGGAAACAGAAACTTGTTTTGTCTTGGCTGAACTGAAGCAAACCATCCGAGCTGCAGGTGTGACGACGCCCTAAATGTTGCAGACATTGGAGCACAGAGGAGCTCTAACATGAGGAGGAGACGTGAGAACAAAAGAATGACCTCTTCAAATCAAGTTTTGACTTTATGAACTCTTTAATCCCTAAAATTCTGAAAATGAAGTCAGACTTCAGACTTTTTCCTCAACATTAAAAAGTCAGCAGTTTTAATCTTCTTGTGTAAAAGACAAACATGAACTCAAGTGATGAAGCAGCTAAACAGCACGTCTCAAACAGTAAACAGATGATCTACATCTGAACAGAGAAATGTTCTTTAACTAATATAAAGACATTCAGGGTGTAAATGCCAAAACATCATCGTGAATACAAAGCTTACCTTTTCTATGTGAGAGTGCACTCTTAAAGAAGCTTTGACTTGTCTCAAACTTCTTTTTTGCTTCTGCATCGATGAATAACAGTTGTGTCCTGTTTCAGCTTGTGAGAGCATGTATACCATCCTGTTCCTCCACTTTACTACACCAACTGAGCTGAGACTGCGAGGGTTCAGCTGGACTCTTTGACTTTAACTCACAAAATATATAAACTGCCATCACCTCAGTCCTATGTCAGTAAATGACAGGCCAACAGGTTTGATGCTCCAAGATCACCTTCATGTTCACATATACCTGCCATACAGCAACAAAACAGCTGAAACATTTGACACAAACAGTTTGTTGTTTGGAAATTCTCCCAAACATCGAAGAATCAAGCAGAATCATGAGCCCCTGTCATGACCCTCAGGGTCACAGGGTCATGGGTGAAGGAGGTACAAACAGCATCATCTCCTGGCCGTGTGCTGTCATAAATCATTTGTGAATCAAAATCAAAGCTCCTCCATTTCATGTCAAAACAGCAGAATCACTGATTTAACATCACTGCCTTGAAGCAAACAGAGAAATAATTGTTTCCTCAAAGGGTTAAATCCATCACAGGGAACCACTTCATTCATGACACTGACTTCTTAAACCAACACTACGTAGTTTTTCTAACCTCATATAATATTACTAAAATATAACTATGATATAATAATAGACTATTATAATAATAATTCTATTATAATAATAAAAATTATAATAGTCACAAATCAAATCATTTGTGTGCTTGTGCAAAAACACCATCAGAGCATGTGCACATGTGCATGTGTGTCTATGTTGGTGTGTGTTTCTGACGTGATTCTGGGACTGGTACTTTAAAGTGAAGGTCAAAGACGCCCCCACAAGGTCATAGTAGTTCACTGGTTGTGTGAAGCTTCGGTAAAATGTGGACAGATGATATTTTTCCCTTTTTCCAAAGTTGGAGTCGTTTTGAATTGAATTAAAATCTTTTTTATTTGATTCAGTTGAAAACAGTTTCAGTCAAAGACACAGAGCTGATGTGCTGAACATAAAGACTAATGCTGATTCAAACTTTTGCCTTTGGTTGAGCTTTGAAAGATACAGAAAAATACATTATCAATTAAAAAAACAATGTAATATACAAATGGAAATACTACGGTGGCCGACAAGTGCAAACGCGCTGCATATACAGACAGACGCCGCAAATACAGAAACGTGCTGCATATAAGAAAACAGATGCAAAAGGAAAACGCTGCAAATACAGAAACGCGCTGCAAATAGAGAAACGCGCTGCATATCGGAAAACAGATGCAAAACGAAAACACTAAAAATACAGAAACGAACTGCAAATAAGAAAACAAATGCAAAAAGAAAACGCCGCATATTCAGTCAAACAACGGAAGTGCTCCAGGCCTCTAGGGGCAGTGCTGAGCTTCCACCCGAGAGACAGACAGACAGACGCATCAACCTGTGGAGCAGATCAGTACATGAGCGGCAGAGATATTGGTAAGAGGAAAATTGGAGTCGGTAGAGGCAAATGAAAAAGTATGTAATCTTTTTCCTTTTTCTTTCTTTCTTTCTTTTTTCCATATGTGGCCCTCATCTTTTACTGTTTCATGAAAGTTGACAGCAAACGTCATGTAAATCACCTGAAAAAAAAAAAAAAACGCTCCACGCTCTTCGCTCCCAGCTCGCTTACGCTCCGCTCCGCTCCGGGCTGATAGTGGCTATTCTGACCTCCTCAATCTGTCCCTGGGTCATCTCCACCTCCTCCGAATCCCCTGGTCCTTCCTTCTCCAGCCCTGCGCCTGTTGCCCAAGACGAAATTGAGGTGGCGGCAGGGGCAAACATATCTGTAAGTTTGGCACATTTTGCTGCTTCCACTTGAAGGCTTTTCAGCCTTTGTTCACGACGCTTTCAGCACCCTCCTTGTGCTTTCGTGGTCTGTCCATCAGATCATGTGAGCGGGAGGGGGGATCGTGAGCGGAAGGAATTTGTCCGGAGCGCGGAGCGGTTTATTCAACAAGCTGGAGCAGCACCTCATCTGTCGCTCCTTCCCGCTCCAATTTCGCTCCGGTACCGCTCACACCAAGAGTCTGAAGCATGTCTCACACAGAGTTCATCTGCGTGTAATTAAACAGACACTGTTTTCTGTCAGAAACTGGATGTTGACAACTCGGATCAGCACCGCGGACAGCGCAAAAGCTCTCAGACCTCAGTGCAGGTCACCTGCAATCTTCTAAATTGTTTTTATCCAGTGAATGCAATGCGCTTCCGTATTTTCGGAGAGTCAGCGGTGAGTGATTTGAGTGGAGCGGGTAGAAATTCGAGTGAGCGGCGGAGCGTGTGTCAGGACCAGCCCTGTGAGCGAGGAGCGGAAATCTCAACGCTCCGCTCACATGATCTGACTCTGAGACAGACAACAAACAGAGCTACAAACCATGAACGCTTCTGCTATATCTATGATATGATGTTTAGTACTAATTGACCACAACTTTGACTCAGATCATGTGAGCGGGGCGGAGCGGTGAGAATTCCCGCTCCTCGCTCACAGGGCTGGGTGAGCTGGTCCTGACACCTGCTCCGCCGCTCAGAACGGATGCGCGCCGCTCCGCTACAACGCTCCGCCGCGCACCCAAATTTCTACCCGTTCACTCTACGATAATACGAAAGTGCATTGTATTCACTGGATAAAAACAAATGAGACGATTGCAGGTGACCTGCACTGAGGTCTGAGAGCTTTTGCGCTGTCCGCGGTGCTGATCCGAGTTGTCAACATCCAGTTTCTGACAGAAAACAGTGTCTGTTTAATTACACGCAGATGAACTCTGTGTGAGACATGCTTCAGACTCTTGGTGTGAGCGGTACCGGAGCGAAATTGGAGCGGGATGGAGCGACAGATGAGGTGCTGCTCCAGGTTTTTGAATTATCCGCTCCGCGCTCGCTCCCGCTCGGCTCTCATGCTCTGTTCCACACACAAAGCTTACTAAAATACTAAATCACTAACAGCTCAGTCACTTGTCTTTCAGTGCATGGCATTGCACTACTGCATTTTTATTTATAAATACATTTTAGGATGAATTGCCCCTTTTTGATGAGAGAAAATTAAATTTCAACACTGCTGGAGTGGCCACAGAGCCGCTGTTCAGGCCGAGGCAGATAAATGTAGGTTCAAAAAGTATGCCCCCCTGAAAAAATGCAGTGCCCCCCTCTAATTTGTTTCTGCAGCCGGGTCTGGAGTGCGGTACAGGTAGTTTGTCCTTTCCTCACCCCCGTTTCCTGGTTATCGTGCCCGCCCGAGTCAACCCGGCACACCCCAAACACGCTCAGTCATGTGGCGCATGCACAACTACGCAGGAGCCATAGTTGCCAGGTCTGCTTATTATAAGTCTTAATATTCATTTCACAGTAACTGCTGCATGTTAGCAGAAGCTAAGCTGGAAGCTGGAAAATAACTAAGTCTGCTAATCCTAGTTTTTGAGTCAACTTTTGGGTCAGCGCCACAAAATGAAATGTTCTGAAACAGTTTGAGCCACTCTGGTCAAAATGTGACTTTTCCCTCTGTGATAGTCACAAATCAAATCATTTGTGTGCTTGGGTAAAAACACCATCAGAGCGTGTGCACATGTGCATGTGTGTCTATGTTGGTGTGTGTTTCTGATGTCAACCTGGGACTGTTACTTTAAAGTGAAGGTCAAAGATGTCCCCACAAGGTCATAGTAGTTCACTGGTTGTGTGCAGCTTCAGTAAAATGTGGACAAATGATATTTTTCCCTTTTTTCAAAGTTTGAGTCACTTTGAATTGAATTAAAATCTTTATTTGATTCAGTTGAAAACAGTTTCAGTAAAAGACACAGAGCTGGCTCTCTGGCTCTCAGAGCGAGGGACAGAGAGCTGAGTGAATATGTGAGTGACTCTTCTCACTGACACATCCCTGTGTTCATGATGCTAAAGTGAAATGAGAAAGACCAGTTCAGAAACATCAGCTTTGCTGAAGCCTTTAGGATGAAGCAGAGAGGCTACATGATGTGTTCGGGGGGAAGCTTTGTGGAGCTGAAGCTCAGACTTCAGATTGTACAGACACCTGGAGAAGAAACCTCTGCAGCTTCAAGACAGACAGACAGGACATTTAGTGCAAAAAAAGAGTGCATAAAAATCAACTTGTCAACAGTGGAAAAGTACATAACCTTGAGAAAAGGTTGTTTAATACTAACGACTTAATACAAAACCATAAAAGGCTGATGGGAATATCATAAAATCCCAAACAGATGAATCTGCAGCCTCTGATCAGTGAGTCAAAGACACAGGCTCTGTCACTGTTTAGATAATATAATGGAGTGTTGTAAGTTTGGGTCCTGGGGAGAGAGCAAACTTCTTATTTGGGTTCTGAGCCAAAACAGTTTGTGAACACCTGCTCTAAAGTGTCATCTTCATGTTTCCTGACACATGGAGTGTAACTTTGACCTCTTAAATGAAAGTTCACCCACTGACAGAATATTTAAATCAAATTAAAACACTCTTAGGTCTCCATTATTAAAGTTTTCCACAGCACAGAAGCTGGTGATGGAGACCTCTGAGGTCAGGGTTATGAAGACGTCTTAAAACCTTTAAACATGTAATCAAATCCAAAACTCATGTTGATCTGAGTAATACTGACTGAAATTAAACACCCCAGAGTTTCTGTGATAGTTAGTGCAGGTGTCATGAACTTAGAGTAAGCATTTGACCTTAATGAACTGAAAAGACTGCTGAGCCAAAAGTTTGTCTTAGTGGAGTAACTGTGCAGAAGAGGGGGCTCTCTGATTGGCTGGTCAACCAACCAATCAGAGAGCCAACAAAGGGTCAGTTGAATATAAGTCTAAGTGTGAAGAAATATAATAACACAAGCACAAATCACAGTTGCTAACTGTCCTAAGCCGGGGTTGATCCGTCCTCCAGTCCCTGCACTCGGGGATTCTGTTGTGGTCTCAGGTGTAGTCTGGGATTCTGTTGTGGTCTCAGGTGTAGTCTGGGATTCTGTTGTGGTCTCAGGTGTAGTCTGGGGTTCTGTTGGGAGGGGAAGAACAGACCTGTTAGTCCTGTACAGCCCGACACTCAGCATGTTTTTACTGACATTTCACACAAAGACTTCTCTAAAAAATGTGTCTCATAGGACATATCCATAATATGAAGAGCTTTGTGGTCTATTGTAAAGGGTCTTGAGATAACACTTGTTATGAATTGGCGCTATACAAATAAAGACAAAGATTAAAGATAAAGATAAAGATAAAGATAAAGGACCCAGTGTCCAAAAAAGTCAATTTTTATCATAAGTTCAAACAAGTTTCCCATCAAAGTAACTAAACTCTCTTAAGCCTTTCATGCAAACCTCCATCAAGTGTTTTTATTCCTCTTTAGGTATTAAAAAAACCTGCAATTAAATTCATTTATGGATCTAAAGTTCATGGCGTGACAAACATGTCCACTCAGCTGGACACCATGTGTGTGACTGATGAACCAAAGAAATATGGATTTAACCAACCAATAACAGAAATTGATTCAGAGTGAAAAATATGAAAAAAAAAGCATTTTTAATGTTGCTAACCTGATGTAGATGAAATACAGCCAGTGATGCACGGTGTCCAGTTTGGTGAACATGTGATCAATTACAAATTTATTCCAATAGAAAATGAATATTTTGAAGTGTATTAAATATATTAATCATTAGATATGACTTAATGCTAGTATATTTTTTTCTAACTGCAGGGATGTCCTGTTATAGAAAGATCTGCAAAATATTCCAGGGATGTCCAGCATTTCCTACATCCTGTCGGCCATCTTGCTTTTGCCTCAAAACAGTGTGTCTTGTGTGACCAATCACAGTGCAGTGGGCTCAGATGTGTACATGGAGGAGGGCCGGGGGGTGGAGTAAATTATACAGACCATTTTCGCAGGATGTAGGAAATACAAGGAAGCCGTGCAGCGGGAGGCACAGCGTCCTGAAGATCTACAAAGCTTTCTGTGTGGATAATTGTGTGTAGCTGCTCTATAGGAGCCCAAAAATCAAATACAAGGGCCCAAAAATGTGTATAACAGTTCTCCTTTAACTCATAAAATGTAAATACTGAGCCGTACAGGACTGTGCAGCTGAATATTGAGATCTGTTGGTGTGCTAATATTTTCATATCTCCTCAGCTCAAATAATTTACCTTTCACAGTGACTTGGCAGAAAGCCAAATAAATTTCTTCACTTGTTTGGACGTCACATTGGTAATGACCAGATTCTTCAGTCCTGAGGGAGGACACATGAAGTCTGATTCTTCCCTCTCTGAGGAGGTCTTTGTCCAACTGAACTCGTCCTTGAAAGACACCAGACTGAGGATGCTCAACTCCTTTATCATACTGGAACAAGTAATAGTGGTCGTATGAATAAGTTAACAGAAAACAGTTGAAGCTACAAGACTCCAGAGAGCTGTTGGTGAACATCCACTCCAGTGTGACGTTCTCATTCTTGAAGACCTGATAGGAGCTCTGAGCACATCCGACCTCAAATGTTTCTGTTGACAGAGAAGAAGAAACCAAAGTCACCCTGAAGTCTCTTTTTCTGCAGAACACAGATCTTTACACACCAGATGACTTTTTACACTAACTTTACAGTGCAGCTGGATCCATCTGATTCAATGTCTATAACCAGACACCAGATGATTTAGGAAATCACTGATGATTATGACTGTGATTGTGTCTCATAGTTTAGATAATATAAAGTAGTTTTGTGAGTTTGGGTCCTGAGCTGAAAACTTTAGTGAACTCCTGCTTCACAGAATCACAGGGACACATTTCTGTCTCTGTTTCACTGAATGAGCACAGGGTCACAGTCACATGATGATCTTCTTGAGGTTTTAGAAATTCTGTGATTTGATTGTAAAATCATGTTTCTCCTTATGTGAACAGAGCTGTGTTAAATTCTCCTCTGAAATATTCACATTAGTGCCGTTTGTTCACATGAAAACTGAAACTGAACGGAGAGCAGAGGGACTGACCACAGACTGAGCAGCTCAGAGAGATGAACAGGAGGATGATGAAGATCATCTTCTTCATCAGTTCAGCTCTGTAGGAAGAGAAAGACCAAAACACAAAGACATGAATCATGTGACTGAGGAAAGTTCATAATTATGGACAGAAACACATCAAGCTTTTTCTCTGTTTGGAGAAAAACTTCAGAATTTTGACAATATTTGACTTTTTCATTAGATTCTGACTTTAAAAAGGTCAGATTCTTTTCTTTGAGTGTAATTTGCTCTTTATTGTGTTTGACATGTCTTCTCTACATGAGCACTTCTACACACAAGACAAAAGCTCTGCAGCTTCAGGACTTCTCCCTGAAAATAACTTTTATTTAGTTTTCTGTAGCCACACAGAGACTTGAGGATCACTTTTAGGGTCATTAAAATGTTTTATACAAAGCCTTAAAGAGCTCATATTTAGCCTTAAATCAGGTTCATTTCTGATGACTGCTGGAGTATGTTTATAACTAAAGACCAGAGTAACGTCTAGTTTTCATAAACAGAATACCTCTGATCCACCTGTATTCTCTCTCTGTCAGAGCTCTCCTGTTGTCTACAGTCTGAAATGAGCTCACAGACATTTTAAGAAGTTACTGTGGACACATAGAGGAAGTCTGAGGCTGTTTTCACACTCAGATCCTTTGGGAGAGTTGTTCCAATACAAGTGGGTGTTGTGGTTCATTTGAATATATATGAACATGACAATAATCCCTGTTTTGGCACAAACAACCGAGCCGTCTTGTGGAAAGAGGTGGTCTCAGCTCATTTCCAATCAGAGTGGTTCATTTACAATGAGATCACAATCAACAGGGAAACAGGGTGACGAGTTAACTCATCACACCGCTGTAATAGTTTAAGCAGCAGCAGAAGAGATAATAACTGCACCACAGTGACCAGGTAACCAGGCTGAAGACAACCTTAATAATAATGTTCTGATCCCACAGAGTCACTTTCTGAGTTCAGGCACAACATACATGAAAATATCAACACGTGAACATCACTCAGCGTCTCTACAGCAGATCATCTCAGGACTCAACAACATGGACTGATTCAGAAACTCCTAAAGATTCACAAACTGTCCTTTTTAAGCTGCTGTCAGACTTTTCTGTTTCAGACAGTCACTTTTGAGGACACCTCTGCAGGTGTTTCATTGTATGAGGTTTACTCAGTGAACAACAGCAGTGATGGGACACTCGATTCCTTTTACTGACTCCAGTCTGTATGAGTTGCTCACTAAAGTGAATCAGGTTTTCGAGTCACTTGAGTCAGTCACCCAGAGTGAGCACACTGCTCAGGTGAGGGAGCGGCTCTCTGAGAGCACAGGAGCAGCGAGGGAGGGAGAGCGAGTGAGCTGAGCTGCCTGTGAACTGCCAGACTGACATGCTGAGTCCTGAACGGCGGGGAGCAGCAAGTTGGCCAGTTTCCTCAGGTAAGGGAGGGACTCCACGAGCTGGAGGGAGAGCGAGTGAGCTGTGAGCTGGAGCTACTGGGTCAGTCAATCGCTCTTTCTCTCCATCAGCCTGTGATATCACTCAGCTCGGGGCAGAACGGAGAGAAGATGGGGGAGTTGAGTTGAAATAATGACCAGAGCTGTTGCTTCAGCCACGGAGCTAAAACAGTGATTAGCTTGATACATTTACAGACGTGCAGTTAGAATAACAGTTGTGTGGCATGTCTCCTCTTTGCGGTCAGCTGGCAGTAGTCAGTGAACAAGTTAATGGAGACAATGACTCGTAACTCCCGAGTCAGTAAAAAGAACGATTCATTCATGACTGGCACATCACTAAACAACAGTGACAACAAACAATCATCTCCCCTCACGCCCCTTTAGTTCATACAGAGTTTGACCACAGTTATATCATCAGGAGTCCCACACTTCCATATTTAACTGTATAATCCTACACAGGGTGTTTCTCAACACTGCCATGAGAACACCAAACGATCCAAGGACAAACAGAAACTTGTTTAGCCTTGGCTGAACTGAAGCAAACCATCCGAGCTGTAGGTGTGACGACGCCCTAAATGTTGCAGACATTGAAGCACAGAGGAGCTCTAACATGAGGAGACATGAGAACTGAATAATGGCCTCCTCAAACCACGTTTTGACTTTATGAACTCTTAAATCCCTAAAATTCTGAAAATAAAGTCAGAATTCAGACGTTTTCCTCAACATTAAAAAGTCAGCAGTTCTAATCTTCTTATGCAAACAACATAAATGAACTCAAGTGATGCAGCAGCTAAACAGCACATCTAAAACAATAAATATATTATCTCCATCTGAACAGAGAAATGTTCTTTTACTAAGATAAAAACATTTAGGACGTACATGCCAAAACATCACCATGAATACAAAGCTTACCTTTTCTCTGTGAGAGTGCAGTCTTAACAAACCTTTGACTTGTTCAATTGACTTGTTCTTCATCAATGAGTGATAGTTGTGTCATGTTACAGCTTGTAAGAGTGTGTAAACAACTATTACCTCCTCATTTTTGACCAAAGGCAGGCTGGGAACCATCATCATCAGCTCACAGGGTGTGACAGCCGGGATTCAGCCCCACCCTGTGAGCTGCAGGGTCAGCTCAGGTAAATGTTGTATCTCCATTTTAGAAACACCATGAAGAAGTCAGTGTCATGAATGAAGTGGTTCCCTGTGATGGATTTAACCCTTTGTGGAAACAATTATTTCTCTCAGTTTGCTTCAAGGCTTCAATGTTAAATCAGTGATTTTGCTGTTTGACATGAAATGGAGGAGCTTTTATTTAGATTCACAAATGATTTATGACAGCACACGGCCGGGAGAGGATGCTGTTTGTACCTCCTTCTCCCATGACCCTGTGACCCTGAGTGTTATGAGGGGCTGACAATTCTGTCTGATTCTTCAGTGTTTGGGAGAATTTCCAAACAACAAACTGTTTGTGTCGAATGTTTGAGCTGTTTTGTTGCTGTATGGCAGGTATATGTGAACATGAAGGTGATTTTGGAGCATTGTTGGGCTGTCAATCTACACAGAATCTAACAAACTTCAGAGGTTGAAACAGTGCACAGATATTGTTCTCATGTGAAAACAGGGCTGTACAAAGTAATGGCAGGGCCCATGAGAGACCCCATCAGGGCCCTGCACAGATGTCATTTTCACTCTTGAATCGTTTGGTTGTTCCAATACAAGCGGGTGTTCCCTGCTCTGCCCGCTTCGTTTGGATATATGTGAACACAGACATCAATCCTCATTACAGTACAAACAACCGCGCCAAGCTCACCAGACAGAGGTGGTCTCTGCTCACTTCCAATCAGTGAGGAGGCGATTGCCCCAGGAACCAACAAACAGGGTGACGAGTTACCTCATCACACTGCTGTTGTCACAGTTTGAAAACACAAAAAAACAAAAAACAAGGTGAAGGACCCAAATGCAGATTTCCACAAATATCTTTATTTTAAACATTAAGGGATCAAAATCCAAAAGTTATCCTTTACAAAACGTCCAAAATATAAAACAACAATCTCTTCCAAAGTGTAAAAGTACAACAACAAACTCTTACAAAGTACCAAAGTAAACAACTAAAACACACTGGTGGCAGAACTCAAAGAGGCAAATCAAAGTCTCTACAAAAATGTTCAACGAAAACAGACAGAATACCTACAAACAGAAGGAACGCTGGAGAAAACTCTGGAGGAGCACGAGACACTGGAGACTTGGTGACCATGGAAGACGAATGACCCAACACAAAGAGACTAAACACACACAGCATCAAGCACAGGTGAGACAATCACACAGGTGGAGGGAATCACACTCAGAGGAACACAGAAGGGAGGGCAGGAAAACACCACAAGGAACACAGGGATTTCAAAATAAAACAGGAAGCACACGACAAGACACAAACCATGAACACAAAATGGGTATGCGCATCGGAGGACACACTCGGCACCGTGTGGACCACCTCACGGGACAGATGTAATCTGTTCCTGTGTCATAATAGGAGTACAAAATTAAGTGACAATTACATTTAAACACAGCAGCAGGCTAATCCATTCATCATGCTTGTGATCCACTTGCATTACTGGTCTGTCATCGCCAAATACCAGCGCCTTGGGTGAAATTATATGTCGTCATCCTCCTTGCAATAATGTACTCCATCTTTTTAGATCACGTTACGAATAAAGATTAAAACAGAGAAATATGGGCAATCACAGGTAAATCCTTAAGACACTGAGTGACTTACATTTATTCAGCGAGCGTCTCTCTCTTTTTTCTTTTCTATTTAATTTCATGGGATGAGAGAAGTCGGATACTCCGTATCGGATGATGTGGCTGTTTGTGGTTGGCTGAGAGATGTGAACTCGTTAGTTATGACAAACGTCTCTGATCTGACATCAGATGTGATGGGACAATTAATATAGATACAAATGTATGTGCTGGTTCAGACGGTTACATTAAATAGTGGTTGCTGTGATTGTTTATTGCATTGAAACGTGCCTGACAATCTGGACACCTGTCTGTGAGGTTTTGGTGACGTGTGCGCACTGTGCGCCTGTCAGCCAAATTACCACTGCCCTGAGTGCGCCTCTCCTGCGCTGAGAATAGACCAGGTTGGAGCTGGCGGGCTTTCAGCGCACCTTCCGCGCAGTTTTTTGGCACGAAATTGTCACTGCGCCAAGATGAATCTTTCGACACCTCCCCCTGGTGCGCCGTCACACCCATCTCGGCGCAGCTGGTCTACCAAATTGCCAAATTGGCTGCGCACCATGCGCCGGACGAAATTACCACTGCGCGGGGTGCGCCACCCTGAGTTGTGCCAGGAAATTAGAGCCCCACATGTACATCAGATGAAAATCTCTCTTCTTCAGCTTTTCCTTCCTTTCTCTGCTCTGTGTGAAAGCGTTAGTTAAATCAGTGAATGTTTCATTCATGTTCTGCGCTGTTTAAGTGAAGGCAGCGTTTGTTTTGTTGAATGGTTTTACGTGAATAATCAGACTCTGTGCAGGAGAGAGAGGATGGCTTGCGCAGCATGCAGCGTAAATAGTCAGAGGACAGGTCGGAGAAGGGTCAGAGGAGAGGAGATGTGCATTTTGCATTTTAATGAATGTAATGAAATGACAGTGACGCATTAGACTCTAAAATTGCGCAAATCAGAGTACGTTTTCTTATTTGATAAAAAGAATGCCTGTTAAACGCCCCTTTGATTAAATAAGAATTAAATTATGTTTTTTTTCTTTAAATCTGCACTTGAATTTATGGGTGGGGATCCTGTTGGCGGGGGTGTCCGTTGCGACCGCTGGGCGCCGACCCAAATGAACTAAAGGGGAAACACTGAGAATTATTTGTGCAAGTTAATGTTCTGTTTAAATGTTATGGAGTCAAGTAGTGCCTGTATTACACACACTGATCATCACTGTAACGGACGCGGATGTGTAGTTGGAAGGTATGTGTGTAGCCACTCTGTCGTGTGTGGGACAATAATAGGTGACGGACCGAGTGTACTATGAATGGAGCATCAGTAAAGTGAATCTAAAAGGTAAGAGCTCCGTATGTCTCCTGCAGAGCATGTAAGCGGAGTGGAGCAGTGAGATTTCCTGCTCCTCGCTCACACAGCTGTTCTCCCACCCGCTCCGCCGCTCAGAGCGCATGCGTACCGCACCGCTCATTACCGCTCCGCCGCTCACTCAAATGTCTACCCGCTCCACTCAAATCACTCACCACTCACTCTACGAAAATACGGAAGCGCATTGCATTCACTGGATAAAAAAAACTAGACGATTGCAGTTGACCTGCACTGAGGTCTGAGAGCTTTTGCGCTGTCCGCGGTGCTGATCCGAGTTGTCAACATCCAGTTTCTGACAGAAAACAGTGTCTGTTTAATTACACGCACTGCAGTACAGGTAGTTTGTCCTTTCCTCACCCCCGTTTCCTGGTTATCGTGCCCGCCCGAGTCAACCCGACTCACCCCAAACACGCTCAGTCATGTGGCGCATGCACAACTACGCAGGAGCCATAGTTGCCAGGTCTGCTTATTATAAGCCGGTTTGGCTTCTTTTTTGAATAGTTGCTTGAACAGTTTGGCAGTTGTGGGTTGCAGTTTTTTTGGGCTTGTTCCACAAGTACAGTTGCTCATTTGGGCTTGTTGTGCCCCAAAACCGAGGAGGGATCTGATGCTCACCAATACAAACTCAATTCAGACGTTACACAAATTATTTTCTCCCACTCTGGACACAAATTCACATTTTACTGTCAAAAGAGGGGCGAAATGATGTTTTCATCAACAAGAAATCGTTCTGTGCCAGAATTAAATTTTTTTCTATGTAGCTATTACTAGTGGCGGCTGGTGCCAAAAATTTTAAAGGGGGCGCAGCTTTGGAGGAAACAAACCAAAGAAGCGCTCCATACTACAGTGAAAAGAAACTAAAGACAAAACATAATCACAATACAACCTACTTTGAACAATGCACTATTTGAACAGAAATTTTGCCCTCCTTTTCTTCGGGGCTGCAAATTTCTCAGTGACCCTCTGACTGAAGTCCATCATATCCGTCACCAGTCTCTCTTCCATTTACAGCATGGCCAGTGCATTCAGCCTGTCCTGGTTCATGGTGTTTCTGAGGAAAGTTCTGAGAAGCACCTCAGCTTCTGCAGTGGTCATGGGTGTGGTGATGAGGATCTTTAGCAGAGTGACAGTCTCTGAAAATATCTCTCCAAGATTATTTTCCATCAACAACTGGATAAGGTCCACAGCTCCACAGCAGGCCTTGAACTCCTCCTTGCTGTAGATTCAGACTGAGCTCTGTCTTCAGCTTTAGTTGAGCACTGGGTCGGCCTTCAAGGTGCTGCTGAGGGAATCTTCAGGAAACATGGTGTGGTACTGTGTGAACCTGTCATTAAAAAATACATAGAAAAACACATTTTATTACCTAAAGTTAACATCAGTATTTAGTGAAAAAAATCAATAAAACAGCCAAAGCTTTACCTGCTCCCAGAAAATAAAGCTGTAATTTATGTCAGTTTCACTATTTTATGAACATTTCTTGTGTCACCTGAACAGTGTCTTATCTTATACATGATGTCTCATGGCTCAAGATTGTAAACACAAACAGAATCTTATGTACCACTAAACTGATGCTGTAAAACTATGGGTAAAACTACGTGATACAGTTTTTGTATAGATTAACTGTAAAAAGTATGAACAAAACAAAACAAATAAGAAAAAAAAACAAATTAGAAAAAAAAATCAGATACAAGCATGCAGCACAAAGGGCAGAGGGCTCACACCAGCTGACTGATTCTCAGAGCTGAAATGGAGGCTGTCAGTCTTTGGATGACATTTATAGTTTTCAGCAAAATTACTTCAAATTTTAAAAAGTCAACAAAATAAACTTCACATTACAGGAGTCTGTTTCCATCTGCTGGAGCTTTTAAATATTTTTACTTTGTACTGTTATGTGCAGTATTCAGTCAGCAAAAAACACCAACAGAATGTATAATTTCTGTATCCAACTAACATTTTATTATAGCAACTAAACATATGGTATACAATTATATACAATGACATTGCTATATATATTTATATTGATATCTATTACTTTTTATCACATGTTTAGTTGCCATAATAAAATTACAACCTTTAAAGACAAGATGATACATTCTGTTGGTCTGTTTTCGTTGATTTTAGACTGTTCACAGTGGTACAAGCTGGAAAGGCACAAGGTAAGTGTCAAATCTAAAAGCTCCAGTGGATTAAAAAATAATTCTGTAATGGTCATACACCTAAGAGGTAAATAATTTGTGTTGTTTACACTTTTGAGACTAATAAAACCCCACTGTTTTCACCAGTAAACTGCAGCACATAACTTGATAGCATTATCAAGTCTTCTTTTTGTAATTTTTCAAAGGCTTTCACACAATGTAACAGAAATATTTAATGAGCACTGCAATAAACCTCTGCAATAATCTGCATGCACTTGTGTATTACAATTTTTTTGGTTATTTAAAATACATTTTTATAGGTCCCTTAATTTAATATTATAATCAAAATAATGCATCAATTTTTTCAATTAAATTTAAAATTAACTCCTAGTAGGGTAAAAACAAACTTACCCACCCAATAAAAGCCCCAATTCTTCCTAAAAGTATGTTGTTTTTGTAAAAATATGCAAGAATTAAAAACTATATAGATATTTTAGAACTTAAGTCTGCAAAAGGATAATGTTCTACTGAACAAAGCATTTATATCCTCTTGGCAAACTCCTGTAATGTAAAGTTTATTTTGTTGACTTTTTAAAATTTGAAGTAGTTTTGCTGAAAACTATAAATGTCATCCAAACACTGACAGCCTCCATTTCAGCTGTGAGAATCAGTCAGCTGGTGTGAGCCGTCTGCCCTTTGTGCTGCATGCTTGTATCTGATTTTTTTTTCTTATGTTTTTTTTTTTCTTATTTGTTTTGTTTTGTTCATACTTTTTACAGTTAATCTATACCAAAACTGTATCACATAGTTTTACCTTTACTTTTAGAGCATCAGTTTAGTGGTACATAAGATTCTGTTTGTGTTTACAATCTTGAGCCATGAGACATCATGTATAAGATAAGACACTGTTCAGGTGACACAACAAATGTTCATAAAATGGTGAAACTGACATAAATTACAGCTTTATTTTCTGGGAGCAGGTAAAGCTTTGGCTGTTTTATTGATTTTTTTCAGTAAATACTGATGTTAACTTTTGGTAATAAATGTGCTTTTCTATGTATTTTTTAATGACAGGTTCACACAGTACCACACCATGTTTCCTGAAGATTCTCTCAGCAGCACCTTGAAGGCCGACCCAGTGCTCAACTAAAGCTGAAGACAGAGCTCAGTCTGAATCTACAGCAAGGAGGAGTTCAAGGCCTGCTGTGGAGCTGTGGACCTTATCCAGTTGTTGATGGAAAATAATCTTGGAGAGATATTTTCAGAGACTGTCACTCTGCTAAAGATCCTCATCACCACACCCATGACCACTGCAGAAGCTGAGGTGCTTCTCAGAACTTTCCTCAGAAACACCATGAACCAGGACAGGCTGAATGCACTGGCCATGCTGTCAATGGAAGAGAGACTGGTGACGGATATGATGGACTTCAGTCAGAGGGTCACTGAGAAATTTGCAGCCCCGAAGAAAAGGAGGGCAAAATTTCTGTTCAAATAGTGCATTGTTCAAAGTAGGTTGTATTGTGATTATGTTTTGTCTTTAGTTTCTTTTCACTGTAGTATGGAGCGCTTCTTTGGTTTGTTTCCTCCAAAGCTGCACCCCCTTTAAAATTTTTGGCACCAGCCGCCACTGGTAACTACGTAAAAACATTGTGAAACCCCTTTTATTGAATGGTGACAGGTGCTGCTGACAGACTATTACTATGTGGTAAAAATAAATGTTTTTATCCGTTATTTTTTAGAATTTAAAGACACATTATGTTGTGTTCAAGTGGACTTTCTCTGTTGAATTTGGAGGGGGCGGTGCCCCAGCGCCCCCTATTGACAAGCCGCTACTGGCTATTATTGAAAGTTGGGGACAAAGCAGTAAAGGCTCAAGACAGAGGATTACTTTCAAGGAACTGGGTTTTTATTTTACCCAAAAGAAAATCAGTCAAATTTACAACCCAAACTGTTAAGAATCAAACCTGTCACAGAAGTCAACAAAATATAAAACTTAACAATCTAAACAAAAGATAAAATGTTAACTCCACAAAACAGAGCTGACAAAATGAGACAAAGGTTTGGCCAAACCGAAGGAAACACAGAGGCTGAAGAAAATGGCCACTACACTTAAGACAAAACAAAAATAACTTCACCCAAACACCCCCATACCATGGCAGGGCTGGACTGGGACCAAAAAATGGCCCAGGCAATTCTGGCCATGGTGGCCCACCGTGATTACGATGTGCGGAGGCACATACCATGACATACCAGAGGATATATGTACACGTTTTGTCATTTCATAATTAAAATATAGAGCAGCAGCCTACATGGAAGAGAGTAACCATGTTAATAACTGATGCGCTCTTTCACCAATCACTGAGACTTTCATCTTGGGAGAGATGGACAGGCTTTTATCTAACTTTTATATTGATCCTTTACTGCTTTATTATAGTGAATGCAGTAATAGCTACATAGAAATAGATTGATTTCTGGCACATAACGACTTCTTGTTGATGAAAACATCATTTCGCCCCTCTTTTGACAGTGAAATGTGAATTTGTGTCCAGAGTGGGAGAAAATAATTTGTGTAACGTCTGAATTGAGTTTGTATTGGTGAGCATCAGATCCCTCCTCGGTTTTGGGGCACAACAAGCCCAAATGAGCAACTGTACTTGTGGAACAAGCCCAAAAAAACTGCAACCCACAACTGCCAAAATGTACAAGCAATTTTTCAAAAAAGAAGCCAAACCGGCTTATAATAAGCAGACCTGGCAACTACGGCTCCTGCGTAGTTGTGCATGCGCCACATGACTGAGCGTGTTTGGGGTGTGCCGGGTTGACTCGGGCGGGCACGATAACCAGGAAACGGGGGTGAGGAAAGGACAAACTACCTGTACCGCACTCCAGACCCGGCTGCAGAAACAAATTAGAGGGGGGGCACTGCATTTTTTCAGGGGGGGCATACTTTTGAACCTACATTTATCTGCCTCGGCCTGAACAGCGGCTCTGTGGCCACTCCAGCAGTGATGGCATTTATTTTTCTCTCATCAAAAAGGGGCAGTTCATCCTAAAATTTATTTATACAAAAAATGCAGTAGTGCAATGCCGTGCACTGAAAGACAAGTGACTGAGCTGTTAGTGATTTAGTATTTTAGTAAGCTTTGTGTGTGGAACAGAGCATGAGAGCGGAGCGGGAGCGAGAGCGGAGCGGTTTATTCAGAAAGCTGGAGCAGCACCTCATCTGTCGCTCCATCCCGCTCCAATTTCGCTCCGGTACCGCTCACACCAAGAGTCTGAAGCATGTCTCACACAGAGTGCGTCTGCGTGTAATCAAACAGACACTGTTTTCTGTCAGAAACTGGATGTTGACAACTCGGATCAGCACCGCGGACAGCGCAAAAGCTCTCAGACCTCAGTGCAGGTCACCTGCAATCATCTCATTTTTTTAATCCAGTGAATACAATGCACTTCCATATTTTCGTAGAGTGAGTGGTGAGTGATTTGAGTGGAGCGGGTAGACATTTGAGTGAGCGTCAGAGCGGTAATGAGCGGAGCGGTGCGCATGCGCTCTGAGCGGCGGAGCGGGGGTGCGAGAACAGCTGTGTGAGCGAGGAGCAGGAAATCTCACTGCTCCTCTCCGCTCACATGCTCTGCAGGAGACATACGGAGCTCTTACCTTTTAGATTCACTTTACTGATGCTCCATTCATAGTACACTCGGTCCGTCACCTATTATTGTCCCACACACGACAGAGTGGCTACACACATACGTTCCTACTACACATCCGCGTCCGTTACAGTGATGATCGGTGTGTGTAATACAGGCACTACTTGACTCTATAACATTTAAACAGAACATTAACTTGCACAAATAATTTTCAGTGTTTCCCCTTTAGTTCATTTGGGTCCGTCGCAACAGACACCCCCGCCAACAGGATCCCCACCCATAAATTCAAGTGCAGATTTAAAGAAAAAAAAAACATAATTTGATTTTTATTTTAATCAAAACAGCGTTTAACATGCATTCTTTTTATCAAATAAAAAAGTGTACTCTAATTTATGCAATTTTAGAGTCAAATGCGTCCTGTCATTTCACTAAATTCATTAAAATGCAAAATGCATTTCTCCTCTCCTCTGACCCTTCTCCGACCTGTCCTCTGACTATTTACGCTGCATGCTGCGCAAGCCATCCTCTCTCTCCTGCACAGAGTCTGATTATTCACGTAAAACCATTCAACAAAACAAACGCTGCCTTCAGTTAAACAGCGCAGAACATGAATGAAACATTCACTAATTTAACTAACGCTTTCACACAAAGCAGAGAAAGGAAGGAAAAGCTGAAGAAGAGGAGAGATTTTCATCCGATGTACATGTGATGTTCATGTGAACATTTGATCTAAGTCCCCGGCGCTCCGTCTGCCGGTGTGCGTAAAGCCGCAGATAGACGCGCATCGTAGGGACAGTGAGGGATCATCAGTCACTGTGTGTGATTTTATCATTCAAACGGTGTCTTCATAGCTCATGTGCCCTGTTTGAGTGAACACAAAGACTTAAAAAATGACGAGTCAGCCTTTGATGAATCAAAACTCAACATCCTTCATCAGTCCAGCACTTGTTTTCACTCACTCACTGTTTTCTAAATGATAAATTCATCCTAAGGTATCCTGGATCACTTATTCTCCAGAATATAAGAACAATCTTTGACGGATCAAGCTTCAAATACAATCTACTAATGCTGCGTTTCTCAACCTGTGGGTGGAGGCCCATGAGTGGGTCTCAGAGCTGTTTTCAGCGGACGGTGTATAAATCAGAAGAAACCAGACTACACCACTGGACGGACGGACGGACGGACAGACAGACAGACAGACAGACAAACAGACAGACAGACAGACAGATAGATAGATAGATAGATAGATAGATAGATAGGTAGATAGATAGATAGATAGTTGAATGAAAAAATGAACAGAAAATGATGAAAGAAAGATAGATAGATGAATGAATAAATGAAAAATGATTAATATAGACAGATGAATAAACAAACAAAGCACCAAAGCAAGGGGAAACACTGATTTTACTTTGGAAAGGTTGCATTTCCCCAGCTCTTCTTTCTTTTTAGAGTGCTTATTTTAAAAATATTCTGATATCTCTTCAGTTAAATGTTGTTTTTATATTAGTATTTGCTGTGTGCTGTTTACAGAAGCACTTTGCACTGTTCATTCATACTGTAACTTTGTTTGCCTTTGTTAAGGTAGCTACCTCTAAAAAAATACACTTTAAAGAAATGTCAGAAAGGCAGTTTGAGCCTGCAATTTAGATGTTGCAAAATGTTCCAAATAAACGTATTTTTTTTATATCAAACATGTCATTTCTTTCATGAAATGTAGCCTTTCCCATCTACCTCGGTCTCAATGATCAGACATGTAATGTTGTAATGGATAAATGAACAGCTTTATGCTGGTTTAATCCATGCAGGCTAGTCTGCATGCTCTTTTTGGTCATTGACCTTAGGAAGACAAAGTTTCTCTCTTCAAGATATAAACCTGAGGGCGTTTTTAGGTGGGCTGGGGAACAATGGTGAGGGACTTGACTTGACATAACCTGTGACTCAACTCGACTTGACTTGCCCACAGCAGAAAAAACTTGGGACTTGCTTGAGACTTGGACCCAAATGACTTGACTTGACTTGGGACTTGGATTGGAGGGACTTGGGCAATTGTCTGAGAGATACACTCTTTTCTTTATGGGTATGGGTTTCGAGCAGGAGGCTTAAAAAGGGGCTCAGGCTGAACAGGTTAATACCTTTAACAGTCTGGGTTTATGCTTCTTCTCTTTCCCCCCAACGAGTCATGTTGAAACAATGCAGGACGCTGTTGTATGTGTTTGTCATAGAGTTTGTGTATCTCTGCATGTTCACTATGATTTACAGAAGACAGTCTTTCTCCTCTCATCTCATGTTCTCCACGTGTGTGTGTTGGAACTTTGTTGCTAAAGCAAACCGCTTTGTTGATCAATAAGCCATCGATGAAAGAGAGCAGCGACTAGTTTGTGCATCAAACTCTATAACACTTGTCATGAATGGAGGCAAAATATCTTTTTCATTGAAAAATAATTTCAGTGTTATTTGTTCATTTAATCCGATTAAACTGGTACTATAGCAATTAGCATCAATGCTAATGTCTTAGCTAGTAATCGTTGTTGACAGGCTACAGTTGCCTCTCACAGTCAGACTTCATGTGTCCTCCCTCAGGACTGAAGAATCCGGTCGATACCAATGTGACGTCCAAACAAGGGAAGGATTTGGCTGGGCTTCATGCAACGTCAGTGTGACAGGTAAATAATTTCAGCTGAGGGGAAAAGACATTATTGAAACTGTGTCACTGGGATTATCATATCCAGGGATAAAAAAAAATAAAAATGATAAAAATTAGAAATAATTCAGCCAAAAGATTGAAGTCACTTTTCAGTGAAATTGTGACGTTATATTGTGAATTTTGGCTCGTTATTCTGACGTGTCCACTTTTTGAACTCTAGGTCTTATTTGTCATATCTTTGTCAAATTCAGACCCTGCTGAAAAAAAGCATTCAAATGTTAAAGTTCATTAATGACATATCCTAGATTGAGAAATCTGGGAGACAAATCCCCCAAATTCTCTTTTACTTCAGAATATTAAAAATCCCTGTTTTCATTGAAAAATTTAGTGAGCATTGTGTTTTGCAAAAAAAAAAAAAAAAAAAAAAAAAAGTGATTTTAATGGACCGGGCTGTGCAGGACTAACAGGTCTGTTCTCTCCACAGCAGAGCTCCAGACTACACTTGAGACCAGGACTGAGACTGAACCAAAACCTGAGGAAAGAAACACAGGGATTGGAGTATGGATCGGCCTCGGCATAGGACTGTTAGCACTTGTGATTTGCGTTTGTGGTATTGTATTTATTTCCTCCAAGAAAAATACTGGAGGTAACAAGGTAGAAATATTACATATGAAGCTGGGCAGGTAGTAATTGTGTGAACCAAATAGGTGGGACACGTCAGACAGAAGCCACAGCTCTCAAGGAAACCGGCGATAATCTAAATATCCATGAATCTTAATCATCAGTCCATTCACATGGACATCATGTCCCAACTGAACACCAACGTCAGGCACTGAAGCTCACTGAGCAGGAAACTTCCTGTTCACACTGCAGCCATTAAATACTCAGCTGACCCTCTGATTGGTCCATTGACCAACCAATCAGAGAACTGAATGATTTATCAGATGCATTTGTGAATTTATGCTGCATTCTATCTACATCAGAACTGGGAATAGGGGAGTGGGCATGATGTCAGATCAGAGTTATCAGCGTTCCAGTTACAAAGTCTTAAAAAATATTTGCCAATCCACCAAGCTATTGTTAGCCTTTGTGTTAGACACTGTTAGCACGGCCTGCGTTGCAGTTCGCGCAAACCACATGAAGAGTGTAAATAACACTATGGCAGCATTTCCTACATATAGGCATTGAAGAATACTATGAATGTAGCTGATTTAGTGGTCAGAAGTGCAAATAAACAGAATATCACAGGAGCTTACTAACTGTTTACACCTGGGGCAGCCATCTTTGAGGGTGGTGGTGAGGATCCCCTAACTTTCGAGTAGGAAATTCTGATTTCAGGTATTGTTTTAGATTAAATTTCTCACTCCGAACTGGAGTGATCCCCACTTCCCAGAACAACTGGAACGCAGAATAAGGACCGACATGATAGGGTCGAAAAAAATAACTCTAGTAAGTGCAATCACTGTTAAACTACTTTTAAATGTGTGGAGCTGAGTAACAAGTTCATCTGATGAAGAAGACTCACCACAGATGTGACGTTTGTTTGTAACTCTTCATCAGACCCAAAACGTCTGTGGTGATTATTGTTCATCTATTAACTTATCATTGCCATTAGTATTTTTATTATTATTAGTATAATTATTGTTAGTTTTATTATTATTTTTGAGCTCAGCTCCACTGCTGTGTCAGTGGTGTATAAATGGGTTTGATAGAGGATGAATGTGTTTCTGATCCTGATGGAGAACTAACAGAGAAACTGAACCATCAGTGTTTGATTACATGTGACCTGTGAAGTTGCTTTGAGACAGACAAGAAAAACACTTTATAAGCTCAGGTATATTTACCAAATACTTAAATTTAACGTATCTTCTTTTATGAAAAAACCTTTGTGTTTATTTCTTCTGCCTTTTGACAGAAACAAGCAGCTGGCTTAAAGGACATAAAACTGTCCTTTACTAGAAAACGGCTGTCACAGACACATCAAGAAACGACTTACTGACAGGAAACTGACTTTTTACATCTGAATGAGCACAGGCTGTGTAATTATCCATCTGACCATCTAATGAATGTTAAAACAATATAAATCACCTGTAACATGTACGGATTTAGCAGCTTTTTATGCCACAGACATTTTTGTCATGATCTTACACCAGAATCCTGTAGCACAATCAGACGCTTCTTTTTGATCTGAGCAGCATCTGGTTGTTTCTCCACAAAGTCAGACAGTCTTTGGAAACTACTGTATAAGTATGTGAGGAAAAGTGAGTTCTGTTTAATATGGTGACAGTTTGGTCAGAACAAAATAACATGTCGGTAAAGGTTTGATCGAACTTATTGTGACCAACAGAAAAAACTTTTGCTACTTGAAATGTGAAGACGTTTCCAAAAATGTTGTGTCCTGATATATTTATTGCATTCTTATGTTTATTCAACACACTTATCGTATTTTCATTTGTGTATTACATTTCTTTTTTAATTGATAATGTATTTTTCTGTATCTTTCAAAGCTCAACTAGAGACAAAGTTGGAATCAGTATTAAACTTTATGTTCAGCACATCAGCTCTGTGTCTTTGACTGAAACTGTTTTCAACTGAATCAAATAAAAAAGATTTTAATTCAATTCAAAATGACTCAAACTTTGGAAAAAGGGAAAAATACCATTTGTCCACATTTTACTGAAGCTGCACACAACCAGTGAACTACCATGACCTTGTGGGGGCGTCTTTGACCTTCACTTAAAAGTAACAGTCCCAGGTTGACATCAGAAACACACACCAACATTGACACACATGCACATGTGCACACGCTCTGATGGTGTTTTTACACAAGCACACAAATGATTTGATTTGTGACTATCACAGAGGGAAAAGTCACATTTTGACCAGAGCGGCTCAAACTGTTTCAGAACAACATTTCATTTTGTGGCGCTGACCCAAAAGTTGACTCAAAAACTAGGATTAGCAGCATTAGTTATTTCCAGGGTGACTTAGTTAGCTTCTGCTAACATGCTGCAGTGACTGTGAAATGAATATTAAGACTTTCAGAGCAGGATGACCTTTTATTATGGCTTCATGGTGCACTCCCAAGTTCAGAGTGCTGATCAGCAGGATCAGGAGGATCATCTTCTCCCTGATGGAGGAGACTGAGCTGAGGAGACACAAACACACTGAAGTTCAGTCTGATGTGAGCAGAGACGGCTTAGTGACAGAAAGTACACTCCACTCTTCTCCAGCTCCCTCAGTATCTGACACCACTGAACAGATACACTCTGATCTGACTTTCCAAAGCCATCTGGACCCTTATTTGGTCTTCATGATCAGATCTGAACCCCCACAGAAGGACGGCTGGTTTTGAAAGATCAGGATTGATAGCTCTCCAACTTTGGGCAGTAGAAACATGAATAACTCCAGACTTAACTAGACGCAGCTACAGACAGCAACAAAAAGCTGCTTTATTTTCTCACTGAATATAAAATACTGTCATTAAGCTGCATACCTCCTCCAGGTATGGAGGAGGTGGGGCTCGTCAGCACTCTCCACCCCTTCAGAAGTCCTAAATGTGACCAATCACAGTGCAGTGGGCTCAGTGGGATGTGTACATGGAGGAGGGCCGGGGGGTGGAGTAAATTACACAGACCATTTTCACAGGATGTAGGAAATACAAGAAGGCAGTGCAGTGGGAGGCACAGCGTCCTGAAGATCTACAAAGCTTTCTGCGTGGATAATCGTGTGTAGCTGCTCTATAGGAGCCCAAAAATCAAATACACAGCCCAAAAATGTGTATAATAGTTCTCCTTTAACTAAAAAAATATGTAAATACTGAGCCGTACAGGACTGTGCAGCTGAATATTGAGATCTGTTGGTGTGCTGTTATTTTCTTTTACCCTCAGCTCAAATAGTTTACCTGCCACATTAACGAAGCATGAAGCCCCGCCAAATCCGTCACCTGTTAGGGCGGTACAACGGTGAACACCAGAGTCTTCAGTCCTGAGGGAGAAAACATGAAATCTGGTTCTTCTCTCTCTGAGGGGGTCTTTGTCCCACTAAACTCGTGCTTCAACGAGACCAGACTGAGGAAATGTTGGTCCATTAAAATACTCTAACAGGATTGACGTTTTGCGATCAATGAACCGATAAAAGTAGATTTGAAGAGCATCCACAGTGCTGTTGGTGAACGTCCACTCCAGTGTGATGTTCTCATTCTTGAAGCCCTGATAGAAGCTCTGAGCAGATCTGACCTCAAATTTTTCTGTTGACAGAGAAGAAGAAACCAAAGTCACCCTGAAGTCTCTTTTTCTGCAGAACAGAGATCTTTACACACTAGATGCATTTTTTACACTAACTTTGCAGTCCAGCTGGATCCATCTGATTCAGTGTTTATAACCAGACACCAGATGATTTAGGAAATCACTGATGATTATGACTGTGATTGTGTCTCATAGTTGAGATCATATAAAGAAGTTTTGTGGGTTTGGGTCCTGAGCTGAAAACTTTAGTGAACTCCTGCTTCACAGAATCACAGGGACACATTTCTGTCTCTGTTTCACTGAATGAGCACAGGGTCACAGTCACATGATGATCTTCTTGAGGTTTTAGAAATTCTGTGATTTGATTGTAAAATCATGTTTCTCCTTATGTGAACAGAGCTGTGTTAAATTCTCCTCTGAAATATTCACATTGGTGCCGTTTGTTCACATGAAAACTGAAACTGAACAGAGAGCAGAGGGACTGACCACAGACTGAGCAGCTCAGAGTGATGAACAGGAGGATGATGAAGATCATCTTCTTCATCAGTTCACCTCTGTAGGAAGAGAAAGAACAAAACACAAGGACATGAATCATGTGACTGAGAAAAGTTCATAATTATGGACAAAAAACACATCAAGCTGTTTTCTGTGATTTGAGAAAAATCTCAGAATATTTGACTTTTTCATGAGATTCTGTCACTTTTTTTGAGGACACCTCTGCAGGTGTTTCATTGTATGAGGTTTACTCAGTGAACAACAGCAGTGATGGGACACTCGATTCCTTTTACTGACTCCAGTCTGTATGAGTCGCTCACTAAAGTGAATCGGGTTTTCGAGTCACTTGAGTCAGTCACCCAGAGTGAGCACACTGCTCAGGTGAGGGAGCGGCTCTCTGAGAGCACAGGAGCAGCGAGGGAGGGAGAGCGAGTGAGCTGTGAGCTGGAGCTACTGGGTCAGTCAATCGCTCTTTCTCTCCATCAGCCTGTGATATCACTCAGCTCGGGGCAGAACGGAGAGAAGATGGGGGAGTTGAGTTGAAATAATGACCAGAGCTGTTGCTTCAGCCACGGAGCTAATACAGTGATTAGCTTGATACATTTACAGATGTGCAGTTAGAATAACAGTTGTGTGGCATGTCTCCTCTTTGCAGTTAGCTGGCAGTAGTCAGTGAACGAGTTAATGGAGACAATGACTCATAACTCCCGAGTCAGTAAAAAGAACGATTTGTTCATGACTGGCACATTAAACAACAGTGACAATAAACAAGCTGCAGCCCATCCTGCTCATCTCCTGAGGGCTGACACCACCCCTCATGCCCCTTTAGTTCATACAGAGTTTGATCACAGTTATATCATCAGGAGTCCCACACTTCCATATTTAACTGTATAATCCTACACAGGGTGTTTCTAATCACTGTCATGAGAACACCAAACGATCCAAGGACAAACGGAAACTTGTTTTGTCTTTGCTGAACTGAAGCAAACCATCCGAGTTGTAGGTGTGACGACGCCCTAAATGTTACAGACATTGGAGCACAGAGGAGCTCTAACATGAGGAGGAGACTTGAGAACAAAAGAATTACCTCTTCAAGTCAAGTTCTGACTTTGTGAACTCTTTCATCCCTAAAATTCTGAAATAATTCTTAAACTGATATAAACACATTCAGGGTGTAAATGCCAAAACATCATCGTGAATACAAAGCTTACCTTTTCTATGTGAGAGTGCACTCTTAAAGAAGCTTTGACTTGTCTCAATCTTCTCTTTTGCTTTTGCATCGATGAATAACAGTCGTGTCCTGTTTCAGCTTGTGAGAGCATGTATACCATCCTGTTCCTCCACTTTACTACACCAACTGAGCTGAGACTGTGAGGGTTCAGCTGGACTCTTTCACTTTAACTCACAAAATACATAAACTGTCATCACCTCGGTCCTATGTCAGTAAATGACAGGCCAACAGGTTTGATGCTCCAAGATCACCTTCATGTTCACATATACCTGCCATACAGCAACAAAACAGCTGAAACATTTGACACAAACAGTTTGTTGTTTGGAAATTCTCCCAAACATTGAAGAATCAGACAGAATTGTGAGCCCCTGTCATGACCCTCAGGGTCACAGGGTCATGGGTGAAGGAGGTACAAACAGTATCATCTCCTGGCCGTGTGCTGTCATAAATCATTTGTGAATCAAAATCAAAGCTCCTCCATTTCATGTCAAAACAGCAGAATCACTGATTTAACATCACTGCCTTGAAGCAAACAGAGAAATAATTGTTTCCTCAAAGGGTTAAATCCATCACAGGGAACCACTTCATTCATGACACTGACTTCTTAAACCAACACTACGTAGTTTTTCTAACCTCATATAATATTACTAAAATATAACTATGATATAATAATAGACTATTATAATAATAATTCTATTATAATAATAATAATAATAATAGTCACAAATCAAATCATTTGTGTGCTTGTGCAAAAACACCATCAGAGCATGTGCACATGTGCATGTGTGTCTATGTTGGTGTGTGTTTCTGACGTGATTCTGGGACTGGTACTTTAAAGTGAAGGTCAAAGACGCCCCCACAAGGTCATAGTAGTTCACTGACTGTGTGAAGCTTCGGTAAAATGTGGACAAATGATATTTTTCCTTTATTTGATTCAGTTGAAAACAGTTTCAGTAAAAGACACAGAGCTGATGTGCTGAATGTAAAGTTTAATGCTGATTCCAGGGTTTGCCTTTAGTTGAGCTTTGAAAGATACAGAAAATACATTATGAATTAAAAAAGCAATACACAAATGCAAATATAAAAAGTGTGTTAAATACATGTATAAAACATGACAAATGCATCAAGACATTTTTGGAAACGTCTTCACACTTCAAGCAGCAACATGTTTTTTTCTGCCGTTAATAAGTTTTGTCAAACATTTACTGACATTTGAGTCAGTTCTGATCAAATGTCACCATTTGGAGCAGAAATCACATTTCCTCACATCCTCATGCAGTAGATTAAAAAGGCAAGGCAAGTTTATTTGTAGAGCACAATTCCTACACAAGGTAATTCAAAGTGCTTTACAGAACAAAAAATTCATTAAAATCACAATACAAAATAAAAACAAAAATAATCATTATAAAACGAACTTTAAAAGAAAGAGAAGAGTGCAGAAAAAATCCTCTCAGTCATATGCACAGCTAAACAGAGCTGTTTTGAGCCTAGATTTAAACATTGTCAGTGTAGAGGCCTGTCTCACACAGTCACCAAACCAGATGCCAAAAATAAAAAAAAAGCTGCTAGTCAGAGTCCTGGTCATCATGTCCTCTGACATCACCCTCCTCATCCGTTCAATGACACCATCACCACCCTCTGGCTCTCAGAGCGAGGGACAGAGAGCTGAGTGAATATGTGAGTGACTCTTCTCACTGACACATCCCTGTGTTCATGATGCTAAAGTGAAATGAGAAAGACCAGTTCAGAAACATCAGCTTTGCTGAAGCCTTTAGGATGAAGCAGAGAGGCTACATGATGTGTTAGGGGGGAAGCTTTGTGGAGCTGAAGCTCAGACTTCAGATTGTACAGACACCTGGAGAAGAAACCTCTGCAGCTTCAAGACAGACAGACAGGACATTTAGTGCAAAAAAAGAGTGCATAAAAATCAGCTTGTCAACAGTGGAAAAGTACATAACCTTGAGAAAAGGTTGTTTAATACTAACTACTTAATACAAACCATAAAAAGGCTGATGGGAATATCATAAAATCCCAAACAGATGAATCTGCAGCCTCTGATCAGTGAGTCAAAGACACAGGCTCTGTCACTGTTTAGATAATATAATGGAGTGTTGTAAGTTTGGGTCCTGGGGAGAGAGCAAACTTCTTATTTGGGTTCTGAGCCAAAACAGTTTGTGAACACCTGCTCTAATCAAATCCAAAACTCATGTTGATCCGAGTAATACTGGCTGATATTAAACACCCCAGTGTTTTTGTGATAGTTAGTGCAGGTGTCATGAACTCAGTATTTCAACTTAATGAACTGAAAAGACTCGGGCGAGACGGAAGTTTGTCTTAGTGGGTTAGCTGGGCAGAAGAGGGGGCTCTCTGATTGGCTGGTCAACCAACCAAACAGAGAGCCAACAAAGGGTCAGTTGAATATGAGTCTAAGTGTGAAGAAAGATAATAACACAAGCACAAATCACACTTGCTAATAGTCCTGAGCCGAGGCCAATCCGTCCTCCAGTCCCTGTGTTTCTGTCCTCAGTGTCAGACCTGGTCTCAGGTGTAGTCTGGGGATCTGTTGCAGAGAGAAGAACAGACCTGTTAGTCCTGCACAGCCCGACACTCAACATGTTTTGACTGACATTTCACAGAAAGACTTCTCTAAAAAAATGTGTCTCATAGGACCCAGTGTCCAAAAGGTCCATCTTTATTGTAACTTCAAACAAGTTTCCCATTAAAGTAACTAAATTCTTCTGAGCCTTTCATGCAAACCTCCATCAAGTGTTTTTATTTCTATTTAGGCATTAAAAAAACCTGCAGTTGAATTAATTTATGGATCTAAAGTCCAAGCAGTGACAAACATGTCCACTCAGCTGGACACCACGCGTGTGACTGTTGAACCAAAGAAATATGGATTTAAACCAACACTACGTCGTTTTTCCACCCTAATATAATATTTCTAGAATCACTGTGACGGTACATCCCCTTACAACAGGTTGAATGACACCTCTTTCATGGTCTGAGGGGGTCTGTATCACCTTCACTGGCATTAAGTAACTTCGATGTGGATGGTAGGAACACTTCCACACTAAAAAACTACAAATGTTTACTGCTTTGACTGCTTAATGGCATACGTCATTTCCCACTTGAGGTGAAAGCTAAAGGTTGGGAAAAGGAGAATATAAAGCAGTTTTTGAATTTTTAAACAGATTTAATGAACAGAATTTAGTTTAAAGTAAATATGCACTTATTTTCCTCATGGAAAAGGGACCTCCAGCTCACACTCCTGCATAGTGGGTGGCAGTAATGCTTCTCTGACGCTGGACGCCACCCGCCATTAAACAATAGTAATAATAAGAAGAAAGCTAAATGTAGCGTTTTTATCATGGCGGAAGTAGCGAAAAACCAGAAGAAAAGAAGTGTTTATCAGAGGAGACGAAAAAAATGAAAGCTGGAGAGTAACAAGCTAAATACCCGGACAGGGATAAACACTGGCCCGGCGTTCACTCGCTGGCATGAGCTGAAAGACAAGACAGGATGTCCAACCGCTGCTAATTTAGCCCTGCTACTATTGAACTTGTAAGTACATGATGATTTATTCAAATAGAAACATGATCAGACTGTACTTTATCAGTCCACATGGTTTATTTGTCTCTCAGGATGTCCTGTCGACTCGCTGCTCCTCCCTCTGTACGTCAACAAATGGACGTTGGTGTGAGGCGCTCTGTTTTATGACCACGCAGTTACACTCAATGACCATAGGGGCCACTAGAGAGATGAAAGCCAGAATCTTACTTAGTGCTGATTTAACCAACCAACAACAGAAATTGATTTAGAGTGTGGAAAATATGAAAAAAAGCATTTTTAATGTTGCTAACCTGATGCAGTTGAAATATCGTCAGTGATGCATGGTGTCCAATTTGGTGAGCATGTGATCAATAACAAATTTCTCCCAATAGAAAATAAATATTTGGAATTTATAAATTAGATTTATCATTATATATGACTTAATGCTAGTATATTTTTTTTCTAACTGCAGGGATGTCCTGTTATAGAAAGATCTGCAAAATATTCCAGGGATGTCCAGCATTTCCTACATCCTGTCAGCCATCTTGCTTTTGCCTAAAAATATATACATACCATGATAGGCCAGTAGGTGGCAGTGTATGGGACGACACACAAGCGGCTACTTTGTTGGCTGATATCTGCGACTCTAACAACAAAACCCGAGCACATACAAGAGAACAGCCTTTGAATAGCTGTCTCTGCAGAGACCACGATGCATGAGAGAGTCAAAGTCCTGTCCAATCAGATCAAGTTTTTAACAAAGATGTGACACATCGGACCGGGACATAAGAAGTGGACACGTCAGAATAACAAGCTAAAGTTTACAATATAACAGTATATTCAGCGTAGTCTCAGTGACGTTAATGCGTGCTGGACTCCCCTACATGGCCGTGCCCAGGTATGGAGGAGGTGGGGCTCGGCAGCACTCTCCACCCCTTCAGAAGTCCTGAGTGTGACCAATCACAGTGCAGTGGGCTCAGTGGGATGTGTTCATGGAGGAGGGCCGGGGGGTGGAGTAAATTACACAGACCATTTTCACAGGATGTAGGAAATACAAGGAAGCGGTGCAGCGGGAGGCGCAGCGTCCTGAAGATCTACAAAGCTTTCTGTGTGGATAATCATGTGTAGCTGCTCTATAGGAGCCCAAAAATCAAATACAAAGGCCTGAAAATGTGTATAACAGTTCTCCTTTAACTCATAAAAATGTAAATACTGAGCAGCACAGGACTGTGCAGCTGAATATTGAGATCTGTTGGTGTGTTGATTTTTTCTTATCCACTCAGCTGAAATAAATTACCTGTTACAATGACTTGGCATGTATCATAGTCATATCCTTCACTTGTGGTCACTTCACATTGGTAACCTCCAGTGTCTCCAGTCCTGAGGGAGGACACATGAAGTCTGATTCTTCCCTCTCTGAGGAGGTCTTTGTCCCAGTGAACTCGTCCTCTAAAGAGACCAGACTGGGGAAGCTCAACTCCATTAACATATTTTAACAGGCTTGAGATGTTTTTGCGATAAGTGTACGCTTGACAGGAGATATTAAGAGAATCCAGAGAGCTCTTTGTGAACGTCCACTCCAGTGTGACGTTCTCGTTCTTGAAGCCCTCATAGAAGGTCCGAGCAGGTTTGACCTTAAATGTTTCTGTTGACAGAGAAGAAGAAACCAAAGTCACCCTGAGGTCTCTTTTTCTGCAGAACAGAGATCTTTACACACCAGATGACTTTTTACACTAACTGTGCAGTGCAGCTGGATCCATCTAATTCAATGTCTATAACCAGACACCAGATGATTAAGTTAATCACTGATAATTATGACTGTGATTGTGTCTCATGGTTTAGATCATATAAAGTAGTTTTGTGAGTTTGGGTCCTGAGCTGAAAACTTTAGTGAACTCCTGCTTCACAGAATCAAAGGGACACATTTCTGTCTCTGTTTCACTGAATGAGCACAGGGTCACAGCCACATGATGATCTTCTTGAGGTTTTAGAAATTCTGTGATTTGACTGTAAAATCATGTTTCTCCTTATGTGAACAGAGCTGTGTTAAATTCTCCTCTGAAATATTCACATCAGTGCCGTTTGTTCACATGAAAACTGAAAGTGAACAGAGAGCAGAGGGACTGACCACAGACTGAGCAGCTCAGAGTGATGAACAGGAGGATGATGAAGATCATCTTCTTCACCAGTTCAGCTCTGTAGGAAGAGAAACACCAAAACACAAAGACATGAATCATGTGACTGAGAAAGATTCATAATTATGGACAGAAACACATCAAGCTTTTGTCTCTGTTTGGAGAAAAACTTAAGAATTTTGACAACATTTGACTTTTTCCTGAGATTCTGACTTTAAAAAGGTCAGATTCTTTTCTTTGAGTGTAATTTGCTCTTTATTGTGTTTGACATGTCTTCTCTACATGAGCACTTCTACACACAAGACAAAAGCTCTGCAGCTTCAGGACTTCTCCCTGAAAATAACTTTTATTTAGTTTTCTGTAGCCACACAGAGACTTGAGGGTCACTTTTAGGGTCATTACAATGTTTTAAACAAAGCCTTAAAGAGCTCATATTTAGCCTTAAATCAGGTTCATCTCTGATGACTGCTGGAGTATGTTTATAACTAAAGACCAGAGTAACGTCTGGTTTTCATAAACAGAGTACCTATGATCCACCTGTATCCTCTCTCTGTCAGAGCTCTCCTGTCGTCTACAGTCTGAAATGAGCTCACAAACATTTTAGGAAGTTACTGTCGTCACATAGAGGAAGTCTGAGGTTGTTTTACACTCAGATCCTTTGGGAGAGTTGTTCCAATACAAGTGGGTGTTGTGGTTCATTTAAATATATATGAACATGACAGTAATCCCTGTTTTGGCACAAATAACCGAGCCGTCTTGTGGAAAGAGGTGGTCTCAGCTCCTTTCGAATCAGAGTGGTTCATTTACAATGAGATCACAATCAACAGGGAAACAGGGTGACGAGTTAAAGCTATGGTCTACGATCTGAAAACCAGTTTGGCTGTTAAGACAGATTTGAAAAACGCAGCCTGTCCCCCCTTCACTCACCCCTCCCCTCCGTGTTCCAAGATCCTGCCCCCCAGCTCGTGTCGCCTCCCAACAACACGCCCCCTCCGATAGAGCACGAAGCCGGCCGGCAGAAAATATCAGCAGCAACAACAACTTGAGATTGCTCATAGCTGAAAGTAACAAACACGACAGTCATCCCCCTTGTAACACACAGTGGTAGCAATTTCAATTGGACTGGCTGTGAAGCGGGTCTGGCGTCGCCACTGTTAGCCGATCAGGATTTACCTTTCTCGGCGTGTCTTCACCAGCTCAGTTTACAATGCTAACGATGCGTGGCTAACTTATGCTAATGCTGGTCTTCTCCTGCTCCATGACGCTTCAGTAGCTGTGCAGCTAGCTGCTCACCAGTACAGGGAGGTAGTGGGGAGGAGGCGGGACCATGGGCTGGACGGTGCAGAGCAGGGGAGACAGGGGATTGGATGGACTCATGGACCAATCCGAACAGCGGGGAACGGCGGTTCGGATTGGTCAACTATTATGCCGCTTTGCAGCGGATATACTGAATTCATTTTTTTCGTTCTCTTTGGTCTTTATATTGCGTAGATCGGACCATAGGGCCATAACGGCCTTGTAAACGGTGTTATTAAGATGTACCAAGCTTCCAAATTGTAGACCATAGCTTTAACTCATCACACCGCTGTAGTAGTTCAAGCAGCAGCAGTGGAGATAATAACTGCACCACAGTGACCAAGTAACCAGGCTGAAAACAACCTTAATAATAATGTTCTGATCCAACAGAGTCACTTTCTGAGCTCAGGCACAACATACATGAAAATATCAACACGTGAACATCACTCAGCGTCTCTACAGCAGATCATCTCAGGACTCAACAACATGGACTGATTCAGAAACTCCTAAAGATTCACAAACTGTCCTTTTTAAGCTGCTGTCAGACTTTTCTGTATCAGAGAGTTACTTTTGTAGGTGTTACATTGTAATCTGCTCCCATGCTGTCTAGTGTCCCCTACAGTCTGTGTTTAAAGTAGGGCTGCACAATTTTGGTCAAGATGATCATCACGATTATTCATCATGTTAGGGAAAGCATCTGCAATTTTTATTGCAGTATTTTTAAACTACTAATAACTGAATAGTTTTCAGTTTTTTGTTGCTTTAACTTGGCATTATTGTTATACCATGTTACTGCATTAATTAATTAATTAAGAACTCAAATGACAACAATGGTGAGTTACTCTGATAATAGGGCTCGACAGCAATAATAAGAGTAAATTAATATTAGTCTGTGTTCTCACTGTTATTTTTGTCATTGTTGTTACTCAGTATTTTACAGGATCAGGTTTTACTTGCAGTGGGGAAATCATGAATATTTATTTGACATCATCAGGATGTCAGAGGGTCTTTCCCTGACATTTGTAAACCTAAATAATTTCTTTACTGCAGTCTGATCACTTTTTATACACAACTTTAAAATAATTATGAGGTAGTCTTGTGATCTTTGTGGTGCTTTTTGAAATCTGTTATCAGTGTTTTGAAGCTCATATCACTTAAATAACTATTTTCTTAGTTTCATGTCGATCTTATGTCGGATAAACATTAAGAGTAACAGACACACCTGAGTTTGTAGTGATTGAATGAGAGAGAGTGACAGCTATCACATCACACACAGTAATAAAAACACAGTCTGGTATCTGTCAGTCAAAATCCTCTCACTTCAAAAAACAAGGACACAATTCCACTAAATTTAGCATCTCCCTGTTTCTCTCGTCTTTAACGAGGCTTTATCGCGCCTCTGTTTTAAAAGTTTGATCCTCCGTCCTTTCACTGCAGCAGCTGATGTTTTAAAGTAAGAGTCTGCATCAAATCATCTGCTGGATAAGCTCACAGCTAAAGATGCTCTGCATCTGCTGCAGGTCACACAGAGGTCACACAGAGGTCACACGTAATAATTAAAACAGCCACACTTTCACCCTTGGGTCTATATGTGGCTTTTTTTTTTTTTTTTTTTTTTTGCCACAAATAGATTTTATTTAGAACTAATTGACCATAACTTTCACTGTATTTAAGAGAGTGCCACAAACTTTAGCTGCTGTAAAAACACATCAGATAATTGTTTTTCAAAGTTTCCCCCCTCCAAGTCTCTTCATGTGGCTCAGTCCTGATCAAAACTTTTGTTTTTTAATTATGGATTTTAACCCTTTAAATGCCAGTTTCATAGGTGATTTCACTACAGTGTCATGTGATTATAATGGGAGTCAGTGGGGAGTAAAACTTAAAATCTGATGCTGCGCAAAAAATAATAAATGCACCGAAGCCGATGTTTTTACTAATCTTTGACAGATAAGAGAGAAATAGCACGTAAAACATATCCAGCCTCTGATCATTTTTTATATTGAAAATCAGTTTTTTACCAAATTAGTGGCATCACCTATGAAATTGGCATTTAAAGGGTTTAAATCCATAATCTTTAAAAAAATATGTATTACTTTTGATCAGGGCTGAGCTTGAGGAAGAGATTTGGGCAAAAAAAATCAAAATAAATATTTATCTGGTATGTTTTTAAAGCAGCTCTCTCTAAAGTTGTGGCTTGTAAACAGCCATAACAGGAACAAAGGGAGTAAAAAAATAAATCTGATGCTTTGCAAAAAATAATAATACACCAAAGTCAATGTTTTTACTAATCTTTGACAGATCCAAGAGTGTGATAGCATGTAAAAAACCTCCTGCCTCTGATCATTTTTTACATTGAAAATCAGTCATTTTGTGTTTCTTTTCCCAAATCAGTGACATCGCCTATGAAATTGGCAGTTAAAGGGTTCAATCCATAATAAAAAAATAGTATTGATCAGTTCTGAGCTTGATGAGTAAAACATTTTGAAACATAATATTTATCAGTTATGCTTTTATAACAGCTAAAGTTAAACAGCCAAAACAAAACTAAAGGATGTGTTCCAAAACAGCACTTCAGGGTTAAATGCAGATGGGGGCTGCATTAGACAGCAGCTCGAACCTTAGAGGATGAAAATCTCTTAATTCTTCATGTTTTCCTCTCTTTCTCTGCTTTGTGTGAATGTTGCTTAGATCAGTGAACACATCATTCAGGTTATGCACTGTTTAACTGAAGAAGAATTTAGGAACGGGAAAGTAAAAGTTAAAGTCACACAACCATGCGAAAGGTCTTTGCGCAGCTTGTAGTGGTTATACGGTAATTCAGGGCGTTTTCTGTGGGCATACCGTGTATACCCGCCTACCTCATAGACTACACCACTGTCTCTAACCTTCTTGTGTAAAAGACAAACATGAACTCAAGTGATCAAGCAGCTAAACACACGACGTCTCAAACAGTAAACAGATGATCTACATCTGAACAGAGAAATGTTCTTTTAACTAATATAAAAACATCCAGGATGTAAATGAACAAAACATCATCATGAATACAAAGCTTACCTTTCTTTGTGAGAGTGCAGTCTTAAAGAACATTTCAGAATCAGAATCTGATTCTCAGTTTCCTCCAAAATGGAGGAGCTTTGATTTTGATTCACAAATGATTTATGACAGCACACGGCCAGGAGAGGATGCTGTTTGTACCTCCTTCTCCCATGAACCTGTGACCCTGAGGGTTATGACAGGGGCTCACAATTCTGTCTGATTCTTCAATGTTTGGGAGAATTTCCAAACAACAAACTGTTTGTGTCAAATGTCTAAGCTGTTTTGTTGCTGTATGGCAGGTATTTGTGAACATAAAGGTGATCTTGGAGCATCAAACCTGTTGGCCAATCAAACTACACAGAATCGAACAAACTTCAGAGGTGGAAAGAGTGCACAGATATTGTTCTCATGTAAAAAACAGGGCTGTACAAAGTAATGGCAGGGCCCCTGAGAGACCCCATAAGGGCCCTGCACAAATGTCATTTTCACTCTTGGATCATTTGGTTGTTCCAAACATCCCTGCTCTGCACGCTTCCTTTAAATATATATGAGCACAGAAATCGATCCTCTTTTCAGCACAAACAACCATGCAATGCTGGCTTTGACGTGAGGACAGCTCAGGATTTCAAAATGCTGTCATATGAACATGAAACCATCCAAAGGAAATATGCATATTTGTAGATTTTTTTTTTCAACTGAATCATAATTATAATAATAATTATAATGATACATCATAACAAAACAACCGACCTGTAGGTGTGAAAGTCACCTCAGTCATTAGGTACACCTGTTTAACTGCTAATTAATGCAAAAAGCTAATAAACCAATCACACAGCAGCAAATTACGAGGTGCCATTTGAAAAGAAGCTCATGCTAAACAAACAGCAACATTTTGTCACATTTAGCTTCAAACCATGTACAAGCAACTGGTGTGAAATTTTTATAGTGACCTTTTACGACATTTACAGCAATATTTGTCATCTTAGAAATATCTTAAATAGTTAAATGTAAATATTAAATGTCAAACGTAAATGCTAAATCTAAATCTAAATATAACTATAAATGTTAAATATAAATATAAATTTTGAATATAAATGTCAAATATAATATTAAATATAAATATAAATGTAACATACAAACATTAGGCTAAATATAAATATAAATGTTAAATATAAATGTTAAATAAAAATATCAATGTTCAATGTAAATATAACTGTTAGATCCAAATCTCTCAGGCGCAACTAAATATTTAGCTAACCTGCAAATTAATGCAACACCTGTAACAGGAAGTTCCAAAATAAAAGCTCGGGGAGTTCTCGTCAGCTACAACCACCTCCGCAGAGCCACAACAGCGCTTGTTAGCCCAAAAGAGATTTCCTACTAGCATCTGTGCAATTCATGCTTAGCATATTTGCTTCGTTTTTTATTGCTGAGCATAAAAACTTCAGAACATGTTACAGAAAATGTAGCTAATGAGGTTTCAATGTCACACCGTGCAGACCAGCCACACTGTCCACCTCCACTGGGACATCATACCACCCGGTGTACTCCCCCAGTGACAACTCTGGGTCTCCCCAGTACAGAACTGCGGTCACGCCATCCGGGCTTCAAATTCTGTTGCGCACGTCGACCAGGTGTTACGGGGCGTGTCGGTGATGCGTTCAGTAGCACCGTGGAAATTCAAATGACTAATGCTCCAAATCCGTGAATGAAAATCGAATCTTTTCTGTCTTGATCGATCCCTGTTAATTTTTTTAATTCGTTAAAATGCATCAGAAAGTTAACGTTCAACTGAATTCCAGACAATTTGACTGTAGGATTATTTTTTTTAGAGCTCTCCAAAATCAGGCATTTGAGACCCGTTTTGACTAATGTCAGATATTAGAAAAAGAAGAAAAGAAGATTAAAAGAAAAGCAGATCAGGCTGCGGTTTATCTGTCAAAAAGTAACCCTGAAGAGTCAGTTTGAAAGACAAGGCTGGGCAGTAAGTAGACAGGTAGCTTTAAATAGCCAAAGCAGGTGATAATTTCCTTTTAACCCTGTGTTTTTTGTTGAAAAATACACCACAGAATAAATTATCACCCCTGTTTTGAGATTTAATGTCACATCATGTAAAAGTGTAATGTTTGTATTGATCACTTCCCCAAGTTACTGTGCCTAAATAGCTTGTTGTTTGTAGTTTTTCTTCCTGTACATTTTCTTTTATTTTAATCTGTCCTTTGCAGAGGATTGTACTCATATTTTGTCATAGCATATGGAAACTGAGGGAGAAAAAAAACAAAAGCTTAAGCAATCAAAATGACCATTTACTAGTGTTGCCACAATATCAGAATTATAACTTTAATAATAATATTAAGCTTAGCAACCTAAAAAAAATAGGGAGCAGAACTTTAAATTGATTTAGTACAACCCCTCAGGGTTTGGTCACATTTTGGAATTGACAGCTAATTAAAAATGCAGAAGATACACATCCTTAATGTTTACTCTCACCTTATTAGTTTGAGACAAATATTCTGCTGTCACAAAACACTGAACACATTATGCTGATTCAGTATTAGTGTATTATTTGCTATTTTCACCATTTGAATTTCGTGTGCATGATTTATTCATTGTATGATTTAGGTCCATTTTCTGTTATCAGTCCTGATCTTTTTTCTTTGAGTCACCTTGAGGCAGGAGGAGGGAAACAGGTGTGGCTGAGGTGATCTGACTCAGTGACAGGTTGGATTTGGTCCAACATTTTACTGAGTTGGAACAAATCTGCCATGGTATGAGTGCGTTTGGGTTAAGTTAGTTTTGTTTTGTGTTTAGTTTAGTGTGGTGGCCATTTTCTTCACCCCTGTGTTTCCATTAGTTTGGTCAAACCTTTGTCTCATTTTGTCAACACACTTTGGTTTGTAAATCTGACTGATTTGCTTTTGGGTAAAATAAAAGCCCTCTTTCTTTAAAGTGATCCTCTGTCTTGAGCCTTTACTGCTTTGTCCCCAACAACTACCCACATTTAGCTGTGTCGCTCATTTCACTAAAACACAGTCCTTACAAGTTGTAAATTGTTGTAAAAGTGATGATTTAGGCTTTCCAGTGATATCCAACACAAAAGCAAATGTTAAGAAAGAAGAGAAAACTCTTTTTGAAGAGTCCTCTCCTCTTTTCTGGACCAGAAGTCCAGCTCCAGTATCCTCAGACAGCACAGGACCTCTGGCGTCCTATTGAGACTAAAAGACTTCACTGCAGCTTAATGACAGTATTTTATATTCAGTGAGAAAATAAAGCAGCTTTTTGTTGCTGTCTGTAGCTGCGTCTAGTTAAGTCTGGAGTTATTTATGTTTCTACTGCCCAAAGTTGGAGAGCTATCAATCCTGAACTTCCAAAACCAGCTGTCCTTCTGTGGGGGTTCAGATCTGATCATGAAGACCAAATAAGGGTCCAGATGGCTTTGGAAAGTCAGATCAGAGTGTATCTGTTCAGTGGTGTCAGATACTGAGGGAGCTGGAGAAGAGTGGAGTGTACTTTCTGTCACTAAGCCGTCTCTGCTCACATCAGACTGAACTTCAGTGTGTTTGTGTCTCCTCAGCTCAGTCTCCTCCATCAGGGAGAAGATGATCCTCCTGATCCTGCTGATCAGCACTCTGAACTTGGGAGTGCACCGTGAAGCCATGATAAAAGGTCATCCTGCTCTGAGAGTCTTAATATTCATTTCACAGTCACTGCAGCATGTTAGCAGAAGCTAACTAAGTCACCCTGGAAATAACTATAATATAATAATAGACTATTTATATAATAATAATAATAATAATAATAATAATAATAGTCACAAATCAAATCATTTGTGTGCTTGTGTAAAAACACCATCAGAGCGTGTGCACATGTGCATGTGTATCTATGTTGGTGTGTGTTTCTGATGTCAACCTGGGACTGTTATTGTAAAGTGAAGGTCAAAGACGCCCCCACAAGGTCATAGTAGTTAACTGGCTGTGTGAAGCTTCAGTAAAATGTGGACAAATGGTATTTTTCCCTTTTTCCAAAGTTTGAGTCATTTTGAATTAAAATCTTTTTTATTTGATTGAGTTGAAAACAGTTTCAGTCAAAGACACAGAGCTTATGTGCTGAACATAAAGTTTAATGCTGACTCAAATGTTTGCCTTTGGTTGAGCTTTAAAAGGTACAGATAAACACATGATCAATTAAAAAAGCAATACACAAATGCAAATATAAAAAGTGCATTAAATACAGGTCTAAAATATGACAAATGCATCAAGACATTTTTGGAAATGTCTTCACACTTCAAGCAGCAAGATATTTTTTTCTGCCATTAACAATACAGTGGCTCCAATAAGTATTTGTACACTACTTGAAAATTTGACTACACAACAGCTTTTGTATATTCGGCTAAATACTTGCTATTGTGTGTAAAAGTGATTAAAATATTTGATAATCAATATGTTTTAAACAAATATTTAATGTCAAAATGGCATATTTGGTCAGAAATGCGATTATCTAACCCAATAAGTATCTGTACAGTTCCATTAGTGAGTCACAAAACTTATAATACTCACCTAAAATTGACTCCAGATGTTTACAGGACATGGCTGACTCACTTGGTCTGATTTGGTCAAGCGTGACCATACTGGACACTCCCTCTGTACACAGACTGGCCTATATAAATGGCCTGACCATGCACATAATGTATTCCTGTGATATGGCTAAGACAGGCGAGATACCCCGTCGAATGCGGGAGCAAATCATTCAGCTACATAAAGAAGGCCAAAGCACCAGAAAAATTGGAACTCGGCTATCGTTACGCCGCACGACCGTGCAGTACATCATCAAGACGTACAAACAGTCTGGATGCATAGCCAATGCAGCCAGGAAAGGACGTCCCAGGGAGACCAGCCAGCGCACTGACCGGTACATCTCCCAGCTGGTCCAGAGGGAGAGACAGTCCTCGGCCTCCAGTCTTGCCACTAAAGTGGAGGAAGCAAGTGGAAACCATGTTTGTGCCCAGACCATCCGTAACTGCCTCCATGAAGTAGGTCTGGCTGGGAGGGTGGCCCGTAAGAAGCCCTACATCAGCGCCAGGAATCGCTGAAAACGCCTCAGATTCGCTCAGGAACACAGAAACAAACCTTCTGCATTCTGGAATAGCATCCTGTGGTCTGACGAATCCAAATTTAACATGTTTGGATCAGACGGCAAAAAATCGGTGTGGAGAAAGCCAGGTGAAGAGGACAAGCCAGAGTGTATACAGCCTACAGTCAAGCACGGAGGTGGAAATGTCCTGGTCTGGGGTTGTATGTCATACAGTGGCGTTGGATCCCTTCATTTCATCGATGGAATGATGGACTCTGCCATGTACGAGGACATCCCGAACCAGCACATGCTGCCATCAGCTCGGAGGCTCCTTGGTCGCAGGTACGTGTTCCAGCATGACTGTGATCCGAAGCACACGTCTAAGCGGGTGAAGGCTTTCCTGGTACGTAAGAAGGTTAAGGTGCTGGAATGGCCCCCACAGAGCCCAGATTTGAACCCCATAGAGCACCTGTGGGAGGAGGTCAAGAGGCGTCGTCATGGTTAGCATGCCCCAAACAAGGCTGCAGGGCTCCAGACACTGATCCAGGAGACGTGGGATGGCCTCGGCCCAGAGGTGTGTCAGAAACTCGTGGATAGTATGCCTACCAGGTGTGGGGCGATCATTAAAGCACGTGGTGGAGCAACCAAGTACTGAGAATGAACTGTACAAATACTTTTTGGACTTCAATAAATGATAAAACTTCACTAATTTCTTTGTGTTGTTTATAACATGAAAAATATGGTTATGTTTTGTAATGATGGAACATCCAGATCTATCCAAGTGATTCATGTAACTAATTTTACATAATAGGTGTGTACATTCACAATTCTCAGAGGTGTACAAATACTTATTGGAGCCACTGTATGTTTGATCAAATATTTACTGACATGTTTGTCAGTTCTGATCAAAATGTCCCCATTTGGGGCAGAAATCACATTTCCTCACATCCTCAGTAGTTTAAAAACACAGTCACCAAACCAGATGCCAAAAATAAAAAAAAAGCTGCTAGTCAGAGTCCTGGACATCAGTGCAGAGGACAGTGTGCTCAAACACACTCTGAGTTTCTCTGATTCAGCCTTTCCCAAAGGTTAGGGCCCGACCCAAAATGGTTCACAGCCCGTTTTTCCAGGGTCACACTGTCAGAGTAAAATCAGTGAAGTGACTGTGAGCTCAGGCTCATCCCCTCCTCATCTGTTCACTGACACCATCACCACCCTCTGGCTCTCAGAGCGAGGGACAGAGAGCTGAGTGAATATGTGAGCGACTCTTCTCACTGACACATCCCTGTGTTCATGACGCTAAAGTGAAATGAGAAAGACCAGTTCAGAAACATCAGCTTTGCTGAAGCCTTTAGGATGAAGCAGAGAGGCTACATGATGTGTTAGGGGGGAAGCTTTGTGGAGCTGAAGCTCAGACTTCAGATTGTACAGACACCTGGAGAAGAAACCTCTGCAGCTTCAAGACAGACAGACAGGACATTTAGTGCAAAAAAGAGTGCATAAAAATCAGCTTGTCAACAGTGGGAAAGTACATAGCCTTGGGAAAAGGTTGTTTAATACTAACTACTTAATACAAACCATAAAAAGGCTGATGGGAATATCATAATATCCCAAACAGATGAATCTGCAGCCTCTGATCAGTGAGTCAAAGACACAGGCTCTGTCACTGTTTAGATAATATAATGGAGTGTTGTAAGTTTGGGTCCTGGGGAGAGAGCAAACTTCTTATTTGGGTTCTGAGCCAAAACAGTTTGTGACCCCCTGCTCTAAAGTGTCATCTTCATGTTTCCTGACACGTGGAGTGTAACTTTGACCTCTGAAATGAAATTTCAAATTAAAACTCTCTTAGGTCTCCATTTTTAAAGTTATCCACAGCACAGAAGCTGGTGATGGAGACCTCTGAGGTCAGGGTTATGAAGACGTCTTCAAACCTTTAAACATGTAATCAAATCCATTCAAAAAATTACATACAGATGCACTCTGTGTGAGACATGCTTCAGACGCTTGGTGTGAGCGGTACCGGAGCGAAATTGGAGCGGGATGGAGCGACAGATGAGGTGCTGCTCCAGCTTTTTTTCTTTAAAAAAAGGAAAAAAAAAAAAAAAAAAAAAACGCCCAACGCTCTCCGCTCCGCTCCGGGCTGATAGTGGCTATTCTGACCTCCTCGATCTGTCCCTGGGTCATCTCCACCTCCTCCGAATCCCCTGGTCCTTCCTTCTCCAGCCCTGCACCTGTTTCCCAAGACGAAATTGAGGTGGCGGCAGGGGCAAACATATCTGTAAGTTTGGCACATTTTGCTGCTTCCACTTGAAGGCTTTTCAGCCTTTGCTCACGACGCTTTCAGCACGCCCCTTGTGCTTTTGTGGTCTGTCCATCAGATCATGTGAGCGGGAGGGGGGATCGTGAGCGGAAGGAATTTGTCCGGAGCGCGGAGCGGTTTATTCAACAAGCTGGAGCAGCACCTCATCTGTCGCTCCATCCCGCTCCAATTTCGCTCCGGTACCGCTCACACCAAGAGTCTTCTCTCTCTTTTTTTTCTTTTCTATTTAATTTCATGAGATGAGAGAAGCCGGATACTCCGTATCGGATGATGTGGCTGTTTGTGGTTGGCTGAGAGATGTGAACTCGTTAGTTATGACAAACGTCTCTGATCTGACATCAGATGTGACGGAACAATTGATATAGATACAAATGTATGTGCTGGTTCAGACGGTTACATTAAATAGTGGTTGCTGTGATTGTTTATTGCATTGAAATGTGCCTGACACTCTGGACACCTGCCTGTGAGGTTTTGGTGACGTGTACGCACTGTGCGCCTGTCAGCCAAATTACCACTGCCCGGGTGCGCCTCTCCTGCGCTGAGAATAGACCAGGTTGGAGCTGGCGGGCTTTCACAGCATCTTCCTCGCGTTTTTTTGGCACGAAATTGTCACTGCGCCAAGCTGAATCTGTCGACACCTCCCCCTGGTGCGCCGTCACACCCATCTCGGCGCAGCCGGTCTACCAAATTGCCAAATTGGCTGAGCAGGGCGGTGTGCTGGACGAAATTACCACTGCACGGGGTGCGCCACCCTGCGCCACCCTGAGTTTCGCCAGGAAATCAGAGCCCCTTGGATCCAAAAAGTGGACACATCAGAATGACGAGCCAAAATTCACAATATAACGTCACAACTTCACTGAAAAGTGACTTCAATCTTTTGACTGAATTATTCTAATTCTTTACCATTTTTAACATTAAAAATCACACCTTTACCCTTTTTCCTGAATATGATAATCCCAGTGACACAGTTTCAATAATGTCTTATCCCCTCAGCTGAAAATATTTGCCTGTCACACTGACGTTGAAAAAGCCCAGCCAAATCGTTCCCTTGTTTGGACGTCACATTGGTATCAACCAGAGTCTTCAGTCCTGAGGGAGGACACATGAAGTCTGATTCTTCCCTCTCTGAGGAGGTCTTTGTCCAACTGACCTCGTCCTCTAAAGACACCGTGCTGAGGAATCTCACGTCCTTTAACATATTTTAACAGTAGTAAGTGTTGTAATCAGTGATCAAAAAACAGGAGATAGTAAGAGAATCCAAAGAGCTGTTGGTGAACGTCCACTCCAGTGTGATGTCCTCATTCTTGAAGACCTGATGGAAGCTCTGAGCACATCTGACCTCAAATGTTTCTGTTGACAGAGAAGAAGAAACCAAAGTCACGCTGAAGTCTCTTTTTCTGCAGAACAGAGATCTTTACACACCAGATGACTTTTTAAACCTTATATCCAGACAGCAAAAGTTTATGCTAACTTTGCAGTGCAGCTGGATCCATCTAATTCAATGTCTATAACCAGGCAGATCCATCTTACAAAGCTTCAAGCTGGAACAAATGTGCTGGGTCTGCAGAGGCACTGACCAATCAGCATCCTTTGAGGGGAAAGAGGCGGAGCTATGAGCGTGAGGACAGTGAGAGGCAACTGTAATTACTTACTACGATTATAGCTAAGACATTAGCGTGGATGCTAATTGCTATAGTACCAGTTTAATCTGATTAAATGAACAAATAACACTGAAAATACTTTTCAATGAAAAAGATATTTTGCCTCCATTCATGACAAGTGTTATAGAGTTTGATGCACAAACTAGTCGCTGCTCTCTTTCATCGATGGCTTATTGATCAACAAAGCGGTTTGCTTTAGCAACAAAGTTCCAACACACACACGTGGAGAACATGAGATGAGAGGAGAAAGACTGTCTTCTGTAAATCATAGTGAACATGCAGAGATACACAAACTCTATGACAAACACATACAACAGCGTCCTGCATTGTTTCAACATGACTCGTTGGGGGGAAAGAGAAGAAGCATAAACCCAGACTGTTAAAGGTATTAACCTGTTCAGCCTGAGCCCCTTTTTTAAGCCTCCTGCTCGAAACCCATACCCATAAAGAAAAGAGTATATCTCTCAGACAATTGCCCAAGTCCCTCCAATCCAAGTCCCAAGTCGAGTCAAGTCATTTGGGTCCAAGTCTCAAGCAAGTCCCAAGTTTTTTCTGCTGTGGGCAAGTCATGTCGAGTTGAGTCACAGGTTATGTCAAGTCAAGTCCCTCACCATTGTTCCCTAGCCCACCTAAAAACGCCCTCAGGTTTATATCTTGAAGAGAGAAACTTTGTCTTCCTAAGGTCAATGACCAAAAAGAGCATGCAGACTAGCCTGCATGGCCTAAACCAGCATAAAGCTGTTCATTTATCCATTACAACATTACATGTCTGATCATTTAGACTGAGGTAGATGGGAAAGGCTGCATTTCATGAAAGAAATGACATGTTTGATATAAAAAAATATGTTTATTTGGAACATTTTGCAACATCTAAATTGCAGGCTCAAACTGCCTTTCTGACATTTCTTTATAGTGTATTTCTTTAGAGGTAGCTACGTTAACAAAGGCAAACAAAGTTACAGTATGAATGAACAGTGCTTCTGTAAACAGCACACAGCAAATACTAATATAAAAACAACATTTAACTGAAGAGATATCAGAATATTTTAAAAATAAGCACTCTGAAAGGAAATAAGAGCTGGGGAAATGCAACCTTTCCAAAGTAAAATCAGTGTTTCCCCTTGCTTTGGTGCTTTGTTTGTTTATTCATCTGTCTATATTAATCATTTTTCATTTATTCATTCATCTATCTATCTTTCTTTCATCATTTTATGTTCATTCTTTCATTCAACTATCTATCTATCTATCTATCTATCTATCTATCTATCTATCTATCTATCTATCTATCTATCTATCTATCTATCTATCTATCTGTCTTTCTCTCCGTCCGTCCGGTGGTGTAGTCTGGTTTCTTCTGATTTATACACCGTCCACTAAAAACAGCTCTGAGACCCACTCATGGGCCTCCACCCACAGGTTGAGAAACGCAGCATTAGTAGATTGTATTTGAAGCTTGATCCGTCAAAGATTGTTCTTATATCATGGAGAATAAGTGATCCAGGATACCTCAGGATGAATTTATCATTTAGAAAACAGTGAGTGAGTGAAAACAAGAGCTGGACTGATGAAGGATGTTGAGTTTTGATTCATCAAAGGCTGACTCGTCATTTTTTAAGTCTTTGTGTTCACTCAAACAGGGCACATGAGCTATGAAGACACCGTGTGAATGATAAAATCACACACAGTGACTGATGATCCCTCACTGTCCCTACGATGCGCGTCTATCTGCGGCTTTACGCACACCGGCAGACGGAGCGCCGGGGACTAAGATCAAATGTTCACATGAACATCACATGTACATCGGATGAAAATCTCTCCTCTTCTTCAGCTTTTCCTTCCTTTCTCTGCTTTGTGTGAAAGCGTTAGTTAAATCAGTGAATGTTTCATTCATGTTCTGCGCTGTTTAACTGAAGGCAGCGTTTGTTTTGTTGAATGGTTTTACGTGAATAATCAGACTCTGTGCAGGAGAGAGAGGATGGCTTGCGCAGCATGCAGCGTAAATAGTCAGAGGACAGGTCGGAGAAGGGTCAGAGGAGAGGAGAAATGCATTTTGTATTTTAATGAATTTAATGAAATGACAGGACGCATTTGACTCTAAAATTGCGCAAATTAGAGTACACTTTTTTATTTGATAAAAAGGATGCCTGTTAAACGCCCTTTTGATTAAAATAAAAATCAAATCATGTTTTTTTTTCTTTAAATCTGCACTTGAATTTATGGGTGGGGATCCTGTTGGCGGGGATGTCTGTTGCGACGGACCCAAATGAACTAAAGGGGAAACACTGAGAATTATTTGTGCAAGTTAATGTTCTGTTTAAATGTTATGGAGTCAAGTAGTGCCTGTATTACACACACTGATCATCACTGTAACGGACGCGGATGTGTAGTAGGAACGTATGTGTGTAGCCACTCTGTCGTGTGTGGGACAATAATAGGTGACGGACCGAGTGTACTATGAATGGAGCATCAGTAAAGTGAATCTAAAAGGTAGGAGCTCCGTCTGTCTCCTGCAGAGCATGTGAGCGGAGAGGAGCAGTGAGATTTCCTGCTCCTCGCTCACACAGCTGTTCTCGCACCCCGCTCCGCCGCTCAGAGCGCATGCGCACCGCTCCGCTCATTACCGCTCTGACGCTCACTCAAATGTCTACCCGCTCCACTCAAATCACTCACCACTCACTCTACGAAAATATGGAAGTGCATTGTATTCACTGGATTAAAAAAATTGGACGATTGCAGTTGACCTGCACTGAGGTCTGAGAGCTTTTGCGCTGTCCGCGGTGCTGATCCGAGTTGTCAACATCCAGTTTCTGACAGAAAACAGTGTCTGTTTAATTACACGCAGATGAACTCTGTGTGAGACATGCTTCAGACTCTTGGTGTGAGCGGTACCGGAGCGAAATTGGAGCGGGATGGAGCGACAGATGAGGTGCTGCTCCAGCTTTTTTTAAAAAAAGGAAAAAAAAAAACCAAAACGCATCATTCTGGCACATTTTCCTGCTTCCACTTGAAGGCTTTTCAGCCTTTGTTCACGACGCTTTCAGCACCCTCCTTGTGCTTTTGTGGTCTGTCCATCAGATCATGTGAGCGGGAGGGGGGATCGTGAGCGGAAGGAATTTGTCCGGAGCGCGGAGCGGTTTATTCAACAAGCTGGAGCAGCACCTCATCTGTCGCTCCATCCCGCTCCAATTTCGCTGCGGTACCGCTCACACCAAGAGTCTGAAGCATGTCTCACACAGAGTTCATCTGCGTGTAATTAAACAGACACTGTTTTCTGTCAGAAACTGGGTGTTGACAACTCGGATCAGCACCGCGGACAGCGCAAAAGCTCTCAGACCTCAGTGCAGGTCACCTGCAATCTTCTAAATTGTTTTTATCCAGTGAATGCAATGCGCTTCCGTATTTTCGGAGAGTCAGCGGTGAGTGATTTGAGTGGAGCGGGTAGAAATTCGAGTGAGCGGCGGAGCGTGTGTCAGGACCAGCCCTGTGAGCGAGGAGCGGAAATCTCAACGCTCCGCTCACATGATCTGACTCTGAGACAGACAACAAACAGAGCTACAAACCATTAACGCTTCTGTTATATCTATGATATGATATTTAGTACTTGACCACAACTTTGACTCAGATCATGTGAGCGGGGCGGAGCGGTGAGAATTCCCGCTCCTCGCTCACAGGGCTGGGTGAGCTGGTCCTGACACCTGCTCCGCCGCTCCGCAGAGCGGATGCGCGCCGCTCCGCTCATCACCGCTCCGCCGCGCACCCAAATTTCTACCCGTTCACTCTACGATAATACGGAAGTGCATTGTATTCACTGGATAAAAACAAATGAGACGATTGCAGGTGACCTGCACTGAGGTCTGAGAGCTTTTGCGCTGTCCGCGGTGCTGATCCGAGTTGTCAACATCCAGTTTCTGACAGAAAACAGTGTCTGTTTGATTACACGCAGATGCACTCTGTGTGAGACATGCTTCAGACTCTTGGTGTGAGCGGTACCGGAACGAAATTGGAGCGGGATGGAGCGACAGATGAGGTGCTGCTCCAGCTTTCTGAATAAACCGCTCCGCACTCCGGACAAATTCCTTCCGCTCCGCTCTCATGCTCTGTTCCACACACAAAGCTTACTAAAATACTAAATCACTAACAGCTCAGTCAGTTGTCTTTCAGTGCACGGCATTGCACTACTGCATTTATATATATATATATATATATATATATATATATATATATATATATATATATATATATATATATATATATATATATACATTTTAGGATGAACTGCCCCTTTTTGATGAGAGAAAATTAAATGCCATCACTGCTGGAGTGGCCACAGAGCCACTGTTCAGGCCGAGGCAGATAAATGTAGGTTCAAAAGTATGCCCCCCCCCTGAAAAAATGCAATGTCCCCCCTCTAGTTTGTTTCTGCAGCCGGGTCTGGAGTGCGGTACAGGTAGTTTGTCCTTTCCTCACCCCCGTTTCCTGGTTATCATGCCCGCCCGAGTCAACCCGGCACACCCCAAACACGCTCAGTCATGTGGCGCATGCACAACTACGCAGGAGCGATAGTTGCCAGGTCTGCTTATTATAAGCCGGTTTGGCTTCTTTTTTGAAAAGTTGCTTGTACATTTTGGCAGTTTTTTTGGGCTTGTTCCACAAGTACAGTTGCTCATTTGGGCTTGTTGTGCCCCAAAACCGAGGAGGGATCTGATGCTCACCAATACAAACTCAATTCAGACGTTACACAAATTATTTTCTCCCACTCTGGACACAAATTCACATTTTACTGTCAAAAGAGGGGCAAAATGATGTTTCCATCAACAAGAAATCTTTATGTGCCAGAATTAAATTTATTTCTATGTAGCTATTACTGTATTCACTATAATAAAGCAGTAAAGGATCAATATAAACCTTAGATAAAAGCCTGTCCATCTCTCCCAAGATGAAAGTCTCAGTGATTGGTGAAAGAGCACATCAGTAATTAACATGGTTACTCTCTTCCATGTAGGCTGCTGCTCTATATTTTAATTATGAAATGACAAAACGTGCACATATATCATCTGGTATGTCATGGTATGTGCCTCCGCACATCGTAATCATTGTGGGCCGCCATGGCCAGAATTGCCTGGGCCATTTTTTGGTCCCAGTCCAGCCCTACCATGGTATGGGGGTGTTTGGGTGAAGTTATTTTTGTTTTGTCTTAAGTTTAGTGTGGCGGCCATTTTCTTCACCCTCTATGTTTCCTTCGGTTTGGCCAAACCTTTGTCTCATTTTGTCAGCTCTGTTTTGTGGAGTTAACATTTTATCTTTTGTTTAGATTGTCAAGTTTTATATTTTGTTGACTTCTGTGACAGGTTTGATTCTTAATAGTTTAGGTTGTAAATTTGACTGATTTTCTTTTGGGTAAAATAAAAACCCAATTCCTTGAAAGTGATCCTCTGTCTGTAGCCTTTACTGCTTTGTCCCCAACAACTACCCACGTGTTTAGCTGTGTCGCTCATTTCACTAAAACACAATCCTTATACGTTGTACCTCGTTGTAAAACTGACTGCTTAGGCTTTCCAGTGAAATCAAACACAATAGCAATTAAAGCAGAAAAAAACTCTTTTTGAAGAGTCCTCTTCCCTTTTCTAGACCAGAAGTTCAGCTCCAGAGTCCTCAGACAGCACAGGACCTCTGGCGCCCTATTGAGACTAAAAGACTTCACTGCAGCTTAATGACAGTATTTTATATTCAGTGAGAAAATAAAACAGCTTTTTGTTGCTGTCTGTAGCTGCGTCTAGTTAAGTCTGGAGTTATTTATGTTTCTACTGCCCAAAGTTGGAGAGCTATCAATCCTGATCTTTCAAAACCAGCCGTCCTTCTGTGGGAGTTCAGATCTGATCATGAAGACCAAATAAGGGTCCAGATGGCTTTGGAAAGTCAGATCAGAGTGTATCTGTTCAGTGGTGTCAGATACTGAGGGAGCTGGAGAAGAGTGGAGTGTACTTTCTGTCACTAAGCCGTCTCTGCTCACATCAGACTGAACTTCAGTGTGTTTGTGTCTCCTCAGCTCAGTCTCCTCCATCAGGGAGAAGATGATCCTCCTGATCCTGCTGATCAGCACTCTGAACTTGGGAGTGCACCATGAAGCCATGATAAAAGGTCATCCTGCTCTGAAAGTCTTAATATTCATCTCACAGTCACTGCAGCATGTTAGCAGAAGCTAACTAAGTCACCCTGGAAATAACTATAATATAATAATAGACTATTTATATAATAATAATAATAATAATAATAATAATAATAATAATAATAGTCACAAATCAAATCATTTGGGTGCTTGTGTAAAAACACCATCAGAGCGTGTGCACATGTGCATGTGTATCTATGTTGGTGTGTGTTTCTGATGTCAACCTGGGACTGCTATTTTAAAGTGAAGGTCAAAGACGCCCCACAAGGTCATAGTAGTTCATTGGTTGTGTGCAGCTTCAGTAAAATGTGGACAAATGGTATTTTTCCCTTTTTTCAAAGTTTGAGTCATTTTGAATTGAATTAAAATCTTTATTGTTTGATTGAGTTGAAAACAGTTTCAGTAAAAGACACAGAGCTGATGTGCTGAATGTAAAGTTAAATGCTGATTCAAACTTTTGCCTTTGGTTGAGCTTTAAAAGGTACAGAAAACACATGATCAATTAAAAAAGCAATACACAAAGGCAAATATAAAAAGTGCGTTAAATACATGTCTAAAATATGACAAATGCATCAAGACAGTTTTGGAAATGTCTTCACACTTCAAGCAGCAAAATATTTTTTCCTGCCATTAACAATTAGTTTGATCAAACATTTACTGACATGTGAGTCAGTTCTGACAAAAACGCCACCATTTGGAGCAGAAATCACATTTCCTCACAACCTCATGCAGTAGATTAAAAAAACAGTCACCAAACCAGATGCCAAAAATAAAAAAAAAGCTGCTAGTCAGAGTCCTGGACATCAGTGCAGAGGAGAGACACACACACTCTGAGTTTCTCTGATTCAGCCTTTCCCAAAGGTTAGGGCCTGACCCAAAATGGTTCACAGCCCGTTTTTCCAGGGTCACACTGTCAGAGTAAAATCAGTGAGGTGACTGTGAGCTCAGGCTCATCCCCTCCTCATCTGTTCACTGACACCATCACCACCCTCTGGCTCTCAGAGCGAGGGACAGAGAGCTGAGTGAATATGTGAGTGACTCTTCTCACTGACACATCCCTGTGTTCATGATGCTAAAGTGAAATGAGAAAGACCAGTTCAGAAACATCAGCTTTGCTGAAGCCTTTAGGATGAAGCAGAGAGGCTACATGATGTGTTAGGGGGGAAGCTTTGACTTCAGATTGTACAGACACCTCGAAGAAGAAACCTCTGCAGCTTCAAGACAGACAGACAGGACATTTAGTGCAAAAAAAGAGTGCATAAAAATCAGCTTGTCAACAGTGGAAAAGTACATAACCTTGGGAAAAGGTTGTTTAATACTAACTACTTAATACAAACCATAAAAAGGCTGATGGGAATATCATAATATCCCAAACAGATGAATCTGCAGCCTCTGATCAGTGAGTCAAAGACACAGGCTCTGTCACTGTTTAGATAATATAATGGAGTGTTGTAAGTTTGGGTCCTGGGGAGGGAGCAAACTTCTTATTTGGGTTCTGAGCCAAAACAGTTTGTGAACACCTGCTCTAAAGTGTCATCTTCAGGTTTCCTGACACGTGGAGTGTAACTTTGACGTCTTAAATGAAAGTTCACCCACTGACAGAATATTTAAATCAAATTAAAACACTCTTAGGTCTCCATTGTTAAAGTTTTCCACAGCACAGAAGCTGGTGATGAAGACCTCTGAGGTCAGGGTTATGAAGACGTCGTCAAACCTTTAAACATGTAATCAAATCCAAAACTCATGTTGATCTGAGTAATACTGACTGATATTAAACACCCCAGAGTTTCTGTGATAGTTAGTGCAGGTGTCATGAACTTAGAGTAAGCATTTGACCTGAATGAACTGAAAAGACTGCTGAGACAAAAGTTTGTCTCAGTGGAGTAACTATGCAGAAGAGGGGGCTCTCTGATTGGCTGGTCAACCAACCTATCAGTGAGCCAACAAAGAGTCAGTTGAATATAAGTCTAAGTGTGAAGAAATATAATAACACAAGCACAAATCACAGTTGCTAACTGTCCTAAGCCGAGGTTGATCCGTCCTCCATTCCCTGCACTCTGGGATTCTGTTGTGGTCTCAGGTGTAGTCTGGGGTTCTGTTGGGAGGAGAAGAACAGACCTGTTAGTCCTGCACAGCCCGACACTCAATATGTTTTTACTGACAGTTCACACAAAGACTTCTCTAAAAAATGTGTCTCATAGGACATATCCATAATATGAAGAGCTTTGTGCTCTATTGTAAAGTGTCTTGAGATAACACTTGTTATGAATTGGTGCTATACAAATAAAGACAAAGATTAAAGATAAAGATAAAGATAAAGATAAAGGACCCAGTGTCCAAAAAAGTCAATTTTTATCATAAGTTCAAACAAGTTTCCCATCAAAGTAACTAAATTCTCTTAAGCCTTTCATGCAAACCTCCATCAAGTGTTTTTATTCCTCTTTAGGTATTAAAAAAACCTGCAATTAAATTCATTTATGGATCTAAAGTTCATGGAGTGACAAACATGTCCACTCAGCTGGACACCATGTGTGTGACTGATGAACCAAAGAAATATGGATTTAACCAACCAATAACAGAAATTGATTTAGAGTGACAAATATGAAATAAAAGCATTTTTAATGTTGCTAACCTGATGCAGTCGAAATATAGCCAGTGATGCATGGTGTCCAGTTTAGTGATCATGTGATCAATTACAAATTTATTCCAATAGAAAATAAATATTTGGAAATTTATACATTACATTAATCATTAGATATGACTTAATGCTAGTATATTTTTATTCTAACTGCAGGGATTTCCTGTTATAGGAAGATCTGCAAAATATTCCAGGGATGTCCAGCATTTCCTACATCCTGTCGGCCATCTTGCTTTTGCCTCAAAACAGTTTGTCTTGTGTGACCAATCACAGTGCAGTGGGCTCAGATGTGTACATGGAGGAGGGCCGGGGGGTGGAGTAAATTATACAGACCATTTTCACAGGATGTAGGAGATTCAAGGAAGCGGTGCAGCGGGAGGCGCAGCATCCTGAAGATCTACAAAGCTTTCTGTGTGGATAATTGTGTGTAACTGCTATAGGAGCCCAAAAATCAAATACAAAGGCCCGAAAATGTGTATAATAGTTCTCCTTTAACTCATAAAATGTCAATACTGAGCCGCACAGGACTGTGCAGCTGAATAATGAGATCTGTTGGTGTGTTGATATTTTCATATCTCCTCAGCTCAAATAATTTACCTTTCACAGTGACTTGGCAGAAAGCCAAATCAATTCCTTCACTTGTTTGGACGTCACATTGGTAACCACCAGATTCGTCAGTCCTGAGGGAGGACACATGAAGTCTGATTCTTCCCTCTCTGAGGAGGTCTTTGTCAAACTGAACTCGTCCTTCAAAGACACCAGACTGAGGAAGCTGAACTCCTTTATCATACTGTAACAAGTAATAGAGGTCGTGTGAATAAGTTAACAGAAAACAGTCGAAGCTACGAGACTCCAGAGAGCTGTTGGTGAACATCCACTCCAGTGTGACGTCCTCGTTCTTAAAGACCTGATAGGAGCTCTGAGCACATCCGACCTCAAATGTTTCTGTTGACAGAGAAGAAGAAACCAAAGTCACCCTGAAGTCTCTTTTTCTGCAGAACACAGATCTTTACACACCAGATGACTTTTTACACTAACTGTGCAGTGCAGCTGGATCCATCTGATTCAATGTCTATAACCAGACACCAGATGATTTAGGAAATCACTGATGATTATGACTGTGATTGTGTCTCATAGTTTAGATCATATAAAGTAGTTTTGTAAGTTTGGGTCCTGAGCTGAAAACTTTAGTGAACTCCTGCTTCACAGAATCACAGGGACACATTTCTGTCTCTGTTTCACTGAATGATGCAAATGTTTTAGAAATTCTGTGATTTGACTGTAAAATCATGTTTCTCCTTATGTGAACAGAGCTGTGTTAAATTCTCCTCTGAAATATTCACATCAGTGCCGTTTGTTCACATGAAAACTGAAACTGAACAGAGAGCAGAGGGACTGACCACAGACTGAGCAGCTCAGAGTGATGAACAGGAGGATGATGAAGATCATCTTCTTCACCAGTTCAGCTCTGTAGGAAGAGAAACACCAAAACACAAAGACATGAATCATGTGACTGAGAAAGATTCATAATTATTGACAAAAACACATCAAGCTTTTGTCTCTGTTTGGAGAAAAACTTCAGAATTTTGACAATATTTGACTTTTTCATGAGATTCTGACTTTAAAAAGGTCAGATTCTTTTCTTTGAGTGTAATTTGCTCTTTATTGTGTTTGACATGTCTTCTCTACATGAGCACTTCTACACACAAGACAAAAGCTCTGCAGCTTCAGGACTTCTCCCTGAAAATAACTTTTATTTAGTTTTCTGTAGCCACACAGAGACTTGAGGGTCACTTTTAGGGTCATTAAAATGTTTTATACAAAGCCTTAAAGAGCTCATATTTAGCCTTCAATCAGGTTCATCTCTGATGACTACTGGAGTATGTTTATAACTAAAGACCAGAGTAACGTCTGGTTTTCATAAACAGAATACCTCTGATTCACCTGTATTCTCTCTCTGTCAGAGCTCTCCTGTCGTCTACAGTCTGAAATGAGCTCACAGACATTTTAGGAAGTTACTGTGGACACATAGAGGAAGTCTGAGGCTGTTTTCACACTCAGATCCTTTGGGAGAGTTGTTCCAATACAAGTGGGTGTTGTGGTTCATTTACATATATATGAACATGACAATAATCCCTGTTTTGGCACAAACAACCGAGCTGTCTTGTGGAAAGAGGTGGTCTCAGCTCATTTCCAATCAGAGTGGTTCATTTACAATGAGAACACAATCAACAGGGAAACAGGCTGACGAGTTAACTCATCACACCGCTGTAGTAGTTCAAGCAGCAGCAGTGGAGATAATAACTGCACCACAGTGACCAGGTAACCAGGCTGAAAACAACCTTAATGATAATGTTCTGATCCCACAGAGTCACTTTCTGAGCTCAGGCACAACATATATGAAAATATCAACACGTGAACATCACTCAGCGTCTCTACAGCAGATCATCTCAGGACTCAACAACATGGACTGAGTCAGAAACTCCTAAAGATTCACAAACTGTCCTTTTTAAGCTGCTGTCAGACTTTTCTGTTTCAGACAGTCACTTTTGAGGACACCTCTGCAGGTGTTTCATTGTATGAGGTTTACTCAGTGAACAACAGCAGTGATGGGACACTCGATTCCTTTTACTGACTCCAGTCTGTATGAGTCGCTCACTAAAGTGAATCAGGTTTTCGAGTCACTTGAGTCAGTCACCCAGAGTGAGCACACTGCTCAGGTGAGGGAGCGGCTCTCTGAGAGCACAGGAGCAGCGAGGGGGGGGAGAGCGAGTGAGCTGAGCTGCCTGTGAACTGCCAGACTGACATGCTGAGTCCTGAAGGATGCCGAGCAGCGAGTTGGCCAGTTTCCTCGGGTAAGGGAGGGACTCCACGAGCTGGAGGGAGAGCGAGTGAGCTGTGAGCTGGAGCTACTGGGTCAGGCAATCGCTCTTTCTCTCCATCAGCCTGTGATATCACTCAGCTCGGGGCAGAACGGAGAGAAGATGGGGGAGTTGAGTTGAAATAATGACCAGAGCTGTTGCTTCAGCCACGGAGCTAATACAGCGATTAGCTTGATACATTTACAGATGTGCAGTTAGAATAACAGTTGTGTGGCATGTCTCCTCTTTGCAGTTAGCTGGCAGTAGTCAGTGAATGAGTTAATGGAGACAATGACTCGTAACTCCCGAGTCAGTAAAAAGAATGATTCATTCATGACTGGCACATCACTAAACAACAGTGAAAACAAACAATCATCTCCCCTCACGCCCCTTTAGTTCATACAGAGTTTGACCACAGTTATATCATCAGGAGTCCCACACTTCCATATTTAACTGTATAATCCTACACAGGGTGTTTCTCAACACTGCCATGAGAACACCAAACGATCCAATTACAAACAGAAACTTGTTTTGTCTTTGCTGAACTGAAGCAAACCATCCGAGTTGTATATAATAAAGTCAGAATTCAGACTTTTTTCTCAACATTAAAAAGTCAGCAGTTCTAATCTTCTTGTGCAAACAACATAAATGAACTCAAATGATGAAGCAACTAAACAGCACATCTAAAACAATAAATATATTATCTACATCTGAACAGAGAAATGTTCTTTAACTAATATAAAAACATTTAGGATGTAAATGCCAAAACATCACCATGAATACAAAGCTTACCTTTTCTCTGTGAGAGTGCTGTCTTAACAAACCTTTGACTTGTTCAATTGACTTGTTCTTCATAAATGAGTGATAGTTGTGTCATGTTACAGCTTGTAAGAGCGCGTAAACAACTATTACCTCCTCATTTTTGACAAAAGGCAGGCTGGGAACCATCATCATCAGTTCACAGGGTGTGACAGCCGGGATTCAGCCCCACCCTGTGAGCAGCAGGGTCAGCTCAGGTAAATGTTGTATCTCCATTTTAGAAACAGCATGAAGAAGTCAGTGTCATGAACGAAGTGGTTCCCTGTGATGGATTTAACCCTTTGTGGAAACAATTATTTCTCTCAGTTTGCTTCAAGGCTTCAATGTTAAATCAGTGATTCTGCTGTTTTGACATGAAATGGAGGAGCTTTGATTTTGATTCACAAATGATTTATGACAGCACACGGCCGGGAGAGGATGCTGTTTGTACCTCCTTCTTCCATGACCCTGTGACCCTGAGGGTTATGACAGAGGCTCACAATTCTGTCTGATTCTTCAGTGTTAGGGAGAATTTCCAAACAACAAACTGTTTGTGTCAAATGTTTGAGCTGTTTTGTTGCTGTATGGCAGGTATATGTGAACATGAAGGTGATTTTGGAGCATCAAACCTGTTGGCCTGTCAATCTACACAGAATCTAACAAACTTCAGAGGTGGAAAGAGTGCACAGATGTTGTTCTCATGTAAAAACAGGGCTGTACAAAGTAATGGCAGGGCCCCTGAGAGACCCCATAAGGGCCCTGCACAGATGTCATTTTCACTCTTGGATCATTTGGTTGTTCCAATACAAGCGGCCGTTCCCTGCTCTGCCCGCTTCATTTGGATATATATGAACACAGAAATCGATCCTCATTTTAGTACAATCAACTGACTCAAACTCACCAGACAGAGGTGGTCTCTGCTCACTTCCAATCATTGCAGTGAGGAGGCGATCGCCCCAGGAACCAACAAACAGGGTGACGAGTTACCTCATCACACTGCTGTTGTCATGGTTTGAAAACACAAAAAAACAAAAAACAAGGGGAAGGACCCAAATGCAGATTTCCAAAAAGATCTTTATTTTAAACATAAAGGGATCAAAATCCAAAAGTTATCCTTTACAAAACGTCTAAAATATAAAACAAAAAATCTCTTCCAAAGTGTATAAGTGCAACAAAAATCTCTTACAAAGTACCAAAGCAAACAACAAAAAAACCCTGGCGGCAAAACTCAAAGAGGCAAATCAAAGTCTCTACAAAAATGTTCAACAAAAACAGACAGAATACCTACTAACAGAAGGAATGCTGGAGAAAACTCTGGAGGAGCACGAGACACTGGAGACTTGGTGACCATGGAAGACGAATGACCCAACGCAAAGAGACTAAATACACACAGCATCAAGCACAGGTGAGACAATCACACAGGTGGAGGGAATCACACTCAGAGGCACACAGAAGGGAGGGCAGGAAAACACCACAAGGAACACAGGGATTTCAAAATAAAACAGGAAACACACGACAAGACACAAACCATGAACACAAAATGGGTAACTTCACTAAGACCAGGAACAGGATCAGGACAGTAAAACAGGAAACATAAGAGGTCTAAACAAGAAACACAAGGAAAAACAAACTCAATCAACCAAAACTAGCTGAATCACACTGCTGTAGCAGTGATTATAGCTCCATTAAGACTAACAGGCAGCAAGGCTGAATACAAAATACTTCTAGCATATATTTTTTTATCTGCAGGGATGTCCTGTTATAGAAAGTCCTGCAAAATATTCCAGGGATGTCTAGCATTTCCTACATCTTGCCTAAAAATATGTACATACCATGATAGGCCACTAGGTGGCAGTGTATGGGACGACACACAAGTGTCTACTTTGTTAGCTGATATCTGCGACTATAACAACAAAACCCGAGCACATACAAGAGAACAGCCTTTGAATAGCTGTCTCTGCAGAGATCACGATGCATGAGAGAGTCAAAGTCCTGTCCAATCAGATCAAGTTTTCGACAAAGATGTGACACATCGGACCAGGACACAAGAAGTGGAAAAGTCAGAATAACAAGCTAAAGTTTACAATATAACAGTCACAACTTCACTGAAAAGTGACTTCAATCTTTTGACTGAATTACGTCTCAATGATTATTGTGATAAATCAATCATGACAATTTCACTGAATGTTCAGGATTTTTCAAAGCTTAAATGTAACTGGTGAGAATGAAAAGCTATTATCAAGCTTTTTCAGAACCACATGGTGAACCAGAAAAGCTGCAGATGTACTCACAGTTTGTCCCTGTGTTCATGTTTGTGTCCGTTGGCGTCATGAGTGTTTGTGTTTATGGATTTGCCTGAATGTTTTAACTACATAGTCTCAGTGACCTTAAAGTGTGCTGGACTCCCCTACATGGCCGTGCCCAGGTATGGAGGAGGTGGGGCTCGGCAGCACTCTCCACCCCTTCAGAAGTCCTGAGTGTGACCAATCACAGTGCAGTGTGCTCAGTGGGATGTGTACATGGAGGAGGGCCGGGGCTGGAGTAAATTACACAGACCATTTTCACAGGATGTAGAAAATACAACGAAGCGGTGCAGCGGGAAGCGCAGCGTCCTGAAGATCTACAAAGCTTTCTGTGTGGATAATCGTGTGTAGCTGCTCTATAGGAGCCCAAAAATCAAATACAAAGGCCTGAAAATGTGTATAATAGTTCTCCTTGAACTCATAAAAATGTAAATACTGAGCCGTCAGTGAGCCGGACTGTGCAGCTGAATATTGAGATCTGTAGGTGTGTTGATATTTTCTTATCCACTCAGCTGAAATAATTTACCTGTTACAATGACAAAACGTGAAGCCCCGCCACGTTCTTCCCTTGTTTTGACTTTACAACTGTAAAGACCAGAGTCTTCAGTCCTGAGGGAGGACACATGAAGTCTGATTCTTCCCTCTCTGAGGAGGTCTTTGTCCCACTGAACTCGTCCTCTAAAGAGACCATCCTGAGGAAGCTCAACTCTGTTAACATATTTTAACAGACCTGAGATGTTGCTGTGATAATTGTACAGTTGTCAGGAGATTTGAAGAGCATCCACAGTGCTGTTGGTAAACGTCCACTCCAGTGTGATGTTCTCATTCTTGAAGACCTGATAGAAGCTCTGAGCAGATCTGACCTCAAATGTTTCCATGACAGAGAAGAAGAAACCAAAGTCACCCTGAAGTCTCTTTTTCTGCAGAAAAGAGATCTTTACACACCAGATGACTTTTCACACTAACTTTGCAGTGCAGCTGGATCCATCTAATTCAATGTCTATAACCAGACACCAGATGATTCAGGAAATCACTGATAGTTATGTCTGTGATTGTGTCTCATAGTTTAGATCATATAAAGTAGTTTTGTTAGTTTGGGTCCTGAACTGAAAATTTTAGTGAACTCCTGCTTCACAGAATCACAGGGACACATTTCTGTCTCTGTTTCACTGAATGAGCACAGGGTCACAGTCACATGATGATCTTCTTGAGGTTTGATAAATTCTGTGATTTGATTGTAAAATCATGTTTCTCCTTATGTGAACAGAGCTGTGTTAAATTCTCCTCTGAAATATTCACATTAGTGGCGTTTGTTCACATGAAAACTGAAACTGAACAGAGAGCAGAGGGACTGACCACAGACTGAGCAGCTCAGAGTGATGAACAGGAGGATGATGAAGATCATCTTCTTCATCAGTCATGGTCTGCAGAAAGAGAAACACCAAAACACAAAGACATGAATCATGTGACTGAGAAAGATTCATAATTATGGACAAAAAAACATCAAGCTGTTTTCTCTGTTTTATGAAAAATCTCAGAGTTTTGACAACATTTGACTTTTTCATAAAATTCTGACTTCATAAAGATCGTTAACTGTTTATGTCTTCTTCACATGATCACTTCTATGCACAAGACAAAAGGTCTGCAGCTTCAGGACTCCCTCTCCCCCTGTTTACAGAGTCAGTAGCTGCCTGAAACAGCTGATTCCCCCCCACTCCTCGAATAGACCCAGCAGTGTGACTACCTGTTGATTCCTCAAGAGTTCAAGCCCCCTGCAGAGCAAAGACGAAAATATATGAATGAAGACTTGAGATGTGCTGGTGTTAGCTAGCTGTTAGCAAACACAGAAAACAACATAGGAAAGTCTAGATTAGAGGACTTCTCTTCACCACAATTACCTCCACCAGTCAAAGATGACAGAGAGGAAGAGGGCTATTTCTGTGCTCCTTTAACCTATCAAGAGCGATTTTGTAAATAAGGAATTTAGTTCCACATTAGCTGTTGTAGCAGGGGGGACTTTGATTGATGAGAAGCACAGAGGTGCATGCACGAGGTCAACAGAGGAGCAGCTTCTGCCGAACACGTGGTGCTCCCATTGTTTTAAGCTAGCGAGTGTAAAAGGTGCTAAACCTGTTTTAAACTGCATAAAAACAGAGCACAAATTTATTGAGTCTGTGTATGACTTTTACAGTTGGTTTGTTTGACAGAGGTGATGCTAAACTGTGTTCAAATTGTTTAAGATTTTCTCACAGTTGCTCAGTGTTTCACTCACTGCAGGGTAGAGGCTGTTTCCTTTTTGTGTGAGTTCTGTCCCGTCTCCTGTAACACTGCAGAAAAATAAAGTGCTGATTCTTATCCTTGCCTGAGTGTTTGCCTTCATGTACATCAGCGTCCATCTTAAGTCTGCTACATATGGATTTTTTTTCCAACTGAACCATAACAAACCATCCGAGCTGTAGGTGAGACAACGCCCTAAATGTTTCAGACTTTTTATCATGTGAACAGAGGAGCTCAAACATGAGGAGGAGACGTGAAACAACAGAATGACCTCTACAATTCAAGTTTTGACTTTGTGAACTTTTTAATCCCTAAAATTTTGAAATAAGTCAGAATTCAGACTTTTCCTCAACATTAAAAAGTTAAACCTCATTCATGTCAGTAGTTCTAATCTTCTTAAAACATTCAGAATGTAAATCCCAAAACATCACCATGAATACAAAGTTTACCTTTTCTTGGTGAGAGTGCAGTCTTCAAGAACCTCTGACGTCTTTGTTTCTCTCATTCATCATTTCCTCAATGAGCAACACTTGTTACCACTTTGGTTTAGTATGAAAGAAGATGCTACTTCCTCTTTTCAACAGCCAGTGAGCTCAGAATGACGCGAGTGGGTTGAGATGAACAACTCTTTCACTTTACTTCAGAATGTATCAAAACATGTGACAGCACAGTGCTCTGTTATTGCTTTACTTATACATATATATGTATATAAATATAAATATATACATATACATATATATAGATATATATACACATATATATAGATATATACATATATAAACATATATATGTTTATATATGTTTATATATGTATAGATATAAGTACATATATATGTATATATGTATATATAAGTGTGTGTATATATGTATATATATATGTATGTGCTTGGGTAAATACATATATATATATACATATATACATATATAAACGTATACATATATACATGTACATATATACGTATTTATGTGTGTGTGTATATATATATGCACACATATATATCTATACCTATATCTATATATCTATATCTATATATACATATATATATACATATATACATATACATATATATACATATACATATATACATATACATATATACATATATACATATATATATATACATATATACATATATACATATATATATATACATACATATATATATATATATATATATATATATATATATATATATATATATATATATATATATACACACACACAAAAATGCCTTAACTGGACAGAAAAGTAATTCTCCTACGAATACAGTCTGGATCCTCCCTCTGAGGCTGGAGCTCTGGCCCTGATTAAAGTATCCAGAACTTCTGACTGAGGTAGAGGGAAACTTACTGCTCTTTTTAAAAACACAATCTGAACTGATTTATGATAGAAAATATAAATAATCTGCAGATCATCTCCTCTAAATCCTCCCTCTCAGGGGTTTCTTCATCAAAAAGATGAGTGTGCTGATGAAGTCAGCTGAGTTCACCTACCAGTCACAAAGACGCTGCATTTATCTGATCCATACGCAGACTTGGACCTCACATCACACACAAACTGACCCGAGTCTTCAGTCCTGAGGGAGGACACATGAAGTCTGATTCGTCCTTCTTTGAGGACGTCTTTGTCAAACTTGACTCGTCCTGCAAACTGGCCGAGCTTAAACTTGACGATCTCTTCTCCGTGAAACATTTCTAACAGGATTGAGGCTTTGTGATCCTTTGTCATGTAGCAGCTGATGGAGAGAGAGTCGGGGGAGCTGTCAGCTTCAGCCCTGAACGTCCACTCCAGAGTGACGTCCTGGTTCTCCTTTGCTTCATAGAGAGGCTGAACCGCCTTCACCTCCAACGTCTCTGTGGGACAGAGGAGCAACGGCAAGGCTTCATGTCTCCATGTGCACAGTGAAGAGAAAACTGAGTCACGGTGATGTCTTTATAAGGAAACTTTTGTCTTTTACTGTCAGCAGCAAAGTGTTCTTATTCTGCTTTTATTGAGAGTGCCCTCTCTGTCTGCATCATCTGCTGGTTTGAAATCCAACAAAGCACAGAAACAGTCCTTCAGGAAAACTACTACAGTGTCCAGAAAACTGTCAGTTATCTCATTTGGACTACATTTATAAACAGAAGATTAAAAAAAGGCGATCAGTAATAAAAAATAATTACAATAATTGCATTTATATATACATGGCCGGGGATGTTGGGGATTTCTGGCTGGTCCCACACTGGTCCGGGGGACACAAGGCACCCTATTACTTTATATTTTAAAGGGGAACAGAAGGAAGGGAGAAGAGGGGATATAAATAAATCAATAAATGAAAAATCCCAAAATAACACAACTTGGTTTCTCCATCCTCCTTCCTGCTACTACCATCACTATTGTTATTATTATTATAACTGTCATTACAAAAAGTGTTAAGTTGGCACTGTCAATAACATATTTACATATATATTTCTCTTTCTACTCCTCTTTGCTCCATGTGAGCGCATTGTTTGAGTTTCTAGTGATGTTGATGTGTTTTTATTTATTTTTAACTCTGTGTCAGTGTTGATGTTGTGCTTTGATGCCAAATTTCTGTGATGGGTCTGAACGATTTTTTCAACTAAAATTGCGATATCAGACATCAGTTTTATTTTATTACCATTCCTTTTCAGTTTCACTGAAAAAGAAAATCCAGGTTTCTTAATCTCAGGTTGAATAAAGAACTTTAACTGCTCTAGATGTTGATAAGCTTGAGCCACAACAGACTGACCTTGACCTTCTTACTTGAGTGTAAGGCTGATGAGCAAGATCCTTTTTTCCTTTATTGGAATTGTTGATTTTTTTTTCTTATTCTGACCTATTTAACATTGTTTTTTTTTGTTTTGTTTTGTATTTTATTTTACTATTTTAACTTAACACAACTAAGGATTTTTTAAGTTCAGACAGTCAAAGATGCTCTTTTAGTTCTTCAGCTGTAATAACTGCCGTTGGTCAGGGCCTTTAAAGAGTGAACATGAATGTTTCTTGTTAATAAATACATTTAGAGGCAACGTTTACCTTTAGTTTTCATCCTTGTCTTAGAGTAATATCTTTCAATGTTTGACATTTTGTCATGTTTGTAAATGTTACTGTAAACAGTGAATATTGCTCTGAAACTTGATTTGAAGAAAATCGTGAATCAAATTAAAATCACAATATCTGCCAGAAAAATCACAGTTCGATCTTTTCCTAAAATCGTTCAGGCCTAGTCTGTGATTCCCGTCACATCCCAATTTCCCAAATAAACAAACTAACAAACTTCAGTCTGTGGAGTTTCAGCTGCTTCTTGTGACAGGAGTCGTGAAAATAGAGGAAATCTTTAAACTGGCAAACAGACATCAAGGAGTCATTTCTGAGAATGTTCACCAGGGTGGTGCAGATCCTCAGCTGATTTTAGATTTAGCATATTTAATAATGTTTGTATTAAAACATTTGCAGCCATTTAATTATGTTCAAAGAGCCAGTGTTGAGGCTCAAACTTCCTTTTTATGATTATTTTTTTGTCAAAACAATTGTTCATCTTCCATGTTGGTGAGGTTTTATAATGTTTAACCAAATTGAAGTTTAGAAAATATGAAAATCAAGACAATACAATAATTCATTCACTAGTAGACTATTTCCTGAAAAGTGGATGTGCTCATGTCTGTATTATATTACAGGACCTACTCATGTTCAGTTTAAGGTTAATTCAATATCAATCCCACTTGATTGTTCATTTTTACCAGAAAAGCACAAATGAAAGCCAGAGGACATTGAATTGTCAAAAAAAAAATAAAAACCTGAATATTTGTGTTTAACCTGTTCTGCTGTGGATTTTGCTGAAGTGTTACGGGAGCACGGGAGTTTTAAGCTGATGTTTTTGTCCTTGATTTGTTTTCATCTCAAAACCTCACGCTTGTGATTTTAACTAAAGCACCATCTCAACCTGTCAGGCATTTGTTCACTTTTGGAGATTTGATTTCTTAAACATAAACATGTTTTGTTGTTCTGTGGTTCTGTTTGGTGTTGACTGTGTCTGCACTCATGGTTGAACCTGAAAGAAACCACCTACCTGTATTTGGCACAGCCGCTCCTCTGATGACTCGGTCAGTAAACTGCTGAAGGTCAGAGGTCGAGCTGCAGGCAGGAGGAGCGTCCAGGTCCTGCAGGAGGCCGGTTGACAGGGTCAGGTTTAGGAAGTGATCCGAATCCTTTGGTCTGAATTTATCACTGCATTCAGACCATTTTATTGAACCCTCTGATGAACAGTTGTCCCAGTCCATCAAAATACCATCTGGACTTATTGTTTTAACATAAATTAACAACCTCTTTGTAAACCCTTTTGTCTCACAAACCCACGTATACCAATTTTGTTGTAACCATTTTATTCTGTTGCTGTCATTTAGATGTTCTGTTTGCTTAAACATTATGCTCTTCTGTATCCAGATCTTTGGTTGTTGGTGTAAAGTGGTTTGTAAAGTCAGATCAAATCACTCACTTAACCCTTGAGTACTGAATTAAAACATCTTTAGTCCTGTTTTGGCTTTTTAAAACCCCAGCTTTAGCAAGAAATGATCAAAAGCCCTGATCAAAAGTATTTTATTTTTAAATTATTGATTTTAATCCTTTAAATGCCAATTTCACAGGAGATGTCACTGATTTGGAGGAGGAATGACTGATTCAATATATAAAATATGATTAGAGGCTGGATATATTTTTACATCCCATTACACTTTTGGATATGTCCAAGATCAGTAAAAACATCGACTTTGGTGCATTTATTTTTTACACAGCATCAGATTTTAATTTTCACTCTCTGTTCCTGTTTTGGCTGTTTATAAGCCACAACTTTAGCTGCTCTGAAAAAAATTTTTTTTTCCCCCAAATCTCTTCAAGCTTGCCTGACCAAAAATAACATTGAGAGATTATGGATTTTAACCCTTTAAATCCCAATTCCATAGGAGACCGATTTTCAATATAAAAACGATCAGAGGCTGGAGATTTTCACCTGCTATCACACTCATGGATACGTCAAAGATTCGTAAAAACATTGGCTTTGGTGAATAATCAGCATCAGATTTTAGGTTTTGCTCCCCATTGACTCCCATTATAACCACATTATCTGAACATGCCATGACAATGCAGTGAAATCACCTCTGAAACTGGCATTTAAAGGGTTAAAATCCACAATTTATTTTTGACCTTTTAACATTTTTGAAAATCACATTCAGAATTTATGTAGAATTAAATGTCCTCACTCCTAAATCTAGTGAAAGTTATGGTCAGTTAGTTCCAAATATCACCTCTTTGTGGCAGGAAAAAAAAGCCACATGGTTAAATCAAAGATTAATGAAAAGCCTTCATCGCATAAAAAAATAGTTAAAAATCAGAGAAGTCGTCCAGTTTAAGTCGACACAGGGTCTTCATCAGAGCGAGGTGAGAACATTCACAGTGAGGCTGATTTTAAAACAGTCACATGAGCATGAAGCTGAAACTAAGACATTTCTGAAGAGTGGTGAATTATTAAGTAAATCACATCAATAGTATTTTATTTATACCATCCACTACAGATATGTGATCAACTTTATATCCATCATTACCATTTTCCAGATCATTGAATGTTTTCCACCTCGCCCTGATCAAGACCCTGAGTAGACTCAACCAGTCGACTTTAATGATTTAATTATTGCCAGACCCAATAATGAATTTTCACATTAATCCTGGACTCGAGGAGCCTGAAGACGGCCCCGTCACCTGGTTTTTAACCTTTTACCTCACAACACAAACAAAAGCACGTTACCTCTTATTCTTCCCCTTTGTCCTTTTCTCGTGGTGCACTTTCTTAAAAAATGTATACTTTCCTTAAATTACGCTGTTTTATTAACATTTGGAAGCACCTTTGTGAACTCTGTTACACAGTGACAGTTTTTGGTGTTGATTTTTACTGTTTCAGTTACTTAAAGACATTTTGATAATAACTGAAAGCACTTTTCAAACTTTTCTTGAAGTTCTATTTTGGTTAAAATTAACTCTTAACATACTCGACTGTATCCTCTGTTATGCATAAATTGTTCTCCTCCTCAGAGACAGATATATGTTAGCCATTAGCTAAACTCTGGTGGGATTACAATGAACCCTCAGGGCCCGTCCTAATAAAAGTTACACTCAGCACATAAAATACACTTTCCATAAAAGCTAGAAAAATATGTGTTTATGTATTTACAACCTTTGGCTTGAGTTTTTTTTCAATAAGTTCTCATTTATATTAAATATATGTAAACATTTTAACCCTGTATATGACACTTTTTTTTTTTAAACAAAATAAATTATCATACTACATGCAAAGTTGATTTTTTTGGATTATATGTCACTGATTGGCAGCAACATTTATTCACCTGCATTATTTCTGGCACAGTGTCAAATACTCACTGCACAAAAAGTGTTCTTACACCAACAGAAAAATGACTTATCTATACCACATGCAAAGTAGATTTGAGCTTAATTATTACAGCCTGGGGTTTGATTTAGAAACACTGATGTTTATGCATGACTCAATACCCACTCATTTATATTAAAATGGCGCCACCTGGTGGAGAGCAGTGAAAAAGGCAAAAGCCCAGATAAAAAAACATTTTATGTTTTAATGAAGATCAAACATGACAGTTTAAATTTGTTTCAGTGGCACTTTTTGTAATTAATGGTACTAGTGTAACAAATGTTTGCACACAGTGCATTTTAGATTTACTTTAGGAGCTGAGCTGGAAGTAAGAGCAAATAAAAATACACCATCTTGTCAAAATTAATGACAGTTCAAATTATCCAAGAAAAGCATGCACTAAGGGTTAATTTTGGACTTTTTTCCCCCCAACACTTACATTTTTTCCATTAGGACCATGATGTGAAATTCATTTGATTTCATGGTTGATGTTAAGTGTTAGTTTTTGATATTATTTTAAATAACAGAAATTTCTGTTGACACCTTAATAGCAGCTCAGGGGCTTCAATGGTGGGTTACAATCAATTAATTAGGGAAACAGACAGTTTTGCTGTTGTGTTTGATGTAAAAAGAATTTTCTGGTTTAAGAAGCCTTCAAACTTTTCCCTTAAGTTTGTCACTGAAAAAAATTGTTTATAAACGTGTGGTTGGTGAAGGCTTTTGGTTTGTTCATTATTGGCACCCCTATAACATTACTAATCCTGTTTAAGTTCTGCTGTGTTTCAGTAAAGTTTGTTTTAAGAACCTTTTGAGATTTACTTCTGCATCACAACAGCAGCTTTTTACTTTTGTTTCTATTGGTTTTTTGTTGTGATGCCTTGAACAAATAATTTTAATAGTTTCTTTTTCACATCCCCATAAAATATTGAATTAAATAAAAGACTCAAGGCACTCTTGAAATAATTAAGTCACCTTTATTTTTAAGACATGGTCTTTGAGACCTGAAAAAGAAAAAAACTCACTCATGTTTCACCATCAGGCTTCATCAGCAAGTCCAGCAGTTCACCCCAAAAGGTCCAGCACTGTGGAGAGAAGGATAAAAATTAACCAGACTATCCAGAAAGAGAATAAAAAAAAAAATAAACAAACAAAACACCTACTCACCACTAATGCTGCTCCTTCTGAAGGGTGGAGGTGGACCCAAAGCCAGAGGTACGTCTGCCTGAACACTGACGACCAGCCAACAGGGCCCTCGACGGTGATCCAGGTCCAAACGGATCTGTTTGAGTCCAGCTGCTGAATGACTGGACCACCACAGACCAGTCTGTCAGGGAGCAAAGACCCTTTACTCTGTGAGAACTGAGCCCACCAGGACCACAGGTAAGAGTCCTGGGCCGACTCTACACTCACTTCAGTCAAACATGGCTGAATACTTAAAAGTAATATAGTTGCAAGTATTCTTTGCAGCTAGCTTTCATGATTAAAAAATTGTAAATTTAATTACTCGATCCAGCTGACTCCTGCTTGAATGTCATTTTAAGGTCATGGTTTCTGCTTGACTCTTGTTCCAGTTAATAAGGATGTAAAGTCTTGTTACAGAAGCTGTTTGGACATTTTGCAGCAGGACAAAGTAACGATGTAACGTCCACCTGAACACTGACATTAACAAATGGAGCTCACATTTACAGATGGATCCGTTTGTGTCTGCGCTGCTGAGTAACTGGACCACCACAGGCCAGTCTGTCAGAGACCCTTTACTCTGTGAGAAACTGAGCCCACCAGGACCACAGGTCCAGGTCTGACTCAAGACTCACTTACGCTTGATTTACAAGCACGACCACCTCGCCCTCCGGAACCATCAATAACGTGGCTGTAATATTTACAAATTATATTAACAAATGAATTCAGATTTGCTGCCGTCATGAAGTTTTCTTTGAACCTTGCTTTTGTGCTTTTATGATGGGAAACGATGAACTTTGTTAATGCATGCAATTCATTTTTAAAACAGCCACAGAAACCTTTAAAAAAAAAGGTTAAAAAGCACATTTGAAACTAGGTTGTTGCAAGGAATTGTGTGTAAAGTGTTGTAGCTTTATTTCTATCCAGTGTTAATGTTTGGTAGACTTTGGTCCTTGTTATTCATCAATTATATATATATATAAAAAAAAAGGACTCAAAGCCTTGATACAGCAGCTGTGTGGGCAATTTTGCAAGAGGAAAATCAACCTCTTGCTATTACACACACACTGTATATATCTATATCTATCCATCTCTATCTCTATGTGTGTGTGTGTGTGTGTGTGTGTGTGTGCGTTGACCTGTAGGCCAGAGGAACCATCTGACTGACCACTGACATGAAGTCAGCCAGCAGGGACCCTGGGCCCTTCAGTTAGTTTGTGTCTGAGCTGCTGAGTAGCAGACAGACAGAGCAACATATAGACAAGACAAACATATAGACATATGGACAGACAGACCAACATGTGGACAGACAGACCAACATATGGACAGACTGAAAGACCAACATGTGGACAGACCAACATATAGACAGACTGAAAGACCAACATGTGGACAGACGGACTAACATGTGGACAGACAGACCAACATATGGACAGACCGAAAGACCAACATGTGGACAGACAGACCAACATGTGGACAGACAGACCAACATATGGACAGACAGACCAACATGTGGACAGACAAACATATAGACAGACGGACAGACAGACCAACATATGGACAGACCAACATATAGAAAGACGGACAGACAGACCAACATATGGACAGACTGAAAGACCAACATGTGGACAGACCAACATATAGAAAGACGGACAGACAGACCAACATATGGACAGACTGAAAGACCAACATGTGGACAGACAGACTAACATGTGGACAGACAGACCAACATGTGGACAGACCGAAAGACCAACATGTGGACAGACCAACATATAGACAGACTGAAAGACCAACATGTGGACAGACAGACCAACATGTGGACAGACAGAGGACAGCTGCAGGATCGTCTTGTGGTCTCAGTGATCAGCAGGATGGAGGTCACAGCCGGCAGAAGCCCTCAGACACCTTCAAAACAAACACCTGGAAAACAAAGAGGACTCTTAATCATGGCTGTTCTGATCATGGTGGTAATACAAGATTACTATGAAAGGAATGACTTTGACTTACCTGTTATATTTCTTCACCTGGTTTGGATTTGACAGCATTTGTTATTTGGACTCAGGTTTTCTTAACCTGAAACAGAAACACATGAAACTTTAAATTCAGGATTAATACGTTTCCTATCCCCAGATGGATAAGTGGATCAATGTGTTTCAGCAAATCAAAAATATGACAGATGTACTGTTCAAAATGAAGTTTAACTTTACGAAGGATTTCAGTTATTGAAGTGCACATGGCTGGAAAGCAGTAGCTCTCCCTCGTCTAACTCTTAAAATCTATTGAGACAGAAAGCGTTTGCTCTCCCTTATAATTCTTAAAATCTATTTTCCAGACAGAAAGCGTTTGCTCTCTCTTATAATTCTTAAAATCTATTTTTGGGACAGAAAGCGTTTGCTCTCTCTTATAATTCTTAAAATCTATTTTTGGGACAGAAAGCGTTTGCTCTCCGTCATCCATCCTCAAACAGTGTTTACACTGTGGAGTGATGGATTAAAATGGACCCACCTGTAGCTCAAAATCATCAAAGTCCCACTATGAGGAACTTTCTAGCAGGGTGTAAATATTTGATTACTTAAGGTCATTAACTTAAGTCTCATTAAAATGTTATCAGTGCTGTAAAAGTTTATATCGATGACAGTGACATTAAAATACTCAGACCTCCTTTGGCGTAGTTGCTGGACTGTTCCAAGTGCTGGACTTCGTTGGAAAGAGGTCTTCAGGGATCCGAGCAGCAGAGACAAATTAAAATTGGAAACTGAACGGAACGACGCGCCACATAAGTTTGCACTTTATGTTGATGCGTTTTAGTCGTTACGAACTTTTAAAATGCAATGCTCTTGGTTTTATGAAATTCGTTTTTAAAATTGACCTTTGTTTAACAAGCACACAGGAGTTTATCAAACTATAATGTCGTGGTTAAAGTTGTGTTGAGTGCAGTCAAAGTCCAGCCTAAACTCTGTCAACCACTGCAAAGACAATTAACAGATCTAAACACCAGCAACTCAGCTGGAGACACCAGGAACAGGGGGAAGAGAACATGTGGGGCAGGAAAGCAGCCAAAGGAAAACAGCACGAGAGCTGCGGCAAAAACAGCAGATGCAGCAAGAGAGCTGCGCCATTACAGCGAGAGAGCTGCGTGAAAACCGCAGAAGCAGCAAGGGAGCTGCGCGAATACAGCAAGAGCTGCGTGAAAACAGATGCAGCAAGAGAGCTGCGCCATTACAGCGAGAGAGCTGCGTGAAAACCGCAGAAGCAGCAAGGGAGCTGCGCGAATACAGCAAGAGCTGCGTGAAAACAGATGCAGCAAGGGAGCTGCGCGAATATAGCGACAGAGCTGCGTGAAAACAGATGCAGCAAGGGAGCTGCGCGAATACAGCGACAGAGCTGCGTGAAAACAGATGCAGCAAGGGAGCTGCGCGAATACAGCTCTCTCACGAAGTGAAAACAACAGATGCAGCAAGGGAGCTGCGCGAATACAGCGAAAGAGCTGCGTGAAAATCAGTGAAAGCTGTAACCCCCTCTGTAGGTCCAGCAGTTCCCTCTTGGTGTGCAGCCCTGTTCCTGCTCAATGGCACGCAGGCACAGGATCAGGGCTGCAGGTCACCAGCTCTGGGGGCAGCTGGACCTTCAGCTGGAGGCAGTAAGGAGACTCGTCCTACCCTTTGATGATCAACGTGGACTTTTCTCTCTCTCCTGGGATTCTTCCTTTACAACCTGAAATCAAGAAGAGAACACAGGTCAGGGTTTTGCACCACAGCTCTGCTTTAATAACACATATCTGAAGACTTCCTCTCTGACTCTTAATTACACAAAGCTTGAAATCCTTCAAAGACGCTGAAGGATCTGAGACGACCTGAGAGGCTGTTTTTAGAGAGTGAACACATCTCTGCTTCAGCACCAACTTCAGCTGGCCATCATGCAAAATACTGAATTTACATCCTTAATTATACGTAAAGTTTTGAAGACGAAATGTTTCTAAAATACAAAATACTTTCTAATTGTTAAAACCTTTAAATCTTATTTATGCTGCACAGCTACTAATGTGTTTTTGGTCTGATAGATACAGTTCTTTGGCCTGCATGATACTGGAGAAAAATCAATGCTGTAATATACCCTCTTCATGCAGTAAACATTTACATTTATTTTGTTTGAAAGGAAACAAGTTTCATGTTTATGGGTGTGAATAATAATCATGGAACTGTGATTTAACTTGGATGAAATGCCAAAATGAGTTGGTCTATTAAAGTTGTTTCCTGATCTACAAGTGTTGAAAGTTTGTGTTGTGCCATAACATCTGACTTTTGTTGAACACTGGTGAACTGTTTGTCTTTGTGCTACATTCAGCACATTCACGTTGGTACTAAGCTCATGAATATGCACTGTCCAAATAAACCTTTACATACGCATGGGGCCATTTTGGGGAGATTAGCTCCTACATTTAAATTCTGCACACACAGCATTTTAACCACTCTAAGAATAAAACGGTCATGAATGTTTGTTGCATGCAAACAGCTTCACTCTCACCTTTCTGTTTGGAGCAGAGCAGCGACTCCAGCGCTGTCCTCATGTTCAGCCTCATGATCCACAGTCCAGGGTCCGAGTGTCTCTGAACGTCACTGCACACGTCACTGACACGAACTGGCGGTGAAGATCGAGAAAAATAAAATAAAAGTCTCGTGCAGTGACCAACACCCCCTGAAAATGATAAAAAAAAAAAAATAGTTGATTAGTTTCTGAGTTACTCTGCTCACAACCAAGCAAACGAAGTGTTGGAGTGTGGAGATCTCCATCTCCACTTTCAAAACCTTTTCCAGAGTCATAAAGCAGTCAGCCTCGGACAGAAATATTACTGGTATTCTCTGTTAATTCCAGAATTATTGTTTTTTTAACTCATTTATGTGCAGACCTTTAATTTTTTTAATTGTGAGGTATAACCTGGCAAACTTAAAAACATGTTAAACCCTCCTGGCAGAGCATTTTCAACTATTACAGTCACTTTACTTAAGGGTTTACTCATATAGATTTTCTGCTTTAAGCTTAATTTGAACTTAATAAAAGAAATAAAAGGCGGAAACAAAGAGCAGCATTCAGTGATTAAACTGCCAATCAACCAATCATTAGCATTAATTGCTTATGAAGTTTAACTAAAATGAATAATTCTCATTAATAAAATTAAAATGTCATGTAAACCATCGTCAGTATTTTAAAGCTGAATCGTCTGCTGCACTTTTTCTTCAACTTCATGTCCAAAAAAGTGAAAGTTGAAAAAAAATAATTTGGTCCCAGTAAACCTGAATTTAGCTGCTCTACAGCAAACTGCACAAAGTGGAACAAACTGCTTTTTAAAGCTCTGAAGCATGAAACCGTGGACAAAGTTGAGTGAAGCTGTTACCTGTGCTCAGGTGTTGACTTCAAAGCAGCAAAATCCAGACGGTCGTTCCTCTCAGCTGCTTTAGAGCCACATTCTCACAAACTTCCAGAAGTTTCTCTTCATTTCAGAGCAGTTTGGGCTTGAAACTCTTAAACCTCGAAGACTTGGATGGAAAAGTGTGTGGAGACCACTTCGGTCCGACCTCTTCTCCGAGCGCGTGGGGAAATGTTTGAAACAAACGTTTGACCACTTCACGTGCTCATGATTACGCGCCACACCTGTTGGAAATGAAGCGCACACCTGCGGGGGGGCGGGGCGTCTGGCGGAGGTTTACCTGCGCAGGTGAACATCATTGTGTGTGATATGTCTTCTAGTCCAGCGCCCCCACTGCAGAGAACAGCAGATTAATCCGATATTTTCCTGTTTTATGAACGTTTGGTGTGTTTTTCTCTCCTCTTTAAAAAGCAGCCTGACGGTGATAAAAAGTGTGATAGTGTAGAAATAAGTTTAAAGACTTTCAGTTTCAGAGGCTCAAAAAGAATCTTCAGACTTTTTCAGATGTCATGATGAAGCAGTGAAGCTTCTCTGAGTCTGTGTCCCTGTTGAGGATCATAGTGAGACAGAAATGAGCACATTAATGTTGGACATTTTAATTCATTTATATTACAAAGTGTCTTTCAGGCTCAGTTTTGGTCATTGGATTTTCTGTTCAGAAAGGATATTAAAAACAAAAAAGTGTGGTTATTTAATTTTCATTTTAAAAATCAAAAATTAATTGATTTTTATTTTCTGTTTCTTAAAACAATAAAATAAAGATGTCAAATGTCAAAATGAAAATCAAACGTTTTTTTTCAAAATTTTATGCCTTCGTGACCCTGATAAAGAAAAACGGCTTGAATTTCAGGTTTAATTTTTGAATTTTAAAATCAAAATCAAAATCAAAATCCACTCATTTTTTGATTTTTAATGTTTTTCTCGAACAGAAAATCCAATGATCAAAACATACACTGACCATTTCGGGCAGAATGTTTGTTTGGCTTTAATTTAGTGCATTAACGAGCTCTTGTAGCTGCAGTTAAAGGATATTTGTTTTATGAACCCACAGTATCTCAGCTGTTCCCTTTATTTACAAAAGACTCTTTTCTCATTTAACAAAAACACGTTTCTGAGATCTGTTCTCTTCAGTAAATGTGACCCTTCACCTTCACCCTCTGTCTCTAAGAGAACTAAATGTAAGTGTTAAATATTTTCTATCCCACCTGAAGCTGAAGAAAAAGCACTTTTTAAAACAATTTATGAGATTTATGCGTCTTGATTTTAATATTGATTTAAATGACGGTCCATTCTTCAAAGATGAACATTTCTCTTTTCTTGCAGTGTGAATGAACTTTTCTGGAGAATGTTTCATGATTGGATCTCAGGAAATAATAAATTCTCTGTCTGCCTTAACTTATAATAATGTTGGATTTGGTTTTTGGGGACCAGAAGATGAAATTTCACTTCAGTAATCTAATAATCCTTGCAAAATATTACATGAATACTTTTAAATGAATGAGCCCCTGAGTCCAAAGGCCAAGTTCAGGTGAAACCCTGACAGAGGGGATGTTCACGGCTCTGAAGGGGAGGGTGGGCACCATGTTTAGAGAAATCTGATTTCACCAGATCGTATTTGTTGTGCTTTTCCTGGAAAGTCCCTGTTGGGTTGTGCTTGGCCTGCTCTGTCTCTGTGTGAGGTTGTCCCAACACTTCAGTGTGTGTGAATTATCACGTCTTTGCTCTTATTGTCCAGCAGGAGGCGCTGTGCCAGGGAGGCAGATTCAGACAAGCTTTAAAACTGACTTTTGGAAATCAGTTCATGGTTTGGTTCTGCACCTGATCACAGCTCTGTCCAACTTTAATCCAACAGAAGCTTCCTCACCTCGTTTGTCTTCAGTCTTGGTCTCAGCATAAATGTCTGATGTCTCAAATCTTCACCACATGATCTTCACATGAGAGACAGCAGAGGAGAAGACAAACACACTCTGGACTCCATTTTTACCCACACAGACGCCCCGCCCACTTCCGTTTGTCTCCAGACTCACAGGTACTGATGTTGTCATGGGAACAGAGAAAGTGTGGAGTCAGCTTTGTCTGAGGTGGTGAAAGTGAAGTTAACTACATTAAGCGGCCACTTTATTAGGCACACCTTGCTGGTCCCAGGTTGGAGGTCTTTGCCTTCAGAGCTGCTTTAATTCTTGGTGTCACAGATTCATGAAGGAGCTGAAACATCCCTCAGAGATGTTGGTCCACATCTCCATGACAGCATCACACAGCTGCTGCACATTTGTCAGCTGAACATCCATGATGAGAATCTCCTGCTCCAGCACATCCCAAAGGTCCACCTGAGCGTGGTTCTGGTGTTGTTGCTGACCATGTCCATCCCTCCATGGTCTTCTGATGGACCTCCAGCAGCTCCATGTCTCAAAGCTCAGATCATCTCACACTGGTTTCTTTGGGATGAGGAGGAACAGGAGATTCTCATCATGGACGTGCAGCCCACAAATAATGTCTGGCTGACATTGTTGCTTTCTGTGTTTTTACTCAACAACCAAATCAAATCATTTGTGTGCTTGTGTAAAAACACCATCAGAGCGTGTGCACATGTGCATGTGTGTCTATGTTGGTGTGTGTTTCTGATGTCAACCTGGGACTGTTATTTTAAAGTGAAGGTCAAAGACGCCCCCACAAGGTCATAGTAGTTCACTGGTTGTGTGCAGCTTCAGTAAAATGTGGACACATGATATTTTTCCCTTTTTCCAAAGTTGGAGTCATTTTGAATTGAATTAAAATCTTTTTTATTTGATTCAGTTGAACAGAGTTTCAGAAAAAAACACAGAGCTGATGTGCTGAACATAAAGATTAATGCTGATTCCAACTTTTGTCTTTAAGATAAGATAAAATAAGATATTCCTTTAGTTGAGGTTTTAAAGATAAAATTCTTTCAAAAAATACATATCAATTAAAAAAAGCGGTGTAATACACAAATGAAAATACAATAATTGCGTTAAATACATATTAAAATACAGTAGTGTATCATGACACAACATACACACACACCAGCCTGAGGATGCACTATATCAATATAAAAGTGTCTGACTTTTCTTATTTATTTACACTCTGTCACTGACAAAGTGTAAATAAATAAGAATAAAATGAACAAAAAGTATCAGTCAATTTAAGTCTTTTGAACACCTCACAATGTTTAAGAAAATACACAAATGGTTTCGGCAAATTCAGCTTGCCTCAGAGTGTGTATGAACATTTTTCCATAGCCAAACAAAGAGTCGTGCTGTTCATCTAAGCTCCTTTAATCAGAGTTTCTGTTTTTGTTTTTGGTTTGTTTGTTTGTTGTTTTTTTTGAGAAAAGGCAAAGTTATTGTTTGGCTTGCAGAAAACAGACCTTCACAAATAAAAACTCTTCCTTTTTCCATAAGAGATTCGTAGGATATAGCCCCAAAATATTATACCAAAAAAATATTTCATCAATTGAAAACACCCTTGGGTCTTCAGTATTAAAAACCAAATGATCTGCAGCCCGGTGATTGGAGACCTTTGCAGTCGGATGTAGGAAGATGTCTTAAAACCTTTTAAACATGTAATCAAAACCAAAAGTCATGCTGATCTTTGGAATAATGACTGATTAGACATCCAATCTTTTTTTGCGATCATCAGAGCTGGTGTCATTAACTTAGGGAGGCATGTCATCTTAATGAATTCAAAAGACTGGACTGAGATGAAAGTTTGTCTGAGTGGATTATCCAGTGAAGAAAAGGGGGCTGTCCGATCGGTGGGTTGATGGACCAATCAGAGAGACAACAGAGGGTCACTTGAATGGACTGATGATGAACAGGGAGTTTGCTGCTCAATGGGCTTCAGTGTCTGACGCTGGTGTTCAGTTGGGACATGATGTCCATGTGAATGGGCTGAAGATGAAGATTCATGGATATTTGGATTATCGAGGTTTCTTTGAGAGCTGTGGTTTACGGCTGGTGTGTCTCATCTGTTGGGTTCACAATAATGTCCTTGGGCATCTTCATATGTAATTCTCTGCCTTGTTATGTTCAGTCTCTTCTCTGAAAGGGCAACGGGGTTTAGATTTTTTAACACAAACAAAAACACAAACCACAAGTGCTGGCAGTCCTAGGAGGCCGATCAATCTTCCACTCTCTGTTTTTCTGTCCTCAGGTTCTAGTTCAGTCTCAGACCTGGTCCCAGGTGTAGTCTGGGGTTCTGATGTGGAGAGAAGAACAGACCTGTAAGTCCTGCACAGCCCGGCTCAGACCAAAATCAGTCTCTGAGTCACATGGAGGAGCCTGTGGAGTGCTCTCACTGGAAAATCAAAAATCACGCCTGTTACAGTGTTGACACATCAAAAACTGTGTATAAAGAAAACTTGAGGGCACTCAACATGATTTAACTGACAGTTCACACAAAGGCTTCTCTAAAAAATGTGACTCATAGGACTCAGTGTCCAAATAGGTCCATTTTTATTATAAATTCGAACAAGTTTCCCATTAAAGTAACTAAAGTCTCTTAACATCCTATCTGTGAAAATCAAGTTTTTGACAAAGATGTGACACATCAGACCCAGATACAAAAAGTGGACACTCCAGAATAACAAGCTAAAATTTACATTAAAAAATTACTTAAACTTTGTCCCTGCGTTCACGTCCGTTGACGTTATGAGTGTTTTTGTTTATGGATTTGCCTGAATGTGACCCATGTTACTGGAGAATGCTAAAGTCCTCAGGCTGTATGTAACTACCTGTTGTGTTAGAGCTGAACTGTAAACATGGTGGGAATTCTGAGAGAAAAGGTAACAAAATAAACACCAATAATAAACATCCTCATTTGATATTTGTTAACAACTGATGACCACACCTCAACATCAGCATCGTCTGAACTTTGTTTCTAGGACGCCATGTGCAACTGATGTACACAACCGATGCAGGGGACATGTGGCGGCCATCTTGTGTAGGGAACACCAAGTATATCTCTGGCTTAAGGCTACCACTCTTCAACATCTAACATCACGTTGTAACTCCTTATTTGAGAATGTCCTCTTAATTTAATGACCAATGGAGAGACAAATGGCTGAATGTCTGCTGCCATCTAGTGTCTGGAGGCTAAACTACAATGAAAACCAAATATCGTGAATAAATCTTTCACTAATAAAATGTCAATATTATGTCGTACAGGACTGTGCAGCTGAATATGAAGATCTGTTGGTGTGTTGATATTTTCTTATCCCCTCAGCTCAAATAATTTACCTGTCACATTGACGTTGCATGAAGCCCAGCCAAATCCTTCCCTTGTGCCGACTTCACAACTGTAAAGACCAGAGTCTTCAGTCCTGAGGGAGGACACATGAAGTCTGATTCTTCTCTCTCTGAGGAGGTCTTTATCCAACTGAACTCGTCCTCTAAAGGGACCAGACTGAGGGAGCTCAAGTCCTTGAACATACTCTAACAGGACTGAGACGTTGTGATCAGTGAACACATAAGAGGAGAAAAAAAGAGAATCCAGAGAGCTGTTGGTGAACATCCACTCCAGTGTGATGTCCTCATTCTTGAAGACCTGATAGAAGCTCTGAGCAGATCTGACCTCAAATGTTTCTGTTGACAGAGAAGAAGAAACCAAAGTCACCCTGAAGTCTCTTTCTGCAGAACAGAGATCTTTACACACCAAATGACTTTTTTACACTAACTTTGCAGTGCAGCTGGATCCATCTGATTCAATGTTTATTACCAGGCACGAGATGATTTAGGAAATCACTGATAGTTATGACTGTGATTGTGTCTCATGATTTAGATCATATAAAGTAGTTTTGTGAGTTTGGGTCCTGAGCTGAAAACTTTAGTGAACTCCTGCTTTACAGAATCACAGGGACACATTTCTGTCTCTGTTTCACTGAATGATGCAAATGTTTTAGAAATTCTGTGATTTGATTGTAAAATCATGTTTCTCCTTGTGTGAACAGAGCTGTGTTAAATTCTCCTCTGAAATATTCACATTAGTGGCGTTTGTTCACATGAAAACTGAAACTGAACAGAGAGCAGAGGGACTGACCACAGACTGAGCAGATCAGTGTGATGAACAGGAGGATGATGAATATCATCTTCTTCTCCATCTTCATCACTTCAGCTCTGTAGGAAGAGAAAAACAAACACAAAGACATTAATCATGTGACTGAGAAAGATTCAGAGTTATGGAAAAAAACACACATCAAGCTTTTTTCTCTGTTTTGAGAAAAACCACAGAATTTTGACAATATTTGACTTTTCATAAGATTCTGACGTTAAATAATGGCACTTAAACTAACGTGCAGTCACATGACCTTTACATTATTGCAGGTTTTCTTTTACATGCTTTTTAACCCCAAAAGTAACATATTGGTACATTTTCAAATTAAATTTAATTCAGGACATCATTTTGTCAGTAATTTAGCATAACAGGTAAGACAGTGAACTGTTGAGACCTATTTAAAACCTATCATTAAAATTATATCAACAAAATTTGAATGCAGGACTTGTCACACTCTACTTGCACGGGCCAAGTCGAGATTTCTACTGCATCCAAAAACATGAATACTAATTTCTTCATTGTGTAAAAGTGGGTACACATGGAAATGAATAGGATTTATTTGCCTGTTATATCCACACATGATATATATCAGTGTTCTAACCCCCATTTTAGGGCTGGGAAATATGACAAGATAGATCAACACCGAGCGTGGCACTATTTTCACAAGCATGAACAGGCGTGGAAAAATGTGCCATAATTCAGGGGAAAAAATACTCAATTTTTACTTATAAAATCTCCTGCAATCAAAAAAATCAAACAAAATCGATATTTTATCCAGCCCTACCCCATTCTCTATCAAAAAGGTCATAATAACTGAGCAGTAACTCATACACAGACTTCTCTCAGGACTCAGAATATTGAAGTCCAGAGTCACAATGTCAAGTTTAAACAATAAAAAAACATCAGAATTAAAAAGCATTCCCCCAAAAAGCACAAAAACTCTGCTGTAATACTCTGATTTTTACATAAATTAAACATTTGAATAAACATTTTCTGATATGGCAACTTTTATTTATTTATTTTTTTTATTTAACCTTTATTTAACCAGATAAAAGACCCATTGAGATCAAGATCTCTTTCACAAGGGTGACCTGGCCAAGAGGTCAGCAGCAGACGTCAGAACCGAAAAAAAAAAAAAAAAAAACATATTAAATGGTGGTAATGTACAATAAATTAGAATACGCATATTTTGTGAGTGCAAGATTTTGCAATAAAGTGCAGTAATTATAACATAAATAACAATTCAGGAACACAGGCACTGTTCAAAGGTCTCGTGCTGTTTATCCATCATCATGGACCAAAAGGCTCCAAGTGAGATGAGCTCTGTGAGCTTCAGTTCAGGCTGTAAAGAGTTCCTCGCTGTGGGAGCAGCAAAACTGAAAGCTCTCTTCCCCAGTTCAGTTCTGACACGAGGAACTGAAAGATGAAGAACATCACAGGACCATAAGGCATAGTGGCTTTTAGTTCTATGAAGAAGAGTACATAAATAAGAAGGAACTAAGCCAAGAAGAGCCTTGTAAATCAGCATTAGCCAGTGCGTATACCTTCGCATACTAGCCGAATCAGTGTAGAACTTTGGTTGGCACATGTACTTTTTTCTGTCATGCTTATTTGTTTGTTTTTAATGCAATACTCTTAATAAAGACATACAAAAACTGATCATGTGCAGTGATGTGACATTTGCTCTGTTGGTCATACTGATATTTCTGTGGATGTTTGATACTGACACTACTCACCTCTATATAGTTGATTTCTCCTATATGAAAGTCAAACATATAGCTCAACTCTATATAGCTGATGTATCCTATATAAATGTCAGACATATAGCTCACCTCTACATAGATGATGTATCCTATATAAATGTCCAAATATAGCTGATTTCTTCTAATAAAAAGTCCGACATATGGCTCACCTCTATAAAGCTGATTTCTCCTTATTAAATGTCCGACATATAGCTCACCTCTATATAGCTGATTTCTCCTATATAAATGTACGAAATATAGCTCACCTATATTTGGAATTTCCCCTGTGGGACTTATAAAGGATATCTTATCTTATCTTATCTTATCTTACCTCTATATAAGTGATTTTTCCTAAATAAATGTACGACATATAGCTCACCTCTATATAGTTGATTTCTCCTATTAAAATGTCCGACATATAGCTCACCTCTATATAGCTGATTTATCCTATTTAAATGTCCTACATATACCTCACCAATATATAGCTGATTTCTCCTATATAAATGTATGACATATAGCTCACCCCTATATAGCTGATTTTTCATCTTAAAAGTTCCAACATATAGCTCACCTCTTTATAGCTGATGTCTCCTAATTAAATGTCAAACATATAGCTCAACTAAATTAAGCAGATTTCTTCGAATTAAATGTCCAACATACAGCTCATCTCTATATAGCTGATATCTCCTATTAAAATGTCCGATATATAGCACACCTCTATATAACTGATTTCTCCTTATTAAATGTCCGACATACAGCTCAACTCTATATAGCTGATTTATCCTATCAAAATGTCCGAAATATAGCTCACCTCTATATAGATGTTTTCTCCTATTGAAATGTCCAACATATAGCTCACCTCTATAAAGCTTATATCTTTTGTTAAGAAGTCAGACATATAGCTCACGTCGATATAGCTGATGTCCCCTATTTAAATGTCCGACATATACCTTACCTCTATATAACAGATGTCTCCTATTTAAATGTGTGACATATAGGTCACTTCTATATAGCTGATTTCTTTTGTTAAAATGACCGACATATATCTCACCTCTATATAGTTGATTTCTTTTGATAAAATGTCCAACGTATAGCTCACCTCTATATAGCTGATGTATTTGTTAAAATGTCCTACATATATCTTACCTCTATATAGCTGATTTCTTTTGTTAAAATGTCCGACATATAGCTGATTTAATTGTTAATATGTCCGACATATAACTCACCCCTATATAGCTGATTTCTCCGATTAAAATGTCCGATATATAGCTCACCTCTATATAGCTGATTTCTTTTGTTAAAATGTCCAACAAAAAGCTCACCTCTATATACCTGATGTATTTGTTAAAATGTCCGACATATAGCTCACCTCTATATAGCTGATTTCTTTTGTTAAAATGTCCGACATACAGCTCACCTCTTTATAGCTGATTTATTTGTTAAAATGTCCGACATATAGCTCACCTCTATATAGCTGATTTCTTGGTTAAAATGTCCTACATACAGCTCACCTCTTTATAGCTGATTTATTTGTTAAAATGTCCGACATATAGCTCACCTCTATATAGCTGATTTCTTTTGTTAAAATGTCCGACATATAGCTGATTTCTTTGTTAAAATGTCCGACTTATAGCTCACCTCTATATAGCTGATTTCTCCTATTAAAATGTCCGACATATAGCTGAATTCTTATATTAAAATGTCCAACATATAGGTCACTTCTATATAGCTGATATATTCTTTTGTTAAAATGTCCGACATATAGCTCACCTCAATATAGCTGATTTTTCTGTTAAAATGTCAGACATGTAGCTCACCTCTATATAGCTGATTTGTTTGTTAAAATGTCCGAAATATAACTCACCTCTATATAGCTGATTTCCTTTGTTAAGATGTCGGACATATAGCAGATTTATTTGTTAAAATGTCCGACTTAGAGCTCTCCTCGAAATATAGCTGATTTATTTGTTAAAATGTCCAACTTTTAGCTCTCCTCTACATAGCTGATTTCCTTTGTTAAAATGTCCGAAATATAACTGATTTCTCCTCTTAAAATGTCCGACATATAGCTGATTTCTGTTGATAAAATGTCCGACTAATAGCTCACCTCTATATAGCTGATTACTCCTATTAAAATGTCCGACATATAGCTGATATCTCCTATTAAAATGTCCGACATATAACTCATTTATTTGTTAAAATGTCCGACTAATAGCTCACCTCTATATAGCTGATTACTCCTATTAAAATGTCCGACATATAGCTGATTTCTTTGTTAAAATGTCCGACATATAGCAGATTTATTTGTTAAAATGTCGGACCTATAGCTCACCTCTATATAGCTGAGGTCTGTTGTTAAAATGTCCGACTTATAGCTCACCTTTATATAGCCGATTTGTTTTGTTAACATGTCCGACATATAACTCACCTCTATATAGCTGATTTCTCCTATTAAAATGTCTGACATATAGCTCACCTCTATACAGCTGATTTCTGTTGTTAAAATGTCCGACATATAACTCATTTATTTGTTAAAATGTCCGACCTATAGCTCACCTCTATATAGCTGATTTTCTTGTCTAAATGTCCGAGATATAGCTCACCTCTATATAGCTGATTTCTCCTATTAAAATGTCGGACATATAGCTCACCTCTATACAGCTGATTTCTGTTGTTAAAATGTCCGACATATAACTCATTTATTTGTTAAAATGTCCGACCTATAGCTCACCTCTATATAGCTAACTTCTCCTATTAAAATGTCCAACATATTGCTCACCTCTATATAGCTGATTTATTTGTTAAAATGTCCGACATATAGCTCACCTCTATATAGCTGATTTCCTTTGTTAAAATGTCCAACATATAGCTAACCTTTATACAGCTGATTTCTTTGTTAAAATGTCCGACATTTCGCTCACCTCTATATAGCTGATTTCTCCTATTAAAATGTCGGACATATAGCTCACCTCTATACAGCTGATTTCTGTTGTTAAAATGTCCGACATATAACTCACCTCTATATAGCTGATTTCTTATGTTAAAATGTCCGACATATAGGTGATTTATTTGTTAAAAAGTCCGACTTATAGCTCACCTCTATATAGCTAAATTCTCCTATTAAAATGTCCAACATATAGCTCACCTCTATATAGCTGATTTCTTTTGTTAAAATGTCCGACATTTCGCTCACCTCTATATAGCCGATTTATTTGTTAAATTGTCCGACATATTACTGATTTATTTGTTAAAATGTCCGACTGATAGCTCACCTCTATATAGCTGAGGTCTTTTGTTAAAATGTCTGACATATAGCTCACCTCTATATAGCTGATTTCTTTTGTTAAAATGTCCGACATATAGCTGATTTATTTGTTAAAATGTCCGACATATAGCTCACCTCTATATAGACGATTTCTCCTATTAAACTATCCGACTTATAGCTCACTTCTGTATAGCTGTTTTTTTAATTGAAAATTACCGAAATATAGATGATTTATTTGTTAAAATGTCCGACATGTAGCTCACCTCTATATAGCTGAGGTCTTTTGTTAAAATGTCCAACAAATAGCTCACCTCAATATAGATGATTTTTGTTGTTAAAATGTCCGACGTATAACTCACCTCTATATAGCTGATTTCTTTGTTAAAATGTCCGACATATAGCAGATTTATTTGTTAAAATGTCGGACCTATAGCTCACCTCTATATAGCTGAGGTCTGTTGTTAAAATGTCCGACTTATAGCTCACCTTTATATAGCCGATTTGTTTTGTTAACATGTCCGACATATAACTCACCTCTATATAGCTGATTTTCTTGTCTAAATGTCCGAGATATAGCTCACCTCTATATAGCTGATTTCTCCTATTAAAATGTCGGACATATAGCTCACCTCTATACAGCTGATTTCTGTTGTAATGTCCGACATATAACTCATTTATTTGTTAAAATGTCCGACCTATAGCTCACCTCTATATAGCTAACTTCTCCTATTAAAATGTCCAACATATTGCTCACCTCTATATAGCTGATTTATTTGTTAAAATGTCCGACATATAGCTCACCTCTATATAGCTGATTAATATGTTAAAATGGTCGACTTTATACAGCTGATTTATTTGTTAAAATGTCAGACTTATTGCTCACCTCTATATACCTGATTTCTCCTATTAAAACGTCCGACATATAGCTCACCTCTATACAGCTGATTTCTTTTGTCAAAATTTCGGACATATAGCTCACATCTATATAGCTGATTTATTTGTTAAAATGTCCAACATATAGCTGATTTATTTGTTAAAATGTCCGACTTATAGCTCACCTCTATATAGCTAAATTCTCCTAGTAAAATGTCCAACATATAGCTCACCTCTATATAGCTGATTTCTTTTGATTAAATGTCCGACATTTAGCTCACCTCTATATAGCCGATTTATTTGTTAAATTGTCTGACATATTACTGATTTATTTGTTAAAATGTCCGACTAATAGCTCACCTCTATATAGCTGAGGTCTTTTGTTAAAATGTCTGACATATAGCTCACCTCTATATAGCTGATTTCTTTTGTTAAAATGTCCGACATATAGCTGATTTATTTGTTAAAATGTCCGACATATAGCTCACCTCTATATAGACGATTTCTCCTATTAAACTATCCGACTTATAGCTCACTTCTGTATAGCTGTTTTTTTAATTGAAAATTACCGAAATATAGATGATTTATTTGTTAAAATGTCCGACATGTAGCTCACCTCTATATAGCTGAGGTCTTTTGTTAAAATGTCCAACAAATAGCTCACCTCAATATAGATGATTTTTGTTGTTAAAATGTCCGACGTATTGCTCACCTCTATATAGCTGATTTTTCCTATTAAAATGTCCGAAATATAACTCAAATCTACATAGCTGATTTCTTTTGTAAAATGTCCGACGTATAGCTCAACTCTATATAGCTGATTTCTTTTGTTAAAATGTCGGACATATAGCTCACATCTTTATAGCTGATTTCTTTTGTTAAAATGTCCGATAGATAGCTATTTTTTTATTAAAATGGAAGACGTATAGCTCACCTCTATATAGCTGATTAATTTTGTTAAAATGTCCGACATATAGCTCACCTCTATATAGCTGATTTCTCCTATTAAAATATCCGACTTATAGCTCACTTCTATATAGCTGTTTTTTTAAGTGAAAATTACCGACATATAGCTGATTCATTTGTTAAAATGTCCGACATGTAGCTCACCTCTATATAGCTGATTTCTTTTGTTAAAATGTCCGACAAATAGCTCACCTCAATATAGCTGATTTGATTGTTAAAATGTCCGACATATAGCTCACATCTATATAGCTGATTTTCTTGTCTAAATGTCCGAGATATAGCTCCCCTCTATAAAGCTGATTTTTTTTGTTAAAATGTCCGAGTTATAGCTCACGTCTATATAGCTGATTTATTTGTTAAAATGTCCAAAATATAGCTCACCTCTATATAGCTGATTTCTCCTATTAAAATGTCCTACATATAGCTCACCTCTATATAGCTGATTTATTTGTTAAAATGTCCGACATATAGCTCACCTCTATATAGCTGATTTCTTTTGTTAAAATGTCCGACATATAGCTCACCTCTATATAGCTGATTTCTTTTGTTAAAATGTCCAACATATATCTCACCTCTATATAGCTGATTTCTTTTGTTAAAATGTCCAACATATATCTCACCTCTATATAGCTTATTTATTTGTTAAAATGTCCGACATATAGCTCACCTCTATATAGCTGATTCATTTGTTAAAATGTCCGACATGTAGCTCACCTCTATATAGCTGATTTCTTTTGTTAAAATGTCCGACAAATAGCTCACCTCAATATAGCTGATTTGATTGTTAAAATGTCCGACATATAGCTCACATCTATATAGCTGATTTTCTTGTCTAAATGTCCGAGATATAGCTCCCCTCTATAAAGCTGATTTTTTTTGTTAAAATGTCCGAGTTATAGCTCACGTCTATATAGCTGATTTATTTGTTAAAATGTCCAAAATATAGCTCACCTCTATATAGCTGATTTATTTGTAAAAATGTCCGACATATAGCTCACCTCTATATCGCTGATTTCTTTTGTTAAAATGTCCGACATATAGCTTATTTATTTGATAAAATGTCGGACTTATAGCTCACCTCTATACAGCTGATTTCTCCCAAATAAATGTCCAACATATAACTGATTTCTTTTGTTAAAATGTCCGACATATAGCTGATTTATTTGTTAAAATGTCCGACATATGGCTCACCTCTATACTGCTGATTGATTTGTTACAATGTCCGACATATAGCTTATTTATTTGATAAAATGTCCGACTTATAGCTCACCTCTATACAGCTGATTTCTCATATATAAATGTCCAACATATAACTGATTTCTTTTGTTAAAATGACCGACATATGGCTCACCTCTATATAGCTGATTTATTTGTGAAAATGTCCGACATATGGCTTATTTATTTGTTAAAATGTCGGACTTAAAGCTCACCTCTATATAGCTGATTTCTTTAGTTAAAATGTCCGACTTATAGTTCACCTCTATATAGCTGATGTCTCCTATTATAATGTCCGACATATAGCTCACCTCTATATAGCTGATTTCTGTTGTTAAAATGTCCGACAAATAGCTCACCTCCATATAGCTGATTTATTTTGTTAAAATGTCCGACATATAGCTCACCTCTATATAGCTGATTTCTCCTTTTTAAATGTCCGACATATACCTCACCTCTATATAGCTGATTTCTTTTGTTAAAATGTCAGACATTTAGCTCACCTGTATGTAGCTGATTTCTCCTATTAAAATGTCCGACATAAAGCTTACCTCTATATACCAGATGTCTCCTATTTCAAATGTCTGACATATAGCTTATCTCCATATAGCTGATTTCTTTTGTTAAAATGCCCGACATATAGCTCAGCTCTATATAGCTTATTTCTTGATAAAATGTCTGACATTTAGCTGATTTCTTTTGTTAAAATGTCCGAGTTATAGCTCACGTCTATATAGCTGACTTCTCCTATTAAAATGTCTGACATATAGCTCAGTTCTATATGGCTGATGTCTACAATTAAAATGTCCGACATATAGCTAATTTATTTGTTTAAATGTCCGACATATAGCAGACCTCTATATAGCTGATTTCCTTGTTAAAATGTCCAAGGTATAGCTCACCTCTATATAGCTGATTTCTTTTGTTTAAATGTCCGACATATAGCTCACCTCTATATAGCTTATTTCTTTTGTTAAAATGTCCGACATATAGCTGATTTCTTTTGTTAAAATGTTCGACATATAGCTCACCTCTATATAGCTGATTCATTTGATAAAATGTCCGACTTATAGCTCATCTATATAGCTGATTTCTCCTATTAAAATGTCCGACATATAGCTGATTTCTGTTTTTAAAATGTCCGACATATAGCTATCCTCTATATAGCTGATTTCTCCTAATTAAATGTCCGACATATAGCTCACGTCTATATAGCTGATGTTTTGTATCATAAAAGCCAAATAAAGATATTGTTGAAAAAAATCACTTTCTTTCAAAACTTTAAGGGCTTAATATTACCAATTTATTGACTATTTATTTCATATATTTTTATTTTATTTTGGATCCCCATTAGCTACTGCCGAAGCAACAGCTACTCTTCCTGGGGTCCACACATTAAAACACAATCAACAAAATACATCAATGACATTCAACATACTCGACAAACTGAAACAGAAAATTAAAGACAGTTAGAACAGCAACCGACAGCAACCAATTAATCATTTTCCCTCTAGTTTGTTTTTTATCTCATTATATTTTTGTTCAAATAATAATGTTGTTACTGTTGTCATTATTTTAATGAAATACTTTATCAATAATGCTTTATAGTTAGCTAATAAAGTTATGTGAATTGAATAATATTTAATAATACAAGTCTCTCTCACAAAATTGAACATCATTTTTTATATTTTTTATATAATTCTCTTTAGGTCCTTTAACCCGTCATTTCTCATCATAAAAGCAGAAAAATATCTAACAAAGAGCGCAGATGGTCACTAGTTAACACGGTTACTCTTTAAATCGTAACACCTGCTGCTCCACGTCAAACCTCTGAGACACAAATCCATTAAACTAGCATTTAACTTCAGGAACTCAACGAAGAAAACTAAAAAAAGAACTTCGAGTCACTTAATCAAACTCCATGATCTGTATTAATAATAGTTAAATATAATTGAATGCGTTGTTTAGAGCTATTAAAGGAGGTTTTACTCACTTGTAGAAGTTTCAGCAGAGCCGTGTGACCTCCTCTCTGGGTGAAGACTCGTCTGTGGTTCATGTAAACGGTTGTGTTGTGTTTTTAACAGGAATTGAAAGTTAAATAAGATAACTCTCCCTAAACTGCATATGTCCAACTGAGATAACGACCCTTTAAACTGATATCAGAGCCCACAGAGACGGTACAGCAGTGAAAGATAACATCATGTTCTTCTTTCAGCGCAACAGGGACAGCCTTAAAGGGCCAGTTCAGCGTTTTTGAGTAAGGTTGTATGAATCTTATTTAAGCACTTCAACATTATAGCTGGAGTGAATCTGATCAACTCTTCATCTATAAGGAGAATCTGGTTCAGAACCTGAGCTACACACTCACGGCACTTCAGTAGGTTCACCTGCTCAACTGCTCATTCATACAAGTAACATATCAGCCAATCACATGGCATGACCTCAGTGCATTTAGACATGTGTAGCTGGGTGCAGCTGCACTTCACTGCAGCTGCCTGGTTCAAGAAAACCCTGCTGACTGTGTTGTGTGTAGAGTAAGAAGCAGGAGGCTGTTCTGTCTGAATACTGCTGTTTATTATCTGAACAGAAACAGGGTGAGAACTGGTCATATACACACGTGGACAAAATTGTTAGTACCTTTCCATTAAAGAAAGAAAAACCCACATGGTCACTGAAATAACTTGAAACCTGACAAAAGAAATAATAAATAAAAATGTACTGAAAATTAACTCATGAAAATCAGACATTGCTTTGAATTGTGGTTCAACAGAATTATTTAAAAAAACAAATTAATGAAACTGGCCTGGGCAAAAATGATGGTTCCCCTAGAAAAGATTGAAAATGATTTGACCATAGGGACATGTTAAACTAAGGTGTGTCCTGTAATAAGCATCACAGGTGTCTCCAAGCTTGTTATCAGTCAGTCTGCCTATTTAAAGGGTGAAAAGTAGTCACTGTGCTGTTTGGTATCGTGGTGTGTACCACACTGAACATGGAACACAGAAAGCTGAGGAGAGAGTTGTCTCAGGAGATTAGACAGAAAATTATAGACAAGCATGTTAAAGGTAAAGGCTATAAGACCATCTCCAAGCAGCTTGATGTTCCTGTGACTACAGCTGCACATATTATTCAGAAGTTTAAGGTCCACAGGACTGTAGCCAACCTCCCTGGACGTGGCTGCAAGAGGAAACTTGATGAGAAATTGAAGAGACGGATAATACGAATGGTAACCAAAGAGCCCAGAACAACTTACAAAGAGATTACAGAAAAATACATTATCAGTTAAAAAAAGCAATGTAATACACAAATGCAAATATAAAAAGTGTGTTAAATACATATACATGTATACATTTTGGAAATGTCTTCACACTTCAAGCAGCAAAATATTTTTTTTTTTCTACCGTTAACAATAAGTTTGATCAAACATTTACTGACATGTTGGTCAGCTCTGATCAAAACACCACCATTTGGAGCAGAAATCACATTTCCTCACATCCTCATGCAGTAGTTTAAAAACACAGTCACCAAACCAGATACCAAAAATAAAAACAACTGCTAGTCAGAGTCCTGGACATCAGTGCAGAGGACAGTGTGCTCAAACACACTCTGAGTTTCTCTGATTCAGCCTTTCCCAAAGTTTTGGGCCCGACCCAAAATGGTTCACAGCCCGTTTTTCCAGGGTCACACTGTCAGAGTAAAATCAGTGAAGTGACTGTGAGCTCAGGCTCATCCCCTCCTCATCTGTTCACTGACACCATCACCACCCTCTGGCTCTCAGAGCGAGGGACAGAGAGCTGAGTGAATATGTGAGTGACTCTTCTCACTGACACATCCCTGTGTTCATGACGCTAAAGTGAAATGAGAAAGACCAGTTCAGAAACATCAGCTTTGCTGAAGCCTTTAGGATGAAGCAGAGAGGCTACATGATGTGTTCGGGGGGAAGCTTTGTGGAGCTGAAGCTCAGACTTCAGATTGTACAGACACCTGGAGAAGAAACCTCTGCAGCTTCAAGACAGACAGACAGGACATTTAGTGCAAAAAAAGAGTGCATAAAAATCAGCTTGTCAACAGCGGAGTAGTACATAACCTTGAGAAAAGGTCGTTTAAAGGGATAGTTCAGTATTTTTGAAGTGGGGTTGTATGAGCTCCATGTGGCCACTAAGTACCTTAGATGCAGTAGAGTGTTCTCTCCTCTCCCTCAGTAAGCCACAGTCTGTAAGAGTCTGTTACACAGAACCAGCCGCAAACAGGGAAGTATTGTACCAAATACAAAGGGTATTTTCTCTGCCTACAAGAACTCCCATGAAAAAATAGTACCACAGTTTAAAAATACGCTACCTCTGCACGTTTTTACGTGCATTAACTTTTTGGAAATATAAAGTTTATCTTGAACTAACCGACTCACGTCACATATTCCTCTGCGCAGCGCTGCTGCTAGCTGCGCTGAATCACTCCGCCTCCCTCTCAGCTGTTATAAACATAACAAGCTAGCGGCTTCAGATGCCGGTTGTAGCCTTGTGTAATTTTTACCGAGTATTGTAATTCTTTTGTTCTGACTCTTAGCTGTGTGAGGAAGAGACAGCGTAGGAAATTAAAAACAAGTGATTATGACAGTGACGATAAAGTTCCATTCACTTTGGAGCCAAGAGGATACCTGTATGAACCGGAGTTCACAGAAGAAGAGCTGCTGCAGATGGAGACCGTCACACAGTCTGTATTACTCATCCAGATTTTCCTGCTCTTTTGAATCCTGGAGTTTGCGGGCATTCTTCAATTTCCTGAAGATAAACTGGAAAAAAACGTCCCAAACCTGAAGGACCTAATGACAGTTAATCCTCAAAGTAAGTAATAATGATGTCAGAGACAAACAAGCAGAGTAGAGGAGGCTGTGAACCATAACATTGCAGACTGCCTGTGTGTGTGTCTCTCTTCCTCGCACACACATAACCATTACTGTTGTGTATTGAGAGGGGTTGTGTCTATTAGCACTGCGCAGCTAGCAGCAGCACTGCGCGGAGGAATACGCAATGTGAGTCGGTTAGTTCCAGATAAACTTTATATTTACAAAAAGTTAATGCATGTAAAAACATGCATAGAGAGCGTACTTTGAAACTGTGGTATTATTTTTTGATGGGAGTTCTTGTAGGCAGAGAAAATACCCTTTGTATTTGGTACAATACTTCCCTGTTTGCGGCGGGTTCTGTGTAACAGACTCTTACAGACTGTGGCTTACTGAGGGAGAGGAGAGAACGCTCTACTGCATCTAAGGTACATAGTGGCCATATGGAGCTCATACAACCCAACTTCAAATACTGACTACATAATACAAACCATAAAAAGGCTGATGGGAATATCATAAAATCCCAAACAGATGAATCTGCAGCCTCTGATCAGTGAGTCAAAGACACAGGCTCTGTCACTGTTTAGATAATATAATGGAGTGTTGTAAGTTTGGGTCCTGGGGAGAGAGCAAACTTCTTATTTGGGTTCTGAGCCAAAACAGTTTGTGAACACCTGCCCTACAGTGTCATTTTCATGTTTCCTGACACGTGGAGTGTAACTTTGACCTCTTAAATGAAAGTTCACCCACTGACAGAATATTTAAATCAAATTAAAACACTCTTAGGTCTCCATTGTTAAAGTTTTTCACAGCACAGAAGCTGGTGATGGAGACCTCTGAGGTCAGGGTTATGAAGACATCTTCAAACCTTTAAACATGTAATCAAATCCAAAACTCATGTTGATCTGAGTAATACTGGCTGATATTAAACACCCCAGTGTATTTGTGATCATCAGAGCTGGTGTCATGAACGTAGGGTAATCGTTTCACCTTAATGAACTGAAAAGACTAGGCTGAAACGAAAGTTTTTCTGAGTGGATTAGCTGTGCAGAAGACGGGGCTCTCTGATTGGTTAGTCGATGAACCAATCTGAGAGCCAACAAAGGCTCAGATGAGTATTTAATGGATGCAGTCTGATCAGGAAGTTTCCTTCTCAGTGAGCTTCACCGTGTTCAGTTGGGACATGATGTCCATGTGAATGGACTGAAGATGAAGATTCATGGATATTTACTTCATCAACCCTTTCTCTGAGAGCTGTGGCTTCTGTCTGAGGTGTCCCACCTGTTTGGTTCACACTATCTGTTCTGTTACCTTCAGTCTCTTCTCTGCAACAGTTAAAGGACCCAAGTCTTGTTTTGTCAAAGCAAAAAAATATAGTACCACAAACACAAACCACAGCTGCTGACAGTCCTAAGATGAGGCCAATCCATACTCCCCTCCCTGTTATTCTGTCCTCAGGTTCTGGTTCAGTCTCAGTCTTGGTCTCAGGTGTAGTCTGGGGTTCTGCTGTGGAGAGAAGAACAGACCTGTTAGTCCTGCACAGACCGGCTCAGACCAAAGATCAGTCTCTGAGTCACATGTAGGGGCCTGTGGAGTGCACTCACTGGAAAAATGAAATTCTCTTAATGTCCTCATTTTTAATTTCACATTTTAACCCTTTCAGCACCACTTTGAGTACACAGAGATCACCATATTTAAGATGGAAAACAAATGATTTAATTCTCAAAACAAAAGAACCAGTGGGGGTCTTTTTTCTGGACTTCACATCCTGGGACATGTCATTAATTTGAATAGTTACAGTTTTCATGAAAATGTATTTTAATTTATTTTGTGCAGGTCTAAAATGTGACTCATATGGCCCACTGTCCAAAACTGGGTGTCCAAAAAGTGGACATGTCAGAAAAACAAGCCAAAAATAAAACTAATAAATGAAATAAAATAAAATAATTTTTCTATCAAAGTACTTTTAATCTTTCAGGTAACGTTCACCCTTTTCAGTAATGTCAAATACTGATTCATTTTTCACTTTTAACCCTTTCAGTCACAGTTTTTCACAGAACACAACGCTCACGATATTTTACATTGACGAAAGAGATTTTTTAAAATCCTGAAGTTAAAGAGCATTTGGGGGATTGTCTCCTAGATAAATCGATCTAGGACATGTCTTTGATAAACTTTAACATGGATTTAAATGATTTTTTGGTTTTAGCAGGGTCTGATTTTGACAAAGATGTGACACATAAGACCTAGGGCTCTAATTTCCTGGCGAAACTCAGGGTGGCGCAAGGTGGCGCAGCCTGGCGCACCCCGCGCAGTGGTAATTTCGTCCGGCGCACCGCCGTGCGCAGCCAATTTGGCAATTTGGTAGACCGGCTGCGCCAAGATGGGTGTGACGGTGCACCAGGGGGAGGTGTCGAAAGATTCAGCTTGGCGCAGTGACAATTTCGTGCCAAAAAAAAACCCCGCGGAAAGTGCGCTGAAAGCTTGCCAGCTCAGTCTATTCTCGGCGCAGAGGCGCACTCGGGGCAGTGGCAGTTTGGCTGACAGGCGCACAGTGCTCACACCTCACCAAAACCTCACAGGCAGGTGTCCAGAGTGTCAGGCACATTTCAATGCAATAAACAATCACAGCAACCACTATTTAATGTAACCGTCTGAACCAGCACATACATTTGTATCTATATTAATTGTCCCATCACATCTGATGTCAGATCAGAGACGTTTGTCATAACTAACGAGTTCACATCTCTCAGCCAACCACAAACAGCCACATCATTCAATACAGAGTATCCGGCTTCTGTCATCTCATGAAATTCAAAAGAAAAGAAAAAAGAGAGAGACGCTCGCTGAATAAATGTAAGTCACTCTGTGTTTTAAGGATTTACCAGTGATTGCCCATATTTCTCTCTTTTAATCTTTTTTCGTAACGTGATCTAAAAAGATGGAGTACATTATTGCAAGGAGGATGAGGAGGAGCTATAATTTCACCTAAGGCGCTGTTTTGGCGATGACAGAGCAGTAATGCAGGTGGATCACAAGCATGATGAATGGATTAGCCTGCTGCTGTGTTTAAATGTAATTATCACTTAATTTTGTACTCCTATTTATGACACAGGAACAGATTACATCTGTCCCACAAGGTGGTCCACACAGTGACGTGCATCATGTCCTCCGATGCGCGGCCTCGTGGCCCCTGCGCTCTCCCAGTTGCTGTAAAAGTGACAGCGGCTCTGACCTTCTTCTCCACCGAGGTGAAATTGTCACTGCGCCTCGCCCGCGGCGCATTTAAAGGTGAGGAGAGGCGTTCCTTTGATTGGTGAAGATCACACTCGGCTGTGTTAAACCCACTCAAGTCTTATCTCCTCCCTCTCTGCCATTTGCGCCGGTGGGAGAGACGGAGGCGTGGGTGCGCCTCCCTGCGCCAGACTGTGCCGTGAACGAAACTTGCAAAATGCCCTGGACACACCCTGTTGGTGCGGCGCAGGCGCGGCGCAGGGCAGGTGCGCCCCGCCTGCGCCTGGTCTACGAAAATAGAGCCCCTAGAGTCCAAAAAGTGGACACGTCAGAATAACAGGCCAAAATTAACAATACAATATCACAATTTCACTGAAAAGTGACTTCAGTTGTTTGACTGAATTATTTCTAATTATTAGAATTGTTAGAATCAATAATCACACCTTTACCGTTTTTTTCTGTCACTGAATATGATAATCCCAGTGCCACAGTTCCAATATTTTCTTATCCCCTCAGCTGAATAATTTACCTGTCACATTGACTTTGCATGAAGCCTCACCAAATCCTTCCCTTGTTTTGACTTCACAGCTGTAATGACCAGAGTCTTCAGTCCTGAGGGAGGACACATGAAGTCTGATTCTTCCCTCTCTGAGGAGGTCTTTGTCCAACTGAACTCGTCCTCTAAAGGGACCATGCTGAGGAAGCTCAAATCCTTGAACATACTCTAACAGGACTGAGTTGTTGTGATCAGTGAACACAAAACAGGAGATTTGAAGAGAATCCAGAGAGCTGTTGGTGAACGTCCACTCCAGTGTGATGTCCTCATTCTTGAAGACCTGATAGAAGCTCTGAGCAGATCTGACCTCAAATGTTTCTGTTGACAGAGAAGAAGAAACCAAAGTCACCCTGAAGTCTCTTTTCTGCAGAACAGAGATCTTTACACACCAGATGACTTTTTTAACCTTTTAGCCAGACAGTGAAAGCTTACACTAACTTTGCAGTGCAGCTGGATCCATCTAATTCAATGTTTTTTAACCAGACATGGGATGATTTATTTAATCATTGATAATTATGGCTGTGATTGTATCTCACGGTTTAGATCATATAAAGTAGTTTTGTGAGTTTGGGTCCTGAGCTGAAAACTTTAGTGAACTCCTGCTTCACAGAATCACAGGGACACATTTCTGTCTCTGTTTCACTGAATGAGCACAGGGTCACAGTCACATGATGATCTTATTGATGTTTTAGAAATTCTGTGATTTGGTTGTAAAATCATGTTTCTCCCTTTGTGAACAGAGCTGTGTTAAATTCTCCTCTGAAATATTCACATCAGTGTCGTTTGTTCACATGAAAACTGAAACTGAACAGAGAGCAGAGGGACTGACCACAGACTGAGCAGGGCAGAGTGATGAACAGGAGGATGATGAAGATCATCTTCTTCATCAGTTCAGCTCTGTAGGAAGAGAAACAACAGAGCAGTCGGTGTTTTGGAGTGGCTCCAGTTTTACACCTGTTCCAAGACCATGCACAGCAGGAGATCGGGCAAACATGAACTCAAGTGATGAAGCAGCTAAACAGCACGTCTCAAACAGTAACTAGATGATCTACATCTGGATGTAAATGCCAAAACGTTATCATGAATACAAAGCTTACCTTTGCTTAGTGAGAGTGCAGTCTTGAACATTTGACATGTTGAATTCCCTTTTTCTTCTTCATTGATGAGTGTTGTGTTGTGTTTTGTCAGCTTAGCATGTACACAGACACCTTTAGCCGACCCATCTAGAGCAGTTAGGACTCCATGACACTGATGGTTTGCCTTCACTTTTCCATTTGTTCTTTAAAAAGGAGCAGATTCAGACAAACACTCCATAAGAGCTGACCAAAGAAACAAAAAGACAAAACATTACAGCATTTAAAAACCATTACACCTATTTATCATACAAGCAGTTAGGCCCTTCATATCAACCCTATGGCACTGACATTTAAATGACACATCTTTAGCAAGTAGAGAGCCTTACAAGCTAACAGCACTTGAGGCCTTCAGAGTATGGTTATCAGACATCCCTGATTTCCAGGGAGAGTCCCCGGTTTGGATGACCTGTCTCCAGGTAACACTGTCCCCGAAAATGTCCTGATTTCAGCATTTTACAATTGAGAAAGAATGTTGTACGTTGATTACAACAATGGTTATTACGGTAGCCGGGTAGGAAGTGTGAGTGAGCATGTTGGTGCAGACTGGGACAATAGTTACTCCAGTGTTGCAAAGTCCGCTAACTGTGAAATACTTTGGGTATGTTTTTCTCTGAAGTCGCTTGCAAATCTCCTGAGTCAAGGGTTGAGGTCACTTAAACATTTGGCCAAATCAAATTGAAGGAAAACAACAGTAGAACTCAGGGTGTGTTTAATAGTGAAAGTAAGAGCATTTCCACACGCACAGTGTGAAGGGAACTCAAGGGATTGGGACTGAACAGCTGTATAGCCTTAAGAAAACCACTAATCAGTAAGGTTAACTGGGAAAAAAAAGCTTCAGTTTGCTGGGGAGCATAAAGATTGGACTCTGGAGGACTGGAAGAAGGTCATGTGGTCTGATGAGTCCAGATTTACCCTGTTCCAGAGTGATGGGCACATCAGGGTAAGAAGAGAGGCAGGTGAAGTGATGCACCCATCATGCCTAGTGCCTACTGTCCAAGCCTGTGGTGGCAGTGCTATGATCTGGGGCTGCTGCAGTTGGTCAGGTCTAGGTTCAGCAACATTATGGCCCAAAGAATGAGGTCAGCTGACTACCTGAATATACTGAATGATAGGGGTGGGCAGAAATATCGATTCATCAATGGATTGCAATTATTCCCCTCCCAATTCAACATCGATTCAACAAATCCTCTGAGTTGATTCACCTCCTGGCCACTGGAGGGCACTGTGCACCTTTTCACTGTTTATGCAGCTGCCGCTGGTCACAGAAGAAGACATGCTTACAGAGTGATAGGATGAGTAGGGTGTTTCTGCAGAGTCACTATCCACAGCTGACCATCTGGAACTTTCTCTCTGGAAGAGTTACAGGAGAAAAGTTTTCAGAAATGGCTTCCAGTGAAGAAGTAACTACTTTAAGGGACACCTTTGTTATTTTGGACATGACAGCTGATTGTTGGTCTTTCATTTGCTTTCGTGTTTAGTTAACTTTAGCGAACATAACTTTCTTAGCATGCGCAAGCTAACGTTGGCCAATCATTAACATTATTATTAATATTATTCTCTGTAAATACAGTCGACCCCAACTATGAGAATATAAAGTTGCTGTAACCCCAGGTTTTGGAAGGTTGACTCCAGTCTCACGGGCTGTGAGTAATAATTGGGCTACAGTGATCTTTATCTGGACTCTGTTTTCCAGCCGAACGGCAACAGCATGTAGCACTAAGCATTCACGTCTCTCTCTCTGCAGCACTTGTGTTACATCTAAAACATTCCCCCATGCACACAAAACATGCCGGAACTAAGATTGCTCTGGGGGCCTGACTAAATATTCTGTAACAACAAAAATAATATTGACAGTTAAAATAGTAATAATAATAAAAGTGATGATGCAACAAAAATAAATAATAAATCTTACTATTCCCAGACTGATTCCAAATAGTCATATTGAAACATTTGATGCAACATAAAATTATCCTTATAAATAAAACAATACAAAACCGCCAACTTTTGGGGATTACTGCTTATTAAAATATAACTAATGTTAAAGCTATGTTAAACACATCATTTTTTACAATGTAGTTGACTAAACATTCTTAATAATGTCCACGCAATACACATTTTCAACATCATTGTAAAATACATGTGTGTTTAAATGACTTGCTTATTCAATTAGCAAAGCAAAGCAATCTTGAAAATATGAGTGAAGCAAAAATGAATACTGTTACATAGTGTTAAATTCTGTCTCTTTCTGTGTTCAGTGACCACAAAATTTAATCTTTAAGCCCAACTGGGTCATTGTTTATTATTAGTTTAAGCAGACAGGTGCAAGACACTGCAGCTCGGCCCATTCTTTCTGGGTCCCTCACTCATATCCGTCTGTGTCCCAACACTTGTGTAGAACAGAGCTACAGTGAAGAATTACCATATCAAATGTGAGGAGAAATAAAAATGTATTATCATTATTATTAATGTTATATGCGATTTATCAGATTTGTGGGAAATTAAAAAAACTGTATAATTATAGTATTATTATTATTATTTGCGATGTACGACTTTTTGTGTTATGTATTTTTTATTGAATCAACTGCAGATGCCAAATTCCCGGATGGTGAGCTGTGGACCGGAAGGTGAGCTGTGGATGGTGGCTCTGCGGCTCTGCAGAAATCTCCTATTGGATAGGATTGAGAGCCAAACATGAGAGTGATTTAACAGCGGTTTATTCGTTTTTTCTGTTTAAATAATGTAAAATATTAAACACAACAGCATTAGTATCGAGGCTGGCCCTAGGCAGGGGCAAGAGGCGGCACCGCCCCCTCAAATAAATGTTTTGCCCCCTCATATCAAAATTTTAGAAGTTGAGAAAGCACATTTCAATAAACCTACAAAAGTAATATATACGTTGACAAACGTAAACGCAGGTGCGGAAAAATCCGCCGAAAAACGGACAAGATACAGTATCTGCTTCCTCTCATTACTCTGTCACTCCATTGTATCTTCACAGGCTGCAGGCCTGCGGCGCGGCACTTTCGCGTTATGTGGAATTTGGGGGTTAAAGGCGGTGGACGTGGACACTCATCTCTGTGCCTGTGTGACTGACAAACGCCCCCTGAACAGGAGAAAGGACTGAACCAATATATACGTTTTATCTAACGTTACTCTGTTTTATTGTTTATTGTTGTTGTTAATTATTAATTAGGCTATAAATTACCTCACAGTCAAGAAGAGGAATTTGGCTGAGCTTCGTTGCTTCTTCCGCTCTGTGCTAAAACCTGACACCACAGCCATGTTTTTTTTTTTTTTTTCCCACGTGGATATCATATCATTCTAGCATGATCAGAGCGCTCTGTGTGCGCGCCGCGCTCTCTTGCAGGTTCGGACAGGCTCTGTACTTTTTCATGTCAGCGAGAAGCACTGACAGGCTGGAAGCACGCACGCACTGTGATTGTTACATGCGATGCTCAGGCATTATATTGTGATGTGAATGAACATTGGGGCTGACTGATTGATTGAGTTGGCACACGTGTGCCTGAGCGGGCACAGGTGTGCCTGATTGCAGGGGGAGACTCAGGGTTTTAAGAGATGTGTGTGTCCAGGCACTCGTTGTTGGAGCACCCGTTGCAGCGGTTTGGCACTCTACGGGCGGGAGGGTGTCGTCCGTAGCTGTTTAGGGCTGCCGGCGACGAAGACAGTCAGAGCAGGGGGTAGCTGTTCCAGTGTGAGGAGGGGAGGTCTGATGCCTCCTGTAGAAGTCAGTGCCGGATTGTAGAGAGTGCTGTGGCCGCCATCGCTCCTTGCCTTGAGCCCCGTCACATGCCAGCCGGGCTCGTCCACGCCATCCAGCGAAGAGGGCCGTGTTGTAGTGGGCGGCGCCATCGTTCCTTGCCTTGAGCCCCGTCACACGCCAGCCGGGCTCCGTCCACGCCGTCCAGCGAAGCCGCTTCCCCGGGGAGTTGGACGGCGTCTCAAGCGAAGACCCCGGGGGGGGGTCTCGCCAACTGGGCGAGCTAAGTACTCTCGGACATTTTATATTGTATGTTTATGTGTTTTAAATCTTATTAATTGTAGGTAGATTAGTGTAGTGGGGGAATATACTGTGACCTGTGCAGAGCAGCCAGAGGGTTTCTACCTGAGTGGTGACGTCACGTGTGAGTTGCTGTGTGAACCAGCCCTGTGTGTGAATTGCAGTGCCTCCAGTAGAGGGTGATAGCGTGCCGTGTTCAGTGGTGTGCCTTAAGCCAGGAGTCTGGCCCTGTGTTCAACTGCTTGCAGTGGGTAACAGTAGAAGCCCTTTTCTTTTGGGTGTCTCGGCAGGTAGAGGAGGTCCCCCATTGCAGATTTCTGCCTAATTTATGAATTGTCTTTTTTATTGTGTTAATAAAGATTGCTCACTGTGTCTTCTAAATTGCATCTGGTGTTCATTTGATGGCTCTGACTTGGTGGCAGTAATTTTCTGCCACACTCTTTGAAAGCCCAACAATTTATTACAATATGAAGAGCCAGACTGGAGACCAGAGCATGTGACCGGAGCGGAGCGGGAGCTGGAATTTGACTGGAGCGCGGAGCGGTTTTTTCAAAAAAGCTGGAGCGGCACCTCATCTGTCGCTCCATCCCGCTCCAATTTCGCTCCGGTACCGCTCACACCAAGCGTCTGAAGCATGTCTTAACACAGAGTGCATCTGCGTGTAATTAAACAGACACTGTTTTCTGTCAGAAACTGGATGTTGACAACTCGGATCAGCACCGACAGCGCAAAAGCTCTCAGACCTCAGTGCAGGTCACCTGCAATCGTCTAGTTTTTTTTTTTCCAGTGAATGCAATGCGCTTCCGTATTTTCATAGAGTGAGTGGTGAGTGATTTGAGTGGAGCGGGTAGAAATTTGAGTGAGCGTCAGAGCGGTAATGAGCGGAGCGGTGCGCATGCGCTCTGAGCGGCGGAGTGGGGTGCGAGAACAGCTGTGTGAGCGAGGAGCAGGAAATCTCACTGCTCCACTCCGCTCACATGCTCTGCAGGAGACATATGGAGCTCTTACCTTTTAGATTCACTTTACTGATGCTCCATTCATAGTACACTCGGTCCGTCACCTATTATTGTCCCACACACGACAGAGTGGCTACACACATACGTTCCTACTACACCTCCGCGTCTGTTACAGCGATGATCAGTGTGTGTAATACAGGCACTACTTGACTCTATAACATTTAAACAGGACATTAACTTGCACAAATAATTCTCAGTGTTTCCCCTACAGTTCATTTGGCACGGCGCCCCGCCGTGCCAACAGGACCCTCACCCATAAATTCAAGTGCAGATTTAAAGAAAAAAAAACATAATTGATTTTTATTTTAATCAAAACAGCATTTAACAGGCATTCTTTTTATCAAATAAAAAGTGTACAGTAATTTGCGCAATTTTAGAGTCTAATGCGTCACTATCGTTTCATTACATTCATTAAATGCAAAATGCATTTCTCCTCTCCTCTGATCCTTCTCCGACCTGTCCTCTGACTATTTACGCTGCATGCTGCGCAAGCCATCCTCTCTCTCCTGCACAGAGTCTGATTATTCACGTAAAACCGGACAGCGCAGCACCGCTCCAGCGCAAAAGCTCTCAGCCGTCAGTGCAGCTGACAAGAGTCTTATTTTTTTGCATAGGTTGATAATTTGGTGCTGTCTCCTGTTTGCTGCTGCATGTGCCATCATTGCCACTGTGAGAAGATTTACAGAAGTTTCCTTTTTCTTTATCTTTTCTCTTAATAATGAGATCCTGATCTTGTCATTCCCAGAAAAGGTGTCCATTTTTTCTTAATCCAGTGAATGCAATGCACTTACACAGCAAGGGTCTGTCAACTTTCCAGTCAACAGAGCCATTTTCCTTTCATGTTCTGATTCATGCATGAGTAATTTCGTCTTATCTCACAGAACGCTTCCCCGCCACTGACAAGTTTTTCCATCATTCTGTGTTTTTATTGAAATCTGGTACTTGACACACTTATTTGGAGAAGTTCTGTTCTCCTGTGACCGAAAACAAACAAGAAAACTCAATATGTGCGCTTTCTCCATATATATATGTGCCTGTTGTCCTGATCAGACGGGAGAGGCTAACGAGCGGTTTATGTGGTATTATCAATACATTTGTAAATATAAGTGTAGCTGTCCATTTCATGAACTTGTATTGATGTTATCCAGTCATACATTTTATTTTATCTCCATAATAAAAATCCCAGGCGGGTGGGCTTCTCCTCACTGTGTCGGTCCTCCCTCTCCTTCTCCTTCTGCCCCTATGGAGAAAGCGCACTTATTGAGTTTTCTTGTTTGTTTTCGATCACAGCAGAACAGAACTTTTCTCAGTTTATTACATGTATTGCCCTCCGGGGATCAGCCCTCCCCCTTTGGGGATGCGCGCCGCAGCGCGCCGCATCCAGTGGGGTTTGTCGGTCAGAGTAAGACCGCGGCTTGACGCGGCGCATTCGCGTTATGTGGAATTTGGGGTAACAGACTGAGAACAAATGACCTGTGTCTGACAGACCCCGACTGTACATAATCCTTAGCTGTAAAGTAAAAAAACAAGCCAAAAGAGAAGAAAATAAAGAAAAAAGTCATAAAATGTTCTGCCCTGTTGTTTTTATAAATTAGTCTGAGAAGTGATTTTTTTTATTTACCTTAGTTTCAGTTTTGTAAATATTGACTATAGAATTCTAGGTTCAAATTTATTGGAGAATAAGACCATCCAGTTCAGGTGAATGTCATGTTATTGGTTGTTAAAATCTGGATATTTTATTTTGTTTTTCATTTTTATTTCTCAGTCCCCCAGCCACCTTATTGTGGTCAGGGGGGTTTGTGTGTTCCAGCGACCTAAAGAGCTAAAGCTATACCAGCAGGAGCTTAGTCTTCAGGTGGGACACCCAAGTTGGACAGGTCTGGAGGTCGAGACCTGACAGTGCAATCCACTGCAGGTTGGGGTTAGACACATAGCTAACAACCCAGATCCATGAAGAAAACACTGTTACTATAGGCACAGAAAAAAAGTGCTCAAGCATGATGTGTACTGACTACGCATGCTGCCCCCTTCACATTTCTGACTGCCCCCTCATATATGCCTGCCTAGAACCGGCCCTGATTAGTATCATTCTGGAGTGTTTTCTTTTCGTTCTTTTGCCGCATTTTCTCTGTGTTTTGCTGCATTTCCAAAGTATTTCCCCATGTTTTACCGTCTTTTTTTGTCATTGATCGTCTTTTTCGTCATAATTCATGTTTCATGGATTCCATAAATAGTAATTTTAGAAATATTGGAGGAAGAAATGTTCGAGATCTCTGTCTTCAGCTTGACAGGAACTGCTTCATTGACTATCATCAGTAAAGAAACGCCTGGACATGGTCTGATATAACAGACTGTAACATGAACACTAAATGCTGTAAGCAAACAAAAATGCTTGAGTTTATGTAAAATAGGTGAAGTTTATTTTTGGTCATCTCAGAAAATTTCTACATGTTCATTTACAACTGTTTATGAAGAGGATCCTGTTGAAAATTCAGGTCTGTTTTTATTATTTTCTTGTACTTACACACGGTTTATACGCATTTATAACATAATAATGACAAATACTTGCAAGAATTGTTAACTTTTATTTCTTGTGAAAAATGGGTGAAAAATGTATTCAAAGGACAATTCCTGACACATTTATTGACAAAAAAAAAGACCAGGTGGACATTTCTAAATATAGTATTAACTGTTTTGTTTTTACTTTTTTACTCCATATGCGCAAATAAGTCATTACAGTGCAAATTTATATTTTCAGATGTTTGCTCAAAAGTATGAGGTGACCTACCATATGAGTTCACATTGGCATCAAAATAAAAACTCAAAAATTGTCAACAGGTACTCTGATTATTTGTGTATTTCTACTTCTTACTGAATTGATACTGAATCAAATTGTGTGTTTCTAAACGATGCCAGGCCCTCCTGAATGACCAGGTTACTCCATGAATGGGTTTTTCTTCCCTAATGGCACGAGCATACTCCAAGATGACAACGCCAGGATTCATGGGGCTCAAATTGTGAAAGAGCGGTTCAGGGAGCATGAGCAGTGGCGGCCCCTGAAAAATTTCTCGGGGGGGGCAACAGTTGTGGTGATGGCTAAGATGACCCCATTCAATGGGTAAATTCATTTTTAAAAAAGTCAGATAGCTCCCTTTACAGTGTTACATTGCATTGTTTAATTTGGTTTTCCTGTTCAACCACTAGAAGGCAGCACCAGACTTAACATGTACATACTGTACAGTATTTTTGTATAGCTGTATCAAGTTAAATGTCTAAAATACAATAAATGTGGTTCCACAGTAAAACACTTACTTATTGGGTGGTCCCAAATAACTCTATAAATACTGTGATTATTACAGACTGCCTGGTCTTTTTTGTCCATCAATGTGTAGGAAAATTTTCACCCTATGTTCATGAGAAATAAGCGTAAACAATTCTGGTAAGTATTTGTCATTATTATGTTATAAATGCTTAAAACAGTTTGTAATTACAAGAACAAAAAATTGATTTGAATTTTCAACAGGTTTCTCTTTATAAAAACTTCTAAATGAACATGTACAAATGTTTTTTGAGATGACGAAAAATGAACTGAACATATTAACATACACGCAATGGCCACCTCACAGAGCTGGGCTAGGCTAAACACACACAAACAAACACAACAGGATTACCTGAGCACCATTTTCATAACACATAACATGGAAAGACACACACAACACCAACACCCATCATATTCAAGTTATATTCCATCCATACCTCCCATCGCCACTTGGACGTTGGAGGTATAGATGACGACACTCCTGCCGCTGTCTCTTGGAGGGAGTGCACGATGACTCATGAAGCCGGAAGTAAACACTCGCCTTCAAAATAAAAGCATCGGTTTCAAAATAAATCAGCAACATGCATTCCCCTTTCCGAAACATTTATCCCCTTGAAAAAAAGGTTCTTTCCAACCCCTGCTTCCTCATTACAAGGGCTGACTCCACTTCTTTCTCAGTCAGACTGTCTCAGGGCTGATACTGTCAGACTCTTCAGCTCCACTCAGGTAACAGGTCAACAGTCAGATCAGGTGAATATCTCCATTTTAAGAACAGCACTAAGAAGTCAGCACCAAGTGTCAGAACCCCTCTTTGCTCGTGAACACGTCTTCTACATGCAGGTGGTTTCACACCCACGGATCGGATGTTTTGCCTCAGTTGGAAAAAAACGCCAAAAATTTCCGTGTTGTCCGTGGATCACATCATGTTCTGGCGGCAGTGTTCAGAAACATCCCGTGTAGGATTATGCAGTAAAACATATCAATGTGGGACATGTCTTATGAAACAACTGTAAACAAACTGCAGGAATAAAAGGGAGTGAAGGGGGAGTCATGGTCAGGGGACTAAAGTATAATCCGTTTTTCTGTCTAAACCAATAAACGTTTTTCGGTTTCTGAATTGGAAACCGAAAAACAAAACCAACACAATCAAATTACGGCCGAATTTTGTTTTTTGGATATGGAGCCGTTTTTCCGTTTATTGGTTTGGACAGAAAAAAAAAGTCCCCTGACCATTTTAGATGGAAAAAATAACTTTCGACAGGTCGAGATTAAAGTCGAAATGATGAGTATAAAGTCGACATTTACAGATTAGAGTCAAATTGACGACAATAAAGTTGAAATAAAATTTCGTTATAAAAGTGAAAATGATGAGACTAAAGTTAAAATATCGAGCAAAAAAGTTGAAATGTTGAGAATAAAGTCGACATAAAATGTATTTCGACTTTATTCTCAACATTTCGGCTTTTTTTCTCGATATTTTTACTTCTATCACAAAACTGTATTTCAACTTTATTCTCGTCATTTCAGTTTTGAACCTCGAAATTTCGACTTTAATGTCGACTTCACCAAAAGTATTTTCTCCATCGCACATGGCCCTTATTCTCTTCATTAACTACCCACATGTTTAGCTGTGTCGCTCGTTTCTCTAATACACAGTCCTTACAAGTTGTACCTTGTTGTAAAGGTGACTGTTAAGGCTTTCCAGTGATATCAAACACAAAAGCAATTGTTGTTAATAAAGGAGAGGAAACTCTTTTTGAAGAGTCCTCTTCCCTTTTCTAGACCAGAAGTCCAGCTCCAGTATTCTCAGACAGCACCAGGCCTCTGGCGCCCTCTTGTGACTAAAAGACTTCACTGCAGCTTAATGACAGAATTTTATAGTCAGTGAGAAAATAAAACAGCTTTTTGTTGCTGTCTGTAGCTGCGTCTAGTTAAGTCTGGAGTTATTTATGTTTCTACTGCCCAAAGTTGGAGAGCTATCAATCCTGAACTTCCAAAACCAGCCATCCTTCTGTGGGGGTTCAGATCTGATCATGAAGACCAAATAAGGGTCCAGATGGCTTTGGAAAGTCAGATCAGAGTGTATCTGTTCAGTGGTGTCAGATACTGAGGGAGCTGGAGAAGAGTGGAGTGTACTTTCCGTCACTAAGCCGTCTCTGCTCACATCAGACTGAACTTCAGTGTGTTTGTGTCTCCTCAGCTCAGTCTCCTCCATCAGGGAGAAGATGATCCTCCTGATCCTGCTGATCAGCACTCTGAACTTGGGAGTGCACCATGAAGCCATAATAAAAGGTCATCCTGCTCTGAAAGTCTTAATATTCATTTCACAGTCACTGCAGCATGTTAGCAGAAGCTAACTAAGTCATCCTGGAAATAACTAATGCTGCTAATCCTAGTTTTTGAGTCAACTTTTGGGTCAGCGCCACAAAATAAAATGTTGTTCTGAAACAGTTTGAGCCACTCTGGTCAAAATGTGACTTTTCCCTCTGTGATAGTCACAAATCAAATCATTTGTGTGCTTGTGTAAAAACACCATCAGAGCGTGTGCACATGTGCATGTGTGTCTATGTTGGTGTGTGTTTCTGATGTCAACCTGGGACTGTTATTTTAAAGTGAAGGTCAAAGACGCCCCCACAAGGTCATAGTAGTTCACTAATTGTGTGCAGCTTCAGTAAAACATGGACAAATGAAAATTATTTCCCTTTCTAAAGTTTGAGTCATTTTGAATTAAATTAAAATCTTTTTTATTTAATTGAGATGAACACTGATTCAGTAAAAGACACTTTTTTTTCTCTAGATTGTCTTTTAAAGATCCAGAAAAATACATTATCAATTAAAAAAACAATGTTAATACACAAATGCAAAAACAGTGAGTGCCATATTTTCTCGAAAAATCTTGACATTTCAAACAGTAAAATGTTTTAGTTTTTTCTTCTGTTAACAATAAGTTTGATCAAACATCTACTGACATGTTTGCCAGCTCTGATCAAACTGTCACCACTTGGAGCAGAAATCACATTTCCTCACATCTGCATACAGAAGTTTATAAACAGCCTGACTTGTCAAAACCAAACCAGACAGATATAAAAAGCTACAAAACCTGTAGACGCTACAGGTCATTTATGTTCTTTTAACATTCATTACAAGGTCAAGTGAACAAATAACAAAACTCAAAAGTTTATTCCTAAAAGCAGCTGACCTGAACTTAAATACAAGATAAATGTGCTTAAGCTTATAATAGGGTTTTGTAGAATTTCACGACTCAAAGCAGCTTCAAACCTCAGGTCACACGTAAACATTCTCACTTTCTCTCACTGATGGTTCAGTTTCTCTGTCAGTTCTCCATCAGGATCAGTAACACATTCACGCCTTTTTTCAGACCACCCTTACACACCACTGATGCAGCCGTGGGCACAACTTGTGGTTAAGCTGCCCAAGTACACATCAACATGAAACAACCTGGGCTTGAACCTGCAGCCTTCAGACGAACATCAGACTGATTATCATGTTCAAAAACAAGACAACAATGATAATAAGTAATAACAACCAAAGACAATAACAATAATGATACATAATGCTCTGATGTCATCATTATTATTACAAATGTACCACAATAACAGTTCAAACAGCTCAAATATAAAAAGCTCCTTATCTCGTTGTTTGATGTTTTTTTGTAGATGATTTTTCTCATGAGTCTTTTTGTAAAGAAAACAGCTCGTCCATCCAAAATACTTATGTGCTGAGTTCAAGACACTAAAACAGCTGCAAAAAGACAAAATAGGTATTCACACTAGAAGCTGCTCTGAAATCAATAAATGAAGAATAATCAGCACAGATGAGACATTTTGGGTCAGAAATGTCACATTTTTGGTGAGTCTTCTTCATCAGATGAACTTGTTACTCAGCTTCATACATTAAAAAGCAGTTTGACGGTCAGTGCAGTCTTAAAGGTTTCTGTTTAATTGTAACAGTCTACGTTATGTTGGTTCTTAGTTCTCAGATGTGAATGACAAATCAGTCAGAGTCCTGGAAATCAGTGCAGAGGACAGTGTGCTTAAACACACTCTGAGTTTCTCTGAGGCAGCTTTTCCCAAAGTTTGGGGCCCGACCCAAATGAAGAGTTCATAAACATTAGCTTTGCTGAAGCCTTGAGGACAAAGCAGAGAGGCTTCATGATGTGTTGGGGGGAAGCTTTGTGGAGCTCAGACTTCAGACTGAACAGACACCTCGAGAAGAAACCTCTGCTCAAACCTGCAACCTTAACACTAACTGCTTAATACAAAACCATAAAAGGCTGATGGGAATATCATACTATCACAAACAGATGAATCTGCAGCCTCTGATCAGTGAGTCATTTTCAAGAGTCAAAGAGGGGGCTCTCTGATTGGTAGGTTGATGGACCAATCAGAGAGCCAACAGAGGGTCAATTGAGTATTTAATTGCTGCAGAGTGAACCGGAAGTTTCCTGCTCAATGAGCTTCAGTGTCTGACGCTCATGTTCAGTTGGGACATGATGTCCATGTGAATGGACTGATGATGAAGATTCATGGATATTTAGATTATTTTCATTTTCTCTGAGAGCTGTGGCTTCTGTCTGACGTGTCCCATCTGTTTGTTCCACACTCATGTCCGGGGGGCCAGCATCATTTGGAATTCTCAACATTATTACCTCCCGTATTTTTCTGAAATAGTTTGAGCGTGTAAGTCTTTTTTTGTAGCAGATAAGACATGCAATAACACAAACACAAATCACAGGTGCTGACAGCCCAAAGTTGAGGCCAATCCATTCTCCCCTCCCTGGTTTTCTGTCCTCGGGTTCTGGTCCACTCTTAAACCTGGTCTCAGGTGTAGTCTGGAGTTCTGCTGTAGAGAGGGGAACAGACCTGTTAGTCCTGCACAGACTGGTCCATTAAAGTCATCATTTAAAATTTTTAACCCTTTCAGAAACAAATTGTCACAGAACACAACGCTCACTAAATTTACATTTAACAACAGAGATTTTTTTTTTAAAATATGAAGTTAAAGAGCATATGAAGGATTTGTCTCCCAGATTTATCAATTTATGACATGTCTTTTTTAAACTTTAACATTGATTTGAGGGCTTCTTTCAGCAGGGTCTGAATTGACAAAGATGTGACACATAAGGCCTAGAGCTCCAAAAGTGGACACATCAGAACAACAAGCTAAAATTCATAACATAACATCTCAACTTCACCGAAAAGTGACTTCAATCTTTTGACTGAATTTTGAAAATTAAAAATGAAAGCCTTTCACTCTTTTTTCCTGTCACTGAAGGTGATAATCCCAGTGCCACAGTTCCAATAATGTCTTATCCCCTCAGCTGAAATAATTTACCTTTCACAGTGACGCGGCATGAAGCCCGAGCCAAATCCTTCCCTTGTTTTGACGTCACAACGATAAAGACCAGAGTCTTCAGTCCTGAGGGAGGACACATGAAATCTAATTCTTCCCTCTCTGAGGAGGTCTTTGTCCAGCTGAACTCGTCCTTCAAAGAGACCATTATTAAGGTACTCACGCCCTTTAATGTAGTCTAACAGGACTGTGCGGTCTTGATCAGTGACCACATAACAGAGGATTACAAGTGAATCCAAAGAGCTCTTTGTGAACGTCCACTCCAGTGTGATGTCCTCATTCTTGAAGACCTGATGGAAGCTCTGAGCAGATCTGACCTCAAATGTTTCTGTTGACAGAGAAGAAGAAACCAAAGTCACCCTGAAGTCTCTTTTTCTGCAGAACAGAGATCTTTACACACCAGATGACTTTTTAACCTTATAGCCAGACAGTAAAGGCTTAGACTAACTTTGCAGTGCAGCTGGATCCATCTAATTCAATGTCTATAACCAGGCAGATTCATCTTACAAAGCTTCAAGCTGGAACAAATGAGCTGGGTCTGCAGAGGCACTGACCAATCAGCATCCTTTGAGGAGCTACAAGCGTGAGGACAGTGAGAGGAGACTGAAGCTTGTCAGCGACTGCTGGCTAAGACATTAGCATGGATGCTAATTGCTTTAGTATCAGTTTCATCTGATTAAATTAATAAATTGCACTGACAATATTTCTTAATGAAAATGACATTTAGTCTCCATTCATGACAGTTTTGTTGAGTTTGATGCACAAACCAGTCGCTGCTCTCTCTCATTGATGCCTCATTAATCCACAGGGCAGTTTGCTTTTGCAACAAAGTTCAAACATACACGTGGAGAACATGAGATGGGAGGAGAAAGACTGTCGTCAGTAAACCACGGTGAACATGCAGAGATACACAAACTCTCTGACAAACACACACAACTGCGTCCTGCATTGTTTCAACACGGCTCGTTGGGGAGAAAGGGAAGCAACATAAAACCAGGCTGTTAGAGGTATGAAGTGTTATTTATTTCAAAGAAGTGAGATTGGACAATAAAAAAAAGCGAGACAATGGAAAAGGGCCAGAGAGTGCTTTTTAGATCAACAAATAAAGATAACCAAAAGAACTCTTACCTAGAGTTTAAAGAGATATCGCTTATTCTGAAACAAAAACAGAACTAAAACCTGCTAACTCGTGTCTAACCAAACAAAAATTACAAACCAACAGCACTCCTAAACTAGTACGCAAACAAAGAATAACTCTAAATGTGAATGTGTAAAATTCTTAATTCTAAACCTGGCCCAACTCAGAATGAGTGCCTCACAGAGATACAACACGCAAGTGGAGACACAGCTTCACAGCAGCACTGAGAAAAGAGAATGATCTCCCAAGTGAAGGCAGTTCAGATTCTTAATACAGCGCACGTCTCCCGGATTGACTCGGGCTCGTGCTCTGCACCAATCAGCTGTTTCCTCTTGAGGCTGGTCACACCTAGGGAACTCACGAATCACTCCGCTGCACTCTCACACATTTATACCTACACTTACAACTTATTATGGGCACATACACGAGAGGGGATGTGGCCACAGCCGTGACACACACCTTTACCCATTTTTCCTGTCACTGAATGTGATAATCCCAAAGTTCAAATAATGTCTTAACCCCTCAGTTGAAATAATTTACCTGTCACAGTGACGTGGCATTGATCCCAGTCTGATCCTTCACTTGTTTTGACATCGCATTGGTAATCACCAGAGTCTTCAGTCCGGAGGGAGGACACATGAAGTCTGATTCTTCCCTCTCTGAGGAGGTCTTTGTCCAACTGAACTCGTCCTCTAAAGGGACCATGATGAGGAAGCTCATCTCCTTTTACATATTCTAACAGGGCTAAGTGTCTTTGATCAATGATTGCAAAACAGGAGATTTGAAGAGAATCCAGAGAGCTCTCTGTGAACATCCACTCCAGTGTGATGTCCTCATTCTTGGAAACCTGATTGGACCTCTGAGCACATCTGACCTCAAATGTTTCTGTTGACAGAGAAGAAGAAACCAAAGTCACCCTGAAGTCTCCTTTTCTGCAGAACAGAGATCTGTACACACCAGATGACTTTTTAAACCTTATAGTCAGACCGTGAAAGCTTACACTAAATAAGAATAAATCAGAATTTATGATAGAGACAAACCCATGGATGCCCAGATCATAACTCTGTCCTCATCACATTTGTCTCTGCTGAATATAGATTTATTAAAGGTTAGCCCTTTGAGATGTGACAACTTGTTTTCAAGAGGGTCTTCATGTCAGAATGATTGTAAAGGTATTTATCATGGAGGTATACTCAATAGCCATGGAGAGAGAGATTAAATTCACATCACTCTCTGTTAACTTCAGGGTCAGGAGTAGGTATGAGCTGTGCTTTATGTAAAGACGATGTTGTTTGGATCCGACATGACATTAACTTCATTTCTCATTGAAGGACAGCATTCATTGTGAGGGTGCACATGCATCTCTGTGTGTCTAGTGTGCTGACAGGTATTGTTGTTTGTGTATTGTTTTTTTTGTTTATATGTCTGTCCACAGTCTCCAGTGACAGCTTTGTAGGGTTGTCTTGCCTGCATTGTGCAGCCTCCACAGTGTTAATTTTGGAATGCCTATTTCATACTTAACTTAATAAAATTATTGTGTTTTAAAACTAATTTTGCATTAAACAAAAATAAATATTGTCCTTATATTTCCCTCAACATACACTTTTGTATTTGTTTGTGGACTTATCTCTGTTTCTTAAAGGGGAAACCCTCTGATGAAGGGTCATAAAATAAATAGGACATATTAACATTCTTTGTGTGAGAGTCCCGGGGTGGTGCTGTTGTTGGTATTATTTTCACACCAGAAGTCCCTCACCAGTACTACCTTCATTATATAATAATGATATCAACATGATTCTGAGTGCTAGGTGTGGGTCTTTTTTAGGTTCAAGGAATCATATTATGATGGTAACTTTATCATGTAACTATTGATTATACAGTATCTCACAAAAGTGAGTACGCCCCTTACTTTTCTGCAACTATTTTATTTTATCTTTTCATGGGACAACACTGAAGAAATGGCACTTTGATACAATATAAAATAGTGAGTGTCCAGCTTGTATAACAGTGTAAATTTACTGTCCCCTCAAAATAACTGGACATACAGCCATTAATGTCTAAACTGCTGGCAACAAAAGTGAGTACACTACACCCCTAAGTGAAAGTGTCCAAATTGGGCCCAAAGTGTCAATATTTTGTGTGGTCACCATTATTTTTCAGCACTGCCTTAACCTTCTTGGGCATGGAGTTCACCACAGCTTCACATTTTGCCACTGTAATCCTTTTCCACCCCCCATGACCACATCACAGAGCTGGTGGACGTTAGAGACCTTGCGCTCCTCCACCTTCAATCTGAAGACGCCCCAGGTCTGGAGGCATGATTGGCCAGTCCATCACCTTTACCCTCATTTTGTCTGTGTCTCCAGTACAACGTGAAGCGAGGTACAGCTAATGTAACACCTTCTCCACTGGCCCTCCCGCTGACCCACTTCTCCTTCTCTTTTTCCCTCATATTTATCCCACTAACCCTCCACTCTCCCTCGGCAAACATCCACTGCAAAACAGACACAGAGAGCAGAGGGACTGACCACAGACTGAGCAGGTCAGAGTGATGAACAGGAGGATGATGAAGATCATCTTCTTCACCAGTTCAGCTCTGTAGGAAGAGAAACAACAAAACACAAAGACATGAATCATGTGACTGAGAAAGATTCATAATTATGGACAAAAAAACCCTCAAATCTCAGAATTTTGACAATATTTGACTTTTTCCTGAGATTCTGACTTTAAAAAGGTCAGATTCTTTTCTTTGAGTGTAATTTGCTCTCTATTGTGTTTGACATGTCTTCTCTACATGAGCACTTCTACACACAAGACAGACGCTCTGCAGCTTCAGGACTTCTCCCTGAAAATAACTTTTATTTAGTTTTCCGTGGCCACACAGAGACTTGAGGGTCACTTTTAGGGTCATTCAAATGTTTTATACAAAGCCTTAAAGAGCTCATATTTAGCCTTAAATCAGGTTCATCTCTGATGACAGCTGGAGTAGCTTTATAATTAAACTCCAAAATAAGGTCTAGTTTTCATAAACAGAGTGCCCCTGATCCACCTGTATCCTCTCTCTGTCAGAGCTCTCCTGTCGTCTACAGGCTGAAATGAGCTCACAGACATTTTAAGAAGTTACTGTGGACACATAGAGGAAGTCTGAGGCTGTTTTCACACTTAGATCCTTTGGGAGAGTTGTTCCAATACAAGTGGGTGTTGTGGTTCATATGAATATATATGAACATGACAATAATCCCTGTTTTGGTACAAACAACCGAGCCGTCTTGTGGAAAGAGGTGGTCTCAGCTAATTTCCAATCAGAGTGGTTCATTTACAATGAGATCACAATCAACAGGGAAACAGGCTGACGAGTTAACTCATCACACCGCTGTAGTAGTTCAAGCAGCAGCAGTGGAGATAATAACTGCACCACAGTGACCAGGTAACCAGGCTGAAAACAACCTTAATAATAATGTTCTGATCCCACAGAGTCACTTTCTGAGCTCAGGCACAACATACATGAAAATATCAACATGTGAACATCACTCAGCGTCTCTACAGCAGATCATCTCAGGACTCAACAACATGGACTGATTCAGAAACTCCTAAAGATTCACAAACTGTCCTTTTTAAACTGCTGTCAGACTTTTCTGTATCAGTTACTTTTATAGGTGTTACACTGTAATCTGCTCCCATGCTGTCTGGTGTCCACTACAGTCTGTGTTAAAATAGGGCTGCATGATTATGGCCAAAATGATCATCATGATTACTCATCATGTTGGGGAAAACATCTGTATTTTTCTTGCAGTACTTTTAAACAAACAATGTGAAAAGTTTTAATTTTTTGTCACTTTACCTTGGCGTAATTGTTATACCATGTTACTGCATTAATTAATTAAGAATAAGAATGACAACAATCTTGCCGTCTTCAATTAATCCCATCTATCTTGATATGTCAATCAATCCAACTGAAGGAAGGCAACATGTTAGCCAATTAGAGGTGGAGGGGGGCAGGTCACTGAGTCAGATACTCATGGTCAGCTGTCACAACAACTACGGATATCTGAAGTTATTTTTGAAAGTCAGGAAAAGTGACGGTGCGGTCTGGAGCGAACAGAAAGCAGCCCCATACAGCTCCACTTCGACTACAACAACAACCACTGAAGACAGCAGTCACACTGCAGTAAACATTCATGCTAGGAGGGTTAGCTACAGCAGCTAGGAGCAGGAGGAGCAGCGTGAACCTGCTGCCTGAAAGAAACGTGAGTGACGACGTTAATAACAGAGGCGAGAACTACAGCTGCGAGGAACAGCAACAGGCCACCAGTCACAGTTCTGAGGGGGAAACACTGTGAAATTAATACAAATGTTTAAACTATGCTATAGCTCTGAGACAGACAACAATTAGAGCTACAAACCATGAACGATCACTAAAACGTCCATACACAAACCCGAAACCTAACCAAGCGAGAGAGTGAAGACATAGGCCGCATGCGCAGAACCACAAAATAGCAATTTTCAATGGGTAGCAAAAAATGACAGAACACCAGGCCAACTAATATAGTTTGACGATTGATGAAAAAAACAACATAAGAAAAACTTACAGTTTGTGCAATATAAAGGTAGTTGCATAGAACCGAAGCCTGACGTGATTTTTTACAAGACAAATGAGTCTAATAGCTTCTGTTATGTTGCACAATAAGACAATGAAATTTAGAAACAAGGTCCAGCAGGGTTAAAGAGCTTACACACACAAAGCTCGCTGAAATCCTGAATCACTAACAGCAAAGTCACTCAGCTTTCGGTGCACAGCACTACACCACTGTATTTTATATATATATACATATATACGTGTATTTACACACACATATATATATATATATATATATATATATATATATATATATATATATATATATATATATATATACATATATATACATATATATATATATACATATATATATAGATAGATAGATAGGTAGATATATTTTAGGATGAGCTGCCACTTTTTAGTGAGAGAAAATTATATGTCAACACTGTAGGAGTGGCCACAGAGTCGCTGTTCAGTCTGAGGCAGATAAAATGTGGGTTCAGAAAAGTATGCCCCACTGAAAAATGTAATGCCCCTCCTCTAATTTGTTTCTGCTGCCGGGTCTGATAAGATTCATGACCCTGGAAACACACACCTAGCACTCAGAGTCATGTTAGTATTATTATTAGTCAGACAGTTACTGAGCAAAAACAATCATTTGCTAATGTCATTTATCACCACCAAAATCTAACAATTTGTTCCTTGTCTAATTTCTGACAATCCTGAAAATTTCATGAAAATGCGTCAACAAATGTTTGAGTTATGATGCTGACAGACAGACAAAAAAACAGATGGTGGCGAAAACATAACCTCTTTGGTGGAGGTAACAATCATCAGCAATAATTATAGCTGCATTATGGCTAACAGGCAACCAGGCTGATAACAAACTTAATAATACTATTCTGATCCCACAGAGTCAAACTGTCCTTTTTAGGCTGCTGTCAGCCTTTCCTGCATCAGACACTTACTTTTATAGGTGTTACATTGTATTATGCTGCCATGCTGTCTTGTGTCTCGTACAGTCTGCCATCGAGTGTTTAAAGCTCCTCTTGTTCGTGTAGAGTTTGTTTAAAGCTTTATCATCAGGCATGTCCTCCACTGATATGTTCAAATATCATTTTTGTCAGTATTTCTAATCTTCTTGTGTAAAAGACAAACATGAACTCAAGTGATCAAGCAGCTAAACAGCACGTCTCAAACAGGAAACAGATGATCTACAGCTGAGCAAAGAAAAGTTCTTTAACTATTATAAAAACATTCAGGATTTAAATGACAAAACATCACCAAGAATAGAAAGCTTACCTTTTCTGAGTGAGAGCGCAGTCTTGAAGAAGCTTTGACTTGTTTATTTTCCTACTTATTGCTTTCTGACGGACAGAAACACTCTGTTTGCGCATGCGAGGGCTCATAACACTCACACTTCCTCTTACATCAGCCAATGGGGCCTGACTCTGAGGAGTGGAGTCAGCTGCAGAGTCAGTTCAGATGAACACCTCCATTTTAAGATCAGCATTAAGAAGTCAGTGTCATGAACAAAATGGTTCCCTGTGACAAATTTAAGCCTTTGTTGTAACTATTCTTTCTCTCAGTTTGCTTCAAGGCAGTGATGTTAAATCAGTGGTTTTGCTGTGTTGACATGAAATGGAGGAGCTTTTATTTTGATTCACAAATGATTTATGACAGCACACGGCCAGAAGGTGATGCTGTTTGTACCTCCTTCTCCCATGACCCTGTGACCCTGAGGGTTATGACAGGGGCCTCACAATTCTGTTTGATTCTTCAATGTTTGGGAGAATTTTCACAACCACAAACTGTTTGTGTCAAATGTTTGAGCTGTTTTGTTGCTGTATGGCAGGTATTTGTGAACATGAAGGTGATCTTGGAGCATCAAACCTGTTGGCCTGTCAATCTACACAGAATCTAACAAACTTCAGAGGTGGAAAGAGTGCACAGATGTTGTTCTCATGTAAAAACAGGGCCGTACAAAGTAATGGCAGGGCCCCTGAGAGACCCCATCAGGGCCCTGTACAGATGTCATTTTCACTCTTGGATCGCTTGGTTGTTCGAATACAAGCGGGCGTTCCCTGCTCTGCACGCTTCGTTTGGATATATGTGAACACAGAAATCAGTCATCATTTCAGTTAAAACAACCGCACCAAGCTCACCAGACAGAGGTGGTCTCTGCTCACTTCCAATCACTGGGCACGATCGGCCCAGGAACCAACAAACAGGATGACGAGTTACCTCATCACACTGCTGTAGCAGGAGAAGCAGCTGCAGCAGAGATTATAGCTCCATTAAGACAAACAGGCAACCAGACTGAGAACAAAATACTGCTTCATAATAATGATCTGATCCCACAGAGACACTTTCTGTGCTCAGACACAACATACATGACAATATCAACATGTGAACATCACTCAGCGTCTCTACTAAAGAGCACCCCATCCTCCACAGCATGAACCTCAAAACCTGGTCTAGTTCACAGAGTCCAGATCGTTCAAGCACATGAATTTATCCTTTTTAAAGCTGCTCCCTTCTTCTCTGCATCACTGACAGTTTCTCTGTGGACACCTCTGCAGGTGTTATACTGTAATAAGTTACTGTGCTGTCTGGTGTCCTATGTGGTCGTCTGGACACACTGGTGAGAGTGTCTAGAAAAAACATCAACAAAAATCCTTCAGCTGTTCTGCAGGATTGATCTGAGAGTTCATGTGGAGCTGCTGAATAGAGACGAACAGAAAAGAACAGGACTGATCATCATGGACACAAAAACGTCTCTCTGGTGATGACAGAGAGGGAATGAATGAGTTTTTGTCATAAACCAACACAAGTTGTTGTCAGGAAATATCTTAACTCATCAGGTTAACAGATTAAAACCAGAATGTGATGGTGAGGTCAGTGTGGCCACGTGGTTTCCATGGCACCTGACCCTGTGTCTATCAGGACAGGGGGTGAGCCCAAAGGGTGACCCTCACCCTCACAGGCCTAAAGGTGCATTCACACCTAACATGACCTGGGCAACCACATCTCACAAAATTTTTTGAATAAAAAAAGACATCAAAAAATCACTGGAAAAAGCACTATGACATTGCATTTATCAAACCAAAAAGAAGTTTCAAATGTCTTTTATTTTATGTTTAGCTCTGCCAATGTATAAAAGACAAACACACACCCCTGGTTTGGATGCTGGATCTAAAAATTTAAATGAAAAAGTACAAAAAGATCCACACACCAGAATTAGTGCCCTTCAAGAATTTAATAAGAAGATCTGATCTTTTTAGCTCTTTTTATGAAGCCTAATTATTTGCATGTTTACCTAAAATCTGAATATTGATGTAGTTTGTTTTCACAGCGTGTTCCTTTTGTTTATGAGTTTATAAATATGAGTAAATCAGTTGCAGTTTGTATTGTGGCCCTCCAACTGTGAAAATAACATTAATGTGGCCCTCTGGGTGGTGGAGGTTGCCCATCCCTGAAATATATTAAAGAGTAAATAATCACAACATACATTATTGGGAACAAAGTTCTCGTCCCAATCAACTAAACATTTCAGGAAAAAAAAAAAAAACAGACTGATATTTTAAGTTGAAGCCTCTCCAACCAGCAGCCTGATGAAACTTTACTTTCTCCTAAAACAGTTAGAAAACATCTTCACGACTACAAAGATGTATCATATGCCAGATTTTAAAGCTCAAAGAAGACAGAAGTTACACAAAATGTCCCAATTCACCTGAATTCACCCCATGATTCGTCACAAGATGGCGCCACAACCACAAACAGGAAGTAAAAGCTCAGACTGTGAGCCCTGCACCCATGGGAGCTCTGCTTTGATGACTCCCTGCTGTTAATGTAATAAAGGTTTAATCTGATATATAACACCAATTGACCTATTTGATAAAAATTTGGTGACATGGAAAAGAGGACCTCAGTGAGGACTTCATATCTGAACTCCATGTTTAATCAGGAAGAGCAACAATCACCTGATCACAGCTCTGTCCAACTTTAATCCAGCAGAAGCTTCCTCACCTCGTTTGTGTTCAGTTTTGGTCTCAGCAAAAATGTCTGATGTCTCAAATCTTCACCACATGATCTTCACCAAGAGAGACAGCAGAGGAGAAGAAAAACAGACTCTGGACTTTGAATTATTTTATTATTTATTGATAGAGGCTCAGGGTGGCACGGTGGCGCAGCAGGTAGTGCACGTGCCTCACAGCAAGAAGGTCGCTGGTTTGATTCCCGGGTCGAGCAGGGCCTTTCTGTATGAAGTTTGTATGTTCTTCCAGTGCATGTGTGGGGGTTCTCTCCGGGCACTCCGGCTTCCTCCCACAGACCAAAAATATGCTCATTAGGTTAATTGGTCACTCTAAATGTGAGTGTGAATGGTTGTCTTTTTCTATACGTTGCCCTGCAATCGACTGGTGACCAGTTCAGTGTGTACCCCGCCTCTGCCCAATGACAGCTGGGATACGTCTGTGTAGATTCTCATTCATCCAGGTCATGGTCATCCTGAAGATTCAAAAGCAAGGCAACTGGACTGTGTAGAGTTTGTTGGGAAGACGTTTCACTTCTCATCCAAGAAGCTTCTTCAGTTCCAACACACAAGGATCAATATTTACTCTTTGATTCGCACCATCCGCTTCAGCACAAGCTGGGTGTCATCAGAACCCTCAACCACCGGGCTGAGAGTGTTCCTACAAGGAAGGAAGGAAAGGAAAAGGAACAGAAACACATTAGAGAAGCCCTGAAAACCTGTGGATACCCAAAGTGGGCCTTTTTGAAGAACAAGAAAAGAAAGGAGACGGAGCATGAAAGGGAAGAGAGACGCAAGAACATTGTGATTCCGTATGTTGCAGGTTTATCTGAAAAACTCAAGAGAATCTTTGGCAAACACCACATTCCTGTTCACTTCAAGCCTGGAAACACATTAAGGCAGAAGTTGGTCCATCCCAAGGACAAAACACCAAGACATAAACAGAGCAATGTGGTGTATGCAGTCCAGTGCAGTGAGGAATGCTCAGACCTGTACATTGGGGAAACTAAACAACCGCTTCACAAGCGTATGGCTCAACACAGGAGAGCCACGTCCTCAGGTCAGGACTCAGCAGTCCACCTCCACTTAAAGGACACGGGACACTCTTTTGAGGACAGCAATGTACAGGTGTTGGCAAGAGAAGATAGATGGTTTGAAAGAGGAGTTAAAGAAGCCATCTTCACCAGACTGGAGAAGCCTTCTCTTAACAGAGGTGGTGGACTCAGACACAACCTCTCACCTACATATAATGCAGTGCTAAGCTCTCTCCCCAGAAAGCTCTCCAAACACTCACACCTGGGCACATGTGACCATAACACCTCACATGACAGGGGGAGTTAATGACCCATTCAGGGTAACGACTCTCAGGGGTTACATCACCCTGGGATAAGTTTCTATGAGTCGTTCTCCAACTCCTCCCTTCCTTTGTTGTTGTTTTTTCCTCTAGCAAGATAAATATCTGCTTCCAGCACCAGCCATTTGGAACTGAAGAAGCTTCTTGGATGAGAAGTGAAACGTCTTCCCAACAAACTCTACACAGTCCAGTTGCCTTGCTTTTGAATCTTCAGGACAGCTGGGATAGGCTCCAGCCCCCCCGCAACCCCGTAAGGGATAGTCAGTACAGAAAATGAATGAATGAATGATAGAGACGCCCCGCCCACTTCCGTTTGTCACTTGAATCACAGGTACTGATGTTTCCATGGGAACAGAGAAAGTGTGGAGTCAGCTTTGTCTGAGGTGGTGAAAGTGAAGTTTAACTACATTAAGCGGCCACTTTATTAGGCACACCTTGCTGGTCCCAGGTTGGAGCTTTTCGCCCTCAGAGCTGCTTTAATTCTTGGTGTCACAGATTCATGAAGGAGCTGAAACATCCTTCAGAGATGTTGGTCCACATCTCCATGACAGCATCACACAGCTGCTGCACATTTGTCAGCTGAACATCCATGATGAGAATCTCCTATGACACGCTGCTAAAGCTGTACATGCTACAGGTGATTTATGTTGTTTTAACATTCATTAGATGGTCAGATGGATAATAAATACTGTATGTGGTAAACGTAGCTGAACTTATAAAAATGTTTTTCTAGTCTTTGAACAAGCTTCAAACCTCAGAGCACATGAACACACTGATGGTTCAGTTTCTCTGTTAGTTCTCCATCAGGATCAGGAACACATTCACACCCTTTCATAGCCATTTATACACCACTGATGCAGCAGCCGGGCTCAAACCTAATAATGACAACAATAATAATAATAATAACAATAATAATAATAATAATAATAATGATAAGAAGAAGAAGAACAACCTTCATCAGATGAGCTTGGTACTCAGCTCCACACATTTAAGAGTAGCTTATTGCACTTACAAAGACTATTTTTTATTACCATTGCATTCTACGTTATGTTGGACCTTCATTCACAATGTGTCTGATAAATCATTCAGCTCTCTGATTGGTTAGTCCATGGACCAATCAGAGACCCAACAAAGAGTCAGTTGAGTGTTTAATGGCTGCAGGGTGAACAGGAAGTTTCCTGTTCAGTGAGCTTCAGTGTCTGATGCTCATGTTCAGTTGGGACATGATGTTTTCAGTGAATGGACTGATGATTAATCTTAATGATTATTTAGATTCTTAATGTTTTTTTGCGAGCTGTGGCTTGTGTCTGATAAGTTCCACCTGTTCGTTTCACACTAGTGTCCTTGTGTCCAGCATCATCATGTAAATCCATTTGCATTGTTACCTTCAGTCTCTGCTCTGCAATAGTTAAAGGGCGCAAGTCTTCGTTTGCAGAAGCAAAGAAATATAATACCACTAACACAAAGACTAAGTGCTAACAGTCCTAAGATGAGGTTGATCCATACTCCGATCCCTGGTTTTCTGTCCTCAGGTTCTGGTTCAGTCTCAGTCTTAGTCTCAGGTGTAGTCTGGGGTTCTGCTGTGGAGAGAAGAACAGACCTGTTAGTCCTGCACAGACCGGCTCAGACCAAAGATCAGTCTCTGAGTCACATGTAGGGGCCTGTGGAGTGCACTCACTGGAAAAATGAAATTCTCTTAATGTCCTCATTTTTAATTTCAAATTTTAACCCTTTCAGCACCACTTTGAGTACACAGAGATCGCCATATTTAAGATGGAAAATGAAGAGCAAATTATTTTTTTCTCAAAATAAAAGCCAGTGGGGGTCTTTTTCTGGACTTCATATCCTGGGACATGTCATTGATTTGAATAATTACAATTTTGATTAAAATGTATTTTAATTTATTTTGTGCAGGGTCAGATTTTGACTAAAATGTGACTCATATGACCCAGTGTCCAAAAAGTGGACACGTCAGAAAAACAAAACAAAACTTACATGATTATATCAAATTTCTATCAAAGTAATTTTAATCTTTAAGTTAACTTTCAGCCTTTTCAGTGATATCAAATATTGATTCATTCTTCTACTTTAAACCCTTTCAGTAACAGTTTTTCACAGAACACAAGGCTGACTAAATTTTACACTGACAACAGAGATGTATTAAAAAAATGAAGAAAAAGGACATTTGGGAGATTTGTCTCCCAGATTTCTCAATCGATGACATGTCTTTGATAAACTTTAACATGGATTTAAATGATTTTTTGTCTTTAGCAGGGTCGGAATTTGACAAAGATGTGACACATAAGACCTAGAGTCCAAAAAGTGGACACGTCAGGATAACAGGCCACAGCTAACAATATAATGTTACAATTTCACTGAAAATTGACTTCAGTTTTTTGACTGAATTATTTCTAATTATTACCACTTTTAAAATTAACAATCACACCTTTATCCTTTTTCCTGAACGTGATAATCTCAGTTCCAATCTAATTCCAACTAGAAAAGCACTCAGAGAGCGCAGACCTTTGCCAAGCAGCTTCAGTCCACTTTGGAGAAAATGGTCCTATCCGGCAAAGTTAAAGAATCCTTTAAAAAATTCCTGGATCCAGATCTGGATCAGTCTCAAAATCTTTTAATTTTTTCCTCTTCCCATTCCACACATTTCCTGAAAATTTCATCCAAATACGTTCAAAACTTTGCAAGTAATCTTGAACACAACAAACAAACAAACAAACTAACCAACGCCGGCAAAAACATAACCTCCTTGGCAGAGGTAATAATGTCTTATCCCCTCAGCTGAAATAATTTACCTGTCACAGTGATGCGGCATGGAGCCTCATCAAATCCTTCCCTTGTGTCCACTTTACAACGGTAAAGACCAGAGTCTTCAGTCCTGAGGGAGGACACATGAAGTCTGATTCTTCCCTCTTTGAGGACGTCTTTGTCCAAGTGAACTCGTCCTTCAAAGACACCAGACTGAGGAAGCTCATCTCCTTTAACATATTGTAACAGGATTGAGATGTTGTGATCAGTGAACAAATAACAGGCGATATAAAGAGAATCCAAAGAGCTGTTGGTGAACGTCCACTCCAGTGTGACGTCCTCATTCTTGAAGACCTGATAGAAGCTCTGAGCAGATCTGACCTCAAATGTTTCTGTTGACAGAGAAGAAGAAACCAAAGTCACCCTGAAGTCTCTTTTTCTGCAGAACAGAGATCTTTACACACCAGATGACTTTCTACACTAACTGTGCAGTGCAGCTGGATCCTTCTGATTCAATGTTTAACCAGACACCAGATGATTTAGGAAATCACTGATGGTTATGACTGTGATTGTATCTCTCTAGATCATACGAAGTAGTTTTGTGAGTTTGGGTCCTGAGCTGAAAACTTCAGTGAACTCCTGCTTCACAGAATCACAGGGACACATTTCTGTCTCTGTTTCACTGAATGAGCACAGGGTCACAGACACATGATGTTCTTAAACATTTCAGAAATTCTGTGATTTGATTGTAAAATCATGTTTCTCCTTATGTGAACAGAGCTGTGTTAAATTCTCCTCTGAAATATTCACATTAGTGCCGTTTGTTCACATGAAAACTGAAACTGAACAGAGAGCAGAGGGACTGACCACAGACTGAGCAGGGCAGAGTGATGAACAGGAGGATGATGAAGATCATCTTCTTCATCAGTTCAGCTCTGTAGGAAGAGAAAGAACAGAACAGTCAGTGATTTGGAGCGGCTCCAGTTTTACACCTGTTCCAAGAGCATGTACAGCGGGAGATCGGGCAAACATGAACTCAAGTGATGGAGCAGCTAAACAGCACGTCTCAAACAGTAAATAGATGATCTACATCTGAACAGAGAAATGTTCTTTAACTGATAAAAACACATTCAGGACGTAAATGACAAAACATCATCATGAATACAAAGCTCACTTTTCCATAGTGAGAGTGCAGTCTTAAAGAAGCTTTGACTTGTTGAATTCCCTTTTTCGTCTTCGTTGATGAGTGTTGTGTTGTGTTTTTTTCAGCTTAACATGGACACAGACACCTTTAGCCGACCCATCTAGAGCAGTGAGGACTCCATGACACTGATGGTTTGTCTTCACTTTTCTATTTATTCTTTAAAAAGGAGCAGATTCAGACAAATACTCCATAAGAGCTTAGCAAAGAAACAAAAAGACAAAACATTACAAGACTGATAACATTCTAAATAAATGCCTAACATAAACCAAAATAAAAATGTAAAACATTACAACATAAAAATGGGCATGAAGTATTTCAATAAATTGATGAAATGGGGAGGCATTTAAAAACCATTACACCTATTTATCATACAAAGCACTTAGGCCCTTCATATCATATGGGAGGCCGTTTAGGGCACAACACATAAAAAATCTGCACACACACTTACAGTATACTCACACACACACTGACAATTGGCACATATGCACTGAAAAAGGGCAAAACACATCAAAAAATCTGTTCACACACACGCAGTTTACATACATTCATACTGATAGTGGGTACATACGCACTGTAAATAAAGGCTAAACACATTAAAAAGCTGCATACACACACTAAAAACATGCACACACAACCATACACGCACACACTCACACACACTGAGTATTCACACACTGTCAATGAGTAAATACACACTCTGAAACACACACTAAAAACCTGTACACACACACATTGAGTATTCACATGGACCACCTTTCACACAGGGGGTAATAGCTTTCATGTCTGAGTGTAAACTTGTACTATTGATAATGAGTCTGTAGGTGTGTGTGTTAAATAAATTCAGTGCGCCCGGAAGCTCCGGTCAGTGTAACCGGAAGGCACCTGAAACTCCTTCAAAATATTTTTCTCTATATTTTAAATTGTTTATAGGCTACACTATAGAAACTCCATACTTGAGGGACAAGGACTTATTGTTCATTATTTTGCGTAAATTTACAATCTATAAGAACAAACCACCTCACTCGCTTGATAAATAAGAGTTTTACCATGTTTGTGTGTATTTTCTTCTGAAAGCTATGACAGGAAGTCATAGTATCTACTCCAGCGTTGGCTGCACATTCTCGATTTCAATCATGACAGAGCAGGGGGTTTACTGGAGAGCATCAGTGGGCGGAGTCAGACAAACTGAGGAAGCTATTGATATTTCAGTTACTTTTCCCCCAAGCTATGAACAATTTGTACATCGTATAGTCCTTAATGTGGAGGCGCAGAAGTTCTTCTACTTGCATTCGGACTTTTATTTTTTCAGCCGTGTGCAATGATATTTTAACCCCCCGCTCTGTCATGATCGAATTCGAGAGTGTGTATCCAACGCAGCTTTTTAATGTGTTTAGCCTTTATTTACAGTGCGTGTGTACCCACTATCAGTATGAGTGTATGTAAACTGCGTGTGTGAACAGATTTTTTGATGTGTTTTGCCCTGTTTCGGTGCATATGTGCCAATTGTCAGTGTGTGTGTGAGTACACTGTAAGTGTGTGTGCAGATTTTTTATGTGTTATGCCCTAAACGGCCTCCCATAATATCAACCTTATGGCACTGAGATTTCAATAAAGAAAGCAGAGAGCCTGACAAGCTAAAGGCACTTGAGACCTTCAAAGTATGGTGGTCCAACAAAATATCAGAGTGTGTGACCTTCTTTGTTTTTTTGGTGGAGACTTTTTTTGGCAGTGTATACCAGCCTCCCTGAGCAGAGCTAACTCAACACTCAAACACACTTAAATTAGAATAAAGACATAAAAATGAATGAAATCCTAAATGTCCCAGTTTCTTCATGTCATCTTAATAACTTTTAATTCATTTTTATCACCGAGCTGTAAATGTCCCCGGATTTTATTTCAGAGATCTGGCCACCTTACCTCAAAGAGCTGGGCCAGGATAAACACACACAAACACCCACAACAACACAACAACATTACCCGAGCACCATTTTCATAACACATAACATGAAAAGACACACACAACACCAACACCCATCATATTTAAGTTACATCCCATCCATACCTGTCCCATCGCCACTTGGATGTTGGAGGTATACATGTCGACACTCCTGCCGCTGTCTCGTGGCGGAAAACCCTCGCCTTAAAATAAAAGCATCGTTTTCAAAATAAATCCGCAACATGCGTTCAGTCTGTCAGAAATATTTATCCCCTTGAAAAAAAAGGTTTTTTTTCCAACCCCTGCTTCCTCATGACGAGAGCTGACTCCACTTCTTTTTCAGACTGACTCTCTCCGGACTGACTATTCAACTCCTCCGGTACTGAAGGAGCGCAGGTCTCTGGTTCAACCTGATTGGCCCCTCCCTCCTCAGAGGAGCGCTCGCTGATGGTACAGTACAGCTTTGTGGGGGCGGGGTGAGTGAAAACACTACTGCAGTTTACTACAGCACTAAGAAGTCAGCACCAAGTGTCATAGCCCCTCTTTGCTCGTGAACACGTCTTCTACATGCAGGTGGTTTCACACCCAAGGATCGGATGTTTTGCTTCAGTTGAAAAATAAAACAACAAAAATCTCCATGTTGTCCGTGGATCACATCATGTTCTGGCGGAAGTGTTCAGAAACATCCTGTGCAGTTAAACATCTCAATGTAGGACATGTCTTATGAAACAACTATAAACAAACTCTGCAGGAATAAAAGGGAGTGAAGGGGGAGTCATCCCGTAGGAGATCAGCAGGTCAGTCTGCAGATTGTTTGTTGAAAGTGAAAGTAAACCCTCTCTCACCCTGAACTACGATAGTAAATGTATTAATCGTCATATTTACTCCGCAGCCACCTTCACTTTATTATTTCAACAATATCACATGAGTTTGGAGACACTCCCTGCGTTATAAGTCTCATTAGTCCATCGCATTGTGCTCAATCTGAAGCAACAGATTAGAGGCGAGCTTGGGAAGTTCATGAACGAGTCGCTTCAAATAGCCGACTCCTTTACAACCACGGAAGGTGATCATTTCTTTTTCACCCTGTTTGTTTGTTAAGGAACACACCACAGAATAAATTCTCAACCCTGTTTTCGGATTTGATATGTCAAATTATGTAAAGTGGGGATATTACTGGAAGTGGACTGTTTGGATTGATCATTTATCAGAGTTACTGTACTTAAATAGCTTTTTGTGTGTAGTTTTTGTTCTGGTACATTTGGTTTTATTTGAATCTGTTCTTTGCAGTGGATTGTACTTAAAATTTGTCATAACGAATCTAAGAACATCATTGAGAATGTGGTGGCAGAGGCATGTGGTTGTTTTTCTTGAAAGCCAAATGTGTATTTGATTATTTGTTTTAAACCTGTTGATTGTGTTGTGTCATTTTCTATGTACTGTGACTCTGCTATTATGGCCAGGTCTCACTTGTAAAAGAGATTTTTTAATCTCAATGGGACCGCCCGCCCCCCCGCTCCTTGAATAGACCCACCAGTGTGACTCCCTGTTGATTCATCAAGAGTTCAAGCCCACTGCAGAGCGAAGACTAAATATTGAATGAAGAGTTGTTGAAAACATTACCAACTACCATTAAACCAGTTAACACAGGGTGGACCTGTTAACCAATCAGACCAGTCTGGACCCACATGGGGAAGGGGACCATGAAGGGTCAGAGGCTCCAACAGAGTCTCAGACAGAGTGGACACAGAGGTGGATCAGAAGTACTCATCAAAATCAAACATATGAACCTGAGTTCAGTCAACATGTGGGCTCTTTCAGGATGAAGCTGCCAGCAGCTGTAATATGAGCCCATACACTGACGTACCTCCTGTGACTAAAGGGAACAGATGGAGGGATTTGTCTCAGGTATGGACTGATGGGCTGGTGTTAGCTAGCTGTTAACAAACAGAACAACATAGGAAAGCCTAGATTAGAGGACTTCTCTGCACCACAATTACCTCCACCAGTCAAAGATGACACAGAGGCAGAGGGCTATTTCTGTGCTCCTTCAACCTATCAAGTGCAACTTTGTAAATAAGGAATTTAGTTCCACATTAGGCTACCTGTTGTAGCAGGGGGGACTTTAATTGATGAGATGCACAGAGGCACATGCAGGAGGAAGAGGCACAGTTTCTGTGGACCACATGGTGCTGCTCTATCCCATTGTTGTCAGCTGGCAAGAGTAAAAGGTGCTAAAATTGCTTTAAACTTCATAAAAACGGAACACAAATTTATTGAGTCTGTATATGACATTTACAGTTTTGTTTGATAAAAGTGACGCTATACTGTATTAAAATCATCTGTTCCCTCTCCTGCTACACTGCAGAAAATTCAAGGTGATGATCCTGATCCCTGCCTAAATGTTTGCCTTCATGTACACCAGCGTCCATCTTAAGTCTGCTACATATGTTTTTTTTTCCAACTAAATCAAAACAAACCATCTGAGCTGTAGGTGTGAAAACACCCTAAATGTTACAGAGTTTTTGTCCTGAGCACAGAGGAGCTCTAACAGGAGGAGGAGACATGAAAACATCAGAACGACCTCTTCAAATCAAGTTTTGACTTGGTGAACTCTTTAATCACTAAAATTCTGAAATAAAGTCAGAATTCAGACTTTTTCTGAACATTTAAAAGTGAAACACCATTTTATATCAGTAGTTATAATCTTCTTTAAACATTCAGGATGTAAATGCCAAAATATCATCATGAATACAAAGCTTGCCTTTTCTTTGTCAGAGTGCAGTCTTGAAGAAGCTTTGAACCTTATTTCCCTCATTCTTCTTCATCGAGGAGTGGCAGTTCTGTCCTGTTTCAGTTAGCACACTAACTGCTGCTTCCTCTGTACAACAGCAGATGTACTTCTCAGTTTGAGACCATGTGGGTTCAACTGAACTCTTTCACTTTGACTCAAATTGTGTCAAATCTTCTGACTGCAGTTTATTTGATTTATTTATTTAGCCTTTATTCAACCAGGTTTGTCCCATTGAGATCAGCAGATCTCTTTTCCAAGGGACACCTGACCAGAAATGGCAGCAATACAGTTTCATCAAACATCCACACAGACTCAATACAGTACAAATGAAGTGAGAAACAATTGTAAGTCATCAGTTAAAACAGTGACATTCAGAAAGTCTGTATTCCAGAGTTTTCACCACAGATTTATAAACATTTAGAGACACCAAGTTTTGCAGCTTAAATTCAGTCTGCAGATTATCCCACGCAAAAGGTGCAGGGAACATAAAGACCTTCTTTCCCAATTCAGTTCGCACTTTGGGAACAATAAACTGCACAAAACTCAATGATCTCAGGTTGTGTAATTCGTTTTTCAAGATTAATAAGGAGGAGAGATAGTCAGGAATTTTGCCAAGAATGGCTTTGTAAATGAACACATACCAATACCATACAGTGCTCTGTTAATGCTTCACCCCTCACTCCGTCACTCTGCTCTATTAACAAATCAATCAATCAAACTCTTTTGTATAGCACCACATCATAATAAATGTTTTATATTTGATATTCTCACCCACCCCTCTCTCCCCTTTTTACTTCATGTATCCTTTGTACAGCACTTTGATTGGCTGCTGTCTTCTTTAAGGTGGTTTATATATAAACTTGACATGATTTGTGTCACAGATTGTAACCCAAATAAAATAACAAAAAAAAAACTAGGATAAGGACTCAAGAGTATAAAATAAAACAAGATAGGAAAAAACACTGGAGGCAAAAACTCAACAAGGGCAAATCCAAACCTCTCCATGAAAATGTTCAACAAGAAAACAGAAACTACCTACAAAACAGGAGGAACACTGGAGAAAAACACAGGGACACTGAAGACATCCACGTGGAGTGAGACTGGGAATACGAATGACCCAACACAGACAACGGGGAACACAGAGACTAAAAACACTGGAGAGACATCAAGCATAGGTGAGACAATCCCACAGGTGGAGGGAATCACAATCAGAGGCACACAGGAGTGAGGGCAGGAACAGACCACGAGGAACACAGGGATTTCAAAATAAAACAGGAAACACGAGAGACAAGAGGAACAAGAGGTCACAAAATCAAAGAACACAAGGAAAAACATGCTAAAAAAACAAAACCAGCCATATCATAGCAACTGGAATAGTATGAAAAACACAAGGTCATTTATGTATACTGTGTTTCTGAAGATGTTGCATCTCTTTATGATGAAGATATTGAATAGTCTATCATTGTATTCCTTTTCTATGGTAATTTACCAACAGTCCCTACGCCGTTGAGCTATCACCGCCGGTGTATTAAGACCAATTGAAGTTGTCTGGCTCGTTCTGAGGAAAACCAGGTTGTAGCTCACAGTCTTCATGACAGAGATAAAAGAGAGGGGGCAGGTTTGTAACTACGTTGTGTCACTGGCGAGCCATTGCACTGGAAAGTCTGAACCTTTGAATATCTTTTTAATGTTTAACAAGTCAATGTTTTGGAATCTCACTCTAATGTGCACAAGAAACTGATTTTTTTTTTCTGCCAATGTCCCTTTTGAGGCTCTGTTATACACAGTTTGTAGTTTGGAAATTCTCCCAAATATTGAAGAATCAAACAGAGTTGTGAGGCCCCTGTCATAACCCTGAGGTGCAAACAGCATCATCTCCCAGCCGTGTGCTGTCATAAATCATTTGTGAATCAAAATAAGAGCTCCTCCATTTCATGTCAACACAGCAAAATCATTGAAGCAATCAGAGAGAAAGTTACAGTTGCAACAAAGGGTCAAATCCTTAATGATTTCAACAATGATGGATGAGTTAGGAGACACTCCTCACATTATAAGTCTCTTTAAGCCGCGTTCACACTGAATGCAACGCATCGACCAACCCCAAAACACTGCAACTGATGCAGATAAGGAAGGACAGGACCACAGAAAACCAGCATTGCTGTTGAATAAGGCGGAACTAATGTACTGACTAACTAATGTTCCAACACGGACATGGATTGTCACTCTGCGATCAGGAACTAAAACAGTTGTTGTGGGTGTCGTCACACACCCACACAACACTGATTGGCTGTTGCAGCACAGCCACAAGCAACGTTGCCTGAAAAGTTCAAATTTTTCAACTTTGGCGAACGAGCGACGCAACCTGGTCACGCGTCCAAAGTGACCTGGTAGCGCGACCAAGTCACCCAGATCGCGTCCGTCACATCGCCTGAGGGCTGGTCACACCTGATTGCGGCTGTACATCAACTTTGCATGGAAAATGGTCACCCCGGTCACGTTCAGTACGAACACATCTTAAGTCCATCACATTGTGCTCAACCTGAAGTGACACTTTGAGATGAGGCTGGGAAGTTCATGAACGAATCGCATTAAATAGCCCACTTGATTACATCAACCAGGGAAGGTGATACTTTCCTTCAAACCCTGTTTGTTTTGTTAAGGAATTCATCACAGAATAAATTATTGACTCTGCTTTCAGATTTGATATGTCACATCATGTAAAATTAGGATATTACTGGAACTGTATTGTTTGGATTGATCAGTCCCCCAAAACACTGTACTTGAATAGCTCTTTCTGTGTAGTTTTTCTTCTGGTGCATTTTATTTTATTTAGATTTGTTCTTTGGATGAACTGAACATTGGTCTTAACATATAAGAACTGAGCAAGAAAAAAAACAAAAGCTGACAGGAAATTTATGCTGAAGTCATCTCATTGGGTTGGACCAAATCTGCCATGGTATGGGTGCGTTTGGGTTAAGTTAGTTTTGCTTTGTGTTTAATTTAGTGTGGCGACCATTTTCTTCACCCTCTATGTTTCCATTAGTTTGGCCAAATCTTTGTCTCATTTTGTCAGCTCTGTTTTGTTGAGTTAACACTTTATCTTTTGTTTAGTTTATTACGTCTAATACTTAGTCGCCCTCCTTTATAGGCCCAATTATTAACATTTGGGTTGTAAATCTGACTGATTTTCTTTGGGTAAAATAAAAACCCACTTCCTTTAAAGTAATCCTCTGTCTCGAGTCTTTATTGCTTTGTCCCCAGCAACTACCCACATGTTTAGCTGTGTCACTCATTTCACTAATACACAATCCTTACAAGTTGTACATCGTTGTAAAACTGACTACTTAGGCTTTCCAGTGATATTTGTATGTGGTATTTTATATTCATTCATTTTCTATACCGACTATCCCTTTCGGGGTTGCGGGGGGGGGGGCTGGAGCCTATCCCAGCTGTCATTGGGCGAGAGGCGGGGTACACCCTGAACCGGTCGCCAGTTGATTGCAGGGCAACATATAGAGACAGACAACCATTCACTCTCACACTCATACCTAAGGGCAATTTAGAGTGACCAATTAACCTAATGAGCATGTTTTTTGGTCTGTGGGAGGAAGCCAGAGTGCCCGGAGAGAACCCATGCATGCACGGGAAGAACATGCAAACTTCACACAGAAAGGCCCTGCCCGACCCGGGAATCGAACCGGTGACCTTTTGCTGTGAGGCACGTGCACTACCTGCTGAGCCACCGTGCCGCCCGTATTTTATATTCAGTGAGAAAATAAAACAGTTTTTTGTTGCTGTCTGTAGCTGTGTCTAGTTAAGTCTGGAGTGATTTATGTTTCTACTGCCCAAAGTTGGAGAGCTATCAATCCTGAACTTTCAAAACCAGCCGTCCTTCTGTGGGGGTTCAGATCTGATCATGAAGACCAAATAAGGGTCCAGATGGCTTTGGAAAGTCAGATCAGAGTGTATCTGTTCCCTTTTTCCAAAGTTGGAGTCATTTTGAATTGAATCAAAATCTTTTTTGATTCAGTTGAACATAATTTCAGTAAAGACACAGAGCTTATGTGCTGAACATAAAGATTAATACTGATTCCAAACGTTTGTCTGAAGGTGAGCTTTGAAAGATACAGAAAATACAATACTAATTGAAAAAGCAATGCAAGACACAAATGAAGATACAATAAGTGCTTTAAATACATTTAAATTTCTTCTCTGTTGTTAAGAATAAGTTGTATCAAACATTTACTAACACGTTCGTCAGCTCTGATCAAACGGTCACCATTTGGAGCAGAAATCATATTAGCCTACATCACATCCTCATACAGAAGTTTAAAAAGACAGTCTGAATCAAACCAGACATAAAAAGCAACAAAAGCTATGCATGCTACATGTGATTTAAGTTGTTTTAACATTTAATACACAGTCAGGTGGATAACCAACAGACTCAAATGGTCATTCATAAAAGTAGCTGTGTTGAACCTAAGTATGTGGTAAATGTAGCTCAGCTTATGAAATGTCTTTTTCTAGTCTTTGACGACTCAAACAACCTTCAAACCACAGAGCACATGAACACACTGATGGTTCAGTTTCTCTGATAGTTCTCCATCAGGATCAGTAACACATTCACACCCTTTCATACTCATTTATGCACCACTGATGCAGCAGTGAAGCCGGGCTCAAACCTAATAACACCAATAACTACAATAAAAATAATGTTAATAATGGTGATGATAAGTCAATAAATTAAGAATAATCACCACAGATGAGACATTTTGGGTCTGATGAAGAGCTACAACCAGAAACGTCACATCTGTGGTGAGTCTCCTTCATCAGATGAACTTGTTACTCAGCTCCACACATGTAAAAGTAGCTTTAGGGTTATTGCACTTATAAAAGTTATTTTTTTAAACCGTTTGACTCTTCGTTATGTCGGTCCTTAATTCATAAATGTGTCTGATGTCTGAAATCATTCAGCTCTCTGACTGGTTAGTCCATGGACCAATAAGAGAGCCCAAGGGGTCAGTTGAGTTTTTAATGGCTGCAGAGTGAACAGGAAGTTTCCTGCTCGCTGAGCTTCAGTGTCTGACGCTCACGTTCAGTTGGGACATGATGTTTTCAGTGAATGGACTAAAGACGAAGATTCATGGATATTTAGATTATCAACGTTTCTTTGAGAGCTGTGGCTCGTGTCTGACATGTCCCACCTGTTTGGTTCAAACTAATGTCCTCATCTCCAGCTACAGTTGTTATCTCTGCATTGTTACCTCCCATCTTTTCTCTGTATTACATAGTCTTATGTGAAAACAAAGACAAACAATAGCACAAACACAAACAAAAAGCAGAGGTGCTAACAGTCCTATGAAGAGGCCGGTCCACTCTCCCCTCCATGTGTTTCTGTCCCCAGGTTCTGGTTCAGTCTCAGTCTTGGATCACACAAAGACTTCTCTAAAAAAATGGGACTCATAGGACCCAGTGTCCAAAAAGGTCCATGTTTATTATAAATTCAAACAAGTTCCCCATTAAAGTAATTTTCTTAACGTCCTGTCCATTCAAATAAAGTTTTTGACAACCAAGTGGCACATCGGACCTGGATACAAAAACTGGACACGTCAGAAACACAAGCCAAAACACTGATCCTACTGGTGATGTGTGGACACAGCTCACGTCTGCATTGTTCTAATTCTGGACATTGTGCACAACCGACGCCCTGAATCAATGCAGGGGATGCATGGCAGCCATCAAGCATCTGCGCTGTTATCAGTAAGTAATTCTCCAGCTTAAGGCTACCACACTTCAACATCTAACACCATGTTGTAACTCCTTAATTGAGAATTTCCTCTTAATCCAATGATCAATGTAGGGTCAAATAGCTGAATGTCTGCTGCCATCTAGTGTCTGGAGGCTGAACTTCAATAAAAAAAAACAAATATTTTGAATAAAACTTTAACTAATAAAATGTCAATACTGTGCTGTACAGGACTGTGCAGCTGAATATTGAGATCTGTTGGTGTGTTGATATTTTCTTAGCACCTCGGCTCAAATAATTTACCTGTCACATTGACGTGGCATGAAGCCCAGCCTGATCCTTCACTTGTGACCACTTCACAGCTGTAAAGACCAGAGTCTTCAGTCCTGAGGGAGGACACATTAAGTCTGATTCTTCTCTCTCTGAGGAGGTCTTTGTCCAACTGAACTCGTCCTCTAAAGAGACCATGCTGAGGAAGCTCATGTCCTTTAACGTACTCTAACAGGACTGAGATGTTGTGATCATCTAACACAAAACAGAGGAAGTGAAGAGAATCCAAAGAGCTGTTGGTGAATGTCCACTCCAGTGTGACGTTCTCATTCTTGAAGACCTGATAGAAGCTCTGAGCAGATCTGACCTCAAATGTTTCTGCTGACAGAGAAGAAGAAACCAAAGTCACCCTGAAGTCTCTTTTCTGCAGAACAGAGATCTTTACACACCAGATGACTTTTTAACCTTTTAGCCAGACAGTGAAAGCTTACACCAACTTTGCAGTGCAGCTGGATCCATCTAATTCAATGTCTATAACCAGGCAGATCCATCTTACAAAGTTTCAAGCTGGAACAAATGAGCTGGGTCTGCAGAGACAGTGACCAATCAGCATCCTTTGAGGAGAAAGAGGCAGAGCTACGAGTATGAGGACAGTGAGAGGCGACTGAAGCCTGATTAAGAGTGGACTGTGGGTGACTGTGAGCTACACTGCTATAAAAAGGATTTCTATAAGACATCTTATAAGATCAGTTTAACAAACATCCTGATACAGCTGTTCACACAAAGCACTGAGGGTTTGTGGTTTTTCATGACAGTTTCTATGCGGAAATGAAGTTCAGCTCTGCAGACTGAACAGACACCTCGAGACGAAGCCTCTGCAGCATCAAGAGACATCAGAATGTTTTGTGCTCAATGAAAGAGCACTAAAATAATTATGACTGTGACTGTATATCATGATTTAGATCATATAAAGTAGTTTTGTGAGTTTAGGACCTGGGGAGAGAGTGAACTTCTCATTTGGGTCCTGAGCTGAAATCTTCAGTGAACTCCTGCTTCACAGAATCACAGGGACACATTTCTGTCTCTGTTTCACTGAAACATTGCAGGGTCACAGTCACATGATGATCTTCTTGAGGTTTTAGAAATTCTGTGGTTTGATTGTAAAATCATGTGTCTCCTTATGTGAACAGAGCTGTGTTAAATTCTCCTCTGAAATATTCACATCAGTGCCGTTTGTTCACATGAAAACTGAAACTGAACAGAAAGCAGAGGGACTGACCACAGACTGAGCAGCTCAGAGTGATGAACAGGAGGATGATGATCATCTTCTTCATCAGTTCAGCTCTGTAGGAAGAGAAACACCAAAACACAAAGACATGAATCATGTGACTGAGAAAGATTCATAATTATGGACAAAAAACACAAATCAAGCTTTTTTCTCTCAGAATTTTGAAAATATTTGACTTTTTCATAAGATTCTGACATTAAAAAGGTCAGATTCTGCTTTAGGTGTAATTTGCTCATTATTGTGTTTTAAACGTCTTCTCCAAATGAGCACTTCTACACACAAGACAATACGTCTGCAGCTTCAGGACTTCTCCCTCTTCCCCTGTTTACAGCAACAGTAGCTGCCTGAAACAGCTGATGTTTGTAAGAGGTAACTTGCAACAGGCGAATAATTTTAATATTTTTACTTCTGAAGGAAGCTGTATTGAAAATGTGACCTCCTACAAGTACTTGGGTATTTGGATAGACAACAAACTCTCATTTAATGTACATATTACAAACCTAGTGAAAAGGCTCAACATAAAGATTGGCTTTTATTTTAGAAATAAATCCCGTTTTACTTTTAATGCCAAGAAAAAACTTGTGGAGGCTACATTTTTGTCTGTGATTGATTATGGTGATATTCTGTATATGCATGCGTCTGCTTCCACACCGCGGACCCTTGATTCAGTGTATCATGCATCTCTTCGCTTCATAACCAACGCAAAATCTCTCACCCACCACTGCATTCTTTATGATTTGGTTGGTTGGACATCACCAGCAATTCGCAGACAACAACACTGGTTTATTTTTATTTACAAAGCAGTTCTGGGAAAACTTCCATCTTACCTCTGTTCCTTTCTGTATAGTAGCTCTACTGGGTACCAGCTGCAATCCTCTAATTTGCTGTACTTCTGTGTACCCAAAGTTTTTACAGACCTTGGGAAAACTGCTTTTTCCTTTAATGCACCTTGGTCATGGAACAATCTTCAGAAAGAGCTGAAACTGGATTTAATGATATCTCTTAATGAGTTTAAGAAAACCATTAAGAATGTGGTGGCAGAGGCATGTGGTTGTTTTTCTTGAAAGCCAAATATGTATTTGATTATTTGTTTTAAACCTGTTGATTGTGTTGTGTCATTTTCTATGTACTGTGACTGTGTACAGCTGCTATTTTGGCCAGGTCTCTCTTGTAAAAGAGATTTTTTTTAATCTCAATGGGACTTCCTGGTTAAATAAAGGTTAAATAAAATAAATAAAAATAAAAACTGCATAATCTATGGATTTTTTTTCAGCTGAACCAGAGCAAGCCATCTAAGCTGTAGGTGTGAAAACAACCTAAATGTTTCAGACTTTGTGAACTTATTTAATCCCTAAAATTCTGAAATAAAGTCAGATTTCAAACATTTTCTAAACATTCAAAAGTTAACCATTTTTTTGTCAGTAGTTCCAATCTTCTTGTGTAAAAGACAAACATGAACTCAAGTGATGAAGCAGCTAAACAGCACGTCACAAACAGTAAATAGATGATCTACATCTGAACAGAGAAATGTTCTTTAACTAATATAAAAACATTCAGCACGTAAATGACAAAATATTGTCAAGAATGCAAGGCTTACCCATCTTTGTAGAATGAAGGCTTGAAAAACGTTTGCCTTCCTTTTTCTCATGCTACCTGCTACTTCCTCTTGTAAACAGCCTTTGGGTTTAGCATAGTTTTTTTACTTCCTGTTTTTCTATTTTTCACATATGTTCTGACAAGCAGTTCCCTGTTATGACCTCCCAACATTACTCTCCTCTTTTCTTCTCTGAGCAAATCAATCAAACTTTATTTATACAGCACCAGATCATAATAAATGTTCTCAGAAGCCACTTTACAAAAGCCCAGGTCCAAGCCACACTCCTTGCATTTGGGCTCAATTGGTGTTCGGACTGTTGTTGAATAGTTGGACTTTTTAACCTTTTATATGATGTATTTATTGATATGCTTTTATTTTTAAACAATGCAACATTGTGATGATGGATGAGCTGGTGATGCAAAACAAATTTCTGAGTAATCAGACAATAAAGTATTATCTTATCTTATCTTATAGATAGATAGATAGATAGATAGATAGATGGAGGGGGAGGTGATAAATTATAAGCTTGTGTGTATAAATGAACAACCTTTCCATGTAATAATTAGGACACTTCCTTTATTTCGCTCACTATAATCTGTAATTAATTGAAATGCTATTTTATGTTCTTTTATCTCTCTTTGGTTCTTTTCACAGATTAAGATGGATGAATTTGCGCTGTAAATACGCTTTGTTAGTGGATGTATATTTTCGGCTGCTCACACATTCAGGCAGTCTGTTTTCATCTGCCACACTGTCTCCTTTTTGCAGCAGCTGTATTTCTTTTTAATGGAAATTACATGTTTGACTTCCTCATAAGTTTGCATCTGAAGCTCTTTGTCATTTTGAGACAAGTATGCGCATGCGCACTCACTGTTACGATCAGCGTTGTGATCTACCACGTGGTCTTTTGAAGAAGGCAGTTATCCTAATTACTTACATCTGGTTTGATCAAGCTGCTCCTTCTCAGCCTGGATTGATCTTCTTGAAACACATTAAGCCAGCATCTCTCAGGAGACTTGATCAAGCCTGGCTTTGGTTATCCTGGATGTCTTAATTCCACTTTGGTGAAAAACTCCTCAGGTTTCAAGCCCTTCAGTCAGTTCGTAAAAAACATATATTTTCAAGTTCAGTTTTTTGGGTTAAAAAGAAAAAATCCTGCTCTCCTCCCTGACCAGCAGGGGATGATGGGTTGATGTCTGATGAAGAAGATGATGATGATGATGAAGATGATGATGAAGATGTCCGCCCTTGGCTCGCCATCTTCTAACACGTGGAGGTCGGGGAAGAAAAATAAACTGTCCTGTAGGAAACAGACCAGAAACATAAGAGACTGAATCACTGTGGTAACTTTCTATGTCCTCAATAAGTGCTTAAACAATCTAATTCGCCCCACATTGTGTATTTAGTTTTACATTTAAAGTTTGAATTGAAGCAAAGGAGTCATTCATAGTCGAATAAATTGATTTAACTTACCAATTCAAAAAGCTGGACCGTTTTGTCTTCTGTCTTTTTTTTTTTTTTTTATGGTCAATATCACTTAACGTTTTTCCTGAAGCTGGCTCGTGTCTTCCTCTCAGCTCTGTCTGTTTAAGACTTCAGCAGAGTACCCGTTTGGCTGCCAGAGAGCTTCTTCTTCTTCTTCTTCTTTTCTTTTAAAAAAGGGTTCCGGTGGGAAAAGGAAGCGTACTGCTGCCCTCTACAGGCAGAATTATTCCCTTGTTTTATATTTTCACATACAGTCCAGATGAACGAAGGACCTTTCTAACTGCTTTTCCAATGCTTTCGATGTTCTGTTCAGCTCCAAAAATGGATTAAAGAGAAAATACAGACAGTCCAAAGTCAAAGAGCAAACAGGGACACTGAGGACGGGAAGGAGCAGTAGCCAACCAGTAACCATATTTTAATTTATATATTTACTTATATGTATTATTTTTTTATACATCTTTTTATCTGCTATATAATGCTGCTGTTGGACTCTTAATTTCCCCGAGGGAGTCTTCCCTCGGGGAAATTAAGATTTTATAAAGTTCAGGATTTATAAATTTCAATCTAATCTAATCTTTAATATCATGAGAAATGATATAGTTGTAAATGTAAAGGGAGGTGAATCGACTCTGTATGCAGATGATGGGGCCATTTGGGTGAGGGGGAGAAATGCTTCCAATATGACAGAAAAAATAAATAGTGCAGTTGAGAAAGTAGATAAATGGCATCTGAATGGGGCTTCAAGATGTCAGTAAATAAGTCCTGTTATGAGATGGTCACAAATAACAGAAAAATTGAGGTGGAGAAGCTAACAATGTTTGGGCAGACATTAGAGATGGTGACTGAATTTAAGTATCTGGTCTTATGGCTAGTAAGTAAATATATATGGAAAAAACATATGTAAAACAAAATGTAAAAAAAAGTCAATAAACAGGCTTTACTTGAATTATAGGGCACTCATGAGGTTGACACTTGACTATGGATGTATAATTTATGGTGCAGCAGCTCAAACATCTTTAGATAAAATGACAGATTACAGTACAGAGCATTACGTGTATGCACAGGAGTCATGAAGACAATCCTCCATAAATAGTCTGTTAATAGAAGCAGGAGAGACTATGGAGCTACGGAGAGAAAAGGTTTCATTCGCTCAGTGGATCAAGGTTAAGGGGAGTAGAGGAAGAATCCAGCTGTGCAGGTGATACAAAGCTGCTTGGAATGTTCCAGGTTCCAGAGGAGAGGGGTTTAGGTGGACAGGAAACAAATGGGCCAAAAGGAAAGGGATTGATGCTCCAGAATTCACACAGCCCAGTCCAGTTAGTATGATTCCCCCATGGATCTAACCTCAACTAAATGTGGACGTGATTGTGAGTAATATGAAGAAAGATAGGAGACTGAGTGAGGTGGGTGAGAGAATGAGTGAATACCTAAGAATTAGTAATTACAACTATCTCAAAATACAGATGGATCGAAGAAAACAAAGAGGCGTGTGGGAGCAGGAGTATGGGAGGCCTATGGGAGGCCGTTTAGGGCACAACACATAAAAAATCTGCACACATACTTACAGTATACTCACACACACACTGACAATTGGTACATATGCACCGAAACAGGGCAAAACACATCAAAAAATCTGTTCACACACACAGTTAACATACACTCATACTGATAGTGGGTCAATACGCACCGTATATAAAGGCTAAACACATTAAAAAGCTGCATACACACACTAAATATATGCACACACAACCATACACGCACACACTCACCCCCACTGAGTATTCACACACTGTCAATGGGTAAATACACACTATGAAACATACACTGAAAACCTGTACACACACACATTGAGTATTCACATGGACCACCATTTACACAGGGGGTAATAGCTTTCATGTCTGGGTGTAAACTTATACTGTTGATCGTGAGTCTGGGAGTGTGTGTGTGTGTTTAGTCGTGTGTGTGTGTGTGTGTAAAATAAATTCAGTGCGCCCGGAAGCTCCGGTCAGTGTAACCGGAAGGCACCTGAAACTCCTTCAAAATATTTTCTCTATATTATAAATTGTTTATAGACTACACTATAGAAACTCCATACTTGAGGGACAAGGACTTATTGTTCATTATTTTGCGTAAATTTACAATCTATAAGAACAAACCACCTCACTCGCTTGATAAATAAGAGTTTTACCATGTTTGTGTGTATTTTATTCTGAAAGCTATGACAGGGAGTCATAGTATCTACCCCAGCGTAGGACGCACATTCTCGATTTTGATCATGACAGAGCTGGGGAGTTAAATGGAGAGCATCGGTGGCCGAAGTCAGACAAACTTAAAATATGGAGGCACAGAAGTTCATTCTACTTGCATTTGGACTTTTATTTTTTCAGCCGTGTGCAGTGATATTTTAAGGACTATACAGTGTACAAATCGTTCCTAGCTTGGGGGGAAAATAATTGAAATATCAATAGCCTCCTCAGTTGGTTTACGGTTGTGTGTGCATAATTTTAGTGTGTATTTGCCCATTCTCAGTGTGTGTGAATATAGTGTGTGTTTGTGTGTGTGTCCGTGTATGGCTGTGTGTGCATATATTTAGTGTGTGTATGCTGCTTTTTAATGTGTTTAGTCTTTATTTACGGTGCGTATGTACCCACTATCAGTGTGAGTGTATGTAATCTGTGTGTGTGAACAGATTTTTTGATGTGTTTTGCCCTGTTTCGGTGCATATGTGCCAATTGTCAGTGTGTGTGTGAGTATACTGTAAGTGTGTGTGCAGATTTTTTATGTGTTATGCCCTAAACGGCCTCCCATAGATTTACCCCGCAGCCACCTTCACTTTATGATTTCAACAATATCACATGAGTTTGGAGACACTCCCCGCATTATAAGTCTCATTAGTCCATCACATTGTGCTCAATCTGAAGCAACAGATGAGAGGCGAGACTGGGAAGTCCATGAACGAGTCGCTTTAAATAGCCGACTCCTTTACAACCACGGAAGGTGATCATTTCTTTTGCACCCTGTTTATTTTGTTAAGGAACACACCACAGAATAAATTCTCAACCCTGTTTTCGGATTTGATATGTCAAATTACGTAAAGTGAGGATATTACTGGAAGGGGACTGTTTGGATTGATCATTTATCAGAGTTACTGTACTTAAATAGCTTTTTGTGTGTAGTTTTTGTTCTGGTACATTTGGTTTTATTTGAATCTGTTCTTTGCAGTGGATTGTACTTAAAATTTGTCATAACTGAGGGAGAAAAAACAAAAGCTTAAGCAATCAAAGTTTCAATTTACTAGTGTTGCCAAAATATCAAAATTATAACTTTGATACTATAATCAAGCTTAGAGTTTGGTCACAGTTTGGAATTGACAGCTATTTAAAAATACTGCAACCACACATCCTTAATGTTCACTCTCACTTTGGGTTGAGTTATTTTTGCTCTGTGTTTAGTTTAGTGTGGCAGCCATTTTCTTAACCTTCATGTTTCCTTTGGTTTGGCCAAACTTTTGTTAGCTCGTTTTTTTTTTTTGTTATCACTTTACCTTTTGTTTAGTTTATTAAGTGTTATATTTAGTCGGCCTCCTTTATAGGCCCATTTCTTAACAGTTTGGTTTGTAAATTTGACTGATTTTATTTTGGGTAAAATAAAAACCTACTTCCTTTAAAGTGATCCTCTGTCTTGAGCCTTTAATGATTTGGTTCTGAGAAACTGCCCACATGTTTAGCTGTGTTGCTCATTTCATTGACACACAATCCTTACAACTTGTACCTAATTGTAAAAGTAACTACTTGGGCTTTCCAGTGATATCAAACACAAATGCAAATGTTGTAATAACGGAGAGAAAACTCTTTTTGAAGAGTCCTCTCCTCTTTTCTAGACCAGAAGTCCAGCTCCAGTGTCCTCAGACAGCACAGGACCTCTGGCGCCCTCTTGTGAGTAAAAGACTTCACTGCAGCTTAATGACAGAATTTTATATTCAGTGAGAAAATAAAACAGCTTTTTGTCGCTGTCTGCAGCTGCGTCTGGTTAAGTCTGGAGTTATTCATGTTTCTACTGCCCAAAGTTGGAGAGCTATCAATCCTGATCTTTCAAAACCAGCCGTCCCTCTGTGGGAGTTCAGATCTGATCATGAAGACCAAATAAGGGTCCAGATGGCTTTGGAAAGTCAGATCAGAGTGTATCTGTTCAGTGGTGTCAGATACTGAGGGAGCTGGAGAAGAGTGGAGTGTACTTTCTGTCACTAAGCCGTCACTGCTCACATCAGACTGAACTTCAGTGTGTTTGTGTCTCCTCAGCTCAGTCTCCTCCATCAGGGAGAAGATGATCCTCCTGATCCTGCTGATCAGCACTCTGAACTTGGGAGTGCACCATGAAGCCATAATAAAAGGTCATCCTGCTGTGAAAGTCTTAATATTCATTTCACAGTCACTGCAGCATGTTAGCAGAAGCTAACCAGTGGCGGCTTGTCAATAGGGGGCGCCGCCCCCTCCAAAATTCGACAGAGAAAGTCCACTTAAACACAACATAATTTGTCTTTAAATTATAAAAAATAACGGATAAAAACATTTATTTTTACCACACAGTAATAGTCTGTCAGCAGCACCTGTCACCATTCAATAAAAGGGGTTTCACAATGTTTTTACGTAGTAACTCTGTTGTGAATACACAGTTTACGTACAGAGGGGCGCCGGCCTAATGGGTGTCTATGCAAGTCCTTAAACTTTTGCTCAGCATGTGACCTGAGGCGTCTTTGGGATTGGCCGCTTCAACTTTGCCTGGAGGGCGCTAGCAGGTGCGCCCCGCACACTCCCACTTGGACTGGCAGCGAATCAGAATTGTTCTGGTGTTTCTTTTCCTCGTGTGACTGGACAACGAGCGCTGTCAATCATATCCACACGTCACCGCAGCAGATATGATTTACGCATGCGCAAGCATCTCACGTATCCTCACGCGTCCGACTGATGCTCCCATGCACCGAGGAGGCGTCGTCCAGAGATCCGTCAGGGGATAACAGAAGAGGTGAGATTGCATTGGAGAAGAAAATCAGTTAGAGGCTCTGCTGCACTGAAGATTAGAAGATTAGATTAGGATGTGTCTTTCCTAGTAGACATAACTTGATTCAGGGGCAAAGATTTGCATCTTATGTCACACATGGCACTAAACAATAGATCAGGAGCCACAAAATGAGTTTGCCAAGAGGATATAAATGCTTTGTTCAGTAGAACATTATCCTTTTGCAGACTTAAGTTCTCAAAAATCTATGTAGTGTTTAATTCTTGCACATTTTTACAAAAACAACATACTTTTAGGAAGAATTGGGGCTTTTATTGGGTGGGTAAGTTTGTTTTTACCCTACTAGAAGTTCATTTTCAATTTAATTGACAAAATTGATGCATTATTTTGATTATAATATTATATTAAGGGACCTATAAAAATATATTTAAAAAAATCATGGCAAAGCAGGATCAAGATAGGAGAAACTGTAATACACAAATGCATGCAGATTATTGCAGAGGTTTATTGCACTGCTCATTAAATATTTCTGTTACATTGTGTGAAAGCCTTTGAAAAATTACAAAAAGAAGACTTGATAATGCTATCAAGTTATGTGCTGCATGTTACTGGTGAAAACAGTGGGGTTTTATTAGTCCCAAAAGTGTAAGCGTCACAAGTTCTTTACCTCTTAGGTTTATGTCCATCACAGAATTATTTTTTAATCTACTGGAGCTTTTAGATTTGACACTTACCTTGTACCTTTCCAGCTCGTACCACTGTGCACAGTATAAAATCAATAAAAACAGACCAACAGGATGTATCATCTTGTCTTTAAATGGTGTAGTTTTATAATGGCAACTAAACATGTGATAAAAAATAATAAATATCTATATGAATATATATAGTATTGTCATTTTATATAATTGTATACCATATGTTTAGTTGCTTTGATAAATTTGGATACAGAAATTATACATTCTGTTGGTGGTTTTTGCTGACTGAATACTGCACATAACGGTACAAAGTTAAAGTATTCAAAAGCTCCAGCAGATGGAAACAGACTCCTGTAATGTAAAGTTTATTTTTTTGACTTTTTAAAATTTGAAGTAGTTTTGCTGAAAACTATAAATGTCATCCAAACACTGACAGCCTCCATTTCAGCTCTGAGAATCAGTCAGCTGGTGTGAGCCGTCTGCCCTTTGTGCTGCATGCTTGTATCTGATTTTTTTTTCTTTTTTTTTTTTTTCTTATTTGTTTTGTTTGTTCATACTTTTTACAGTTAATCTATACCAAAAACTGTATCACATAGTTTTACCTTTAGTTTTAAAGCATCAGTTTAGTGGTGCATAAGATTCTGTTTGTGTTTACAATCTTGAGCCATGAGACATCATGTATAAGATAAGACACTGTTCAGGTGACACAAGAAATGTTCATAAAATGGTTAAATTACATAAATTACAGCTTTATTTTATGGGAGCAGGTTAAACTTTGGCTGTTTTATTGATTTTTTTCAGTAAATACTGATGTTAACTTTAGGTAATAAATGTGCTTTTCTATGTATTTCTTAATGACAGATTCACACAGTACCACACCATGTTTCCTGAAGATTCTCTCAGCAGCACCTTGAAGGCCGACCCAGTGCTCAACTAAAGCTGAAGACAGAGCTCAGTCTGAATCTACAGCAAGGAGGAGTTCAAGGCCTGCTGTGGAGCTGTGGACCTTATCCAGTTGTTGATGGAAAATAATCTTGGAGAGATATTTTCAGAGACTGTCACTCTGCTAAAGATCCTCATCACCACACCCATGACCACTGCAGAAGCTGAGGTGCTTCTCAGAACTTTCCTCAGAAACACCATGAACCAGGACAGGCTGACTGCACTGGCCATGCTGTCAATGGAAGAGAGACTGGTGACGGATATGATGGACTTCAGTCAGAGGGTCACTGAGAAATTTGCAGCCCCGAAGAAAAGGAGGGCAAAATTTCTGTTCAAATAGTGCATATTTCAAAGTAGGTTGTATTGTGATTATGTTTTGTCTTTAGTTTCTTTTCACTGTAGTATTGAGCGCTTCTTTGGTTTGTTTCCTCCAAAGCTGCGCCCCCCTTAAAATTTTTGGCACCAGCCGCCAAAGAAGCTAACTAAGTCACCCTGGAAATAACTAATGCTGCTAATCCTAGTTTTTGAGTCAACTTTTGGGTCAGCGCCACAAAATGAAATGTTGTTCTGAAACAGTTTGAGCCACTCTGGTCAAAATGTGACTTTTCTCTCTGTGATAGTCACAAATCAAATCATTTCTGTGCTTGTGTAAAAGCATGTGTGTCTATGTTGGTGTGTGTTTCTGATGTCAACCTGGGACTGTTACTTTAAAGTGAAGGTCAAAGACGCCCCCACAAGGTCATAGTACTTCACTGATTGTTTGAAGCTTCAGTGAAATGAGGAAAAATGATATTTTTCCATTTTTCCAAAGTTGGAGTCATTTTGTATTGAATTAAAATCTTTTTTTATTTGATTCAGTTGAAAACAGCTTCAGTCAAAGACACAGAACTAAACATAAAGACTCCCAACTTCTGTCTCGATCTGGGCTTTGAAAGATACAGAAAAATACATCATCAATTAAAAAGCAATGTAATACACAAATGAAAATATAGAAAGTGTGTTTAATAAACATATGAAAATATAAATTAAGTTTTTTTCTGCGGTTAATAAGTTTAATCAAACATTTACATGTTAGTTCTGATTAAATTGTCACCATTTGGAACAGAAATCAAATCACATCACATACTGAGACAGTAATTTCAAAATAGTCTGAAAATACAGAGAAACAAACAGATGCTGCTCAGATGGTAAGAGGAACCATCTGGTTGTGACACAGGATGTGAGTGTATTTTCGAGATCAAACCGACATCACTGACATCACCAAACTCAGACATCCGTGGTTGTATAAAAAGCTACAAAAGCTGTACATGCTAGAGCCTATTTATGTTGTTCAAACATTCATTCGATGTTCAAATGGATAAGTAACAGAGCTGGTGCTCATTCAGACATTAAAAATCAGTCTCCTGGCTGACAAGGGGCAAACTAAAACTAGAGAAACTAAAAGGCTTTCACAGTAAAGTTCATACTGATAAAGTAAAGATCAATATACACAAAGCTAAATCTCTAGACATAAACAAGGAAACTATTAGCTAAACAAAATAATTAAAAAATATTTAGGAGTACTGTACATTTCTTTACAAGGGCCCTAAAAACCAGAACAGTGAATTTTCTCTCTAAAGTCCAGGGAGCTACAGGCTCTGTTGAATGCCCCCTGTCTCTATGACCTCTTGGGGCTTCTTAAAGGTGGACAGTGGCTCAGGAGACGATCGGCTGATTAGACGTCCCAGGGTTTTTTTGTGATCATCAATGCTGGTGTCATGAACGAAGGGTAATCATCTCACCTTAATGAACTGAAAAGACTCAGAGACTTGGCGGAGACTAAAGTGTGTCTGAGTGTATTAGCCTGGCAGAAGAAGGGGCTCTCTGATTGGCTGGCTGACTGACCCAATTAGAGAGCAGTGTGATCGGGAGTTTCCTGCTCAATGAGCTTCAGTGTCTGACGCTCGTGTTCAGTTGGGACATGATGTCCATGTGAATCGACTGAAGATGAAGATTCATGGATATTTAGATTATCAACAGTTTCTTTGAGAGCTGTGGCTCGTGTCCGACATGTCCCACCTGTTTGGTTCAAATATATTTTCTTGTGTCCAGCTTCATACGTAGTTCTGTCTGCATTGTTACCTTCAGACTTTTTTCTGAAATAGCTACAGGATGAAATAACATAAACACAAGCACAAAGCAGAAGTGCTAACAGTCCTATGCCGAGGCCGATCCATACTCCGCTCCATGTGTTTCTGTCCTCAGTTTCTGGTTCAGTCTCAGTCTTGGTCTCAGGTGTAGTCTGGGGTTCTGCTGTGGAGAGGAGAACAGACCTGTTAGTCCTGCACAGCCCGGCTCAGACCAAAGATCAGTCTCTGAGTTACATGTAGAGGCCTGTGGAGTGCACTCACTGGAAAATCAAAAATCATGGCTGTCACAGTGATGAGACATAAAAAACTGTGTAAAGAAAACCTGAGGACACTCGACATGATTTTAGTGACAGTTCACACAAAGACGTCTCTAAAAAATGGGACTCTTAGGACCCAATGTCCAAAAAGGTCAAAATCAAGTTTTTGTCAAAGATGTGACACATCAGACCTGGATACAAAGAGTGGACACTTCAGAATAACATGCTTAAATTTACGTTAAACATTTACGCACAGTTGGTCCCTGTGTTCACGTTTGTGTCCGTTGGTAAAACGGTCTTGAAGTATCAATGTAATGAGTTACCGTGTTAACTGATGACTTGCTGACGACTATGCAGATAGATGTCTTAGTCAAATCAGCAGAAAAAGCAGAGGGTGACGCCCCCCGGTGTTTGACTTTTAATAACCAGTGTAGATATCATTAGTTTATATGTGAGAAAACACAGCCAAAGAAACCAATCTAAAACAAACTTCTTCAGAAAAAAGTCAACTCCAAGTCACCAATCTACACGATCACCATTTGATTTCATACACCAAACTTATTTCCTTGTTTCCTGACGTCTAAAGGAGGATTTATCCTCCTCAGCTGATGATCAGTCATGTTTGTGTCTGTTCAGTCTGATTATTCAGATGTTGATGATCTGGTCTTCATTTATCAGTTTGTCTGTTCTTGTTGTTTCTCCTGTGATCAGTCTGTCCTCTCTCCTCTGCCTCTACACTGATCCTACTGGTGACGTGTGGACTGCAGCTCGAGTCTTTGTCGTGTTAATTCTGGATGACGTGCACCACAGACACAGGAGACATACGGTGGCCATTATGTGTACATGTAGTTAACAGCGAGTACATCCCCGGCTTAAGGCTACCACTCTTCAACATCTAACACCACGTTGTAACTCCTTATTTGAGAATGTCCTCTTAACCAAATGACCAAAGGAGAGTCAAATTGCTGAATGTCTGCTGCCAACTAGAGTCTGGAGGCTGAACTACAATAAAAACAAATATTCTTAAACTTTTGTCTAATAAAATGTCAAAACTGAGCCGTACAGGACTGTGCAGCTGAATACTGAGATCTGTTGGTGTGTTGATATTTTCTTATCCCCTCAGCTGAAATAATTTACCTGTCACATTGACGTGGCATGAAGCCGAGCCAAATCCTTCACTTGTGACCACTTCACAGCTGTATCGACCAGTGTCTTCAGTCCTGAGGGAGGACACATGAAGTCTGATTCTTCCCTCTCTGAGGAGGTCTTTGTCCAACTGAACTCGTCCTCTAAAGAGACCATGCTGAGGAATCTCAAATCCTTGAACATACTCTAACAGGACTGAGATGTTGTGATCAGTGAACACATAAGTGGAGATTTGAAGAGAATCCAGAGAGCTGTTGGTGAACGTCCACTCCAGTGTGATGTCCTCATTCTTGAAGCCCTGATAGGAGCTCTGAGCAGATCTGACCTCAAATGTTTCTGTTGACAGAGAAGAAGAAACCAAAGTCATCCTGAAGTCTCTTTTTCTGCAGAACAGAGATATTTACACACCAGATGACTTTTTTAACCTTTTAGCCAGACAGTGAAAGCTTACACTAACTTTGCAGTGCAGCTGGATCCATCTAACTAAATATCTATAACCAGGCAGATCCATCTTACAAAGCTTCAAGCTGGAACAAATGAGCTGGGTCTGCAGTAAGGCTGTCACTTTTCCTAAAAATCAAACCCCAACTGTTTTCCAAGGTGACAGCCCTTGTCTGCAGAGGCACTGACCAATCAGCATCCTTTGAGGGGAAAGAGGCAGAGCTACGAGCGAGAGGACAGTGAGAGGCGACTGAAGCCTGATTGAGAGTGGGCTGTGAGTGAATGTGAACTACACTGCTAAAACAAAGATGTCTATGTGACACTTTGAGAGCAGTTTCACAAACATCCTGAGGCAAGAGGGGTTTGTGGTGTTTCATGATGCAGAGCTGAAGTTCAGCTCTACAGAAACCTTAGTTTCTGTAGAGCTAGAAACCTAGTGCCGTCTGTTCACATGAAAACTGAAACTGAACAGAGAGCAGAGGGACTGACCACAGACTGAGCAGCTCAGAGTGATGAACAGGAGGATGATGAAGATCATCTTCTTCACAAGCCATGCTCTGTAGGAAGAGAAAGAACAAAACACACAGACATGAATCATGTGACTGAGAAAGATTCACAATTATGGACAAAAAAAAAAACACACATCAAGCTTTTTCCTCAGTTTTGAGAAAAATCTCTGAATTTGACAACATTTGACTTTTTCATAAGATTCTGACTTTAAAAAGGTCAGATTCTGTTTTTTGAGTGTAATTTGCTCTTATTGTGTTTTACATGTCTTCTCTACATGAGCACTTCTACACACAAGACAAAAGCTCTGCAGCTTCAGGACGTCTCCCTCTCCCCCTGTTTACAGAGACAGTCAGTGCCTGAAAACAGCTGATTGCCCCCACTCCTGTCCACTGCAGAACAAAAACTAAACTATGAATCAAGAGTTGTTGAAAACATTACCAACTACCATTAAACGAGTAAACACAGAGTGGACCTGTGACCCACATGGGGAAGGGGACCATGAAGGGTCAGAGGCTCCAACAGAGCGTCTCAGACAGAGTGGGTACAAAGGTGGATCAGGGTAGTCTGCTCATCAGTTTTTTTGAACTTTAGTGGTTGTGAAAATACTTTTGCATCTTTAGCATCATCAAATATATATGAACCCGAGCTCAGGAGACATGTGGGGCTCAACATGGGCTCATATTACAGCTGTCACAAACAAAAACAAAGGAATTGGCCTTGCTGTTCCAAAGCTTTTGGAGGGTACTGTAGTTCCTAAAGTTTGTTTACAGTTAACATAAAGCATGTCCTAAACTGACATGTTTAACTGCATAATCTATGGATTTTTTTTTCAGCTGAACCAGAGCAAGCCATCTAAGCTGTAGGTGTGAAAACAACCTAAATGTTTCAGACTTTGTGAACTTATTTAATCCTAAAACAGTGAAATAAAGTCAGATTTTAGACTTTTTCTAAATATCCAAAATATAATTTTCTGTCAGTATTTCTGGTCCGTGTCTCTTTTGGTAATTGGATAAAAAGTTTGGAAACATATCAAAAATAGAAAAACGACTGGATATTTGATTTTGGTTTTAAAACAGAAACATCAACATTGAAATACAGCTCGATTTTATTTTTTGTTGTCTGAAATGAGTAAAGAAGAGTCAAATAAAGGTTTCATTTTCAATTTTAATTTCTAACAAGGAAATACAATATAGCACCAGACACAAATCGAAAAATGGCCTGTATTATTGTTTTGGCTTACCGGAAGTTGTCGCGACAAGAATATTGCTCATATTGACCAGAAAATGGCGACAGCGGTGCCTATAATATACGTAGATGCCTCATTACGTGCTGGAGCGCATCCAGCGTCGTCGCCATATTGGATGGGTCTCTGCACTCCAGTCCAGCACCAGAAACACCTGGAGTCAACGCATTTATGTCCGTATTTTGTGCAGCCTAAGGTTACAGTAAACGGCGCAGCATTGAAAGCAGATGACGTGTTTCAGTTTTATTCAAACACAACTGAGTAAAAAACTTATTTAAAGTTTAATACGCATGTCAACAGGATTTATATGAGATGTGTGGTTTGTTTGTGTGTGAGCCAAGGTACATTTGCCTGTGCCTGAAATAGTTACATTGAATATACTCACAGCACACAAAAACAAAAATATGAAAAAATTCTTGTTATTGGTGTGTACAGAAGAGTCATGATTGTGTGTGTGTGTGTGTGTGTGTGTGTGTGTGTGTGTGTGTGTGAGAGAGAGATAAATTCAAATGAACAAACTGTTTCTTTATTCAAATATACAATTAATTCATTTATACATTTATTAATATGCCAAACAATCTGTCTTTGTCAAACAGCATAATACATAATACACCCATAACTAACAAATACTACAATGACAGCGATGATAATTTAAAAATAAAGTAAAATAAAATTTAAAAACAATTACTCTGAATGTTTTATTATTATTATTATTATTATTACTATTAGTTATAATAATAATCATCATCATCATAATATTAATGTTGTTATTACTATCAACATTACCATCATTACCATTATTACTTACTCATTAGACTTACTCATCTATTTGTTCATTTATTTTCTTGATCCCCTTCTTATATTTTTTTATTATTTTTATTTTTATTATCAACATTCCTTTCCCCTTTTCTCCTTTTCAAATATCTATTCTTCATTCCTTTACTTCATTCTATGTTACTATATTTTATCTATTTACCTACTTATTCACTGCCCCCATTACATCTTCTCTCCCTACAGCCACACCAATGACAACCCCCCCTCCGACCGTCATATCACTCGCCGCTAATGCTGTTGTTGTTCCTCTTCTGCTCATTAATACTCCCTCTAATGTTTATTTTTATTACTCTTTTATAATTTCTTTTTTTGATCCTTTTTACTACAATGTATTTATGCATTACCATTACTATCATTATTACTGCAGCTGCTATGGCTAAGCGACCCTTCTCCCTTTTATAATAAACTATTAATATTACGGTTGTTCTAGTTATTATCATATTTTTTTATTTTTGTTTTTTTTCATAAGCATCCATACTATAATTTTATTTAATTTCACTATTACTGTGGCTGATGTTGCAATCGTTATTATTAATTTTAACTACAGTTAATATTATTATTATTACTGTTATTGTTGTTGTTGTTGTTGTTGTTAAGACAAAACGTGTTACGCTGGTGGATTTCTCATTTCAATATATATATTTCACTATTATTGTGAAAACAAAAAAAACATATATATATATATATGCATATCTTCTATTTTTAGTTTTGTTTATTGTTCCTTCTGACTTATGATTATTGTTGTTGTTGTTATCATCATTTTATGATCATGAAAGCCTTGTTACTACCATTTTCCTTATCCACCATTAAAACCATATCTTTATCTACGATCGTAATGCACCTGTAAATATCACCAATCATATTCTTAGCACACACACACACACACTCACATCACTTCAGATGTTGTTGTTGTTCACACGTTGTTTGTCTGTCCGTCTCACTGTACTGTCTCAATGCACAATAAGAAGAACAAAGTATTAAGTCTATGATGTCTGTGGGGTTTCCGACGGTTGGCATGTGTAGGCACCACGCTGTAGCCATCTACTGGTCAATATGTGCAATATTCTTGTCATGACAACTTCCGGTAAACCAAAACAATTATACAGGCTATTTTTAGATTTGTGTCTGGTGCTATATTGTATTTCCTTGTTAGAAATTAAAACTGAAAATCAAACCGTTTTTTGACTTTTCTTTACTCGTTTCGGACAACAAAAAATAAAATCAAGCTGTATTTCAATTTTGATGTTTCTGTTTTAAAACCAAAATCAAATATCCAGTCGTTTTTCTATTTTTGATATCTGTTTCCAAACGTTTTATCCAATTACCAAAAGAGACACAGACCTAAACAGCACGTCTCAAACAGTAAAGAGATTATCTACACCTGAACAGAGAAATGTTCTTTAACTAATATAAAAACATTCAGGATGTAAATGACAAAACATAATCATGAATACAAAGCTTACCTTTTTTATGTAAGAATGAAGTCTTAAAAAAACTTTGACTTCTTAATTTGCCTTTTCTTTGTCATCGATGAGGAATAGTTGTGTCCTAGTATAGGAATGTGAGAACTAACTTCTACTTCTTCTTTCACACAGCCTTTTGTCACATTTCTACTTCTCTATTTCTAATAAAGCCTTGTGTCAGCACAGTGCCCTTATTTGACCTCCACCATTACTCTGCTCTTTTCTTCTCTGAACAAATCAGCTTTATTTGTACAGCTTTGTTTGCAGACAGAGAGAGAGAGAGAGAGAGAGGCAGAGAGAGAAGCGGGGAGTGGTGGTAAATTATAAGGTTAGGCTCTGTGTATTTATGAACAACCCTTCCATGTAATAACTAGGACACTTCATTTCTTTCTCTCACTATAGGCTGTGATTAATTGTAATGCTGTTTTATGTTCTTTAATCTCTCTGTGGTTCAACTTCATTTTCTTCAGACCCCTTATAACCTTCTATACTTCTAACCGCGCAAACAAGTTTGTTTTGCTACCGTCTTCCTGAATCAAGTCTGCACATGCGCAGTAACATGGAAGTGTGCACTGCATGGGGAGGGGGGGGGGATAAATACATCCTTGAGTATGCGCATCATCTGTTTCCAGCAGTATATCTGTAATGTACCACGTGGTCTTTTAAAGGCATTTTATCCTAATTACTTACATCTGGTTTGACCAAGCTGCTCCTTCTCAGCCTGGATTGATCTTCTTGAAACACATTAAGTCAGAATTCTCTCAGGAGACTTGATCAAGCCTGGCTTTGGTTATCCTGGATGTTTAAATTCCACTTTGGTGAAAAACTCCTCAGGTTTCAAGCCCTTCAGTCAGTTCGTAAAAAACTTATATTTTCAAGTTCAGTCTTTTGGGTTAAAAAGAAAAAATCCTGCTCTCCTCCCTGACCAGCAGGGGATGATGGGTTGATGTCTGATGAAGAAGAAGATGATGATGATGAAGATGTCCGCCCTAGTCTCGCCATCTTCTAACACGTGGAGGTCGGGGAAGAAAAATAAACTGTCCTGTAGGAAACGGACCAGAAACATAAGAGACTGAATCACTATGGCAACTTTCTATTTCCTTAATAAGTGCTTAAACAATTTAATTCGCCCCACATTGTGTATTTAGTTTTACATTTAAAGTTTGAATTGAAGCAAATGAGTCATTCATAGTCTAGTAAATTGATTTAACTTACCAATTCAAAAAGCTGGACCGTTTTGTCTTCTGTCTTTTTGTCTTTTTTATGGTCAATGTCACTTGACGTTTTCCCTGAAGCTGGCTCGTGCCTTCCTCTCACCTCTGTCTGTTTAAGACTTGGGTTTTTTTGCTTGGCTGCCAGAGAGCTTCTTCTTCTTCTTTTTTTTTCCCTTGAAAAAAGGGTTCCGACAGGAAAAGGAAGCGTACTGCTGCCCTCTACAGGCAGAATTAATCCATTGTTTTATATTTTCACATACAGTCCAGATGAACGAAGGACCTTTCTAACTGCTTTTCCAATGCTTTCGATGTTCTGTTCAGCTCCAAAAATGGATTAAAGAGAAAATACAGACAGTCCAAAGTCAAAGAGCAAACAGGGACACTGAGGACGGGAAGGAGCAGTAGCCAACCAGTAACCATATTTTAATTTATATATTTACTTATATGTATTATTTTTTTTATACATCTTTTTATCTGCTATATAATGCTGCTGTTGGACTCTTAATTTCCCCGAGGGAGTCTTCCCTCGGGGAAATTAAGATTTTATAAAGTTCAGGATTTATAAATTTCAATCTAATCTAATCTTTAATATCATGAGAAATGATATAGTTGTAAATGTAAAGGGAGGTGAATCGACTCTGCATGCAGATGATGGGGCCATTTGGGTGAGGGGGAGAAATGCTTCCAATATGACAGAAAAAATAAATAGTGCAGTTGAGAAAGTAGATAAATGGCATCTGAATGGGGCTTCAAGATGTCAGTAAATAAGTCCTGTTATGAGATGGTCACAAATAACAGAAAAATTGAGGTGGAGAAGATAACAATGTTTGGGCAGACATTAGAGATGGTGACTGAATTTAAGTATCTGGTCTTATGGCTAGTAAGTAAATATATATGGAAAAAACATATGTAAAACAAAATGTAAAAAAAAGTCAATAAACAGGCTTTACTTGAATTATAGGGCACTCACGAGGTCGACACTTGACTATGGATGTATAATTTATGGTGCAGCAGCTCAAACATCTTTAGATAAAATGACAGATTACAGTACAGAGCATTACGTGTATGCACAGGAGTCATGAAGACAATCCTCCATAAATAGTCTGTTAATAGAAGCAGGAGAGACTATGGAGCTACGGAGAGAAAAGGTTTCATTCGCTCATTGGATCAAGGTTAAGGGGAGTAGGGGAAGAATCCAGCTGTGCAGGTGATACAGAGCTGCTGAGAATGTTCCAGGTTCCAGAGGAGAGGGGTTTAGGTGGACAGGAAACAAATGGGCCAAAAGGAAAGGGATTGATGCTCCAGAATTCACACAGCCCAGTCCAGTTAGTATGATCCCCCCATGGATCTACCCTCAACTAAATGTGGACGTGACTGTGAGTAATATGAAGAAAGATAGGAGACTGAGTGAGGTGGGTGAGAGAATGAGTGAATACCTAAGAATTAGTAATTACAACTATCTCAAAATACAGATGGATCGAAGAAAACAAAGAGGCGTGTGGGAGCAGGAGTATGGGAGGCCTATGGGAGGCCGTTTAGGGCACAACACATAAAAAATCTGCACACATACTTACAGTATACTCACACAGACACTGACAATTGGTACATATGCACCGAAACACGGCAAAACACATCAAAAAATCTGTTCACACACACAGTTAACATACACTCATACTGATAGTGGGTCAATACGCACCGTATATAAAGGCTAAACACATTAAAAAGCTGCATACACACACTAAATATATGCACACACAACCATACACGCACACACTCACCCCCACTGAGTATTCACACACTGTCAATGGGTAAATACACACTATGAAACATACACTGAAAACCTGTACACACACACATTGAGTATTCACATGGACCACCTTTTACACAGGGGGTAATAGCTTTCATGTCTGAGTGTAAACTTATACTGTTGATCGTGAGTCTGGGAGTGTGTGTGTGTGTTTAGTCGTGTGTGTGTGTGTGTGTGTAAAATAAATTCAGTGCGCCCGGAAGCTCCGGTCAGTGTAACCGGAAGGCACCTGAAACTCCTTCAAAATATTTTCTCTATATTATAAATTGTTTATAGACTACACTATAGAAACTCCATACTTGAGGGACAAGGACTTATTGTTCATTATTTTGCGTAAATTTACAATCTATAAGAACAAACCACCTCACTCGCTTGATAAATAAGAGTTTTACCATGTTTGTGTGTATTTTATTCTGAAAGCTATGACAGGGAGTCATAGTATCTACCCCAGCGTAGGACGCACATTCTCGATTTTGATCATGACAGAGCTGGGGAGTTAAATGGAGAGCATCGGTGGCCGAAGTCAGACAAACTTAAAATATGGAGGCACAGAAGTTCATTCTACTTGCATTTGGACTTTTATTTTTTCAGCCGTGTGCAATGATATTTTAAGGACTATACAGTGTACAAATCGTTCCTAGCTTGGGGGGGAAATAATTGAAATATCAATAGCCTCCTCAGTTGGTTTACGGTTGTGTATGCATAATTTTAGTGTGTATTTGCCCATTCTCAGTGTGTGTGAATATAGTGTGTGTTTGTGTGTGTGTCCGTGTATGGCTGTGTGTGCATATATTTAGTGTGTGTATGCTGCTTTTTAATGTGTTTAGTCTTTATTTACGGTGCGTATGTACCCACTATCAGTGTGAGTGTATGTAATCTGTGTGTGTGAACAGATTTTTTGATGTGTTTTGCCCTGTTTCGGTGCATATGTGCCAATTGTCAGTGTGTGTGTGAGTATACTGTAAGTGTGTGTGCAGATTTTTTATGTGTTATGCCCTAAACGGCCTCCCATAGATTTACCCCGCAGCCACCTTCACTTTATGATTTCAACAATATCACATGAGTTTGGAGACACTCCCCGCATTATAAGTCTCATTAGTCCATCACATTGTGCTCAATCTGAAGCAACAGATGAGAGGCGAGACTGGGAAGTCCATGAACGAGTCGCTTTAAATAGCCGACTCCTTTACAACCACGGAAGGTGATCATTTCTTTTGCACCCTGTTTGTTTTGTTAAGGAACACACCACAGAATAAATTCTCAACCCTGTTTTCGGATTTGATATGTCAAATTACGTAAAGTGAGGATATTACTGGAAGGGGACTGTTTGGATTGATCATTTATCAGAGTTACTGTACTTAAATAGCTTTTTGTGTGTAGTTTTTGTTCTGGTACATTTGGTTTTATTTGAATCTGTTCTTTGCAGTGGATTGTACTTAAAATTTGTCATAACTGAGGGAGAAAAAACAAAAGCTTAAGCAATCAAAGTTTCAATTTACTAGTGTTGCCAAAATATCAAAATTATAACTTTGATACTATAATCAAGCTTAGAGTTTGGTCACAGTTTGGAATTGACAGCTATTTAAAAATACTGCAACCACACATCCTTAATGTTCACTCTCACTTTGGGTTGAGTTATTTTTGCTCTGTGTTTAGTTTAGTGTGGCAGCCATTTCCTTAACCTTCATGTTTCCTTTGGTTTGGCCAAACTTTTGTTAGCTCGTTTTTTTTTTTTTGTTATCACTTTACCTTTTGTTTAGTTTATTAAGTGTTATATTTAGTCGGCCTCCTTTATAGGCCCATTTCTTAACAGTTTGGTTTGTAAATTTGACTGATTTTATTTTGGGTCAAATAAAAACCTACTTCCTTTAAAGTGATCCTCTGTCTTGAGCCTTTAATGATTTGGTTCTGAGAAACTGCCCACATGTTTAGCTGTGTTGCTCATTTCATTGATACACAATCCTTACAACTTGTACCTAATTGTAAAAGTGACTACTTGGGCTTTCCAGTGATATCAAACACAAATGCAAATGTTGTAATAACGGAGAGAAAACTCTTTTTGAAGAGTCCTCTCCTCTTTTCTAGACCAGAAGTCCAGCTCCAGTGTCCTCAGACAGCACAGGACCTCTGGCGCCCTCTTGTGAGTAAAAGACTTCACTGCAGCTTAATGACAGTGTTTTATATTCAGTGAGAAAATAAAACAGCTTTTTGTTGCTGTCTGTAGCTGCGTCTAGTTAAGTCTGGAGTTATTCATGTTTCTACTGCCCAAAGTTGGAGAGCCATCAATCCTGAACTTTCAAAACCAGCCGTCCTTCTGTGGGGGTTCAGATCTGATCATGAAGACCAAATAAGGGTCCAGATGGCTTTGGAAAGTCAGATCAGAGTGTATCTGTTCAGTGGTGTCAGATACTGAGGGAGCTGGAGAAGAGTGGAGTGTACTTTCTGTCACTAAGCCGTCTCTGCTCACATCAGACTGAACTTCAGTGTGTTTGTGTCTCCTCAGCTCAGTCTCCTCCATCAGGGAGAAGATGATCCTCCTGATCCTGCTGATCAGCACTGTGAACTTGGGAGTGCACCATGAAGCCATAATAAAAGGTCATCCTGCTCTGAAAGTCTTAATATTCATTTCACAGTCACTGCAGCATGTTAGCAGAAGCTAACCAGTGGCGGCTTGTCAATAGGGGGCGCTGGGGCGCCGCCCCCTCCAAAATTCGACAGAGAAAGTCCACTTAAACACAACATAATTTGTCTTTAAATTATAAAAAATAACGGATAAAAACATTTATTTTTACCACACAGTAATAGTCTGTCAGCAGCACCTGTCACCATTCAATAAAAGGTGTTTCACAATGTTTTTACGTAGTAACTCTGTTGTGAATACACAGTTTACGTACAGAGGGGCGCCGGCCTAATGGGTGTCTATGCAAGTCCTTAAACTTTTGCTCAGCATGTGACCTGAGGCGTCTTTGGGATTGGCCGCTTCAACTTTGCCTGGAGGGCGCTAGCAGGTGCGCCCCGCACACTCCCACTTGGACTGGCAGCGAATCAGAATTGTTCTGGTGTTTCTTTTCCTCGTGTGACTGGACAACGAGCGCTGTCAATCATATCCACACGTCACCGCAGCAGATATGATTTACGCATGCGCAAGTATCTCACGTATCCTCACGCGTCCGACTGATGCTCCCATGCACCGAGGAGGCGTCGTCCAGAGATCCGTCAGAGGATCACAGAAGAGGTGAGATTGCGTTGGAGAAGAAAATCAGTAAGAGGCTATGCTGCACTGAAGATTAGATTAGGATGTGTCTTTCCTAGTAGACATAACTTGATTCAGGGGGCAAAGATTTGCATCTTATGTCACACATGGCACTAAACTATAGATCAGGAGCCACAAAATGAGTTTGCCAAGAGGATATAAATGCTTTGTTCAGTAGAACATTATCCTTTTGCAGACTTAAGTTCTCAAAAATCTATGTAGTGTTTAATTCTTGCATATTTTTACAAAAACAACATACTTTTAGGAAGAATTGGGGCTTTTATTGGGTGGGTAAGTTTGTTTTTACCCTACTAGAAGTTCATTTTAAATTTAATTGACAAAATTGATGCATTATTTTGATTATAATATTATATTAAGGGACCTATAAAAATATATTTTAAAAAATCATGGCAAAGCAGGATCAAGATAGGAGAAACTGTAATACACAAATGCATGCAGATTATTGCAGAGGTTTTATTGCACTGCTCATTAAATATTTCTGTTACATTGTGTGAAAGCCTTTGAAAAATTACAAAAAGAAGACTTGATAATGCTATCAAGTTATGTGTTGCAGTTTACTGGTGAAAACTGGGGTTTTATTAGTCCCAAAAGTGTAAACGTCACAAGTTCTTTACCTCTTAGGTTTATGTCCATCACAGAATTATTTTTTAATCTACTGGAGCTTTTAGATTTGACACTTACCTTGTGCCTTTCCAGCTTGTACCACTGTGAACAGTATAAAATCAATGAAAACAGACCAACAGGATGTATCATCTTGTCTTTAAATGGTGTAGTTTTATAATGGCAACTAAACATGTGATAAAAAATAATAAATATCTATATGAATATATATAGTATTGTCATTTTATATAATTGTATACCATATGTTTAGTTGCTTTGATAAATTTGGATGCAGAAATTATACATTCTGTTGGTGGTTTTTGCTGACTGAATACTGCACATAATGGTACAAAGTTAAAGTATTCAAAAGCTCCAGCAGATGGAAACAGACTCCTGTAATGTAAAGTTTATTTTTTTGACTTTTTAAAATTTGAAGTAATTTTGCTGAAAACTATAAATGTCATCCAAACACTGACAGCCTCCATTTCAGCTCTGAGAATCAGTCAGCTGGTGTGAGCCGTCTGCCCTTTGTGCTGCATGCTTGTATCTGATTTTTTCTTCTTATTTGTTTTTGTTTTTTGTTTTGTTCATACTTTTTACAGTTAATCTATACCAAAAAATGTATCACATAGTTTTACCTTTAGTTTTAAAGCATCAGTTTAGTGGTGCATAAGATTCTGTTTGTGTTTACAATCTTGAGCCATGAGACATCATGTATAAGATAAGACACTGTTCAGGTGACACAAGAAATGTTCATAAAATGGTTAAATTACATAAATTACAGCTTTATTTTATGGGAGCAGGTTAAACTTTGGCTGTTTTATTGATTTTTTTCAGTAAATACTGATGTTAACTTTAGGTAATAAAATGTGCTTTTCTATGTATTTCTTAATGACAGGTTCACACAGTACCACACCATGTTTCCTGAAGATTCTCTCAGCAGCACCTTGAAGGCCGACCCAGTGCTCAACTAAAGCTGAAGACAGAGCTCAGTCTGAATCTACAGCAAGGAGGAGTTCAAGGCCTGCTGTGGAGCTGTGGACCTTATCCAGTTGTTGATGGAAAATAATCTTGGAGAGGTATTTTCAGAGACTGTCACTCTGCTAAAGATCCTCATCACCACACCCATGACCACTGCAGAAGCTGAGGTGCTTCTCAGAACTTTCCTCAGAAACACCATGAACCAGGACAGGCTGAATGCACTGGCCATGCTGTCAATGGAAGAGAGACTGGTGACGGATATGATGGACTTCAGTCAGAGGGTCACTGAGAAATTTGCAGCCCAGAAGGAAAGGAGGGCAACATTTCTGTTCAAATAGTGCATATTTCAAAGTAGGTTGCATTGTGATTATGTTTTGTCTTTAGTTTCTTTTCACTGTAGTATGGAGCGCTTCTTTGGTTTGTTTCCTCCAAAGCTGCGCCCCCCTTAAAATTTTTGGCACCAGCCGCCAAAGAAGCTAACTAAGTCACCCTGGAAATAACTAATGCTGCTAATCCTAGTTTTTGAGTCAACTTTTGGGTCAGCGCCACAAAATGAAATGTTGTTCTGAAACAGTTTGAGCCACTCTGGTCAAAATGTGACTTTTCTCTCTGTGATAGTCACAAATCAAATCATTTCTGTGCTTGTGTAAAAGCATGTGTGTCTATGTTGGTGTGTGTTTCTGATATCAACCTGCGACTGTTACTTTAAAGTGAAGGTCAAAGACGCCCCCACAAGGTCATAGTACTTCACTGATTGTTTGAAGCTTCAGTGAAATGAGGAAAAATGATATTTTTCCATTTTTCCAAAGTTGGAGTCATTTTGTATTGAATTAAAATCTTTTTTTATTTGATTGAATTGAAAACATTTTCAGTAAAAAGGCAGAGAACTAAACATAAAGACTCCCAACTTCTGTCTCGATCTGGGCTTTGAAAGATACAGAAAAATACATCATCAATTAAAAAGCAATGTAATACACAAATGAAAATATAGAAAGTGTGTTTAATAAACATATGAAAATATAAATTAAGTTTTTTTCTGCGGTTAATAAGTTTAATCAAACATTTACATGTTAGTTCTGATTAAATTGTCACCATTTGGAACAGAAATCAAATCACATCACATACTGAGACAGTAATTTCAAAATAGTCTGAAAATACAGAGAAACAAACAGATGCTCCTCAGATGGAAACAGGAACCATCTGGTTGTGACACAGGATGTGAGTGTATTTTCGAGATCAAACCGACATCACTGACATCACCAAACTCAGACATCCGTGGTTGTATAAAAAGCTACAAAAGCTGTACATGCTAGAGCCTATTTATGTTGTTCAAACATTCATTCGATGTTCAAATGGATAAGTAACAGAGCTGGTGCTCATTCAGACATTAAAAATCAGTCTCCTGGCTGACAAGGGGCAAACTAAAACTAGAGAAACTAAAAGGCTTTCACAGTAAAGTTCATACTGATAAAGTAAAGATCAATATACACAAAGCTAAATCTCTAGACATAAACAAGGAAACTATTAGCTAAACAAAATAATTAAAAAATATTTAGGAGTACTGTACATTTCTTTACAAGGGCCCTAAAAACCAGAACAGTGAATTTTCTCTCTAAAGTCCAGGGAGCTACAGGCTCTGTTGAATGCCCCCTGTCTCTATGACCTCTTGGGGCTTCTTAAAGGTGGACAGTGGCTCAGGAGACGATCGGCTGATTAGACGTCCCAGGGTTTTTTTGTGATCATCAATGCTGGTGTCATGAACGAAGGGTAATCATCTCACCTTAATGAACTGAAAAGACTCCGAGACTTGGCGGAGACTAAAGTGTGTCTGAGTGTATTAGCCAGGCAGAAGAAGGGGCTCTCTGATTGGCTGGCTGACCGACCCAATTAGAGAGCAGTGTGATCGGGAGTTTCCTGCTCAATGAGCTTCAGTGTCTGATGCTCGTGTTCAGTTGGGACATGATGTCCATGTGAATTGGCTGAAGATGAAGATTCATGGATATTTAGATTATCAACAGTTTCTTTGAGAGCTGTGGCTCGTGTCCGACATGTCCCACCTGTTTGGTTCAAATATATTTTCTTGTGTCCAGCTTCATACGTAGTTCTGTCTGCATTGTTACCTTCAGACTTTTTTCTGAAATAGCAACAGGATGAAATAACATAAACACAAGCACAAAGCAGAAGTGCTAACAGTCCTATGCCGAGGCCGATCCATACTCCGCTCCATGTGTTTCTGTCCTCAGGTTCTGGTTCAGTCTCAGTCTTGGTCTCAGGTGTAGTCTGGGGTTCTGCTGTGGAGAGAAGAACAGACCTGTTAGTCCTGCACAGCCCGGCTCAGACCAAAGATCAGTCTCTGAGTTACATGTAGAGGCCTGTGGAGTGCACTCACTGGAAAATCAAAAATCATGGCTGTCACAGTGATGAGACATAAAAAACTGTGTAAAGAAAACCTGAGGACACTCGACATGATTATAGTGACAGTTCACACAAAGACGTCTCTAAAAAATGGGACTCTTAGGACCCAGTGTCCAAAAAGGTCAAAATCAAGTTTTTGTCAAAGATGTGACACATCAGACCTGGATACAAAGAGTGGACACTTCAGAATAACATGCTTAAATTTACGTTAAACATTTACGCACAGTTGGTCCCTGTGTTCACGTTTGTATCCGTTGGTAAAACGGTCTTGAAGTATCAATGTAATGAGTTACCGTGTTAACTGATGACTTGCTGACGACTATGCAGATAGATGTCTTAGTCAAATCAGCAGAAAAAGCAGAGGGTGACACCCCCCCGGTGTTTGACTTTTAATAACCAGTGTAGATATCATTAGTTTATATGTGAGAAAACACAGCCAAAGAAAACCAATCTAAAACAAACTTCTTCAGAAAAAAGTCAACTCCTAGTCACCAATCTACATGATCACCATTTGATTTCATACACCAAACTTATGTCCTGGTTTTCTGACGTCTAAAGGAGGATTTATCCTCCTCAGCTGATGATCAGTCATGTTTGTGTCTGTTCAGTCTGATTATTCAGATGTTGATGATCTGGTCTTCATTTATCAGTTTGTCTGTTCTTGTTGTTTCTCCTGTGATCAGTCTGTCCTCTCTCCTCTGCCTCTACACTGATCCTACTGGTGACGTGTGGACTGCAGCTCGAGTCTTTGTCGTGTTAATTCTGGATGACGTGCACCACAGATGCAGGAGACACACGGTGGCCATTATGTGTACATGTAGTTAACAGCGAGAACATCCCCGGCTTAAGGCTACCACTCTTCAACATCTAACACCACGTTGTAACTCCTTATTTGAGAATGTCCTCTTAACCAAATGACCAAAGGAGAGTCAAATTGCTGAATGTCTGCTGCCAACTAGTATCTGGAGGCTGAACTACAATAAAAACAAATATTCTTAAACTTTATCTGATAAAATGTCAATACTGAGCGATACAGGACTGTGCAGCTGAATATTGAGATCTGTTGGTGTGTTGATATTTTCTTATCCCCTCAGCTGAAACAATGTACCTGTCACATTGACGCGGCATGAAGCCGAGCCAAATCCTTGACTTGTGACCACTTCACAGCTGTATCGACCAGTGTCTTCAGTCCTGAGGGAGGACACATGAAGTCTGATTCTTCTCTCTCTGAGGAGGTCTTTGTCCAACTGAACTCGTCCTCTAAAGAGACCATCCTGAGGAATCCCATGTCCTTTAAAATACTTTAACAGGACTGAGATGTTGTGATCAGTGAACACATGACAGGAGAAATGAAGAGAATCCAAAGAGCTGTTGGTGAACGTCCACTCCAGTGTGATGTCCTCATTCTTGAAGCCCTGATAGGAGCTCTGAGCAGATCTGACCTCAAATGTTTCTGTTGACAGAGAAGAAGAAACCAAAGTCACCCTGAAGTCTCTTTTTCTGCAGAACAGAGATCTTTACACACCAGATGAATTTTTTAACCTTTTAGCCAGACAGTGAAAGCTTACACTAACTTTATCAGTGCAGCTGGATCCATCTAATTCAATGTTTATAACCAGGCAGACCCATCTTACAAAGCTTCAAGCTGGAACAAATGAGCTGGGTCTGCAGTAAGGCTGTCACTTTTCCTAAAATACAAGCTTGAACGGTTTTCCAACATTCTGATGTCCGGAGACATCAGAATGTTTTGTGCTCAATAGAAGAGGACAAACATAATTGTGATTTTGATCGTCTCTCTTGGTTTAGATCATATAAAGTTTGGGTTCTGGGCAGAGAGTGAACTTCTCATTTTAGCCCTGAGCTGAAAACTTTAGTGAACTCCTGCTTCACAGAATCACAGGGACACATTTCTGTCTCTGTTTCACTGAATGAGCACAGGGTCACAGTCACATGATGATCTTCTGGAGGTTTTAGAAATTCTGTGATTTGATTGTAAAATCATGTTTCTCCTTATGTGAACAGAGCTGTGTTAAATTCTCCTCTGAAATATTCACATCAGTGCCGTTTGTTCACATGAAAACTGAAACTGAACAGAGAGCAGAGGGACTGACCACAGACTGAGCAGCTCAGAGTGATGAACAGGAGGATGATGAAGATCATCTTCTTCACAAGCCATGCTCTGTAGGAAAAGAAAGAACAAAACACAAAGACATGAATCATGTGACAGAGAAAGATTCATAATTATGGACAAAAAAAAAAACACATCAAGCTTTTGTCTCAGTTTTGAGAAAAATCTCTGAATTTGACAACATTTGACTTTTTCATAAGATTCTGACTTTAAAAAGGTCAGATTCTGTTTTTTGAGTGTAATTTGCTCTTTATTGTGTTTGACATGTCTTCTCTACATGAGCACTTCTACACACAAGACAAAAGCTCTGCAGCTTCAGGACTTCTCCCTCTCCCCCTGTTTACAGAGACAGTCAGTGCCTGAAAACAGCTGATTGCCCCCACTCCTGTCCACTGCAGAACAAAAACTATGAATCAAGAGTTGTTGAAAACATTACCAACTACCATTAAACTAGTAAACACAGAGTGGACCTGTGACCCACATGGGGAAGGGGACCATGAAGGGTCAGAGGCTCCAACAGAGCGTCTCAGACAGAGTGGGTACAAAGGTGGATCAGGGTAGTCTGCTCATCAGTTTTTTTGAACTTTAGTGGTTGTGAAAATACTTTTGCATCTTTAGCATCATCAAATATATATGAACCCGAGCTCAGGAGACATGTGGGGCTCAACATGGGCTCATATTACAGCTGTCACAAACAAAAACAAAGGAATTGGCCTTGCTGTTCCAAAGCTTTTGGAGGGTACTGTAGTTCCTAAAGTTTGTTTACAGTTAACATAAAGCATGTCCTACACTGACATGTTTAACTGCATGATCTATGGATTTTTTTTTCAGCTGAACCAGAGCAAGCCATCTAAGCTGTAGGTGTGAAAACAACCAAACAGTGGCGGCTTGTCAATAGGGGGCGCTGGGGCGCCGCCCCCTCCAAAATTCAACAGAGAAAGTCTACTTAAACACGACATAATTTGTCTTTAAATTAAAAAAAATAACGGATAAAAACATTTATTTTTTACCACATAGTAATAGTCTGTCAGCAGCACCTGTCACCATTCAATAAAAGGTGTTTCACAATGTTTTTACGTAGTAACTCTGTTGTGAATACATAGTTTACGTACAGAGGGGCGCCGGCCTAATGGGTGTCTATGCAAGTCCTTAAACTTTTGCTCAGCATGTGACCTGAGGCGTCTTTGGGATTGGCCGCTTCAACTTTGCCTGGAGGGCGCTAGCAGGTGCGCCCCGCACACTCCCACTTGGACTGGCAGCGAATCAGAATTGTTCTGGTGTTTCTTTTCCTCGTGTGACTGGACAACGAGCGCTGTCAATCATATCCACACGTCACCGCAGCAGATATGATTTACGCATGCGCAAGTATCTCACGTATCCTCACGCGTCCGACTGATGCTCCCATGCACCGAGGAGGCGTCGTCCAGAGATCCGTCAGAGGATAACAGAAGAGGTGAGATTGCATTGGAGAAGAAAATCAGTAAGAGGCTATGCTGCACTGAAGATTAGATTAGGATGTGTGTTTCCTAGCAGACATAACATAATTCAGGGGGCAAAACTTTCCATTTTATGTCACACATGGCACTAAACAATAGATCAGGAGCCACAAAATGAGTTTGCCAAGAGGATATAAATGCTTTGTTCAGTAGAACATTATCCTTTTGCAGACTTAAGTTCTAAAAAATCTATGTAGTGTTTAATTCTTGCATATTTTTACAAAAACAACATACTTTTAGGAGGAATTGGGGCTTTTATTGGGTGGGTAAGTTTGTTTTTACCCTACTAGAAGTTCATTTTAAATTTAATTGACAAAATTGATTCATTATTTTGATGGAAATATTATATACAGGGACCTATAAAAATATATTTTTAAAAATCATGGCAAAGCAGGAACAAGATAGGAGAAATTGTAATATTAATATTATACACAAGTGCATGCAGATTATTGCAGAGGTTTATTGAACTGCTCATTAAATATTTCTGTTACATTGTGTGAAAGCCTTTGAAAAAATACAAAAAGAAGACTTGATAATGCTATCAAGTTATGTGTTGCAGTTTACTGGTGAAAACAGTGGGGTTTCATTTAACACAAGTTCTTTACCTCTTAGGTGTATGTCCATTACAGAATTATTTTTTAATCTACTGGAGCTTTTAGATTTGACACTTACCTTGTACCTTTCCAGCTTGTACCACTGTGCACAGTATAAAATCAACGAAAACAGACCAACAGGATGTATCATCTTGTCTTTAAATGTTGTAGTTTTATTGTGTCAACTAAATGTGATAAAAAATAATAAATATCAATATAAATATATACAATATTGTCATTATATATAATTGTGTACCATATGTTTAGTTGCTATAATAAAATGTTCTATTTGGATACAGAAATTAAACATTCTGTTGGTGTTTTTTGCTGACTGAATACTGCACATAAAGTACAAAGTAAAAGTATTCAAAAGCTCCAGCAGATGGAAACAGACTCCTGTAATGTGAAGTTTATTTTTTTGACTTTTTAGAATTTGAAGTAGTTTTGCTGAAAAGTATAAATGTCATCCAAACACTGACAGCCTCCATTTCAGGTATAGGAATCAGTCAGCTGGTGTGAGCCGTCTGCCCTTTGTGCTGCATGCTTGTATCTGATTTTTTCTTCTTATTTGTTTTTGTTTTTTGTTTTGTTCATACTTTTTACAGTTAATCTAAACCAAAACTGTATCACATAGTTTTACCTTTAGTTTTAAAGCATCAGTTTAGTGGTACATAAGATTCTGTTTGTGTTTACAATCTTGAGCCATGAGACATCATGTATAAGATAAGACACTGTTCAGGTGACACAAGAAATGTTCATAAAATAGTGAAACTGACATAAATTACAGCTTTATTTTCTGGGAGCAGGTAAAGCTTTGGCTGTTTTATTTTTTTCAGTAAATACTGATGTTAACTTTAGGTAATAAAATGTGCTTTTCTATGTATTTTTTAATGACAGGTTCACACAGTACCACACCATGTTTCCTGAAGATTCTCTCAGCAGCACCTTGAAGGCCGACCCAGTGCTCAACTAAAGCTGAAGACAGAGCTCAGTCTGAATCTACAGCAAGGAGGAGTTCAGGGCCTGCTGTTGAGCTGTGGACCTTATCCAGTTGTTGATGGAAAATAATCTTGGAGATGTATTTTCAGAGACTGTCACTCTGCTAAAGATCCTCATCACCACACCCATGACCACTGCAGAAGCTGAGGTGCTTCTCAGAACTTTCCTCAGAAACACCATGAACCAGGACAGGCTGAATGCACTGGCCATGCTGTCAATGGAAGAGAGACTGGTGACGGATATGATGGACTTCAGTCAGAGGGTCACTGAGAAATTTGCAGCCCCGAAGAAAAGGAGGGCAACATTTCTGTTCAAATATTGCATTGTTCAAAGTAGGTAGCATTGTGATTATGTTTTGTCTTTAGTTTCTTTTCACTGTAGTATGGAGCGCTTCTTTGGTTTGTTTCCTCCAAAGCTGCGCCCCCTTAAAATTTTTGGCACCAGCCGCCACTCCAACCTAAATGTTTCAGACTTTGTGAACTTATTTAATCCCTAAAACAGTGAAATAAAGTCAGATTTAAGACTTTTTCTTCTCGGCAGGCACATATGAGGGGGCAGTCAGAAATGTGAACGGGGCATCATGCATAGTGCACATGCATGCACATCATGCTTGAGCACTTTATTTCTCTGTACTTTTAGTAACAGTGTTTTCTTCCTGGAATTGGGTTGTTAGCTATGGGTCCAACCCCACCTGGAAGTGGATTGCACTGTCAGGCCTCGACCTTCAGACCTGTCCAACTTTGGTGTCCTGCCTGAAGACTAAGCTCCTGCTGGTATAGCTTTAGCTGCAGCACGCAAACCCCCCTGACCACAATAAGGTGGCTGGGGGACTGAAAAATAAAAATGTAAAACAAAATAAAACATCAAGATTTTTACAACCAACAACATAACATTCACCTGAACTGGATGTTCTTATTCTCCAACTAGAAAGCACTATGAGAGCACAAACCTCCCCCAAGGTAGATTTTGTTGTGGAGCTATATGCATGAATGCCGAAAATGGTCCCATCTCGCAATGTTACAGAATCCTTTAAAAAATTCCTGGATCCAGATGGATCCGGATCAGTCCCAAAATCGAATCATTTGTTCCTTATCCTATTCCACACATTCCCTAAAAATTTCATCCAAATCTGTCCATAACTTTTCAAGTTATCTTGAACACAAACAGACAGACAAACAAACTAACCAACGCCGGCAAAAACATAACCTCCTTGGCGGAGGTAATACAGGCCCGTAGCCAGCCTTGTGAAGGGGGGGGGTCTTGTTTTTCTAAAAAGTGGACTTCACCACCCGCCCCCCCTAAATACACAAGCACATTTCATACGTTTTAGTTTATACATTTTATTGTTTACACCTTCACTTTAACATGACATTTCTCTCCCCAGTTGTCTCTCTGTTTTCCTCTATACGTCTCTGTTGCTCTCCTCTGCTGACATGAATGAATATGAATTAATTAAATTTAAGTGTACTACCATCCAAACTTTCTTTTAACATTAATTAATTAATTGAATTAAATTTAAGTGTACTGTCTCTATATCATTCAAATTTTCCATCAAATGTTGTGATGTGACCATTTTTGGCCACTATAGGCATACTTTCTCTTCTTACATGGCAGTGGATGAGCTGTTACTCATCACATTGGTACAGGTGATTATTTTTAGATTAATGTTCAAATTCCAAACACAGCCTATTACAGCAATTTTCACCATGTAATAAAAAAAATTCTGATAGTGGACACTTTTTAAATGTATAATTTCCCATTTTCAGCCCTCTCAGTGCCAGTGTTTCTGTGGCTTTCTCCTTGTCTGTCTCTCTGTTGCTCACCTCTGCTGTCTGTTGTCTGTCTCTGCTTCTCTCTTCTGCTGCATGTCTCTGTCAACATGCATTAATTCACTGAATGAATAAACATGAATGAATTTAATGGAAATGAATAATCTCTATTATCATCCAAATATTTCTTTAACTGTGAATCAATGAATTGAATTAATTTTAGGTGAACTATTTCTCTACTATCGGACAGTTATCTTTCTCTTAGTTGTAGCTCTCCTTGTGTCTCTGTTGCTCTCTTTTGTTGTCTGTCCATCTCTGTTGCTCACCTTGCTCATTTCAAAATTAATTTGAAATTAAATTAATTAATATTAATTTCAAAATTAAAATTAATTTCACACACATACATATGGTAAACACAGAAAATTATTATGAAGTTGTTTTAAAATGTTATATCTTAATGTGTGTATATATATATATATATATATATATATGTGTGTGTATATATATATATATATATATATACATACATATATATATATATGTATATATATATATATAATAGACATCTTCAGCTATTACATAACATCTATCCTACTGATGTATACATATCCAGATTTTCTGATATCGATGACAGCTGTACCTTCTGTAAAAAAGATCAAGAAAGCATCATCCATTTATTTTATAAATGTCCATTTTGCATCACCTTTTGGAAAGATTTGGGACATTTTATTTTCGTTAAAACTACAGTCAAGTATCACTTTTATGAAAAAAAAATGTTTGGTTCCTTCTCTCAAAATAATAAACGTAACATAATTAATCTCTTCATATTACTTGATAAATTACATATACATAAAGTCAGATTATCCAAGGCAACCCCCTCGTTCCCATTATTTTTAACTGAATTAAAATTTAATTTGAGTGTGTCACAAATCAAATCCAACAAAAAATGCTTATCAGGTATTCAATTTTATTCCAATTACATTAAGTGAAGTTGTCTGTTATGTTAATTTGAACGTGTTTAATTTCCAATTCTTTCTCTAAATTTATTTACATTTACTATTTTATGTACAAATACATATTTTATAATTTCTATATTATCTATATTAGTTATCAATAATTGTACATTATTAATTTAATCATCTGCCCCCAGGTTGTGCGCGCATCTCAGTGATGACGTTGGACAGAAACCCGACTATTGTCTACTGATAATAAAGTAAAAAAAAAAAATGAAGCCAGCAGAGCTACCAGAGCTAATCGATCCACGTCAGACGGTGCCTGGACTTAGCACATTACCCACTTTTGCCCTTTTTTGGAAATTCTCTGGAGGGGGGGTTCGAACGAACCCTCCGATCCCCCTTGCCTATACGGGCCAGTAATAAATGTGAATCTAGAATAAGACTTCACACTCTAAAGTCAGTATTAACAAAACTGAAGGTAAATAATAAAAAAACACTTCTCAAACTAATTTATAAAAAACAACATATAGGGTAGAACATTTTATGACTTTTTTCTGTTTTTTTTTTGGCTTGTTCTCTTTTTTTTTTTTAATTTACAACCCAGCTTTAGTACAGTCGGGCTCTGTCAGACAGGTCATCTGTCCTCAGTCTGTTACAGGCAGTGGACGTGGACACTCATCTCTGTGCCTGTGTGACTGAGAAACGCCCCCTTAACAGGAGAAAGGACTGAACCAATACAGATTTAACGTTATTTTGTTTTATTTGTTATTGTTGTTGTTAATTATTATTTATCAATTATCTGAGGGTCACTAAGAGGAATTTGGCAGAGCTTCGCTGCTTCTTCAGAGTCTCACCGCTCCGTGCTGAAACCTGACACCAGTCAGGCTGCGTGTGAGCTCATTTGCATACTGACAGCTGATTGGATGATTACTGAGGGTTGTGTGTGCGCGCGCGTGCGTGCGTGTGTTTACGCGGGCCTGCAGCCTGTGAAGATATAACAGATGGACAGAGAAAAAAGAGGAAGTAGATACTGTATCTTGTCTGTTTTTCGGCGGATTTTTCCGCTACTGCAGTTACTTTTGTCAACTTATCATATATTACTTTTGTAGGTATATTGAAATGTGCTTTCTCAACTTCTAAAATTTTGATTTGAGGGGGCAAAACATTTATTTGAGGGGGCAGTGCTCCCTCTTGCCCCTGTGTAGCGCCGGCCTCGCTTTTTCGAAACATTCAAAATATCATTTTTTGTCAGTATCTCTTATCTCCTCGTGTCAAAGACAAACATGAACTCAAGTGATGAAGCAGCTAAACAGCACGTCTCAAACAGTAAAGAGATTATCTACACCTGAACAGAAAAATGTTCTTTAACTAATATAAAAACATTCAGGACGTAAATGACAAAACGTAATCATGAACACAAAGCTTACCTTTTCTATGTAAGAACGAAGTCTTAAAAAACCTTTGACTTCTTAATTTGCCTTTTCTTTGTCATCGATGAGGAACAGTTGTGTTCTAGTATAGGAATGTGAGAACTAACTGCTACTTCTGCTTTCCAACAGCCTTTTGTCACATGCATCACTGTAAAAAAAAATCCCATTAATTTAAATAAAAAAAAAATGGCAGCTGTGGTTGCCAGAATTTTACCGTAATAACTACGGTAGAACTTTTTCTTTAATTACAGTAAAAGGATATCAGTACTGCAAATTTTATGGTTAACGTCAGATTTTTATTCCAAAATTTACCGTATAATTACAAGTTTTCACCGTCTAAAAAAAACAGTTTTACCGTAAAATAAACATGATTTTCATGTTAGTTAAACAACAAAACCGAGGCCGGCGCTACGCAGGGGCAAGACGGGGCACTGTCTACTTATCTACATGCATCGGTTTGCTGCTGTGTGATTGGCTTATTAGCTATTTGTATAAAAGAGCAGTTAAAAAGGTGTACCTAATGACCGAGGTGACTTTCACACCTACATGTAGCACACAGTTACTTAAAAATAACCATTTAACATAAATCTGCAATCAATATATGACAATTTAGGGTAAATCTAATTCAGAAGAAACTAAACTCAGAAGGAGGAAATAAAACAGCTGCTGACAATATTCAATAATACTCAGGAGACTGAAATTGGTTTGAACAAAATATCTGTATTGAGAAATTAAACAAAAGATTAATGTTGATTTTTCTCTTTTAGAGATTTTTCTCTCTTTATTTTACAATCAGAACAACAATAATATTTGGTGAAATTACCAAATCAGGCTTCCGGCCTTTCAGTCAGTTTGTAAAATAATAATAATAAAAACAATAATTATAACAACAACAATAATAATAACAATAATAATAATAATAATAATAATAATCAAGTTCTGTCTTTTAGATTTAAAAGAAAATGTCCTGACCTCCTACCTCACTGGTAGGTGATTGTGGGTTAATGTCTTATGAGGAAGATGATGATGATGATGATGTCCGTCCTCAGCTCGCCATCTTACTTGAGGAAGTCGGCTAGAAAAAAAACCTGGCCTCTATGATACTGACAAGAAACACAAGATACTGAGTCCCTATGGTAACTTTCTATTTCCTACACAAGTGCTTAAACAATAGAATTCGCCCCACGCTGCATATTTTACAGATCACTGCACACGTAGAATAACATACAATTAAAGATTTTATCCAACTTATATTTTTGTTTATCATTAATATTACTTTAACAAATGGTAACATTTAAAAAAAAAAGTTTTGTTCAAACAAAGGAGTCATTCATAGCCAATAATATTGATTAACTTACCAGTTTAAAAAAGCAGGCAGGTTTCTATCTGATGGTCCGTTTAGGACAAAAGTTCCTCTGGTGGCATCTCGCCATCAGCATAAAAGTATTTATTCTGAAAAAGTTTTTTATAGGCAATATTACTTGTTTTCCCGAAGCTGTCTTGCGTCTTGGTCTTCTTCTTCTTCTAGGTTTTAAGGGCAGTTGGCAAATGTTTAAGTGCATTATCGCCACTTACTGATGTAAAGTGTGCATCGGGAATTTTTTTAACCTACTTACAAATAAAAAAAATATAATAATAATAAATAAATAAAATAGAACATTCAATTTTGGGATAATAAATGTTATACTCAGTTTATTACTTACTTTCTTATATTACATTTTGAAGCATCAGTATATATTTGGATAAATCCACATAAACTATCCTAACATATGCTCATTCTGTGAACAATGGATTTGAGGTTCCTACCTTTCCTCCTAATTGCTCCAACATCTGCAAACAATGAAGCTCATATTCCACTGTCCAAATTCGATAAAACAAAATGTATTAAAACTGAAAATCAGAATCAGAATCAGAATCAGAATCATCTTTATTGGCCAAGTATGTTTGTGACATACAAGGAATTTGGCTTCAGCAGGTGGTATCGCTCACAGAATAACAGCAGCAGAGGACTCATAATGCTGCCTCGGGGTGTGCCATTGTCAACACTGATTTTATCAGAAAAACTCTTCCCTGTTTTCACGTGAATTGTTCTTCCAGATTCTTCTGCTTTTGTACCAAAGTTAATAATTACTGGATACTGGTCACTCTGTATTGTTTCTTTAACTGTTTCCCAAGTGCAGAGCCCCACTACTGTCTCAGAAACCAATGTAAAATCAGTGGCTCATTCTGCTCCTGTCCTGACATTAATTCTTTCTTCCCTGTCTCCGTTTCCTGTTCTCACCACTTCCACGTATTCCTCTTTAATCTGACCCACTGTTATTACTCCATGAGTAACTTTTCCCTCTTCAAGATCTCTTCTCTCATTCACTACTTGTTTGCACACACTCTCCACTTGCATAGCTTCATTTCTCTGGTCTTCATGTCTACATATATTCAAGTTACCATCTGGCAGGATTTTATCCATTTCAACATCACCGATTTTCTTCCTTACCTCCCTCCACACTATTGGGCTTTCAATCATTTGATGACCTTCATGCCTGAATTTAAGTATAATCTTCAGTTCATGCCATGTTGTCTTCATTTTAATCACTGATTCACCTCCTCCCTTCTCTATCTCCTCCGTCCTGATTCCTCCCCCTCTCCTCTACAGACATGAGTCCACTCCTCAGTCAACATGTCTTCTTCTTCATCCACTTCCGACTTCCCGATTCTTCCAAAAGCAGGTCGATGATCCAGAGTCGACTGATTTCTTTGACTCTGACAACAGCTTCTTCCTCTCGTCCTCAGCAGCATGTTGCACTGACAGGAAACATCATGAACGTCTTCTTCTTCTTCTTTGTGTAGTTTGTGTAGTTTCACCTTCTAACGGGGCATTAGCGCCACCTACTGACCCGGGTGTGGGTCAGGCTCCAATAGCCCTACTTATTCATTTCCTTGCCCCTAAGTAAATGAATGGAAAATAAATAATTTAATTAATTAATTAATCAATCCACCAATCAATTAACCAATTAATTAATTGATAAAATAATAATAATAAATATACATACATATCGCTCAATGAGGCATCTACGTTTATGATGTCTATGCTGTTCTCCCTCTGCTGCAGGTCACACAGAGGTCACACATGACACGTTAAAGATAGTAAGATGTAAAAACGAAAAAATAATCATTTGATGAAAAAATAATAGAAATAATATCAATAAATTAGGGTGTAATGCATAACAAAGAACCAGTGTTTTGCTTTTCTGTCTTCTGAGTCCAGAGAGACTCTGGTAAGGGGCAGAAGGGCCACATTAGGCTCGGGAGCCACGGTTTGCCAACCCCTGCAATAAACCAAACATTTCCAGAAAAAAGTCCGATTAGTCTTTGGAAAAGTTGCCTTTCCAACCAGGAGCCTGGTGAACTTTACTTTCTCCCAAAACAGGTAGAAAACACCTTCACGATTACAAAGATGCATCATATTCCAGATTTTAAAGCTCATAGAAGACGGGAATTGAGAAAATATATTAAGAAGTCCCAGTTCACCTGAAATCATCCCATGGTTCATCACAAAATGGCGCCGCAGCAACAAACAGGAAGTGAGAGCTCAGACTGTGAGCCCTGCACCCACAGGAGCTCTGCTGTGGTGACTCCCTGCTGTTAATGAAATAAAGGTTTGAACTTGTATTCCACACTTACTGACCTATTTGGCAAAGTGGAAAAGAGGACCTCAGTGAAGACTTCATATCTGACCTCCATGTTTTATCAGGAAGAGCAACAATCACCTGATCACAGTTCTGTCCAACTTGAATCCAACAGAAGCTTCCTCACCTCGTTTGTGTTCAGTTTTGGTCGCAGCAAAAATGTCTGATGTCTCAAATCTTCACCACATGATCTTCACCAAGAGTGACAGCAGAGGAGAAGACAAACAGACTCTGGACTCCATTTTTACCCACACAGACGCCCCGCCCACTTCCGTTTCTCACCTGATTCACAGGTACTGATGTTGTCATGGGAACAGAGAAGGTGTGGAGTCAGCTTTGTCTGAGGTGGTGAAAGTGAAGTTAACTACATTAAGCGGCCACTTTATTAGGCACACCTTGCTGGTCCCAGGTTGGAGCCCTTTGCCTTCAGAGCTGCTTTAATTCTTGGTGTCACAGATTCATGAAGGAGCTGAAACATCCCTCAGAGATGTTGGTCCACATCTCCATGACAGCATCACACAGCTGCTGCACATTTGTCAGCTGAACATCCATGATGAGAATCTCCTGCTCCAGCACATCTCAAAGGTCCACCTGAGCGTGGTTCTGGTGTTGTTGCTGACCACGTCCATCCCTCCATGATCTTCTGATGGACCTCCAGCAGCTCCATGTCTCAAAGCTCAGATCATCTCACACTGGTTTCTTTGGGATGAGGAGGAACAGGAGATTCTCATCATGGACGTGCAGCCCACAAATAATGTCTGGCTGACATTGTTGCTTTCTGTGTTTTTACTCCGCAACCAAATCAAATCATTTGTGTGCTTGTGTAAAAACACCATCAGAGCGTGTGCACATGTGCATGTGTGTCTATGTTGGTGTGTGTTTCTGATGTCAACCTGGGACTGTTATTGTGAAGGTGAAGGTGAAGGTGATAGAGGCCCCCACAAGGTCATAGTAGCTCACCGGTTGTTTGAAGCTTCAGTAAAATGAGGAAAAATGATATTTTTCCATTTTTCCAAAGTTGGAGTCATTTTGTATTGAATTAAAATCTTTTTTTATTTGATTCAGTTGAAAACAGTTTCAGTCAAAGACACAAAATTAAACATAGAGACTCCCAACTTCTGTCTCGAGCCCGGCTTTGAAAGATACAGAAAAATACATAATCAATTAAAAAGCAATGTAATACACAAATGAAAATGCAGCAAGTGTGTTAAATAAACATGTAAAAATATAAATTAAGTATTTTTCTGCGGTTAATAAGTTTAATCAAACATTTACATGTTAGTTCTGATCAAATTGTCACCATTTGGAGCAGAAATCACATCACATCACATACTGAGACAGTAATTTCAAAATAGTCTGAAAATACAGAGAAACAAACAGATGCTGCTCAGATGGTAAGAGGAACCATCTGGTTGTGACACAGGATGTGAGTGTATTTTCGAGATCAAACCGACATCACTGACAACACCAAACTCAGACATCCGTGGTTGTATAAAAAGCTACAAAAGCTGTACATGCTAGAGCCTATTTATGTTGTTCAAACATTCATTCGATGTTCAAATGGATAAGTAACAGAGCTGGTGCTCATTCAGACATTAAAAATCAGTCTCCTGGCTGACAAGGGGCAAACTAAAACTAGAGAAACTAAAAGGCTTTCACAGAAAAGTTCATACTGATAAAGTAAAGATCAATATACACAAAGCTAAATCTCTAGACATAAACAAGGAAACTATTAGCTAAACAAAATAATTAAAAAATATTTAGGAGTACTGTACATTTCTTTACAAGGGCCCTAAAAACCAGAACAGTGAATTTTCTCTCTAAAGTCCAGGGAGCTACAGGCTCTGTTGAATGCCCCCTGTCTCTATGACCTCTTGGGGCTTCTTAAAGGTGGACAGTGGCTCAGGAGACGATCGTGAAACGATTGTGTTTAGGACCCAAATGCAGTACTCAGGCGCTCAGGAACAGTTTGTAATGACCTTTAATTTCACCACAGCAAACAAGGTATGCAGTAGGCAGAGTATACACAGGATACAGTTCGTTCTTCAGGCTCTAGGCCTGACACAGTCTCTGGGGCTCTGACGAGAAGCAGCCTACTTCAGGCGGCACTACTGATCAGGATACACAGACAGAAGCTTGTTGTCAGGAACAGGAGAGGTAGAGTCGGGAGCGGGGATCGAACCCGCGATCTCAGGAACAGGAGCCGGTGACGTTGTCCTCTCGGCCACACCGCAGCCACACACACTTTCCGCCACACAGAGTCTTAAAGGCGAAGCGGGCTCTGACTCACCCGATCTTTTGAAGCAGGAAGTGACGTAACCTGTCGATGACCAGACGACCACCACAGATCAGGAGCCGCAGACAGAAACTCGTTGTCAGGAACAGGAAGCGGGGTCGTAAGCCGAAGATCAGTCAGCGAAGGCGGCAGTACCGTTGGGGAGCAGACTGAAACTCGTCGTCAGGAACAGGAAGCAGGGTCGTAAGCCGAAGATCAGTCAGCGAAGGCGGCAGTACCGTTGGGGAGCAGACTGAAACTCGTCGTCAGGAACAGGAAGCAGGGTCGTAAGCCGAAGATCAGTCAGCGAAGGCGGAGGCACCGTTGGGGAGCAGGCAGAAGGATAAACGAGGCCAGGCGGAGGAGTCGTAACCAGACGAGCAGGCAGATACCAGAAACGCTGAGGCAGAGCACGAGGTTGGGGACAGAAGGCAGGTGAGTTTACCGGGAGGCAGACGAGAAGAGCTGGTCAGGGACAGGCAAAGTCGGCACCAGGAGATCAGGCAGGGAATGAACGCTGGAAAGTCTCGCATAACGCTGAAGAACAATCTGGCAGTGAGTGAGAGTTCTGGTGAGGCTTATATACAGGATTTGATTGTAATGAGCTGCAGCTGTGTAGACAGGTGAGCGGAGTTGAGCTGATGAGGTGGGCGTGGCTGACAGGTAGAGTGGAGCAGAGGGAGGGTGAGTGGAAAAACACAGCAGCAGTGACAGAAGGGGAGTGAGAGACAGGAACTGTGACAGATCGGCTGATTAGACGTCCCAGGGTTTTTTTGTGATCATCAATGCTGGTGTCATGAACGAAGGGTAATCATCTCACCTTAATGAACTGAAAAGACTCCGAGACTTGGCGGAGACTAAAGTGTGTCTGAGTGTATTAGCCTGGCAGAAGAAGGGGCTCTCTCTGATTGGCTGGCTGACCGACCCAATTAGAGAGCAGTGTGATTGGGAGTTTCCTGCTCAATGAGCTTCAGTGTCTGACGCTCGTGTTCAGTTGGGACATGATGTCCATGTGAATCGACTGAAGATGAAGATTCATGGATATTTAGATTATCAACAGTTTCTTTGAGAGCTGTGGCTCGTGTCCGACATGTCCCACCTGTTTGGTTCAAATATATTTTCTTGTGTCCAGCTTCATACGTAGTTCTGTCTGCATTGTTACCTTCAGACTTTTTTCGGAAATAGCAACAGGATGAAATAACATAAACACAAGCACAAAGCAGAAGTGCTAACAGTCCTATGCCGAGGCCGATCCATACTCCGCTCCATGTGTTTCCATCCTCAGGTTCTGGTTCAGTCTCAGTCTTGGTCTCAGGTGTAGTCTGGGGTTCTGCTGTGGAGAGAAGAACAGACCTGTTAGTCCTGCACAGCCCGGCTCAGACCAAAGATCAGTCTCTGAGTCACATGTAGAGGCCTGTGGAGTGCACTCATTGGAAAATCAAAAACCATGGCTGTCGCAGTGTTGAGACATAAAAAACTGTGTAAAGAAAACCTGAGGACACTCGACATGATTATAGTGACAGTTCACACAAAGACGTCTCTAAAAAATGGGACTCTTAGGACCCAATGTCCAAAAAGGTCAAAATCAAGTTTTTGTCAAAGATGTGACACATCAGACCTGGATACAAAGAGTGGACACTTCAGAATAACATGCTTAAATTTACGTTAAACATTTACGCACAGTTGGTCCCTGTGTTCACGCTTGTGTCCGTTGGCAAAACTGTCTTGAAGTTTCGGTGTAATGAGTTACCGTGTTAACTGATGACTTGCTGACGACTATGCAGATAGATGTCTTAGTCAAATCAGCAGAAAAAGCAGAGGGTGACACCCCCCCGGTGTTTGACTTTTAATAACCAATGTAGATATCATTAGTTTATATGTGAGAAAACACAGCCAAAGAAACCAATCTAAAACAAACTTCTTCAGAAAAAAGTCAACTCCTAGTCACCAATCTACACGATCACCATTTGATTTCATACACCAAACTTATGTCCTGGTTTTCTGACATCTAAAGGAGGATTTATCCTCCTCAGCTGATGATCAGTCATGTTTGTGTCTGTTCAGTCTGATTATTCAGATGTTGATGATCTTGGTCTTCATTTATCAGTTTGTCTGTTCTTGTTGTTTCTCCTGTGATCAGTCTGTCCTCTCTCCTCTGCCTCTACACTGATCCTACTGGTGACGTGTGGACTGCAGCTCGAGTCTTTGTCGTGTTAATTCTGGATGACGTGCACCACAGACACAGGAGACACACTGTGGCCATTATGTGTACATGTAGTTAACAGCGAGAACATCCCCGGCTTAAGGCTACCACTCTTCAACATCTAACACCACGTTGTAACTCCTTATTTGAGAATGTCCTCTTAACCAAATGACCAAAGGAGAGTCAAATTGCTGAATGTCTGCTGCCAACTAGAGTCTGGAGGCTGAACTACAATAAAAACAAATATTCTTAAACTTTTGTCTAATAAAATGTCAATACTGAGCGATACAGGACTGTGCAGCTGAATATTGAGATCTGTTGGTGTGTTGATATTTTCTTATCCCCTCAGCTGAAACAATGTACCTGTCACATTGACGTGTGACTGTTCATAATTATGGACAAAAAAACACATCAAGCTTTTATCTCAGTTTTGAGAAAAATCTCTGAATTTGACAACATTTGACTTTTTCATAAGATTCTGACTTTAAAAAGGCCAGATCCCGTTTTTTGAGTGTAATTTGCTCTTATTGTGTTTTACATGTCTTCTCTACATGAGCACTTCTACACACAAGACAAAAGCTCTGCAGCTTCAGGACGTCTACCTCTCCCCCTGTTTACAGAGACAGTCAGTGCCTGAAAACAGCTGATTGCCCCCACTCCTGTCCACTGCAGAACAAAAACTATGAATCAAGAGTTGTTGAAAACATTACCAACTACCATTAAACTAGTAAACACAGAGTGGACCTGTGACCCACATGGGGAAGGGGACCATGAAGGGTCAGAGGCTCCAACAGAGCGTCTCAGACAGAGTGGGTACAAAGGTGGATCAGGGTAGTCTGCTCATCAGTTTTTTTGAACTTTAGTGGTTGTGAAAATACTTTTGCATCTTTAGCATCATCAAATATATATGAACCCGAGCTCAGGAGACATGTGGGGCTCAACATGGGCTCATATAACAGCTGTCACAAACAAAAACAAAGGAATTGGCCTTGCTGTTCCAAAGCTTTTGGAGGGTACTGTAGTTCCTAAAGTTTGTTTACAGTTAACATAAAGCATGTCCTACACTGACATGTTTAACTGCATAATCTATGGATTTTTTTTCAGCTGAACCAGAGCAAGCCATCTAAGCTGTAGGTGTGAAAACAACCTCAATGTTTCAGACTTTGTGAACTTATTTAATCCCTAAAACAGTGAAATAAAGTCAGATTTTACACTTTTTCTAAACAGTCAAAATATCATTTTTTGTCAGTATTTCTAATCTCTTCGTGTAAAAGACAAACATGAACTCAAGTGATGAAGCAGCTAAACAGCACGTCTCAAACAGTAAATAGATTATCTACACCTGAACAGAAAAATGTTCTTTAACTAATATAAAAACATTCAGGATGTAAATGACAAAACATATTCATGAATACAAAGCTTACCTTTTCTATGTAAGAATGAAGTCTTAAATAACCTTTGACTTCTTAATTTGCCTTTTCTTTGTCATCGATGAGGAACAGTTGTGTCCTAGTATAGGAATGTGAGAACTAACTGCTACTTCTTCTTTCCAACAGCCGTTTGTCACATTTTTCCAACTTCTCTATTTGTAATCAAGTCTTGTGACCGCACAGTGCCCTTGTTTGACCTCCAACATTACTCTGCTCTTTTCTTCTCTGAACAAATTAGCTTTATTTGTACAGTTTTGTTTGCACAGCACCAAATCTTGTATATATATATATATATATATATATATATATATATATATATATATATATATATGTATATATATATATATATATATATATATATATATATATATATATATATATATATATATATATATATATATGTGTGTGTGTGTGTGTGTGTGTGTATATATATATATGTGTGTGTGTGTGTGTGTGTGTATATATATATATATATATATATATATATATATATATATAGATAGATAGATATATACATATATATATATAGAGAGAGAGGCGGGGAGTGGTGGTAAACTAAAAGGTTAGGCTCTGTGTATTTATGAACAACCCTTCCATGTAATAACTAGGACACTTCATTTCTTTCTCTCACTATAGGCTGTGATTAATTGTAATGCTATTTTATGTTCTTTGATCTCTCTGTGGTTCAACTTCATTTTCTTCAGACCCCTTATAACCATCTATACTTCTAACCGCGCAAACAAGTTTGTTTTGCTACCGTCTTCTAGAGTGCCTAGAGAGAGAGAGTGGCGACAACTGAAGTTTACTGCAATGGTTCACTTTTTTTCACTGCAATGGCGGAACATGGAGCCCCTCAAAAGTTCCCTGAAGTTAGCACAAGCTAACTGCCGCTCAGTGTATTTCAATGGAGATCATGTAAGGAGCAACACTTGTTCCAGGTAAAACGTTTAAAAAATGACATTTTCATATCAGCAGGGCATCGGAATTAAATTGACACGAATAATTAATTACGTTAGCGTATTTTCCCCGACTAGATTATCGGATTTAGAGAATGTTAATAGGTCAAAGTTTAGGCTAGCACACTGGATAACGATAACAACCCGTGCAACAGGCGGATAACTGTAAATTTTGCTCTGTAACTATAACTTAATCCAGCCCTGTCGATTTATAGCAGCAGGATTAATGTGTAGTGGTTGTGATTGCAGCTGTTATCAGCTGTTTTTGTGGAGTGGAAGAGAGCAGAACCTAATTGACAAAACACAAACCAAGTTTATCTGCGTAGTTATATTTTTCATACATATTTATCATGTGTGTCACGTAACTAGTTCTATTCTTGACATTATTCCCTTAGTGTATATATAGTAATTATTATGGAAACTAGGCTTCACTGTGAAAGCGACACCTGACGTGATCATTCAATGTGCCAGCAGCTTTGCTCCCCCTCTTCACTCAATCCTGCTCTAGGATTGGCTGCAGCTGTCCTTAATTGATTAATGATTTCAGAGCAGTTGAGTCAAGCAGAGGGAAAGGCAACGGAGAAGACAGGAGAAAGAAAGCGTTTGGAGTTAGAGGTAAGAATTAAATACAAATAGCCACTGTTGACCATTTCTTTACGTAAGTTCTGGTTGATTTTGAGCTGTTTGCACGCATTTTTTGGGAAAAAAATCCCACTATTTATTTGCCTTTCTGTTTTGGGCGTCGGTGCACAGGGTTGTGAGGTTGTGTGGGGGCCCGCATGCACAGCGAATAGTCACCATAGCAGTCTCTTCTACATATGTATGTGTATGTCGACATATCTACATATCTATCTCATACACAAAAATATGTAATATTTTCAGTGTTTATCAGTTACCTGCAATTGGTAGTGTGGGGTCAAGAAGCAATGATGCCACTTAACAGCTTCACTTTGCAGGCCAGGAGCGTGAGTAAAAATGGTGTGACTGAAAACATAATAGATGCAATGGTATTTAAGTCAAATGTCCCTAACAGGTGATATCATCTTGAATATTTGGAAACTTACAGAAGGAGCACTTTGTTGTGGAGTATCAGTGATGCTGCAGGCCAAGGGTAATGAGTGGAACAAGACTGAAAATACAGTAAGGTAGGTCAGGCATAATAAATTGTACTAAATGGGTATTATCATGAAATATTATTCAAGGAATCAAACTAAACATTATATTAACTATTGCTATTAGTGAGATTTTTTGATACACAGCCATGCAGTGCAGTACAAAATACTTCTGTTAAAACACCAGGCTCAAATCGAACTGACTACATCCTTCTCTGCAGGGCTCTAATTCCTGGCAAGGGAATCTGCAACTCCTGCAAGGCCTTGTAGCCAGTGAAACCAGCAGCAAATCGAAGTTTTAATGCCTTCATCACTGTGTCGTTGCTCCATTTCATCCCCCTTGTGGTTAGCCGGCCTAATGCTTCAATCTGATCTTTGGTTAACATTTTCTTAATTTTTCTGTCCTTGATTTTTATTGTCCTCTTGAGAACTGCATTTTCCTGCCTTACTTTTCTCAGTGCTGCTCTGTTTTTTTAATTATATTTTCTTGTTTTTTGAGTTGTTTTAGGAGCTGTGATTCCATGGTTGGTGACTCCCTGCTATCCTGAATGGCTGATGTGAGCTCTCCCTGTCTCTCCTCATCTGCCGTGTCCTCTCTTTCTTCTGCGTCACTTTCCCTTCTCTCACACTCCTCATCTTTTCCTTCCTCAATCTGAGAAACTGGTGTAAGTAGAAGATATGACACTGTTCATTTTTAAATACTAAAATAATATTGTCACTCAAACAAGAAACATTGGTATGGATATCAAGAGTTCATAAACATTATACCTGTGTCATCTTTAATACAGTAGCTGTGATCAGCAGATATGGAGCCTGTCTTTGCAGGTGAGAGGGGGCATCGTGGAGTAGGGGCCCTCCTCTTTCTGACTACTGGCCAATTCGCAAAGATGGTTGGTATGGCATCCTCCTTCAGCCTAGTCTTGCCTTTGCTGGTCTTGACAAACTGGTCAGCCTCAAAATGTGCCTGGGGAGTGACTTCAGCTTAATTCTCACACTCAACAACTCACTTTTATCGAGGAGTACAGACGTGTAGAATATATCCCATAGTGGTTGAATACACACTATGAGGCCCAATTCCAATCTGCCCCCTAAAAACTCAGGCCCTGAACCTTAATTAATTACCTGACGTCAGCTGTAAGTGACGAAGGGTCCAAATGCTGTAACCATGAATAGAGCAGCACTTACCCACTCTCATGACATGTTACCTTGACAACAAAATGTTGTTGACGCCGGTCTCTGACTGGTAATTTACAGTTAACTTTCAACAGTACAGGGTGTGTGAGGGGGATGGACTCAAAACAAAATGTTCCTGGATCAGATCTGATCAAATCAGCAATAATCACAAACTGCACATGTAAATGCAGACAGTAAACTTTTTCTTTCCTTTTTTTTTTTTTTTGGCTTACGTCCATTAACAATAAAGACACTTGCAGAGCTCTGACTACGTTTGTTTATTTACTTCCCCCCCCCCCCCCCCCCCCCCTTTTTTTTTTTAAACACTTACTGATGGCATCTGATGGTATTTGTCTTCACGACACTCTAAACTGTGGGTAATTTCCTTATGTAAAGTCAGACTTACAGGATTAAGGGGGCAGAAAGGGGTCATTCGCTGACTTGATCTGTCAGTGAGTCCGTGAGGGGTTGGATTGGAATTGGGATTTAGATAGTACATTATATTTATATATTATAAATTTCAAATTTCCTAGTGGTCTGGTATTTAAAAATGGGTGTCAATGTGCAAATGCATTGTTTGAATGTGATTACCTTACATATTTTTTTGTTGTTAAAATCTTTGTCTGTCACAGCTAAATTGCTCCTTCCGACTTTAGCCACCCACGTCTGTCTTCTGTCCCTGTCTTTGGGAAAGCCATACATGCGGACGTCTTTCTCTGAGCGGCTGGAGCAACCCCATGCAGCGCAGTACACCATCGTGAAGGCTGTATCAAGGACATCATAGTGGAAATGACACAAACAGCTTGTCATGCTGATCTGTTTGACTTCTGTAAATAAAGTTTTGAAGGAATTCATTGTGGTCTTCAGTTCATTGGGAAAAAGTGACTGTGTGATTTACTATGCATCCCTCAGAGTAAATTTGGGATAAGCAGGAATAGTTAGATAGTGCTAGAACTCAGTTTATTTGCAATGAATTAAAATATTAGAACACAGTTATCAGTATGCTGTTGCAAGTCCAGACCTTTTGTGTAGTGAACTGACAAATAATTGGTTGTCACCTGTTAGTGTGCCTCACTCAAGTCTGAAAGTTTAGAAAAAAGAGGAAATATCAGTTTATTGCTGACAACAAATGCACAGGTTTAGTAAAGAGAGAACAAGTCAAAGCAATTAATACAATTTATAAGAAACAGTGATAGAATTCAATTTATTTGCAATGAATTCATATATTAGAACACAGTTATTGTGCTGTTGTGAGTCAGATTTATTGTGTAGTAGTCAACTGGGAAATCACTCATCTGTCAGTCTGCCTCACTCGTCTTTAAAAAATCAACAGAAATATTACGATTTTATTGCTCTCAACAAATATACAGGTTTAGTAAACTTAGCAGAGTTCAAAGCAATTAACAGAAACAGAAAAAAATTACAAAGCAAAGCATTTATCTGACATTATTTACCCATTATCGTGGTTTTCCTGTTAGTTTTGTATTGCACGCCAACCATTTCCGGGAACTTTTTGGGGCTGGACCACATGATCGGCCAGCTTTTTGAACTTACGTTGTCGCCATTCCGTTGTCCAGGCACTCTAACCCATGGGAGCTCTGCTTTGGTGACTCCCTGCTGTTAATGTAATAAAGGTTTAATCCAGTGGCGGCTGGTGCCAAAAGCACTCCATACTACAGTGAAAAGAAACTAAAGACAAAACATAATCACAATGCAACCTGCTTTGAACAATGCGATATTTGAACAGAAGTTTTGCCGTCCTTTCTTTCTGGGCTGAAAATTTCTCAGTGACCCTCTGACTGCAGTCCATCATATCCGTCACCAGTCTCTCCTCCATTTACAGCATGGCCAGTGCAGTCAGCCTGTCCTGGTTCATGGTGTTTCTGAGGAAAGTTTTGATTCTTTTTAAGGTTGAGAAGCACCTCAGCTTCTGCAGTGGTCATGGGTGTGGTGATGAGGATCTTTAGGAGAGTGACAGTCTCTGAAAATACCTCTCCAAGATTATTTTCCATCAACAACAGCATAAGGTCCACAGCACCACAGCAGGCCTTGAACTCCTCCTTGCTGTCGATTAAGACTGAGCTCTGTCTTCAGCTTTAGTTGAGCACTGGGTCGGCCTTCAAGGTGCTGCTGAGAGAATCTTTAGGAACCAATGTCTGATATTTAACACTAATTGACCTATTTGATCAAGATTTGGTGAAATGGAAAAGAGGAACTCAGTAAGGATATCACATCTGACCTCCGTTTATCACGTTTTTAACAGGAAGAACAACAATCACCTGATCACAGCTCTGTCCAACTTTAATCCAGCAGAAGCTTCCTCATCTGGTTTCTGTTCAGTCTTGGTCTCAGCAAAAATGTCTGATGTCTCAAATCTTCACCACATGATCTTCACCGAGAGTGACAGCAGAGGAGAAGACAAACAGACTCTGGACTTTGATTGATTTTATTATTCATTGATAGAGACACCCCGCCCACTTTCGTTTGTCACCTGACTCACAGATACTGATGTTGAATGACTGAACTTCAAAATGCTACAGGTAGATCTACAGAGGACACAGGACAACTCAGCTCTTTAGTTTCATGAAGATTTCTTTGTCATCACACAAATAGGTTGAAAACCTGAAAAAAAATATCAAACTGACATCTCAATTTCACAAATATCATTTAAATGAACGTTCATTAACTAAATAAACCAAATAGTGAGCACCGGTGTCTCTGAAGTCTCCTCTTTCTGCTCCTGCTGCTCATCTCCCTGCAGCTCCTACCTGCTGCTATAATGAAGCAGCTGCTCACCTGTTCATGCTGCTCTCTCTCTCTCTCTCTCTCTCTCTACTCTGACTTCTTTCCTTTGCAGCAGCACAAATGATCAAGGAGACCATCAGGACGACCATATTTTAATCAAAATAAACTGATCAATATGTAATTAAACCACATTAAATGTCATTTTGTTCTGTTTGGCTTGACAGATGTTTTGAGGAGAGTTTATTTTATGAAGTGGTTCATGTTCTGGAGCGCAGCAGCACCCGCCTACTGCACTATCTGATTGGCTCGTGATAAATATGATTGATGGGACGATCGTCCAATCACCTGCCTGATATGCTTTTAAAGGTTCTCACATACCAAACACTTTCTATGGGCTCTTTCCCAGATGGACCAGAGAAATATATTTAAGGTCCATCTGGTGAGCCAGGTTATCACTGATGTGCACCTCAAGAACTTGGTCCTGCTCACCCTTTCCACAGCAGAACCGTTGATAGTGAGTGGGGGTGCTGCCTCTCCTGAAGTTACTGACAATTCTTGGTCTTGCCCACATTTAGTCCATCATCAGTGATGCTGTAGGGCCACAACAAGTTCCCTTAATAATGCAGAAAATGCTGAATAATCATTGAAGTGCAAACAAAATGAAACTCAAATCTGAACCCTTTTCTAGACCAAAGGTCCACCTCCAGTGTCCTCAGACAGCACCAGACCTCTGGCGCCCTCTTGTGACTAAAAGACTTCACTGCAGCTTAATGACAGAATTTTATATTCAGTGAGAAAATAAAACAGCTTTTTTGTTGCTGTCTGTAGCTGCGTCTAGTTAAGTCTGGAGTTATTTATGTTTCTACTGCCCAAAGTTGGAGAGCTATCAATCCTGAACTTCCAAAACCAGCCATCCTTCTGTGGGGGTTCAGATCTGATCATGAAGACCAAATAAGGGTCCAGATGGCTTTGGAAAGTCAGATCAGAGTGTATCTGTTCCCTTTTTCCAAAGTTAGTCATTTTGAATTGAATCAAAATCTTTTTTGATTCAGTTGAACATAATTTCAGTAAAGACACAGAGCTTATGTGCTGAACATAAAGATTAATAGTGATACCAAACTTTTGTCTGGAGGTGAGTGTTGAAAGATACAGAAAATACAATATTAATTAAAAAAGCAATGCAAGACACAAATGAAGATACAATAAGTGCTTTAAATACATTTAAATTCCTTCTCTGCTGTTCACAGCAAGGCAAGGCAAGGAAAGGTAAGTTTATTTGTAAAGCACAATTCGTACACAAGGTAATTCAAAGTGCTTTATAGAACAAGAAAAATGCATTAAAATCACAATACAGAATAAAAAAAATAATCATTATAAAATGAACTTTAAAAGAGAAGAGTGCAGATGAGATCCTTTCAGTCATATGCACAGTTAAATACAGCTGTTTTGAGCCTAGATTTGAACATTGTTCAGTGTAGAGGCCTGTTTTGTGAAGATAATCCACGTTCTCTTTGTTCGTTAGAATCATTCAATTCAGTCTCGAACAGTTGCAAAACTCTGTTTGTAAGCTGTATTTTGGGTGATTTACGTAGGTATTAACATAGTCTTTCATCAATTTGCGTTGCCTCGGCTTAGCACCAAGTTCTTTCCAAGATGAGGCATTTTGGTCTTTACAAAGTTTTGGAAAAGACACAGTATCACTCAGATTTAAGGTGAAAGTAGCAGGTTTGTCACCCTTTCTACTGAAAGTAACTGTGGACTTCTTACCACCGGATGCCACTGGGAGCGTCTTGGGAAGTCCATTTTCAGATTCTAAAGCAAAAATCCGTGCTTGTAGCTCATTAATTTCTTGTTGATATCTCTGACAGCGTTCACAGAAGGAATTTGTTTGGTTTCTTCCCCCGGACATGCCACTGGCTCGTCAGATCAGTTAAACATATAAAAATGTTCTTCAAAGTCTTGGTTTACTTAAAATAATTCATTAAACGATGGATATAGAGATTTTCCAAGATTTGTAGAAGGATTAAAACGATTAAAAAGCAAAGTAAAGAAGGAAGCAGGCAGAAGCAAGCAGGACAGCGTCTGCACTCTTTAGAAGGAGGAAGTTAAATCAAAGATTTACAGACATGTTCATGAGCTCTGATCAAACTGTCACCATTTGAAGCAGAAATCATATTTCCTCACATCATCTTACTGATGTTTAAAAAGACAGTCTGACTCACCAAAACCAAATCAGACATTAAAAGCAACAAAAGCTATACATGCTACATGTGATTTACGTTGTTTTAACATTTAATACACAGTCAGGTGGATAACCAACAGACTCAAATGGTCATTCATGAAAGTAGCTGTGTTGAACCTAAGTATGTGGTAAATGTAGCTCAGCTTATGAAATGTTTCTTTCTAGTCTTTGACGACTCAAACAACCTTCAAACCACAGAGCACATGAACACACTGATGGTTCAGTTTCTCTGATAGTTCTCCATCAGGATCAGTAACACATTCACACCCTTTCATACTCATTTATGCACCACTGATGCAGCAGTGAAGCCGGGCTCAAACCTAATAACACCAATAACTACAATAAAAATAATGTTAATAATGGTGATGATAAGTCAATAAATTAAGAATAATCACCACAGATGAGACATTTTGGGTCTGATGAAGAGCTACAACCAGAAACGTCACATCTGTGGTGAGTCTCCTTCATCAGATGAACTTGTTACTCAGCTCCACACATGTAAAAGTAGCTTTAGGGTTATTGCACTTATAAAAGTTATTTATTTAAACCGTTTGACTCTTCGTTATGTCGGTCCTTAATTCATAAATGTGTCTGATGTCTGAAATCATTCAGCTCTCTGACTGGTTAGTCCATGGACCAATAAGAGAGCCCAAGGGGTCAGTTGAGTTTTTAATGGCTGCAGAGTGAACAGGAAGTTTCCTGCTCGGTGAGCTTCAGCGTCTGACCCTCGTGTTCAGTTGGGACATGATGTTTTCAGTGAATGGACTAAAGACGAAGATTCATGGATATTTAGATTATCAACGTTTCTTTGAGAGCTGTGGCTCGTGTCTGACATGTCCCACCTGTTTGGTTCAAACTACTGTCCTCATGTCCAGCTACATTTGTAATTCTCTGCATTGTTACCTCCCATCTTTTCTCTGTATTACACAGTCTTCTGAGAAAACAAAGATAAACAATAGCACAAACACAAACAAAAAGCAGAGGTGCTAACAGTCCTATGAAGAGGCCGGTCCACTCTCCCCTCCATGTGTTTCCGTCCTCAGGTTCTGGTTCAGTCTCAGTCTTGGTCTCAGGTGTAGTCTGGAGTTCTGCTGTGGAGAGAAGAACAGACCTGTTAGTCCTGCACAGCCCGGCTCAGACCAAAGATCAGTCTCTGAGTCACATGTAGGGGCCTGTGGAGTGCACTCACTGGAAAATCAAAAATCACAGCTGTCACAGTGTTGAGACATAAAAAACTGTGTAAAGAAAACCTGAGGCTCTCAACATGATTTTACTGACAGATCACACAAAGACTTCTCTAAAAAAATGGGACTCACAGGACCCAGTGTCCAAAAAGGTCCATGTTTATTATAAATTCAAACAAGTTCCCCATTAAAGTAATTTTCTGAACATCCTGTCCATTCAAATAAAGTTTTTGACCACGAAGTGGCACATCGGACCTGGATACAAAAGCTGGACACATCAGAAAAACAAGCCAAAACACTGATCCTACTGGTGATGTGTGGACACAGCTCACGTCTGCATTGTTCTAATTCTGGACATTGTGCACAACCGACACCCTGAATCAACGCAGGGGATGCATGGCAGCCATCAAGCATCTGCGCTGTTATCAGTAAGTAATTCTCCAGCTTAAGGCTACCACACTTCAACATCTAACACCATGTTGTAACTCCTTAACTGAGAATTTCCTCTTAATCCAATGATCAATGGAGGGTCAAATAGCTGAATGTCTGCTGCCATCTAGTGTCTGGAGGCTGAACTTCAATAAAAAAAAACAAATATTTTGAATAAAACTTTAACCAATAAAATGTCAATACTGTGCTGTACAGGACTGTGCAGCTGAATATTGAGATCTGTTGGTGTGTTGATATTTTCTTATCCCCTCGGCTCAAATAATTTACCTGTCACATTGACGTTGCATGAAGACCAGCCTGATCCTTCACTTGTGACCACTTCACAGCTGTAAAGACCAGAGTCTTCAGTCCTGAGGGAGGACACATGAAGTCTGATTCTTCCCTCTTTGAGGAGGTCTTTGTCCAACTGAACTCGTCCTCTAAAGGGACCAGACTGAGGAATCTCAAGTCCTTGAACATACTCTAACAGGACTGAGGGATTATGATCAGTTAACACATAACAGGAGAAATAAAGAGAATCCAGAGAGCTGTTGGTGAACATCCACTCCAGTGTGATGTTCTCATTCTTGGAGCCCTGATAGAAGCTCTGAGCAGATCTGACCTCAAATGTTTCTGTTGACAGAGAAGAAGAAACCAAAGTCACCCTGAAGTCTCTTTTTCTGCAGAACAGAGATCTTTACACACCAGATGACTTTTTAACCTCATAGTCAGGCAGTGAAAGCTTACACTAACTTTGCAGTGCAGCTGGATCCATCTAATTCAATGTTTATAACCAGGCAGATCCATCTTACAAAGCTTCAAGCTGGAACAAATGAGCTGGGTCTGCAGAGGCACTGACCAATCAGCATCCTTTGAGGGGAAAGAGGCGGAGCTATGAGTGTGAGGACAGTGAGAGGCGACTGAAGCCTGACTGGATCGAGAGAGAGAGAGACAGAGTGACAGAGAGTGGGCTGTGGGTGAGTGTGAGCTACACTGCTGTGACAAGGATGTCTATATGACACTGAGAGAGTTTATCAAACATCCTGAGGCAGGAAGGGTTTGACGCTTTGTGGTGTTTCGTGAGACTAAATGGATGAGACAAAGCCTCTGCAGCATCAGGAGACATCACAGTGTTTTTTCCTCAATAGAAGAGCACAGTAAACAAAAAGCAAGAAACCTCCGCCAGGCTTTATGTATTTGTTTTACATATTTCAACATTAACTTCATGAGTCACGTGCTCAAAATGCAAATGACACAACAGTGAGAGTTTTACATGAATGAGACTCCACAGGAATGATCAAATGAGAAAACTTTAACCTCTAACAACCTCATTCAAAGCAACAAAAAGGCTGAAAAAATACAACAAACAGTTTAATCTGCAGCTCAACGACCCAGAGAGAACATTTCATTTGGGAGACTGAGGACCCTGGTAACGAGTACTTCAATCGACAACTTTTGATTGACTGGCAAATCCAGAAGCACGAGTAAAAAATAATTATACAGAAATTTTTTTAGATCGGAAATAATCAGACTTTAATATTGTTATTTCAACCATCTTCTTCTATAATGCAAATACGTGGCCCCTCCTCTGCAGCTAACCTGAAAATGTGTGTGTGTGTGTAATATATATGTATATATATATAGATAAGTGTGTGTGTATATATATATATATATATACATGTATATATATACACATATATATATATATATACATGTGTGTATATATATATATGAATATATATATATATGTATACACATGTATATATATATATATACATATATATATAGCTGATGCCCCGCCCCACTCCCGCTTTGAGATGTGAGATGAATTGCATAATCAGTAACATTTTTGGAATTCTGTGATTTGATTGTAAAATCGTGTTTCTCCTTATGTGAACAGAGCTGTGTTAAATTCTCCTCTGAATATTCACATTAGTGCTGTTTGTTCACATGAAAACTGAAACTGAACAGAGAGCAGAGGGACTGACCACAGACTGAGCAGCTCAGAGTGATGAACAGGAGGATGATGAAGATCATCTTCTTCACCAGTCATGGTCTGCAGGAAGAGAAAGAACAAAACACAGACATGAATCACGTGACTGAGAAAGATTCAGATACATGTAACAAAAACAATTAGGCTTTTTTCCCAGTTTTGAGAAAAATCTCAGATCTTTGACAATATTTGACTTTTTCATAAGATTCTGACTTTAAAAAGTTTATACTCTTTTTTCGAGTATAATTTGCTCTTTGTTGTGTTCTACATGTCTCGTCCACTTGAGCGCTTCTTCTGGTGTATTCCTTAACAAAACAAACAGGGTTAAAAGGAAAGAATCGCCTTCAGTGGTTGATGTAAAAGAGTGGGCTATTTAAAGCGATTCGTTCACGAACTTCCCAGCTTCGTCTCTCAAACTGTCGCTTCAGGTTGAGCACAATGTGACGGACTAAAGAGACTTAAAATGTGAGGAGTTTCTCCTTGTTGAAATCATAAAGTGAAGGTGACTGTAGAGATATTTGTTATGATGAATTCATTTAGTGTCGTAATTCAGAGTGAGAACGCGTTCACTTTCACTTTTGACAAGGAAACTACAGTGTTTATCTCCCAAGATATGACTTCACCCCTCTTGTTCATGCAGAGTTTGTTTGCCAAAGCTCAACTTACCTTTTCTCAGAGTGCAGTCTTGCAACCTTTGACCCGTTCATTCCCCTCATTGACTCGCAGCAGTCGTCCGTTGTCCTGATGATTGCATGTAAACAAACCCTGACTTTCTCTTTCCAACAGCTGATGAGAGGGCGGTGTCTGAGTCTGCGGTCCTGCAAAGACAAATTCAATTCACTGGGTGGCGCTGTTGCGAGAAACTGACGGTGCTGTGAATGCTGCAGCGGGATATTGGTGGAGTCAGCTGCAGAGTCAGATCAGGTCAGCAGCTCCATTTTTGAAACAGCATTAAGAAGTCAGTGTCATGAACGAAGTGGTTCCCTGTGATGGATTTAACCCTTTGTGGTAACAATTATTTCTCTCAGTTTGCTTCAAGGCAGTGATGTTAAATCAGTGATTCTGCTGTGTTGACATGAAATGGAGGAGCTTTTATTTAGATTCACAAATGATTTATGACAGCACACGGCCAGGAGGTGATGCTGTTTGTACCTCCATCTCCCATGACCCTGTGACCCTGAGGGTTATGACAGGGGCTCACAATTCTGTCTGATTCTTCAGTGTTTGGGAGAATTTTCACAACCACAAACTGTTTGTGTCAAATGTTTGAGCTGTTTTGTTGCTGTATGGCAGGTATTTATGAACATGAAGGTGATCTTGGAGCATCAAACCTGTTGGCCTGTCAATCTAAACAGAATCTAACAAACTTCAGAGGTGGAAAGAGTGCACAGATGTTGTTCTCATGTAAAAACAGGGCCGTACAAAGTAATGGCAGGGCCCCTGAGAGACCCCATCAGGGCCCTGTACAGATGTCATTTTCACTCTTGGATCATTTGGTTGTTCCAATACAAGCGGGCGTTCCCTGCTCTGCACACTTCATTTGGATATATATGAGCACAGAAATCGATCATTATTTCAGTACAATCAACTGCACCAAGCACACCAGAAAGAGATGGTCTCTGCTCACTTCCAATCATTGCAGTGAGGACACGATCGGCCCAGGAACCAACAAACAGGGTGACGAGTTACCTCATCACACTGCTGTAGCAGGAGAAGCAGCTGCAGCAGAGATTATAGCTCCATTAAGACTAACAGGCAACCAGGCTGAGAACAAAATACTGCTTCATAATAATGATCTGATCCCACAGAGACACTTTCTGTGCTCAGACACAACATACATGACAATATCAACATGTGAACATCACTCAGCGTCTCTACTAAAGAGCACCCCATCCTCCACAGCATGAACGGACTCAAACCTGGTCTAGTTCACAGAGTCCAGATCGTTCAAGCACATGAATTTATCCTTTTTAAAGCTGCTCCCTTCTTCTCTGCATCACTGACAGTTTCTCTGTGGACACCTCTGCAGGTGTTATACTGTAATAAGTTACCGTGCTGTCTGGTGTCCTATGTGGTCGTCTGTACACACTGGTGAGAGTGTCTGAAAAAAAAAAAATTACAAAAATCCTTCAGCTGTTCTGCAGGATTGATCTCAGAGTTCATGTGGAGCTGCTGAAAAGAGAAGAACAGAGAAGAACAGGACTGATCATCATGGACACAAAAACGTCTCTCTGGTGATGACAGAGAGGGAATGAATGAGTTTCTGTCATAAACCAACATGAGTTGTCAGGAAATGTCTTAACAGATTAAAAACCAGAATGTGATGGTGAGGTCAGTGTGGCCACGTGGTTTCCATGGCACCTGACCCTGTGTCTATCAGGACAGGGGGTGAGCCCAAAGGGTGACCCTCACCCTCACAGGCCTAAAGGTGCATTCACACCTAACATGACCTGGGCAGCCTGGGCGACCAGATCTCACGAAATTTTTTGAATAAAAAAAGACATCATCTTTCCATCACTGGAAAAAGCACTATAACATTGCATTTATCACACCAAAAAGAAGTTTCAAATGTCTTTTATTTTATGTTTAGCTCTGCCAATGTATAAAAGACAAACACACATCCCTGGTTACATGAAAAGGTATAAAAAGATCCACACACCAGAATTAGTGCCCTTCAAGAATTTGATAAGAAGATCTGATCTTTTTAGCTCTTTTTATGAAGCCTAATTATTTGCATGTTTACCTAAAATCTGAATATTGATGTAGTTTGTTTTCACAGCGTGTTCCTTTTGTTTATGAGTTTATAAATATGAGTAAATCAGTAGCAGTTTGTATTGTGGCTCTCCAACTGTGAAAATAACATTAATGTGGCCCTCTGGGTGGTGGAGGTTTCCCATCCCTGAAATATATTAAAGAGTAAATAATCACAACAGACATTATTGGGAACAAAGTTCTCGTCCCAGTCAACCAAACATTTCCAGAAAAAAAGACAGACTGATATTTTAAGTTGAAGTCCTTCCAACCAGCAGCCTGATGAAACTTTACTTTCTCCTAAAACAGGCAGAAAACATCTTCACGATTACAAAGATGTATCATATGCCAGATTTCAAAGCTCAAAGAAGACAGAAGTTACACAAAATGTCCCAGTTCACCTGAATTCAACCCCATGATTCGTCACAAGATGGCGCCACAACCACAAACAGGAAGTAACAGCTCAGACTGTGAGCCCTGCACCCATGGGAGCTCTGCTTCGATGACTCCCTGCTGTTAATGTAATAGGTTTAATCTGATATATAACACCAATTGACCTATTTGATAAAAATTTGGTGACATGGAAAAGAGGACCTCAGTGAGGACTTCATATCTGAACTCCATGTTTAATCTGGTTCATGGTGTTTCTCTGGAAAGTTTTGATTCTTTTTAAGGTTGAGAAGCACCTCAGCTTCTGCAGTGGTCATGGGTGTGGTGATGAGGATCTTTAGGAGAGTGACAGTCTCTGAAAATACCTCTCCAAGATTATTTTCCATCAACAACAGCATAAGGTCCACAGCACCACAGCAGGCCTTGAACTCCTCCTTGCTGTCGATTAAGACTGAGCTCTGTCTTCAGCTTTAGTTGAGCACTGGGTCGGCCTTCAAGGTGCTGCTGAGAGAATCTTTAGGAACCAATGTCTGATATTTAACACTAATTGACCTATTTGATCAAGATTTGGTGAAATGGAAAAGAGGAACTCAGTAAGGATATCACATCTGACCTCCGTTTATCACGTTTTTAACAGGAAGAACAACAATCACCTGATCACAGCTCTGTCCAACTTTAATCCAGCAGAAGCTTCCTCACCTCGTTTGTCTTCAGTTTTGGTCTCAGCAAAAATGTCTGATGTCTCAAATCTTCACCACATGATCTTCACATGAGAGACAGCAGAGGAGAAGACAAACACACTCTGGACTTTGAATTATTTTATTATTTATTGATAGAGGCTCAGGGTGGCACAGTGGCGCAGCAGGTAGTGCCACACAGCAAGACGGTCGCTGGTTTGATTCCCGGGTCGAGCAGGGCCTTTCTGTGTGAAGTTTGCATGTTCTTCCAGTGCATGCTTGGGTTCTCTCTGGGCACTCCGGCTTCCTCCCACAGACCAAAAATATGCTCATTAGGTTAATTGGTCACTCTAAATGTGGGTGTGAGTGTGAATGGTTGTCTTTCTCTATACGTTGCCCTGCAATCAACTGGTGACCGGTTCAGTGTGTGCCCCGCCTCTGCCCAGTGACAGCTGGGATAAGCTCCAGCCCCCCCGCAACCCCGTAAGCGATAGTCGGTACAGAAAATGAATGAATGAATGATAGAGACGCCCCGCCCACTTCCGTTTGTCACCTGACTCACTGGTACTGATGTTTCCATGGGAACAGAGAAGGTGTGGAGTCAGCTTTGTCTGAGGTGGTGAAAGTGAAGTTTAACTACATTAAGCGGCCACTTTATTAGGCACACCTTGCTGGTCCCAGGTTGGAGGTCTTTGCCTTCAGAGCTGCTTTAATTCTTGGTGTCACAGATTCATGAAGGAGCTGAAACATCCCTCAGAGATGTTGGTCCACATCTCCATGACAGCATCACACAGCTGCTGCACATTTGTCAGCTGAACATCCATGATGAGAATCTCCTACTCCACCACATCCCAAAGGTCCACCTGAGCGTGGTTCTGGTGTTGTTGCTGACCATGTCCATCCCTCCATGATCTTCTGATGGACCTCCAGCAGCTCCATGTCTCAAAGCTCAGATCATCTCACACTGGTTTCTTTGGGATGAGGAGGAACAGGAGATTCTCATCATGGACGTGCAGCCCACAAATAATGTCTGGCTGACATTGTTGCTTTCTGTGTTTTTACTCAACAACCAAATCAAATCATTTGTGTGCTTGTGTAAAAACACCATCAGAGCGTGTGCACATGTGCATGTGTGTCTATGTTGGTGTGTGTTTCTGATGTCAACCTGGGACTGCTATTATAAAGTGAAGGTCAAAGACGCCCCCACAAGGTCATAGATTAGATTTTTATTATTCCCAACTTTTGTCTCCAGTTCAGCTTTAAAAGAAAACAAATACATCATGTAAACATTTTTGGAAATGTTTTCACACTTCAAGCAGCAAAATATTCAAGTTTTTTTTCTGCTGTTAACAATAAGTTTTTCAAACATTTACTGACATGTTAGTTAGTTCTGATTAACCTGTCACCATTTGGAGCAGAGATCAAAGTACATCACATCCTCATACAGTTGTTTGTCAAGACAGTCTGAATATAGAAGAAACAAACAGATGCTGCTTGGATCAAAAAGAGGACATATCTGACTGTGCTTCAGGATGCTGGTGTGCGATCATGACAAACACATCTGTGGTTGTATAAACGTTGCTAAATCTGTACATTCTACAGGTGATTTATGTTGTTGTAACGTTCATTACACAGTCAGATGGATAATTAACAGAGCCTGTGCTCATTTAGACGTAAAAAGTCAGTTTCCTGTCAGTAAGTTGTTTCTTAATGTGTCTATAAAGGCTGCTTGTTTCGATTTGGGGCAGAAGAAGGAAACAAAAAAGCTTATTGATCACAGCAGAAGTAGCAGAACTTCAGCATGAGGTAAATGTCGCACTAAATCAGTCCTTTACATAGTATTGTTAGATGTTTATATATAGAAATACTACTATAGTGTTGTTTACATTCTTCATGTAGTATGTGCAAACAACAATGCAGGGCATGAGAACAATGGCTGACAATAGCCTGGTGGATTGGTGTGTATTTTTTCCGACTTTTTAACTGGATGATAATAACTTGGATATGACGTCATTCCCACTCCCCTCTTCTCAGTTCTGATGTAGATGGAACGCAGCATTAATTTACAAATGTTTCTGAAAAATCATTCAGCTCTCTCAGAGAGTCAACAACGGATAACTTGAGTATGAAGTTAACTGCTCAATGAGCTTCATGTTCAGTTGGGACATGATGTCCATGTAATGGACTGATGATGAAGATTCATTGATATTAAGATTATTGCCGGTTTCTTTGAGAGCTGTGTCTTATGACTGACGTGTTCAATCTGTTTAGTTCACGCAATTAATACCTATCCAGCTTCATATGTAATTCCTTCTGCATTGTTACCTTAAGTATTTTCTCTGAAACAGTTAAAGGGCATAAGTTTTCTTTTGTCGAAGTAATAAAATATAAAACCACAAACACAAATCACAAGTGCTAACAGTCCTATGCCAAGGCCGATCCATACTCCCCTCCATGTGTTTCTGTCCTCAGGTTCTGGTTCAGTCTCAGTCTTGGTCTCAGGTGTGGTCTGGAGTTTTGCTGTGGAGAGAAGAACAGACCTGTTAGTCCTGCACAGCCCAGTCCATTAAAATCAAGTTGTTTCATCATTTTTAATTTTTAACCCTTTCAGAAACAGAACACAATGCTCACTAAAATTTACATTGACAACAGAGATTTTTTAATATCCTGAAGTAAAAGAGCATTTGGGGAATTTGTCTCTAAGATTTATCAATCTAGGACATGTCTCTGATAAACTTTAACATCGATTTGAATGTTTTTTTTAGCAAGGTCTAAATTTGACAAAGATGTGACACGTAAGACCTGGAGTCCAAAAAGGGGACAGGCCAAAATCACAAAGCCAAAGTTTACAAAATAACTTCACCGAAAAGTGGCTTCAATTCTTGGACTGAACTAACTCAAATTATTACCATTTTTAAAATTAATCATCACACCTTTACCCTTTTTCCTGAATGTGATAATCCCAGTGACACAGTTCCAATAATGTCTTATTCCCTCAGCTGAAATTATTTACCTGTCACATCGATGTGGCATGAAGCCCAGTCTGATCCTTCCCTTGTGTCCACGTGACATTTGCAAAGACCAGAGTCTTCAGTCTTGAGGAAGGACACATAAAGTCTGATTCTTCCCTCTTTGAGGAGGTCTTTGTCCAACTGAACTCGTCCTCTAAAGGGACCATGCTGAGGATACTCATGTCCTTTAACATATTTAAACAGGACTGAGGAATTATGATCAGTGATCACAAAACAGTAGATCACAAGAGAATCCAAAGAGCTGTTGGTGAACGTCCACTCCAGTGTGATGTCCTCATTCTTGAAGACCTGATAGGAGCTCTGAGCAGATCTGACCTCAAATGTTTCTGTTGACAGAGAAGAAGAAACCAAAGTCACCCTGAAGTCTCTTTTTCTGCAGAACAGAGATCTTTACACACCAGATGAATTTTTAACCTTTTAGCCAGACAGTGAAAGCTTACACTAACTTTATCAGTGCAGCTGGATCCATCTAATTCAATGTTTATAACCATGCAGATCCATCTTACAAAGCTTCAAGCTGGAACAAATGAGCTGGGTCTGCAGTAAGGCTGTCACTTTTCCTAAAATACAAGCTTGAACGGTTTTCCAACATTCTGATGTCCGGAGACATCAGAATGTTTTGTGCTCAATAGAAGAGGACAAACATAATTATGATTTTGATCGTCTCTCTTGGTTTAGATCATATAAAGTTTGGGTTCTGGGCAGAGAGTGAACTTCTCATTTTAGCCCTGAGCTGAAAACTTTAGTGAACTCCTGCTTCACAGAATCACAGGGACACATTTCTGTCTCTGTTTCACTGAATGAGCACAGGGTCACAGTCACATGATGATCTTCTGGAGGTTTTAGAAATTCTGTGATTTGATTGTAAAATCATGTTTCTCCTTATGTGAACAGAGCTGTGTTAAATTCTCCTCTGAAATATTCACATCAGTGCCGTTTGTTCACATGAAAACTGAAACTGAACAGAGAGCAGAGGGACTGACCACAGACTGAGCAGCTCAGAGTGATGAACAGGAGGATGATGAAGATCATCTTCTTCACAAGCCATGCTCTGTAGGAAGAGAAACACCAAAATACAAAGACATGAATCATGTGACTGAGAAAGATTCACAATTATGGACAAAAAAAAAAACACACATCAAGCTTTTTCCTCAGTTTTGAGAAAAATCCCTGAATTTGACAACATTTGACTTTTTCATAAGATTCTGACTTTAAAAAGGTCAGATCCTGTTTTTTGAGTGTAATTTGCTCTTTATTGTGTTTGACATGTCTTCTCTACATGAGCACTTCTACACACAAGACAAAAGCTCTGCAGCTTCAGGACGTCTACCTCTCCCCCTGTTTACAGAGACAGTCAGTGCCTGAAAACAGCTGATTGCCCCCACTCCTGTCCACTGCAGAACAAAAACTATGAATCAAGAGTTGTTGAAAACATTACCAACTACCATTAAACTAGTAAACACAGAGTGGACCTGTGACCCACATGGGGAAGGGGACCATGAAGGGTCAGAGGCTCCAACAGAGCGTCTCAGACAGAGTGGGTACAAAGGTGGATCAGGGTAGTCTGCTCATCAGTTTTTTTGAACTTTAGTGGTTGTGAAAATACTTTTGCATCTTTAGCATCATCAAATATATATGAACCCGAGCTCAGGAGACATGTGGGGCTCAACATGGGCTCATATAACAGCTGTCACAAACAAAAACAAAGGAATTGGCCTTGCTGTTCCAAAGCTTTTGGAGGGTACTGTAGTTCCTAAAGTTTGTTTACAGTTAACATAAAGCATGTCCTAAACTGACATGTTTAACTGCATAATCTATGGATTTTTTTTTCAGCTGAACCAGAGCAAGCCATCTAAGCTGTAGGTGTGAAAACAACCTAAATGTTTCAGACTTTGTGAACTTATTTAATCCCTAAAACAGTGAAATAAAGTCAGATTGAAGACTAAGCATTCAAAATACAATTTTCTGTCAGTATTTCTGGTCCGTGTCTCTTTTGGTAATTGGATAAGACGTTTGGAAACAGATATCAAAAATAGAAAAACGACTGGATATTTGATTTTGGTTTTAAAACAGAAACATCAACATTGAAATACAGCTCAATATGAGCAATATTCTTGTCGCGACAACTTCCGGTCAACCAAAAGAAATATACAGGCCATTTTTCGATTTGTGTCTGGTGCTATATTGTATTTTCTTGTTAGAAATTAAAATTGAAAATCAAACCATTATTTGACTTTTCTTTACTCGTTTCGGACAACAAAAAATAAAATCAAGCTGTATTTCAATTTTGATGTTTCTGTTTTAAAACCAAAATCAAATATCCAGTCGTTTTTCTATTTTTGATATCTGTTTCCAAACGTTTTATCCAATTACCAAAAGAGACACGGACCTAAACAGCACGTCTCAAACAGTAAAGAGATTATCTACACCTGAACAGAGAAATGTTCTTTAACTAATATAAAAACATTCAGGATGTAAATGACAAAACATAATCATGAATACAAAGCTTACCTTTTTTATGTAAGAATGAAGTCTTAAAAAAACTTTGACTTCTTAATTTGCCTTTTCTTTGTCATCGATGAGGAATAGTTGTGTCCTAGTATAGGAATGTGAGAACTAACTTCTACTTCTTCTTTCACACAGCCTTTTGTCACATTTCTACTTCTCTATTTCTAATAAAGCCTTGTGTCAGCACAGTGCCCTTATTTGACCTCCACCATTACTCTGCTCTTTTCTTCTCTGAACAAATCAGCTTTATTTGTACAGCTTTGTTTGTACAGCACCAAATCTTGTATGTATATATATATATATATATATATATATATATATATATATAGATATATAGATATATAGATATATAGATATAGATATAGAGTGCCTCAATCAAGTCTGCACATGCGCAGTAACATGGAAGTGTGCACTGCATGGGGAGGGGGGGGGATAAATACATCCTTGAGTATGCGCATCATCTGTTTCCAGCAGTATATCTGTAATGTACCACGTGGTATTTTGAAGGCATTTTATCCTAATTACTTACATCTGGTTTGACCAAGCTGCTCCTTCTCAGCCTGGATTGATCTTCTTGAAACACATTAAGTCAGAATTCTCTCAGGAGACTTGATCAAGCCTGGCTTTGGTTATCCTGGATGTTTAAATTCCACTTTGGTGAAAAACTCCTCAGGTTTCAAGCCCTTCAGTCAGTTCGTAAAAAACTTATATTTTCAAGTTCAGTCTTTTGGGTTAAAAAGAAAAAATCCTGCTCTCCTCCCTGACCAGCAGGGGATGATGGGTTGATGTCTGATGAAGAAGATGATGATAATGAAGAAGATGATGATGAAGATGTCCGCCCTTGGCTCGCCATCTTCTAACACGTGGAGGTCGGGGAAGAAAAAACAAACTGTCCTGTAGGAAACAGACCAGAAACATAAGAGACTGAATCACTACTGAATTCAAGTATCTGGTCTTATGGCTAGTAAGTAAATATATATGGAAAAAACATATGTAAAACAAAATGTAAAAAAAAGTCAATAAACAGGCTTTACTTGACATTATAGGGCACTCATGAGGTCGACACTTGACTATGGATGTATAATTTATGGTGCAGCAGCTCAAACATCTTTAGATAAAATGACAGATTACAGTACAGAGCATTATGTGTATGCACAGGAGTCATGAAGACAATCCTCCATGAATAGTCTGTTAATAGAAGCAGGAGAGACTATGGAGCTACGGAGAGAAAAGGTTTCATTCGCTCATTGGATCAAGGTTAAGGGGAGTAGGGGAAGAATCCAGCTGTACAGGTGATACAGAGCTGCTGAGAATGTTCCAGGTTCCAGAGGAGAGGGGTTTAGGTGGACAGAAAACAAATGGGCCAAAAGGAAAGGGATTGATGCTCCAGAATTCACACAGCCCAGTCCAGTTAGTATGATCCCCCCATGGATCTACCCTCAACTAAATGTGGACGTGACTGTGAGTAATATGAAGAAAGATAGGAGACTGAGTGAGGTGGGTGAGAGAATGAGTGAATACCTAAGAATTAGTAATTACAACTATCTCAAAATACAGATGGATCGAAGAAAACAAAGAGGCGTGTGGGAGCAGGAGTGAACATAACAAATACCACCATCTCTGCTGTGATCACTTGTCAGTATTCACAGCAGAAATGGTGCACTGCAAAAACTCCAATTTAAGTGAGAGTATTTGTTTAATTTCAAGACAAAAAAATCTCACTACACTTATTCTAAGCCACAATTTTCTGACATGTCTTGATTAAGATCTTATTTAAAGACACTGAACTAAAAATAAGGCATGAGGTGCTTTAACAAGTAAAATAATCTGCCAATAAGATAACACAAATTTAACTTAACCAACGCAAAATAAATTAAGAACAAAAAAAAAGCCTTTTAACTATTTACATGTAAACTATTACTATTTTAAACTTTTAGCTTTTTACTAATAAATTTAAAGAAATTTACAGTATCACACAACAAAATATAGATTAAATTATGTAAAAGAAAAAAATATCAGCATCCAGTTGGACGTTATATGTGCAATAACAACAATGATAAAAACTAAACAGAAAAAGTTGGACTACTGCATCTTCTGCTGATCTGCTGCAGTGTACTTGCTGATATTGCTTTTGTATTTCTATTATTGATTTTGTATCTCTGTTCGTTGCTTTTATATTTTTTATTTGATTGATACTGAAACCTCACTAATTTTGTTCCACTCTCAAGTAAGTGCAGACGGGAAATACAAACAAAACCCTTGAATCCTTTTAGAAGAGCTCCGTAGTCTTGGAGCTGGCTCGATCAGACTCTGCCTGCAACGAAACATACGCAACTGACACCGCCCTCACAACAAGCGGAAACGGACGACCTCGGTGAGTCAGTGAGGAAAAAGGCGGAAATAAACACGTCGAAGACAGCACTCAGAAAAAGGTAGGCTTTGTTTACTAAACTCTGGGCGAGGGGTGAGTTCAGCCCGAGGAGATAAGCAGGGCCGAGGAGCTGCGCTTTGACTGTTTAAAGTGAAACCGCGGCAGGGGCAAGAGGGGGCACCGCCCCCCCAAATAAATGTTTTGCCCTCTCAAATCAAAGTTTTAGAAGTTGAGAAAGCACATTTCAATAAACCTACAAAAGTAATATATAATAATTTGACAAAAGTAACTGCAGTACCGGAAAATCCGCCGAAAAACGGACAAGATACAGTATCTGCTTCCTCTCATTTCTCTGTCCCTCTGTTGTATGTTCACAGGCTGCAGGCCCGCACCAACACACGCACACACATGCACGTACGCACACACTAGTAATCATCTCATCAGCTGTCAGTGTGCAAACGAGCCCAGACGGAGTCTGACTGTCTCAGGTTTCAGCACGGAGCGGTGAGACTCTGCAGAAGCAGCGAAACTCTGCCAAATTCCTCTTAGTGACCGTCAGATAATTGATAAATAATAATTAACAACAACAACAATAACAAATGAAACAAAATTAACGTTAAATATAACATCTGTATTTGTTCAGTCCTTTCTCCTGTTAAGGGGCTGTTTCTCAGTCACAGGCACAGAGATGAGTGTCCACGTCCACTGCCTGTGACAGACTGAGGACAGATGACCTGTCTGACAGAGCCTGTACATAAAGCTGAGCTGTAAAGTGAAAGAAAAATAAACAGAAAAAAGTAAAGGGAAAAGTCATAAAAGTTCTGCCCTATTTGTTGTTTTGTTATATATTAGTTTAAGAAGTGTTTTTTATTATTTACCTTCAGTTTTGGAAATATTGACTAGTGTGTGAAGTCTTATTCTAAGTTCACATTTATTGGAGGATAGGTATTACTTAAAGAACTATAAAAAAAAAAAAAAGAAAAAAAGAAAACTCGAAATTTTCGAGAAAAAAAAAAGAAATTTTCGAGTTTATAAAGCCGCAAATTTGCAACTTTATAAACTTGTAAATTTGTGACTTTAGTAAGTCGTAAATTTGCGACAAATTTGCGACTTTAAAACTCATATTTCGGGTCAATTACTCATCAATTAAACAACGTAGTTTCAAACCCGACCCCTATTTTTAATCACTGTCATAAAGACTGTGAGCTACAACCTCATTTTCCTCCAAACGAGCCTTCCTCCGAGCCAGACAACTTCACTTGGGGCTCTAATTTCCTGGCGCAAACTCAGGGTGGCGCAGGGTGGCGCACCACGCACAGTGGTAATTTTGTCCGGTGCACCGCCGTGCACAGCCAATTTGGCAATTTGGTAGACCGGCTGCGCCGAGATGGGTGTGACGGCGCACCAGGGGGAGGTGTCGAAAGATTCAGCTTGGCGCAGTGACAATTTTGTGCCAAAAAACCCAGCGGAAGGTGCGCTGAAAGCCCACCAGCTCCAACCTGGTCTATTCTCGGCGCAGACGAGGCGCACTCGGGGCAGTGGCAGTTTGGCTGAGAGGCGCACAGTGCGCACACGTCACCAAAGACTCACAGGCAGGTGTCCAGAGTGTCAGGCACATTGTCAGGCAATAAACAATCACAGCAACCACTATTTGATGTAACCGTCTGAACCAGCACATACATTTGTATCTATATTAATTGTCCCGTCACATCTGATGTCAGATCAGAGACGTTTGTCATAACTAACGAGTTCACATCTCTCAGCCAACCACAAACAGCCACATCATCCGATACGGAGTATCCGGCTTCTCTCATCTCATGAAATTCAAAAGAAAAGAAAAAAGAGAGAGACGCTCGCTGAATAAATGTAAGTCACTCGGTGTCTTAAGGATTTACCTGTGATTGCCCATATTTCTCTGTTTTAATCTTTATTCTTAACATGATCTAAAGATGAGTATATTATTGCAAGGAGGATGAGGAGGAGATATATTTTCACCGAAGGTTCTGCTATTTGGCGATGACAGACCAGTAATGCAGGTGGATCACAAGCATGATGAATTGATTAGCCTGCTGCTGCGTTTAAATGTAATTATCACTTAATTTTGTACTCCTATTTATGGCAAAGGAACAGATTACATCTGTCGCATGAGGTGGTCCACACAGTGACGCGCATCGTGTCCTCCGATGCGCGGCCCCGTGGCCTCTGCGCTCTCCCAGTTACTGCAAAAGTGACAGCGGCTCTGACCTTCTTCTCCACCGAGGTCAAATTGTCACTGCGCCTCGCCCGCGGCGCATTTAAAGGCGAGGAGAGGCGTTCATTTGATTGGTGAAGATCACACTCGGCTGTGTTAAACCCACTCAAGTCTTATCTCCTCCCTCTCGGCCATTTGCACCGGTAGGAGAGACGGAGGCGTGGGTGCGCCTGCCTGCGCCAGACTGCGCCGTGTACGAAACTTGCAAAAAGCCCTGGACACACCCTGTTGGCGCGGCGCAAGCTCGGCGCAGGGCAGGTGCGCCGCGCCTGCGCCTGGTCTACGAAATTAGAGCCCTTGGTCTCAATATGCTGCCGGTGATGGCTCTGCAGCTTAGGGACCACCGGCAGGTTACCAAACTCAGCCTAATAATCACACATCCGTACAATATTTTATTTTTTAATATTGACGTATTTTTATTAATAGATAATGGCTATAAAAATAATCAAACATCTTCTCGAGTTTATACTACAGCTCTTACTTTAAAGAAATATGTTAATTTATATGAATTTTTTTTAAGATTGAAGTATGTTTATCAATAGGTAATGACTATAAAAACTGTAATAACTTAACTGTTGTTGACTGTAGTGCAACCAACTCAGCCTGGTGATCAGAAACCTCTTCTAGCTTATACTTTAGCTCGTATTTAAGAGAAATAGGTTTTAATGTAATTTATATGATTTTTTTATATATTGACGTATATATATATATGATCATCAGGCTTAGCAATTACCTATTTATAAAGATTCTTCACTATATAAAAACCTTATTAATTAAATATAAACCTATTTCTCTTAAATAAGAGCTGTAGAATAAACTTGAAGACGTGTGATCATCAGGCTTACTTTGGTGCCACTACATTCAACAATAATTAAGTGATTTCAGTTTTCATCGTGTGGATTTGCTGTTCATCATGAGACTGGGGTCCACATTCAAGATTTCCTGCTGCTTAACAGAAGGTTTTTTCTTGCCGCCATGATGGAGGGATTCATGATTGGCTATATGGATCCATGTTGGGTGCTGGATGTATATATTTGTATATATATGTATATGTGTACTTTATGTATGTATATATGTATCTATGCATATATGTGTATCCATAATATGAAGAGCTTTGTGCTCTATTGTAAAGTGTCTTGAGATAACACTTGTTATGAATTGGCGCTATACAAATAAAGATTGATTGACTGATTGATTTTTATAGTCATTACCTATTGATAAACATACTTCACTATTTAAAAATCATATGAATTAAATTTAAACATAGCCTATTTATCTTGAGTAAGATCTGTAGTATAAACTAGAAGATATGTTTGATCATCAGACTGGCTTTGGTGCCAATTCAGTCTACAACAGTACGGTTATTACAGTTTTTATAGTTATTACCGAAAAATGAATATACGCCAATATTATAAAATTAAATATGAATTACATTAAAAACTATTTCTCTTAAATAAGAGCTGTAGTAAAGTCGCAAATTTGTCGCAAATTTACGACTGACTAAAGTCACAAATTTACGCGTTTATAAAGTCGTAAATTTGAGACTTTATAAACTCGAATATTTCGGGTTTTTTTTTTTCGAAAATGTCGAGTTTATAAGTCTTAAATTTGCGACTTTATAAAGTAGTAAATTTGCGAGTTCACAAAGCCGTAAATTTGCGATTTTATGAACTCGAAAATTTCGATTTTTTTTCTCGAAAATTTTGAGTTTTCTTTTTTTTTTTCGTTTCTTGAAGTGGCCCTAAAACGCCGTCGTAGATAAGATCATCCAGTTCAGGTGAATGTTATGTTGCTGGTTGTAAAAATCTTGATAGTGAAAGCTAACCACCCATTCCATTAAGAAACAATGTTACCAATCAGACTGGTCTGATTGGTTAACAGGTCCACTCCGTGTTAACATAAAGTTAATGGTAATTAGTAATGTTTTCAACAACTCTTCATTCATTATTACAATAAAAAAAAAGCATATGACCTTTATAAAGTGAGACTCTTATGAAAAAGTCAAATATTGTCAAAATTCAGGGATTTTTCTCAAAGCAGAGAAAAAAGCTTGATGTGTTTTTTTTGTTTGTTTTTTTTGTCCATAACCATGAATCTTTCTCGGTCACATGATTCATGTCTTTGTGTTTTGGTGTTTCTCTTCCTGACAGATCATGACTGATGAGGAAGATAATCATCATCCTGTTCATCACTCTGAGCTGCTCAGTCTGTGGTCAGTCCCTCTGCTCTCTGTTCAGTTTCAGTTTTCATGTGAACGAACGGCACTAATGTGAATATTTCAGAGGAGAATTTAACACAGCTCTGTTCACATAAGGAGAAACATGATTTTACAATCAAATCACAGAATTACTAAGACCTCAAGAACAACATCCTGTAACTGTGACCCTTGGCTCTAATTTCCTGGCGCAACTCGGGGTGGCGCAGCCTGGCGCACCCCGCGCAGTGGTAATTTTGTCCGGCGCACCGCCATGCACAGCCAGTTTGGCAATTTGGTAGACCGGCTGCGCCGAGATGGGTGTGACGGCGCACCAGGGGGAGGTGTCGAAAGATTCAGCTTGGCGCAGTGACAATTTCGTGCCAAAAAACCCAGCGGAAGGTGCGCTGAAAGCCCACCAGCTCCAACCTGGTCTATTCTCGGCGCAAACGAGGCGCATTCGGGGCAGTGGTAATTTGGCTGACAGACACACAGTGCGCACACGTCACCAAAGACTCACAGGCAGGTGTCCAGAGTGTCAGGCACATTTCAGTGCAATAAACAATCACAGCAACCACTATTTAATGTAACCGTCTGAACCAGCACATACATTTGTATCTATATTAATTGTCCCGTCACATCTGATGTCAGATCAGAGACGTTTGTCATAACTAACGAGTTCACATCCCTCAGCCAACCACAAACAGCCACATCATCCGATACGGAGTATCCGGCTTCTCTCATCTCATGAAATTAAATAGAAAAGAAAAAAGAGAGAGATATATTTTCACCAAAGGTTCTGCTATTTGGCGATGACAGACCAGTAATGCAGGTGGATCACAAGCATGATGAATTGATTAGCCTGCTGCTGCGTTTAAATGTAATTATCACTTAAGTTTGTACTCCTATTTATGGCAAAGGAACAGATTACATCTGTCCCGCAGGTGGTCCACACAGTGACACGCATCGTGTCCTCCGATGCAAGGCTCGGTGGCCCCTGCGCTCTCCCACTTGCTGTAAAAGTGACAGCGGCTCTGACCTTCTTCTCCACCGAGGTCAAATTGTCACTGCGCCTCGCCCGCGGCGCATTTAAAGGTGAGGAGAGGCGTTCATTTGATTGGTGAAGATCACACTCGGCTGTGTTAAACCCACTCAAGTCTTATCTCCCCCCTCTCTGATACGTGAGCCGGTAGGAGAGACGGAGGCGTGGGTGCGCCTGCCTGCGCCAGACTGCGCCGTGAACGAAACTTGCAAAATGCCCTGGACACACCCTGTTGGCGCGGCGCAGGCTCGGCGCAGGGCAGGTGCGCCGCGCCTGCGCCTGGTCTACGAAATTAGAGCCCTCTATCTCTATATATATACTGTACATATACATACATACATACTTTTTCAGGTTAGCTGCAGGGGAGGGGCTCACATGTTTATTTCAGATATAAAAAGTTTTCTGTATTTTTCTTTACTTGTGCTTCTAGATTTGTCAAATAAATCAAATGCAGTAGATCAAAGTATGCTCAAGCACTACAAGATGCAGATAAAATTTTGTTTTATTTTTGTCAGCCTTTTTGTTGCTTTGAATGAGGTTGTTAGAGGTTAAAGTTTTCTCTTCTAATTATTAGACAAGTGCTCAAGTCCCTCCGATCCGAGTCCCAAGTTGATTTGAGTCACAGGTTATGTCAAGTCAAGTCCCTCACCATTGTTCCCCAGCCCACCTAAAAAAGCCCCCAGGTTTATATCTTGAAGAGAGAAAACTTATCTTCCTATGTCTAATGTCTAAAAAGAGCATGCAGACTAGCCTGCATGGACTAAACCAGCATAAAGCTGTTCATTTATCCATTACAGCATTACATGTCTGATCATTTAGACCGAGGTAGATGGGAAAGGCTACATTCCATTTAAGAAATGACATGTTTGATACAAAAAAAATGCATTTATTTGCAACATTTCATCTAAATTGCAGGCTCAAACTGACATTTCTTTAAAGTGTATTTTTTTAGAGGTAGCTACGTTAACAAAGGCAAACAAAGTTACAGTATGAATGAACAGTGCAAAGTGCCTCTGAAAACAGCACACAGCAAATACTTACATAAAAACAACATTTAACTGAAGAGATATCAGAATATTAAAAAAAAATAAGCACTCTAAAAAGAAATAAGAGCTTGCTATGCTGCTTTGGGATGGGGGGGCATGGTCCATCGTTCAGGATCATCTATATTAATCACTTTGTTTTTTTCACTCATCTATATGTCTATATTAATCATTTTTCATTTATTCATTCATCCATCTATCTTTCTTTCATCATTTTCTGTTCATTTTTTCATTCAACTATATATCTATCTATCTATCCAGTGGTGTAGTCCACTGCCGTCGCCGTCACACCCATCTCGGCGCAGCCGGTCCACCAAATTGCCAAATTGGCTGCGCACGGCAGTGCGCCTGACGAAATTACCACTGCGCGGGGTGCGCCAGGCTCCGCCACCCTGCGTTGCGCCAGGAAATTAGGGCCCCATGAGATGAGAGAAGCCGGATGCTCCGTATCGGATGATGAGGCTGTTTGTGGTTGGCTGAGAGATGTGAACTCGATAGTTATGACAAACGTCTCTGATCTGACATCAGATGTTATGGAACAATTAATATAGATACAAATGTATGTGCTGGTTCAGACGGTTACATCAAATAGTGGTTGCTGTGATTGTTTATTGCATTGAAATGTGCTTGACACTCTGGACACCTGCCTGTGAGGTTTTGGTGAGGTGTGCGCACTGTGCGCCTCTCAGCCAAATTACCACTGCCCCGAGTGCGCCTCGTCTGCGCCGAGAATAGCTGGCGGGCTTCAGCGCATCTTCCGCGCGGTTTTTTGGCACGCCAAGCTGAATCTGTCGACACCTCCCCCTGGTGCGCCGTCACACCCATCTCGGCGCAGCTGGTCTACCAAATTGCCAAATTGGCTGTGCACCGCGGTGCAACGGACAAAATTACCACTGCTCAGGGTGCGCCAGGCTGTGCCACCCTGCGCCACCCTGAGTTGCGCCAGGAAATTAGAGCCCCACATGTACATCGGATGAAAATCTCTCTTCTTCTTCAGCTTTTCCTTCCTTTCTCTGCTTTGTGTGAAAGCGTTAGTTAAATCAGTGAATGTTTCATTCATGTTCTGCGCTGTTTAACTGAAGGCAGCGTTTGTTTTGTTGAATGGTTTTACGTGAATAATCAGACTCTGTGCAGGAGAGAGAGGATGGCTTGCGCAGCATGCAGCGTAAATAGTCAGAGGACAGGTCGGAGAAGGGTCAGAGGAGGGGAGAAATGCATTTTGTATTTTAATGAATGTAATGAAATGACAGGACGCATTTGACTCTAGAATTGCATAAATTAGAGTACACTTTTTTATTTGATAAAAAGAATGCCTGTTAAACGCTGTTTTGATTAAAATAAAAATCAAATCATGTTTTTTTTTCTTTAAATCTGCACTTGAATTTATGGGTGGGGATCCTGTTGGCGAGGGTGTCTGTTGCGACGGACCCAAATGAACTGTAGGGGAAACACTGAAAATTATTTGTGCAAGTTAATGTTCTGTTTAAATGTTATAGAGTCAAGTAGTGCCTGTATTACACACACTGATCATCACTGTAACGGACGCGGATGTGTAGTAGGAACGTATGTGTGTAGCCACTCTGTCGTGTGTGGGACAATAATAGGTGACGGACCGAGTGTACTATGAATGGAGCATCAGTAAAGTGAATCTAAAAGGTAAGAGCTCCGTATGTCTCCTGCAGAGCATGTGAGCGGAGTGGAGCAGTGAGATTTCCTGCTCCTCGCTCACACAGCTGTTCTCGCACCCGCTCCGCCGCTCAGAGCGCATGCGTACCGCTCCGCTCAATACCGCTCTGACGCTCACTCAAATGTCTACCCGCTCCACTCAAATCACTCACCACTCACTCTACGAAAATACAGAAGCGGATTGCATTCACTGGATAAAAAAAATTAGACGATTGCAGGTGACCTGCACTGAGGTCTGAGAGCTTTTGCGCTGTCCGCGGTGCTGATCCGAGTTGTCAACATCCAGTTTCCGACAGAAAACAGTGTCTGTTTAATTACACGCAGATGCACTCTGTGTGAGACATGCTTCAGACTCTTGGTGTGAGCGGTACCGGAGCGAAATTGGAGCGGGATGGAGCGACAGATGAGGTGCTGCATGCTCCAGCTTTTTTTGAACAAAAAAAAAAAAAAAAAAAAACGCTCCGCTCCGCTCACATGTTCTGGTCTCTTGTCTGGCTCTTCATATAATGCCTGAGCATTGCATGTAACAATCACAGTGCCTGTGTGCTGCCAGCCTGTCAGTGCTTCTCGCTTACATGAAAAAATACGGAGCCTTTCCGAACCTGATAGAGAGCGCGGCACGCACACAGGCCGCTCTGATCAGACTAGAAAGATATGATATCCACGTGAATGAAAAACATATGCTACAATTTTTCTGAGTCATGTTGTCTCAAGTCAAGTCGAGTCTGGAGTCATAGGCTCCCTAGTCCGAGTCGAGTCCCAAGTCTTTTACCTGGCGAGTCCGAGTGAGTCGCAAGTCGTCAAATTAGCAACTGGAGGACTCGAGTCCGAGTCAGTCCAACTGTCTGCTAATTATTCCTGTGGAGTCTCATTGATGTAAAACCCTCACTGTTGCATCATTTGCATTTTGAACACGTGACTCATGAAGTTAATGTTTAAATATGTCGAACAAAACATGAGCTGAGCTTCAGCCCTGCCTCATGAAATGCCACAAACCCTTTGTGTGAACAGCAGCATCAGGATGTTTGTGAAACTGCTCTCTAAGTGTCATATAGACATCCTTGTTGCAGCAGTGTAGCTCACAGTCACCCACAGCCCACTCTCTGTTCCTCACTCTCTCCAGCCAATCAGGCTTCAATCGCCTCTCACTGTCCTTTTGCTTGAAGCTCCGCCTCTTTCTCCTCAAAGGATGCTGATTGGTCAGTGCCTCTGCAGACCCAGCTCATTTGTTCCAGCATTAAGCTTTGTAAGATGGATCTGCCTGGTTATAGACATTGAATTAGATGGATCCAGCTGTACTGCAAAGTTAGACTAAGCTTGCACTGTCTGGCTAAAAGGTTAAAAATGCATCTGGTGTGTAAAGATCCATGTTCTGCAGAAAGAGACTTCAGGGTGACTTTGGTTTCTTCTCTGTCAACAGAACCATTTGAGGTCAGATGTGCTCAGAGCTTCTATCAGGGCTTCAAGAACGAGAACATCTCACTGGAGTGGACGTTCACCAACAGCTCTTTGGATTCTCTTCAGATCTCCTGTTATGTGTTAATTGGTCATAATCCCTCAGTCCTGTTAGAGTATGTTAAAGGATTTGAGATTCCTCAGCATGGTCTCTTTAAAGGACGAGTTCAGTTGGACAAAGACCTCCTCAGAGAGGGAAGAATCAGACTTCATGTGTCCTCCCTCAGGACTGAAGACTTTGGTCTTTACAGCTGTGAAGTCAAAACAAGTGAAGGATCAGGCTGGGCTTCATGCCACCTCAATGTTACAGGTAAATTATATCAACTGAGGGGATAAGAAAGTATCAACACACCAACAGATCTCAATATTCAGCTGCACAGTCCTGTCAATATTGACATTTATGAGTTCAAGGTCTATGCAAACAGGCAGACACTAGTTGGCAGCACACATTCAGCTATTTGACTTTCCACTGGTCACTGGACTAAGAGGATATTCTCAAATTAGGACTTACAACGTGGTGTTAGATGTCAAAGTGTTGTAGCATTAAGCTGGAGATATACTTGCTGTTAACAATGCGTATGTATGATGGCCGCCGTGTGTCCCCTGCAACAATTCAGCGCATCGGTTGTGCATTATGTCCAGAATTAACTCAAAGCAGATCCACACGTCACCAGTAGGAACAGTATTTTAGCATGTTATTCTGACGTGTCCACTTTTTGTTTCTGGGTGTTATGTGTCACTTCTTTGTCCAAAACTCGATTGAATGGACAGGACGTTAAAAGAATAACTTCAATGGGAAACTTATTTGAATTTATAATAAAAATTGACTGTTTTAGACACTGGGTCCTATGAGTCACTTTTTTTAGAGACGGCTTTGTGTGAACTGTCAGTAAAAACATGTTGAGTGTCCTCAGGTGTGAGAAAGTCCTACAGTTTAAGGCCCAGCAGCACCATCTACTGGCAGGAGGCACATACTCAGGCTGAAAAAGTCTGAGTGGCCTGGGTTCACAGTTGTTGCTATGCCTGCCTCTAATGCTGTCTAATTTAGGGGCTTCGATTTCTGGCCCCGTCCGCTGCTATGGCATGAGAAAAAAACGCCGTCAGATGGATCTAAATTGCTCAAAAACGGCTCCGAGCTCTGCCAAAATTGTCTGGGTGAGTCTACGAGCGTATTTAATCCTAAAAATAAGGTCCAGGTGTCAAAAAACCGAACTTAACCTTTAATAACATGCTGTGCAATTTTTGTAATACATTTTATTTCCTTTCTTTGTTTTCAGACCACACATACACACACACACACAAACACACACTCCTATATTTGTACAATGATGTAAAGTCCAACAATCTCCATCAAAGAAAGACAAATGAGATCTCTCTCTCCAAGTGCTTTGATTCTCTAACTGGAATCATAGTCCATAATCCAGCGCCTCAATCAGCAATCCCTCTACTGAGGCTCACCCTCAAACATCAGGTTTTCTTTACACAGTTTTTTAAGTCTCATCACTGTGACAGCCATGATTTTTGATTTTCAGTGAGTGCACTCCACAGGCCTCTACATGTGACTCAGAGACTGATCTTTTGTCTGAGCCAGGCTGTGCAGGACTAACAGGTCTGTTCTTCTCTTCACAGCAGAACTCCAGACTACACCTGAGACCAAGACTGAGACTGAACCAGAACCTGAGGACAGAAAACCAGGGATCGGAGTATGGATCAACCTCATCTTAGGACTGTCAGCACTTTTGATTTGTGTTTTTGGTATTATATTTCTTCGCCACCGCTATGTAAGAAGACCAATACCTTTTTACTGTTACAGAGCAGAGTCTGAAAGTAGCAATGCAGATAGAATTACACATAAAGCTGGACATGAGGAAGTTTGTTTGCACCAAACAGATGGGACATGTCAGATATAAGTCACAGCTCTCAAAGAAACTGTTGATTATCTAAATATCCATTCACATGGACATCATGTCCCAACTGAACACGAGCATCAGACACTGAAGCTCATTGACCAGGAAACTTCCTGTTCACACTGCAGCCATTAAATACTCAACTGACCCTCTGTTGGCTCTCCAAACCAATCACAGAGCCCCCAGCTGTCATTTTGCGAGAGGCTTGTGCTCTTGACCAGAAATATCGGTATCGGCGATAATGAATTAAATATATCGGCATATCGGATATCGGCAAAAATCCAATGTCCTAGTAAAATCCACACACTGTTATTTATTGTAAAGTCAGCTCCTCAGGCTGATGTGTTTGTGGTTACCTTTAGGATCTCCATTTTACTCTTGTTTGTTTTGTTACACGTGCAGGCTGGCAGAGGGTATTTTATTTGTGTATTATATTCTTTTTTTAAATTGATGATATACTTTCTATATCTTTTACAGCTCAACTAGAGACAAAAGTTGGAAATTAGCATTAATCTTTATGTTCAGCACATCAGCTCTGTGTCTTTTTCTTAAACTGTGTTCAATGGAAATAAAAAAGATTTTAATTCAATACAAAATGACTCCAACTTTGGAAAAAGGGAAAAATATCATTTGTCCACATTTTACTGAGGCTGCACACAACCAGTGAACTACTATGACCTTGTGGGGGCGTCTTTGACCTTCACTTTACAATAACCGTCCCAGGTTGACATCAGAAACACACACCAACATAGACACACATGCACATGTGCACACGCTCTGATGGTGTTTTTACACAAGCACACAAATGATTTGATTTGGTTCTTGAGTAAAAACACAGAAAGCAACAATGTCAGCCAGACATTATTTGTGGGCTGCACGTCCATGATGAGAATCTCCTGTTCCTCCTCATCCCAAAGAAACCAGTGTGAGATGATCTGAGCTTTGAGACATGGAGCTGCTGGAGGTCCATCAGAAGATCATGGAGGGATGGACATGGTCAGCAACAACACCAGAACCACGCTCAAGTGGACCTTTGGGATGTGCTGGAGCAGGAGATTCTCATCATGGATGTTCAGCTGACAAATGTGCAGCAGCTGTGTGATGCTGTCATGGAGATGTGGACCAACATCTCTGAGGGATGTTTCAGCTCCTTCATGAATCTGTGACACCAAGAATTAAAGCAGCTCTGAAGGCAAAGGGCTCCAACCTGGGACCAGCAAGGTGTGCCTAATAAAGTGGCCGCTTAATGTAGTTAACTTCACTTTCACCACCTCTGACAAAGCTGACTCCACACTTTCTCTGTTCCCATGAGTGAACACATCAATTCCTCAAAGTCAGGTGACAAACGGAAGTGGGCGGGGCGTTTCTGTGGGTCAAAATGGAGTCCAGAGTCTGTTTGTCTTCTCCTCTGCTGTCTCTCATGTGAAGATCATGTGGTGAAGATTTGAGACATCAGACATTTTTGCTGAGACCAAAACTGAACACAAACGAGGTGAGGAAGCTTCTGTTGGATTCAAGTTGGACAGAGCTGTGATCAGGTGATTGTTGCTCTTCCTGATTAAACATGGAGGTCAAATATGAAGTCCTCACTGAGGTCCTCTTTTCCATGTCACCAAATTTTGATCAAACAGGTCAGTAAGTGTTGAATAAAAGCTTAAAACTTTATAACATTAACAGCAGGGAGCCACCAAAGCAGAGCTCCTGTGGGTGCAGGGCTCAAAGTCTGAGCTGTTACTTCCTGTTTGTGGTTGTAATGTCATCTTGTGACGAATTATGGGGTGATTTCAGGTGAACTGGGACAATTTATTATATTTTCTTAATTTCCATCTTCTATGAGCTTTAAAATCTGCCATATGATACATCTTTGTAATCGTGAAGATGTTTTCTACCTGTTTTAGGAGAAAGTAAAGTTTCATCAGGCTGCTTATTGGAGAGGCTTCAACTTAAAATATCAGTGGTTTTTTTTTCTGGAAATGTTTGGTTGACTGGGACGAGAACTTTATTCCCAATAATGGCTGCTGTGATTATTTACTCTTTAATATATTTAAGGGATGGGCAACCTCCACCACCCAGAGGGCCACATTAATGTTATTTCCATGGTTGGAGGGCCACAATACAAACTGCAACTGATTTATTCATATTTATATACTCATAAACAAAAGGGACACACTGTGAAAACAAACTACACCAATATTCAGATTTAAGTTAAAATGCAAATACAAAGTATTAATTAAAAGAGTTAAACATAAAAACGCAAATTAAAACTACTTTTTAGTTGATAAATGCAATATTTATGTTTTCCCCAATAAATTTGACTTGTGTCTTTTTTTATTTATTCAAAAACATTAAAAATATAAGATTTATAAAGAAACAAGATGCCAATTACATCACAAGTTTATGTAAAGTATTACATATATACTAATAATTAAAGACTATGACAGAAATATTTAGGTTTTTAATATTTTTTATGCCTTTATTTTCATGTTTACAATGAATAAGTATTTAAAATTAAGTTGAGATCTGCTCAACTCCACATGATTGGCTTTTGCCTGTTTTGTTTTCCATAACTTGGTGGTACCTTGTTTATGAAGGCGAGGTCGTCATAACAAAGCTTGAAACGTTGCTAAACCATGAGCACAGTCTTTCTGAACACGCCCTCTTAACCAAACGTGTCTCTGTCCACAGCAGAGGACTGACCTTTCTGTTGTTCTTTTGTCTCACAGGAAGAGATGATCCACTTGATCCTGCTGCTGCTCAGCCTGACCTTCTGTGGTGAGCTACTCTTCACTTTATCACATCAAAAACAGTTAAAGCACCATGCTGTTGATTCAGTTTTCTCTTCACTGTGCACATGGAGACATGAAGCCTTGCCGTTGCTCCTCTGTCCCACAGAGACGTTGGAGGTGAAGGCGGTTCAGCCTCTCTATGAAGCAAAGGAGAACCAGGACGTCACTCTGGAGTGGACGTTCAGGACTGAAGCTGACAGCTCCCCCGACTCTCTCTCCATCAGCTGCTACATGACAAAGGATCACAAACCCTCAATCCTGTTAGAAATGTTTCACGGAGAAGAGATCGTCAAGTTTAAGCTCGGCCAGTTTGCAGGACGAGTCAAGTTTGACAAAGACGTCCTCAAAGAGGGACGAATCAGACTTCATGTGTCCTCCCTCAGGACTGAAGACTCGGGTCAGTTTGTGTGTGATGTGAGGTCCAAGTCTGCGTATGGATCAGATAAATGCAGCGTCTTTGTGACTGGTAGGTGAACTCAGCTGACTTCATCAGCACACTCATCTTTTTGATGAAGAAACCCCTGAGAGGGAGGATTTAGAGGAGATGATCTGCAGATTATTTATATTTTCTATCATAAATCAGTTCAGATTGTGTTTTTAAAAAGAGCAGTAAGTTTCCCTCTACCTCAGTCAGAAGTTCTGGATACTTTAATCAGGGCCAGAGCTCCAGCCTCAGAGGGAGGATCCAGACTGTATTCATTGGAGGATTATTTTTCTGTCCAGTTAAGGCATTTTTGGCTCCTTGAGATGAAAAAATTAAGATTTTTGAACAGGTGAAATGTGCAAATGGCTCCATGACACTCTAGAAAGCTTTTAAGATGCAGCCCCTTCACTGGGTTTGAACCACACGCCTGAAACTCAAACACAGGAGTGTTACAGAGAGACAAAAAGTCTCAGAAATGCTCATGCAGTGAGCTGCGTACAGGTAAAGCTCCAGTTTGTTTCTGTAAAGGCATGTTTGAGCGGTTTGGTTTAGTTTATTTGATCAGTGTTGGTGCTGCAGCTCACTGGTCCAGTAAACGTGTTTCCCCTTCAGGTGCATCACCCCCTGTGACACACCTACGACCTATAGGCATTTCCTGACAACAGCTGATGTTGGTTTATTACAGAAACTCATTCATTCCTTCTCTGTCATCACCAGAGAGATGTTTTTGTGTCCATGATGATCAGTCCTGTTCTTCTCTGCTCTTCTCTTTTCAGCAGCTCGACATGAACTCTGAGATCAATCCTGCAGAACGGCTGAAGGACTTTTGTGGACGGATTTTTTCAGACCAGATTATCAGATTTTAAAGATTTCAGTGTTTTAAAGGTTCTGTTTTAATCTTGTTCACCTCTTTAATTGTTGTGTGAATTATTATCTACAAATAAACATTCATCACCTGTGTGTGTGAGGTTTTTTTGTACAACAGCTGGAGTGTATAAATTATCATATTTTTGCACATGTAAATGTTTAAATCAGATAATAATGATACAGAAAATATATTTTCTACTCTCTGAGTCACATTATCGTATTAGCACACTGTATTTGACCAATACAGTGTATGTATATAGATTTTCACTTTGCTATAGTAAGAATTAAATTACTAAAACTTAATTTTAAAGTTATTTTGCACTTATTTTTTGTTAGCTTTCAATTCCAAAATATGACCAAACCCTGACGGAGGTCTGCTAATGATATATAAAATATCAAGAAGCCTTTTAACCTAGTAATTATTCAGTTTTAAGTATTGCTAGCTTGATAATAGCACTAAATTTATAACTTTGATATTGTGGCAACAGTAGTAAATGGAAGTTATGATTGTTTGACAGATGTTAATCACAGTCAATCGCAAAGAACAAATTAAAATGAAAGAAAATATACCAGAGGAAAAGCTACACACAAAAATCCAAACAGTACACTTCCAGTAATATCCCCATTTTACGTGACATACCAAATGTGAAAGCAGGGTCGATCATTTATTATGCGGTGTATTCCTTGACAAACAGTTTATTGTACTGAAATTCTCCCAAACACTGAAGAATCAAATAGAGTTGTGACCCCCTGTCATGACCCTCAGGGTCATAGGAGAAGGAGGTACAAACAGCATCATCTCTGTCATAAATCATTTGTGAATCCAAACAAAAGCTCCTCCATTTCATGTCAAAACAGCAAAATCACTGATTTAACATCACCGCCTTGAGAAAGTAAAGGGTTAAATCCATCAGAGGGAACCATTTCGTTCATCACAATGACTTCTTTATACTGTTTCTAAAATGGAGATATTGACCTGAAGTGACTCTTCAGTTATTTCCTCCCTCACGGAGTCACATGATCAGGGCAGTCTGCGGTCTTCTTGTCAAAGTGAAAGTAAACTCTCCCTCACCCTGAATTACTAAAGTGAATGTATTTATCATATTATTTATCCCACTGTCACCTTCACTTTATGATTTCATCAGTGTTGGATGAGTTTGGAGACTCTTCCTGCATTATAAGTCTCTTTACTTAGTCTCATTGTGCTCAACCTGAAGAGACAGCGCGAGAGACGAGGCTGGGAAGTTCGTGAACGAATCGCTTCAAATAGCCTACTCTATTACATCAACCACAGAAGGCGATTCTTTCCTTTAAACCCTCTTTGTGTTGTTTAGGAATACGCCACAGAATAAATTATCAATCCTGCTTTCAGATTTGATGTGTCACATCATGTAAAATGGGGATATTACCGGAAGTGTACTGTCTAGATTGATCATTTACCCAAGTTACTGTACTTAAATTGCTTTTTGTGCATAGCTTTTAATTTAAATTTATTCTTTGTGATGGATTGGATTTAGGATTTGTGATAACAAATGGAAATTGCAGGAGAAGAAAAATCCAAATGCTTAAAGCTATGGTCTACGATCTGAAAACCAGTTCGGCTGTTAAGACAGATTTGAAAAACGCAGCCTGTCCCCCCTTCACTCACCCCTCCCCTCCGTGTTCCAAGATCCCGCCCCCCAGCTCGTGTCGCCTCCTAACAACACGCCCCCTCCGATAGAGCACGAAGCCGGCCGGCAGAAAATATAAGCAGCAACAACAACTTGAGATTGCTCATAGCTGAAAGTAACAAACACGACAGTCATCCCCCTTGTAACACACAGTGGTAGCAATTTCAATTGGACCGGCGGCGCCACTGTTAGCCGATCAGGATTTACCTTTCTCGGCATGTCTTCACCAGCTCAGTTTACAATGCTAACGATGCGTGGCTAACTTATGCTAATGCTGTGCAGCTAGCTGCTCACCAGTACAGGGAGGTAGTGGGGAGGAGGCGGGACCATGGGCTGGACGGTGCAGAGCAGGGGAGACAGGGGATTGGATGGACTCACGGACCAATCCGAACCACGGGGAACGGCGGTTCGGATTGGTAAACTATTATGCCGCTTTGCAGCGGATATACTGAATGGATTTTTTAAATTCTTTTTGGTCTTCATATTGTGTAGATCGGACCATAGGACCATAACGGCCTTATAAACGGTGTTATTAAGATGTACCAAGCTTCCAAATCGTAGACCATAGCTTTAACCAATCATAATTTGCATTTACTAGTGTTGCAAAAATATCAAAATTACAACTTTAATACCATTATACTAAGCTTAGTATCAAAATAAAACAGAAGTAACACTTCAAACTGATTTAGTACTGAGTTTTTTTTTCCTTTTAAACAAAGTACTTTTTGGTTTGACTCAGATCAATTTGTGCAGTGCTACTTTTACTTCACTTGATTTAAATTTTTCTTACAGCAACATATTTTTACTTGAGTGCATTGTTATTATTATTTTAACTCTTAATAAGTTGCTTTTCACTCTTAAACAAACCCAGAACACGACTCTTATTTCGAGGCTGAGCCAAATGATTCAGATCACTCAAACGGGCCGGACTTGTTATTGCGCAACAGCTGGCTTGACTCACCGGGGAAATTTGACATGAGAGTTGAAGATGAGTTCAGATGGTGGGAATGAGAAGTCCGTCCGCCTTCGAGGGTGAGCACAAACAAGGTAAAGATCGTTTTTATGCAGATTTATCAATGTTTGCTGTCGGAGGGATTCAGCGTGATGAGGATTTTATAACACTTCATTGACAAATAGAATACAGGGGAGCACCGTGGTGTAGTATTTCACGTGGTGGAGGAATTTCCGGCATTTATTTCGGTGATAGCTAAACCGGCTTTAGGACAACAAGGGAACAAAACAGAGGAGAGGAATATCTGAATATCTGGAGGATTTACAGTCTTACATCTCTAACTCTATACTCTGTGTTGGTTCTAAAGTCTGTTGGCATGCGATATAGGAATTGCAGAGATATTCTTCAGTGTACTTGCAGGAAAATCTGGTTGTTTTAATCAAGATTATGATAAATTATATTCCCAAACGGTGTATAAAATCCCTGTTGATGACCAAACTCCAGGTTTATTCCTATTTATTCACATAAATTCCTGTGGAAAGTTTCCAACTTTGAAAATTCTTGTCATCTTTCAGCCCTACTTTCAGCACAAATTCCAGAGAGTGGAAAAATCGACTCTCAGAAGCATTTAAGCAGCACAGCACCAAACAGGAAACTGCTGGATCTTCTCTGCAGTCATGATAGTAAATAGAGGGCTGGGGGAGGGGATACTTCAGCTGTGTGTCAGGCATGTTTCAGGGTAATGTCTGGGTGGAAGGTCCTGCTGTTTGTGTTAATGTGCCGGGTAATTTCAGGATCATTTCCGTTTTTTTTCTGTGAATGTGGTAAACAGGTCGTGAATTATATGGGTGGAAGTTTGGTAGTCTCCGGGGAAAGGTTGTACGAGGATGTCTCTTGCTCCACTTTTTTTTACTCCTACAAACCTGACATTTCCTAGTTTTGGTGAGCCTATGTTACCTGTGGCTTCAGTTTCCCGGTCTTTGCTAACTTAAGTTGATGGACTTCATGATTCAACATGCACACTATATTGCCAAAAGTATTCTCTCACCTGCCTTGACTCGCATATGAATTTAAGAGACATCCCATTCCTAATCCGTAGGGTTCAATATGACGCTGGTCCACCCTTTGCAGCTATAACAGCTTCAGCTCTTGTGGGAAGGCTGTCAACAAGGTTTAGGAGTGTGTTTATGGGAATTTTTGACCATTCTTCCAGAAGCACATTTGTGAGGTCACACACTGATGTTGGACGAGAAGGCCTGGCTCTCAGTCTCCGCTCTAGTTCATCCCAAAGGTGTTCTATCGGGTTGAGGTCAGGACTCTGTGCAGGCCAGTCAAGTTCATCCACACCAGACTCTGTCCTCCATGTCTTTATGGACCTTGCTTTGTGCACTAGTGCACAGTCATGTTGGAAGAGGAAGGGGCCAGCTCCAAACTGTTCCCACAAAGTTGGGAGCATGGAATTGTCCAAAATGTCTTGGTATGCTGAAGCATTCAGAGTTCCTTTCACTGGAACTAAGGGGCCAAGCCCAGCTCCTGAAAAACAACCCAACACCATAATCCCCCCTCCACCAAACTTTACACTTGGCACAATGCAGTCCAACAAGTCTGGTTCTCCTGGCAACCGCCAAACCCAGACTCGTCCATCAGATTGCCAGATGAAGAAGCGCGATTCGTCACTCCAGAGAACGCATCTCCACTGCTCTAGAGTCCAGTGGCGGCGTGCTTTACACCACTGCATCCGACGCTTTGCATTGCACTTGGTGATGTATGGCTTGGATGCAGCTGCTCGGCCATGGAAACCCATTCCATGAAGCTCTCTGTGCACTGTTCTTGAGCTAATCTGAAGGCCACATGAAGTTTGGAGGTCTGTAGCGATTGACTGCAGAAAGTTGGCGACCTCTTCACACTATGCGCCTCAGCATCCACTGACCCCGCTCCATCAGTTTACGTGACCTACCACTTCGTGGCTGAGTTGCTGTCGTTCCTAAACACTTCCACGTTCTTATAATACAGCTGACAGTTGACGGTGGAATATTTAGGAGTGAGGAAATTTCACGACTGGATTTGTTGCACAGGTGGCATCCTATCACAGCTCCACGCTGGAATTCACTGAGCTCCTGATAGCGACCCATTCTTTCACAAATGTTTGTAAAAGCAGTCTGCATGCCTAGGTGCTTGATTTTATACACCTGTGGCCATGGAAGTGACTGGAACACCTGATTCTGATTATTTGGATGGGTGAGTGAATACGTTTGGCAATATAGTGTATATTCAGTCTTCTTCATTGTAACAAGTTATTATTTTAGTTATTGTTGCCCTTCTATTATCTCCAAACATTTTCCTCTGACCTCTGGTATTAACAAGGCATTTCACCTTCAGAGCTGCTGCCATCTATATATTTTCTCTTTTTCAGACCATTCTCTGAAAACCATAGAGTTGGTTATGTGAGAAAATCCCAGTAGATCAGCAGTTTGTGAAATACCCACTGAAATCGCCTTTTCTTCTCTGGCCTGATGTTCAGTTTGAACTTAAGCAGGTCCACATTTAGGCCCCCTCCACGCACTTGAAAGTTTTTCAGACCTTCTCTGGAAAGACTGCATCATTTCAAGAAACCACAAAATGGAGACAAAATGCTGAAAACTCTGTAGTATATCTGATTCCCCTCCCCAACAGGATGGTTTCAACCACTTTTATCCCGTTACTTTAGATGAACTTATTATTACATTATATAATTATTGTATCGATTTTTATCGTTAAGGAACCCAGATACTTTTTTTATGGATAAGGCGTGGGATTAAATAAGATTACTTCTTCCCACTCCTTTTTGGATATGTAACGCATAGTTTTCTTTTCATATTTTGACAGTTTTGTATTGCATTGTTACGTTTGTCTACTCTCGTGGGATAACTGCTTGTCTGAGATCAATTTGTGGAGGTCAAGTTAGGTTTTGCAACTAAATTCCAACAAGACTGAAATCATTTTAATTTGACCATGGCACATGACTGAAGAATTTCTGCCCTTGGCTAACTCATTAGCATGGCAGGTCAAAACAGCTGCCAAAAACCTGCAGTCTGATTTGACAGTGAGCTAAATTTGGAGCAGCTCACAGCAGCTTGTACAGTCTTGTTTTTATCATCTTAGAAATATTTTAAAAATTTGATCTATTCTAACGTTTAATGATGCAGAGACAATTTTACATGCTTGTATCTCATCACACCTCGACTGTTGTAACAGCCTTTTTACCTGCCTGATCTCCTGACAGTGCAGAACTTTTAACCAAAGCTAGAAAATATGACCATGTTACTCCTGTTTCAGGGTCTTTACACCAGCCCCTTTGGGTTTTAGAACTGATTTTAAGATTTAGCATCACTTTTAAAGCCTTTCCAGGCCACATCTCTGACCTGTAAATACCAGCTCATACACTGAGGTCCTCAGGTAGAGGTCTTCTGGTGTTTCCTCACACCAGACTAGAACCTAAGGCCTGGTGCACACATTAATATTTTTGACATCTTAACTGATGCTTAAACAGTGAGAGAGCCGCACATGAAGACAGATAATGTCAGATTTATCAGTTTTTTTTCTGACACTTATGATGACTCTTAACATGCCTCACACCACAGGATGATCAGGTGAGATCATCTTTAGGACCTCCACATGATCAGGCCTTTGCTGAGTTTGAGCATACGTGGATGTCCAAGCTGAAGTCATGTTGTTTGTACCCTGCTTAAAGGGGACAGGGCATTCACCACTTCCGACATGTTTTAATGAGAGTTTGTTTTATGAAATGGCTCATGCTTTGTAGCGCAGTAGCACTCGCCTACTACATGATCTGACTGGCCCATGGGAAGATCGTCCAATTATCTGCAAGATATGCTTTTAAAGGTTCTGTTCATTCCCAGACACTTTCCATGGGCTCTTTGCCAGATGGACCAGTGAAGTATATTGGAGATCCATCTGGTGTGCCAGGTTATCACTGATGTGCACCTCAAGAACCTGGTGCTGCTCACCCTTTCCACAGCAGGACCTTTGATAGTGAGTGGGGGTGCTGCCTGTCCTGAAGTTGATGACAATTCTTGGTGTTTCCCACATTTACATCAGTGATGCTGTAGGGCCACAACAAGTTCCCTTAATAATGCAGAAAATGCTGAATAATCCACTGAAGGATGAACGTATGTTTAAACAAATCAAACTCAAATCTGAACCCTTTTCTGGACCTGAAGTCCAGCACCAGTGTCCTCAGACCGCACCAGGCCTCTGGCGCCCTCTTGTGACTAAAAGACTTCACTGCAGCTTAATGACAGTATTTTATATTAGTGAGAAAATAAAGGAGCTGGAGAAGAGTGGAGTGTACTTTCTGTCACTAAGCCGTCTCTGCTCACATCAGACTGAACTTCAGTGTGTTTGTGTCTCCTCAGCTCAGTCTCCTCCATCAGGGAGAAGATGATCCTCCTGATCCTGCTGATCATCACTCTGAACTTGGGAGTGCACCATGAAGCCATAATAAAAGGTGATCCTGCTCTGAAAGTCTTAATACTCATTTCACAGTAACTGCAGCATGTTAGCAGAAGCTAACTAAGTCACCCTGGAAATAACTAATGCTGCTAATCCTAGTTTTTGAGTCAACTTTTGGGTCAGCGCCACAAAATGAAATGTTGTTCTGAAACAGTTTGAGCCACTCTGGTCAAAATGTGACTTTTCCCTCTATGATAGTCACAAATCAAATCATGACCAGGCCAAAATAACAAAACACAAACAACAAAATGCACAACTGCTTGCACTTAGATAATCATCCAATCACATGACTGCAACTTAATGCATTTAGGCATGAGGCTATCGTCTAATAACCAGAAAATCAAACCCAAGCATCAGAATGGAGATCTGAATTGGTGCCACCGTTGCTTTACAGTCTACACACTTTTACTAGAATCTAAGATTAAGAAGAAATTAAATTATATTGTAAAGTCTGTACCTTGAGAGCAACGTGAACCAAAATCAAGCTCTTTAATGTGTTTACATACCCGGTCAGTAAACCTGGTTCTGACTCTGATTCTGGATGTCAAAAAGGATGTGGCCCCTAATTGACTGGAAAGAGATTGAAATTTTAACAAGACATCATGTTCCTCCTCTTCTCTTTGTTAGGAGGGACTTTTGAAGTATACGTGACTCAGCCCGTCAACGAGGCCGAGATGAACAAGAGCGTCACCCTGGAATGGACGTTCACGACTGACACAGACAGCTCGTTGGACAATATTGATGTCTTTTGTTACATGAACAGGAGTAACAAAGACTTCGGTCTATTTCGTCTTGATGAGGGGATGGAGGTCCCCAAGGACCAAGACAAACATTTTGCAGGACGAGTTCACTGTGACAGAGATGCCCTGAAAGAGGGACTGCTCAGACTTAACATATCCTCACTCAGGGTGGACGACTCGGGCTGGTACATCTGTGAAGTGATGACAAATGATGGTGCAGGTGTTGGCACATGCCATCTCAGCGTGACAGGTGAGTTACCGCAGTAAGAGTCTTACGAGTTAAATAAGATTAACTGAAGATTCTTGATAAATAATCTAAATATCATGAACAATACCTGCCCAAATAACAGATTTGCTCTCTTTTCAGCACCAGAGGTTAGGCACAAAACGGAGAGTAAACTTGAGGCTGAACTCAAGGACAGATCTGTGACTGCATCTGTGACTGAGCCCGTCGAGACAAACACAGGAAATCTGGGATGGAGTATTTTCTACTGTTCAGTGTTGTTGGTAGCAGCTGTGCTCTGTCTTTGGTACTTTAAATCTCCTAGCTCTGCTGCAAAAACTGTCCCAAAATCTAAAGCTAAAACTGATCCTGTCATAGTGATGTTTAAGAACCCATAACCCGCTTCTTTTGAGCTGTATAGTTTATGCTCTTCAGTGCGTTTCATGTCTCCTCTGGATGGAAGATGACTATGAACTTACCAGTGTGACATTCTAACACTGTTTCTTTATCAGCTTAAGCTCATTGGCCGCAGCATAGCAGAGACTGTAGAATGATTACAGAGTCATTGACAACACGGCACCAAGCAGGGCTACCTTTGATTACCCTCGAGTCTTGATGGACATCTGTGTGCCAAATCTAGTGTTAATTCTTCAGACAAGATCTACATTTCTGAAAAAATTGATGTGAATCCCTTTATGGGTTCTTGAGATATGGTGGTTTTTCAAGACTCCAAGACTTTAAACTCAAAACTACGACCTCCAAAATTAAATCAGTATGCCCTCCAATCTAAGGTTTAATAAAAATCCACAAAAACATAATGTCTCTGGCCCTGGCGGTCATGGAGATGGAGATATATAAAATGATGAGTAGTAAGATTTTGTGGGTTTTTGACAATATTTCAGAACTTGCCTTGGCCGATCCCGATATTGATCCTGCCATATAGAAATGACTGTGAATAGGTTATTTTGGATTACCCTGGATTACATCCAAAATTCATATTTTAAGCACTAAAAACACTAATTTACTTATCTGTTGACATACTATCAGCTCCTTTTGGGAGCTTATGTTATCAGTTTAAAATACACATGCAAAAATTATCCAAACTTAATGCAAATATATAAAGATAAAATATCTGCAGTAATTAAAAAAAAATAAAACTGGGTTTACACGGAGTGCCGTCATGAGTAGAGAAATTTTATTTACATATATGTGTACAGGCAGCTAACATGTAATCTGAGCTGTGAGGTTTGATATTTCATGTGGAGGCACAATAAGAACTGAGTCACTTGTTTACCAGCCTCTGCTGCACCCTTTTGCACTTGACTGCTGCTCCAAATATTTGTCCTATGATATATATGTTTGTTCTATTTTTTTCATCTTTAGTTTTAATCTTTACATCGTCATCCATTTCGTTGTTTTTTGCTGATTTTGCTTGACCTGTTGCTTAAACAGTGTTCTGCTGAGTTTGTGTTACTATGAACTCTGTTCAGCTTTTATAATTGTTGTTTTATCAGGCATTAATGAAAAATACCTCTAGAGTTCGTAGAGGACCAAAGGCTTGGTTATGGGCTGTGGCAGCTCTGTGTAACTCAAACGAAGCCTAGCTTTAACATCAGATCTTACATTAGATGGAGTTTAGAAAGCCTCCATGAGATAATGAATTTGGGATGTGCAATGACGGTTAAAATTGCAAAATGTTTTATAAGTAAATTAATATATGAAACATGCACAAAAGCTTTAACTTAATGCTCTAGCTCAGTGGTCCTTCACCTTTTTTGCCCAGTATTTGACAACTAATAATGCAGTATAGTCGCAGACGGGTCTTTGGGGGCCGACCATCAACAACAATAACACGAGGGAACCAAGGGCTTGCTTTAAACCCCCAAAAGTGAGACATTCATGAGGACTCACTCCGTTTTCATCAGCTGATGAACAATGAAAGTTAGGAACACTATCAGCTGCCTGTCACCAGTTGACATGTTAACTAATTAAACCACTACACCTCCTCAGCTGTAACCTGGTGAATGAATAAAAACAGTGTTCCTGCTTGAACCTACACGATAAGCTTCATATTCAACTGTTACTTTGTCCTGAGATATGGAGGGTTTCATTTCTATCCAGGTAGCACTGTAAAAATCAGAAAATACTGTTTACTGATTGGACTGCTGGAGTTAAAATGTCATATGTGACAATTCTGTGCTAGACTGTTTATACCCATTTAATCAAACAAAAGCAACACATCAATCTGTGACTATGACTATCTGAGACTACAGAGCACAACATTTCAGGTTAAGAATAATTTATTCATATAACTTTAAGGTCTTATTTTCAAAAATGTAAAAAATCTAGCTTCTACTGAGTTTTTTCTCTAATTTTTCCCCCCATTGTCTGTCTTCAAACAATTCAAATCACTTTTAATTGTTTCATGAATAAATGATACTTGTTGTAAATCTGCTTTGCCTTTCTGTTGATGTGGAGAACTTTTGCACATTTGCTGTATTGTCTGATGTCTTATTCCATTAAAATGTTTTCCTAGCATTTAAGTCTTTCTCATAATAACTCTATATCATGCTTTAACTAGTTTTGTACACCCTTTAGTTTAAAAAATCTAATTAATTGCAAAAAAGCCAAAGATTTCCAGAGAAAAGCAGTAAATATGATTTTAACACTAGGGCACTCTGGTTGGGCTCCCTCAGGTGGCTGCACTCAACCAGACATAAACAATAAAAACCTGTTTTGCAAAAACGTTAAAAACATTTTGTTCATTATTTGAGAAAAAGACAGTAGCTTAACCCACAGTGCTGTTATTGATCGCCCTGTATGCAGGTCAAGGTTGAGTTTTTCTGACACATGAACAAAAGTAAAAGCACCAACACAATTTCAGAGCAAGTATTTATTTACTCACACGAATCATTAAATCAAAAATTATTCAGCAGTGATATTTCATCAGTCATGTGGACAGATTGATTTGATACAACCACGATCTGTTCATTGAGCTGCTGAGACGATTACAAAAGAGAAAGATCACATTCTTCTGATTTTTTAAATAAATCACCAGATCATCCTTTAAAATGATTTAAAGAATATCAGAGCTTTTCGCATTTAAAACAGATAAACTTCTATTTTTGAGCTTTTACTGACTGATTAGTGGTCGACCTTGAGATGTGGGCTGGTCTCAGCCTGAGAAGATTCGAACAGAAAAGTTACAGATCAAGATGATTTTTTAATCCGTAAAGTCACTCACGCAGCTTTGTTTTCACTCCTGCAGTTGAACATCCAGATGTTCACGCTCAGACTAAACTCAGGACTTTAAATACCTAGATTAAAACATTTTCTTTTGCTTGTCCTGGTGGCTAAAAGGAAGCTTATTTTGGAAAATTTAACAAAACTTTTCTTTGACGTTAACTTCAAGGATAAAAAACTAACAAGAGGACAAAAGAATAAAGACTAAGATAAGCTTATAAAGAGGATTTGTCAACAGTACTTAACTAATGTTTGGCTAATAATTAGGGATTAAAGTGGATAAAACTGTTTTGGCTCATTGTTTTTTTCAATAAAATTAAAGTCACTGAAGAACCACAAACTGCATTTTGCACAGTAACCAAAAACGAAACTACAAATATGAAAATGGAGAAAATCCATCTTGGGGATGGTGAACTTTAATTCCTGTAATTATTCATAAACTCCACAGTTTGAGTAAGAAATCCTTCATTTTCCAGGAGAGGAGAATCTGAGCTGATGCTTCCTTAATAATGTTGATTCTGAACTTCATACCTGCACTATCATTATTTTATCTTAGGTTCCATTTTCTTTGAAACAAGTCTTTCCAAAGTCTGAAGTTTAATCCCCTGCTGGTCATCATTTTTTGGCTCTTGTGCATGAATCATTTCCAAAAGAAGCAGAAGCTAACTTCATTTGTCTCAGTGCTGATCTACAAACTTATTAAAACTTCTGTGAGCATTCGGCCTTCTTCTAGCATTTCTCCTTCTCTGAGGACATTCGCCCATCATGCCATGCTTCTCTGGTGTTCCTTAAGGCCTTCGTTCTTTTGGGGTCCACCACCACATAGTCTACGCGTGTGCGCTGACCTCGTGCTCGCTCCTCGCCTGCTCCGGGCTGAGCGCTGTCGCCATTTTCGCCTTCAACTGTGCCACGTTTCTGTTTGTAGACACACAAGTACTTTAATGCATTGCGATTTTTACTTAAGCAAACAATTAACATAGTCAAAAGCTTTAAACAATCACAGAAAAACATAAATTTGCCCTTTCTATGCTATTTGGCTCCCTCTAGTGGCTCAATTAGGCCCCACATGAACGCAAGATGTTCAGAAACTTATGAATAAATTAGACTGACGCTCTGATGTTAAGACATTAAAAGATCATGGAGAGAGAGAGGGAGCAGTGTTACCTGCCGTGTTGCTGCCGATCGCCCCGTATGCAGGTCAAGGTCGAGGTACTCCACCTGTTTGTTGCCTCTAGCTCGCCAAAGCAGCGGGCTGCTGACTCCGCCCTCTGATGCCCGGTGCATCATTAGCCTCAGGGACTGGACACAATAATAAAAGAAGAGTAAAGTTAAGGATAAAAACAGAGCAGGTGTAAAAGGAAAAGGTGTAAAACTAAAAAAGAAGGGGAAACAAGAAGATGAAGGTCTTACAGACTCTCCGGTGCTGAAACTGAGGCTGGAGGACGTCGTCATGGCCACGTAGCTGTCATCTGGGTCATCAGAATCAGAGGAGGGGGAGGAGCTTTGGGCGGAGTTTGGTCTGGCAGTGCTTCGTGTGGATGGACTGAAACACAAACAAATATTTATTATTAGATACTTTGACAATGAATAATGACTGATAACTGAAGAAAACTCCCTTAAACACTCTATTTACTATTTGGGATTAAGTTTGGTGTTTGAGGAAAAAGGAAAAAATGAAGACCATCTCAGCTGCTGAGAAGTTTGTATGTTGATACAAATAATGGTAATAAATATTATTTACTATGGTGATAAATTAAAAAATGAAGTAATTTCCAGGTGAGAAATCCAAAAAAATTTTGGTTTTCATTAGCACTGAAGGCTGTATATTCTGGTAAGATTTTGCTCTGTGGACTCTTCCTGTGCTGTTGGCTTTTTGTAATTTATAGCCTAGACTTGTCTTGCTTTATTTACAGTGTAAAGAAACAGCAGGTAGGAAGGGGGTGGAAGTGGTCAAAATTGTGGCTTAACTTTAAGATAAAAAAAAAAAAAGAAAAGTAATATATCGCATTCAAAAAAAGGCACAAGTTGCTTGTTTTGGGATTGTTTTTATCGACCTGGTTGCTTATTTCAGCAGAAAAAACTGGCAACACCAAGCAGGAAAAATACAATTTCTCTCTTTTCTCCACTTATTCTCATTTTCACACAGAGGGAATAAAGAGGGAATGATTTATTTTTCCTTCTTCATAAAAAGCATGAAAATGAGCAGAAATAGAACAATCAAGTTGAACTAAACGCCTTCATTGACTTTTCCCGCTTAAACCTCCAGGCTGAATGAATGACCTGCAGCTCCCCCTCGGCACCACAGGGAGGCGGCACAGTTCAACTCTTCTTACCCGCTCATCTATCCACACATCATCGAGCCTCTCCCTCTGAGTGTAGATACATTAAATATTGACGTGTCGGGCGGTTTTCTGTTGACGAAGCAAATAAAACAGCGAGCCACAGCTCCCTGAACACACACTTACTCTCGAGTGAAGGTGCGAGTGACGGGCGAGCGGACGGGGGGCGGGACTTCCTGCCAGTCCTCCTGCACTGTGGGGATATCCAGAGGAGCTGGTTTCACTGCAAATAAAAGTTTCACTTCTTAATGCAAAGAAAACATTCAGACAGCACAATTCCAATGAGGAAACATCTAACCTCACTGCGACTTCTATTAATAAACAATGTGTGTGTCAAGCTGCAGCTCTTTAATATGGAGAGGAGGGCGTGCGAGCGTGGAGCTGTCATGTTCGCTCTGCAGCCTTGTTCAGCAAAGTGAAAGCAGGTAAATAATTAAAACAAAAACAGGTCAGAGGAATGACTAACAGTGAGAGACACAGAGGACAAACATGAAGGAGAAAGTGAGTGAGAGAGAGGAGCTAACGGGAGATGTTTAAAGAAGAAGCTAAATACTGCAAAACACTCTGGCACGCACTTTGTTTCAGGATTCTTTCTCTTCAAATGAATCCACATTATTTAATAAATTTACTCTTTTCTTTAAGTTTTCAGTCGTTCATACCACAGATCGTTAATCCAACAAAAATCCAAAAAGCATCAACATTTTAACAACCTTATAATTTTTAATTCAACAAGGCTGCCATCTTTCTTAATCTATACTAATTTCAAAGCTTCATTTTTAGTTACCTTACCTTTTGTTTTATTTTTCAGCTCTACAGCAGTTTGACCATCCACCCTGTCTGCAGGCTGATGGACCGAACCTCCTGCAGAAACATACAACATCATCATCTTCTGCTGTCGTTTAGTGGACCAACAAATACACCAACCAACCACTTCATTAGTTACACTCTCCGAGTACCAAGTTGGACCTCCTTTAGCCTTCAGAGATCCTTAATTCTTTGTAGATTAGACAAAGTGCTGAAACATTCCCCAGAGATGTTGGTCCAGATCTCCACTGTAGCATCATACAGTGGCAGCAGATTTGTTGGCTCTACTGGATTGAGATCTGGTGACTGTAGAGGCCAGTGGAGTACAGTGAACTCACTGTCATAGTCAAGAAACCAGAGATAATCTGAGCTTTGATGGAGCTGCTGAAGTATCAATGAGAAGATCATAGAGGGATGGACATGGTCAGCAACAATATTTAAGTAGGCTATGGGGTTTAAACCATGCTCGGGTGGTACTAAGGGCCCAAAAAGTGCCAACAAAATGTCCTCCACACCAAAACACAACAAGCAGAAGCCTGAAGCGTTGGATGGATCCATGTTTTCATGACGTTCTCACCAAATTCTTAGCCTACCATCCAAATGTGGCAGCAGAAATCCAGACTCAGCAGACCAGGAGACATTTTTACCGCTGCCAAGGAGGTTATGTTTTCGCCAGGGTCTGTCTATGTGTCTGTTTGTTTGTCTGTTAGCAAGATAATGCAGAAACAACAAGATGGATTTACATGAAAATTTTACCAGAGGTGTAGTTTGGTCCATGGAAGAAGCCATTACATTTTGGTGGTGATCGGCGTATTTGTCTGGATGCAAAAAATTCCCAAAATTTGCAAAAATCCCATAAGTTAACATTTGGCTCTAATTTAAAAAATCATATCTCTGACATCACTTGTTGGATTTGCTTCAAAATGTACAGGATAATATATATAATAAAGCTCTATCATCATGGTCAATTTCATCTGGATCTGATCCAGAGTGACGTCACAAAAAACATTGAAAGCTATAATGGCAAATCCCATTCATTTCTCTTAGGGTGCTCCGCCCCCTTTACGTCATTATGGGAATTGTAGTTTATTTGCAAACTGACATCAACTTTTTCAAGCCTTTGTCACTACATTACCCAGCTTCCCTTGCAATGCCAGCAGAGGAGTTCTCCACATAGACAGACATGAGCAGATTCAGGAATTCAGAAATGATCTTTGTTGCCATCATCTCCAACCACTCTGGTCATTCTTCTCTGACTTCTGGCACCAACAAGGCATTTTCACCCAAAAACTGCCGCTCACTGTATATTTTCTATTTTTCAGACCATTCTCTGTAGACTAGAGATAGTTGTGTGTGAAAATCCCAGTACATCAGCAGTTTGGCACCAACAATAACGCCACTTTCATCACCTTTCTTCTCCATTCCGATGCTCAGGATAAAGCTCAATAGGTCCTCATGACCATGTCTACCAGTCTAAATGAACTGGGTTGCTGCCATGAGATTGGCTGATTAGCTATTTGCTGAAGCTCTCAGGGTATACTCCAGCTCCTCACCTCTGCGTTGTGGTTTCAGGTTGCGATGAATTGGAGGAGGCATGGCGTCGACTTCCCCTCCACCGTTGTTGTTCCTTCGGAGCGGCGGGGTGAGAGAAGCGAGCGGAGTCAGCGGGGAGTTACGGAAACCCATGTGGGCGGGAGGGGGAACCTGCCTCCCTAAAGACGCCAGGTCACCTGTGGCAGGGGTGGGATGAACGGGTAGGGAAGGCGTGAGGGGGGTCATGGGGACGTAGTTGTTGTCCTGGGACTGGTGGGAGGAGTCAGAGGGAGGAGGAAGCGCCCTGAAAGAATGAAAGAAGAAAGCGACTACGTGTAATACTGGGCATCCATCAGTGACATTTAGTCATCAAATGAACAAAAACAAGTCAACAGTACTCAGTCTGCTTCCCTTTTTATGGGACAACACAATAAAGAAACTAAAATGTGGTGACACTTTAAAAAGTGTTCCTATGTTATCTCTCTATGTTATGGTAGCGTTACTGTAATCTTTACTTAACTACTTGAAGAGGATGCCACCCAAAAACCCTCTCAAAATTTCAATCAGGACTGGGCAATACATTGATTAACCTAAATTATTTTTTGCAGAAGACTTAAAAATTAGAAATAAACTTCTTTTCCTTGACTTTCCGTTACTTTACTTGCAAGTTTTGACACTGTTTGAAAATTAAGAAAAACTGAAAATGTCCACTGTTTCATGATGGTAGACCCTGTCAGGTTTTGCACAAGCACATCTTTAGGCTTTCATTTGTTTATTTTCGTTTTATGTGTGAAAATAATGCAGCTTTCAGTGTTTATGTGGACAAGCCTCCTCACGTCCAAACTTCAAAATGAACATTTGATGACAAAATCACAGAGCACTTTAAATATAAGAGGGAAACTGAGTTTAGTTCTGAAATATATTTTGACGACATTGGGGAAAAACTTGTTGATGCAGTTTCTGTGTCACACAAATGGATTCAAATCATAAATCGAGTTGTGTGAAAACAAATCTGGAATATTACTTTTAGGACCTCATTTCAATAAGTCAAGCAGGTATACTGTATTTTCACTCATGCATCTTGATATCCTATGATCTCCTTTCCAACACCAAGCCTTATGAAAAACCCTTTATTCTCATCTAATGTGCCTCACCTTGGTGCAACAGGGGGCTCAGTAGTAGCAGCGCTCATTGGAACATAATTTTCATCCACGTCATCTTCTTCAGAGCAAACACTCCCAAGAGGCACCATGCCTTTATTAAACTGAGAGAAGACACATTTCATATGGTTAAAATGACGTAAAACATATAACAAAAAACATCTAGAGTTGAACTCTTAGTTTGAACTTACAAAGTAATTGTTGAAGCTTTCACTGAACTCAAACATGCTAGCTCGGTCGGACAGCGAGCGAGGGATGTCACAACCTGAAAAACAGAATATAGGCCGACGCTTAGACCATCTTAAGCATGATTAAAATAATTAATTGTTTCATTCGTGTGTGATACTTCAGCCAGCGTAGAGAGTTGAAAGTTGCTATGGCACATATTGCAGTTATTGAAATTACATTTAATTGGTCAGCGTTACTACTAATACCAATAATCTACCTTTTAATCTATTCTCTGCTGATAGTAACAGTGTGCATCCCTGAAAAGCATCATTCTCAAGAAAGAAAACATTTGAACACAAGAACTAAAGACGTCTTTTGGAGAGGATAATAAGTGTATTGATGAGTCCAAACCAGTGAAGCTGCAACTTGGATTTAACTTTGGACAACATGAGCTGAGAAACTCTTGCTCTCTGAATTATCCTTCCAAGCCAGTCCTGCCTCCTTTGTGCCAGAGCACTGAAGAATTTCCTGTTTTTATACAGTGTCATTTTCTTCCGGCTAAACTACAAACAGGATTTTCTGTAAAAAAAAAAAACTCTTTGTGCACGTTAAGGGGCAAAGTTCTTGTCTTAAAAGGAACTAATGCCAAGGATATTATGATGCAACCAGGCACAAAATGTCTGAGCTGTACAAAATAATCCAACCAACAGTCCTGCCAGTCCTGCAAAGCATTTTACAGCCAAAGTTCTTGGTGTTCTCCTCTGGCGTAATAAGTTTAACCCTCTCTACCAGCAAATAGCGATGAGGCAGTTTCCGGGGTGGATTTGAAAGCCATTACAACTGTAAACAAAACTCTTTTTGATTAACCTGAACAAAAAATGCGCAAAGCAGGTACCAAATGGTCAGGGAAACACTGATGGACTAGAAGATATCATCACCTTGATTTGAGACTCTTAACTGAGGATTCATAAACTTGCACAGCAGCTGGATCAGCCTGATCCAACGTCTGTAATCAGGCAGATCCATCTGTCCAAACTCCAATTTACAATGTTAAAATTGTGAGCAGCCCATTTAGAGTCTTTAAGGCAGGAAGAGATGGAAGCTATGAGCAAGATTACAGCTGGAAGTGACTGTACCTACAGAGATTAGCAAATATGTTAACAGCTTAAGCTGCAGTTTTATCGGATCTGGACACGTTTCTGTATTAAAGAAAAACAAATACCAGCGCCATTGTTACAATATTTCCTCTTAACTTCTGACATGTTTTGGCGAGACTTTGTTTTACAAAGTGGCTCACATTGTGCTGTGCAGTAGCATCTGTCTACTAAAACTTATCTGATTGGCCTGTAATACATGGGGTACACGGGAACGATCACCTGCCAGATATGCTTCTGCCCTCCCCAAACACTTTCTATGGGCTCTTTCCCAGAAGGGAGAGAAGTATAATGAACTGTACATCTGATGTGCAAGGTTAGAAAATGCAGGCCTGGTTACCAATACAAGAAGAAAAGGATAAGATGTTTATTAATCAAAAGGGACACTTCAGGCTAAGACTGACCAGTTTGGGAAAATATTGGACAGCATTTGTTTTGCCCTTTATTGAGATTTTTTTTAAGCACATTAGTCTCTTTTTGATCCAAACGATATGAAAATGATCAGTGAAATATAATCAGAATTGCAGTAATTTCTGCATCAAACAAAAAATCACCAAAATATGATATGAAGGGCAGAATTACCCTGACACACCAGATAGAGTGTTAAATAAATACTATACAAAATATACTGTATAATGTACTGTACTGTATTTCTAGTCCACACATCCATTTCCAGTCACTAGTCCTAGTAAGTGTTTAGTAATGGGCAGAACCTTTCAAAAGCATATCCAGTAGGTGACTGGACAATCATTCTATCAATCACACTCATTACAGGCCAATCAGGTAATACTTGGTGGTACTGCAGCAGTGTAAAGAACAAAGCATAGGCCACTTCATGGAACCAACTTTCACCAAAACATGTTAGAAATGGAGTGAAGATATCCTGTCTGTTAAGAAACTCTTTCATTGTTTTGTTTTTTTTTAACATATATCAGTGTGGTCCAGATTTGACAAAGCTACTTCTGCTTCAAAGGATGCTAATTTGGCCGTGTTTGTAGACAGAGCAATCGGTTTGACTTGGAGCTTTGTAAGATGGATCTGACTGATTACAGACCATGAATAAGGCGGCTCCAACGACACTGCAAGGTTAGGACAGAATGTCTCTGCTGCAAAGTTCTTAAATAAAGGGGCAACCAATTTCTTTTGGGATAGTTGAAGTGACATGAGAGTTATTTCTTCAAACTAAACTCTGAAAGAAGTCTGGCATTTCCTCAATCTAGGTGGCATTTGAAAACAAGCCCTTCAATCAACGTTCTCACCTGTTTGAGTTCGACCTGGTATAGCCACTGCGTCTGTTGAACTCTCTCCTTGAGCTGCAATATTTGGAGGCTTTGGTGGCCGTGGAGGAGGAGCTGGGGTGGAAGTATGGAGCTCTGCCTGAGTTAGAGAGTCCACACTGGGGGTAGATGACGGGCGGCGAGGGAGGCGTGTTAGTGGCGTGGATGCTGAACGAGGGATCTGGTACCCACTGTGTGAATTTGGCTGCATGGTGGCGGTTAAGTCCTCACAGAGAGGTATCACCACAGGCCTCAGGTGGATGTCCAGGGAGTGCTTCCTGGGATGAGGAGACGGGTGACAGCGGAGTCTTTCAGCTCTTTTCTGGTCAGAGCTCAGGCTGGGATCCAGAGACTGGCTGAAGGGGCCTGCTATGGTGGAGGCTTTCCAAGGAGCTGTCCTGGAGCCTGACGAGGAAGAGGAGTAAGGGAGTGGGACACCATTGGGAGGCAAGGAAGGAGAAGATGAGGAGGAAGAGGATGAGGAGGTGGCAGAGGCAGGGGGGTAGTGGTTGTCGATGTAGTCAGTTTCAAGAGAAGTGGAGGAACCTAAAGGAGGCCTGAAGACAGAAAAATCCCAAAATTAGGGGGTTAAAGCAGCATCTTATCTGAAGGGAAGTTCTAACAGCTTGTTGTCTGGAAAACCTTCATGGCAAAAGCTTTATTCATTGCACCAAATCAGAATTAACCTTTGGCAAAAGATTATATATTTTAACTCTGAACAAAACAAAAACAGTAGGAAGCAACTTTGACGTGGATGTGATCAACAAGCTGAGATACAAACCTGAAATTTCCTGATTTTACAACAACCTGTTGGAGATTCAAATTCATCTTATCCTATTTTGTCTGCATGCTAGAGATTTACTGTTTCATGGTACATCTTGCAAATTCACCATGGCCACACCCAACCCACACCCTTTGAGTGTTGGACCTGCAGTTTATCAGTTATTTGCAGTTGGGTCTCTTCCAGCTGTACGCCAAATTTGAGCCCGATTGAGCGAATACCCAAGGAGTACTTCATCAAAGTATGACCCATGGACATGGCTACAATCACAAATTCTTCTCAGTTCACTCATAATGGCAGATTTCTGTTGGAGGGTGAAGCCTCGAGAAGGTTTTAAACTAGTACAAAATTAAAGGGCACATCCCAAAATGCCATCAAAGTTCTTACAGACTTTAGAGAATAATCTTTCTGAGAGGAGGTTTGTAAAAGTCCAGTCTTGTAGAAATGTGTAGGCGTGATCCAGTCAAGGATAAACCCCTTATCCCTCTTTCAAGCCTGTCTCAACTTGTAATTCTGCCCGTGACTCTTCGGTGGCTTCTGTTTAGACTGGACCAAAGCTGAACTTGTGTATAAGTTTATCCAAAGTGTCTTCTGTTCACCTGAAAACTTAAAAAATAACATTGTGATGTATGATTCTTTGTTTTTTTTTTTTATCAATGAGTAATTATTTAATCTTATTATTAAAGTAGAGAAGAATCCTCTGAGAAGAAAAGTTATTCACACATCTTTTAAAACTGGCTCCCTGAAGAGGATTACGTTCATAACATACTGTCATACTTATTAAACAGCATTTTTCCGATGCCAACAGTTAGCAAAGGCAGGTGCATAATTATTGCAAATAAATGCACATTTGTGAACAAAATTAGACAACTTGCAAAGTCTTGAAGTTTTGCCTGATGGACACAGATGGGGTCAGGCATACTTTGATAATACTTTCTCCAACAAAAACTTAATTTAGGTAAATCAGAATCAGCTTTATTGGCCAGGTATGTTAGGCATACAATCAATTTAACACTGGTTAACTTTACTCTCTTAGACTAGACACAGACTAGAATTTATATACATCTACAAACGAGAATAGAAAAGCAGAAATTAGAAAAATAGATAATAAACTTCTAAATAAAATGAAAGGTAAGACAGAATACAGACAAAATAATATCATTTGGAAAGTTAGAGCCAACATACACAAGCCTGAAAAGAAAAATATTGCAGTAAACATTCTTTTAGATATGGTAAAGCAGAATTAACTTTAACCTGTGACCATGGGTATTTGGGACAGATGAGTAAATTAAGTTTGCTTAACCTAATACTTCATTTGTAAACAAGAAATGATCCTTTTTGAGCTATATATACTGTATTGTTCATTTAAATTGTCTGATAATAGAGTAGTTCAATGCACAAGACATCCCTCTTCCAATTTCTACAGGCCCACCAGCAGCCTGAAACTGCTCATTCTCCCACCCCTCAAATAGACCTACAAGTGTGACATCCTGAGACTGTTTGGTTGGCAGTTTAAGGCCCCTGAACTGACCACTAACAACAGAGAAGACCAGTCAACCAATTAGAACAGACTAGGCCCAGTAGTTCCCATGGCTTTTCTCAGATGGAGGGAGAATAGAGGCAGATCAGGGGTTCTCAATATGTGAAAACTAGCAGCAGTTTTTTGAACATGAGTGATCAAGAACATACTAATACAACCATCAAAACTAATCACATGAACCTGAGTTAAGGCAAAGGATGAACTTTTTGAGATGATTTTGAGTCTTAGCTAGACTTGTAAGATTTAGGCAAACTTTGAAATAGATGATTAGCTACATGATTACTGGTTGTTTTTTTATTTATTTGTTTTTCTACCTATTTTTATTTTGTGTGGAGACAGGATGGTCGATACAGCTGTAATCTATGTAGACAGAAAAGGTAATATGTTCCCTGACCATTACTGAGTTACACTAGGTTACAGCTGCTCTTTTTGTTTTTAAATCATATTTTAAAGGCCATGAATGAATGTTCACATCCCATTATTGTTTCCTGTGCCTGATTGTGTGATCTTACCTGATATGACTCTGACAGTGTGATAACCATAGGTAGTCGTCTTCAGTGTTGCCATCATGATCTGAATTTCGCACTCTAACTGGATCGTAGGGGGGTGGGACTGTTCCTGTTACCATGGAGATGCTTCCAGGGCCACTGGTTGAAGATGTGTTTAGTCTGTCTGGAACTGTGGGAAGAATAATGACATTATTCTGAATGACAAGTCAAATCACAAAGAAGAAGAAAACAGGTATGGAAGGTCATGGACACATGATCCTCAGGATGTTTTTTAAATTTTTGTACATCATTTGTCTCCAGCATGTTCCCTCTCCGCCCACCACATTTCACACTGACTCAGCCTCGTCCCACACATCAATCAGATTCAAATGCAAAACAACAAAGGTGACAAAATATTTTGCTCCTCTCCCTCGCCCGGCCTTACCATCATCGGTTGGGTTGAAGCCGCAGAGCAGGCAGATGGAGGACACCCAGCGGTTCATGTCCTCCTCTGACTCGGCTACAAGGTACCAGATCCTCTCCTCAGTCCTCAGGTCGAAAACATAGCTGCTCTCCAGCTCCTTCTTGGTAAATGACAGGCCAGCATCCACCTGAAGGAGGGAGGATTTAGTGAGGACGGAGAGGTGGACAGGTGAGCTTTCTGACATATTATAATCTGGCTGTTTTGTGTTTCTTAGAGCTAAGATCAACAAGTAAACAGGGAAACAAAAGTACACAGCCAGATGCAGTAAATGGTTGCTGATCAGAAGTTAAGTAGAGATTGGTTTGATAAAAACAGTGGCCTGTGCGCATGTGCACTGTTAAAAGAACTGAGCCAAATCAATGTCACAATGAACGCCTTTTTGAGCAAATCTGAAACATACACTTGTCCAGCTTTGGCTAACCTCAGAATTTTTTTCATCTGCTAAAGGTTTCAAGCAAAATACAAGCTTGGATTCTTTCAAAATATTTTCCAAACAACACAAAACCTTTACCCACCCTTAGAGAAAGAACAAACAAAAGGCAATGTTGTTTTAATTTGCAGAAAAATCAGTTTTGAACAAAAACATTTTTCACGGCCGTAATCAAGCTGCTAAAGAATTACAACAACATATGAATGCTGGAAGACCAAACTACATATTATTCCACATTCTTTGGCAACTTTATTGTAAAAAAATTGGATTGTATAAAAAATGAATAAAATAAAGAAGCTAAATATGATTAAACATACATATTAAAATAGTTCATTTCAGCTAACATGCTTGATTCAGACCTTGCTACCTGAATTGAATGTTCTAAATATCTTACATGAAAGTTTTGGCGTTTGACCACAAACTGTTTTAAAAAGTACTCCAACATGTGTTTACCTGTTCACACAGGTTGAGGTTGATGGTCCTGATTGGTCGGCGGGAATTCTGGTTCTTGTAGTACTGCAGGACATCGGGCTCCCCGCTGAGGCGGCCACTTCGCAACACAAACCAACGCCTTTTCCATGCCTGGGGGAGAGGAGAGAGAAACTGATTAATGATGAGAAACTAGACATTTATCTGAATTTGACTGTACGTGTAGAAAATTTTTATAAATGTTTATAAATGCGTGGTTACAAAATTGGAAATATGAGAAAGACAGACCATCAACACTCTGATGAGGGAGCTAAAAAAGGAGCTTTAATTGGCTAAAATTATCTGTTTAGTTCATTTTATTAGTAGTAGTTGCACTTTAATTTAAAGATATAAATGTTGGTATAATAAATCTTGATGTTAGCTGTGTATTTGTGTGTTTGTTTAATTACTTGTCATTTTAATTGCTAAACTGGTCATGTAGCAGTGAGAACTAAACTAGAGCTGACCCCTCGTTGACTTAAATGATCCATTCTTGAGATTGACAATTGCACAACCTGGGGTCATCAAAATGAACTGTTTCTTATTTTTAATTCAAGTCTATTATCAATACTTGTTTGGACCCCAGGGTAATAAAACCAGGAGTACTGCAATACTAACTGGGAACAATATTTTGTCTTTAATTATTGAAAATAGCAGGCAAACTCCTGCATACCATCTAAATTGTGAAAATGATGCTGTATTTGCACACTCTTAACACTGCTCTGTTTTTTGTTTTCTCAGCTCTTTTTTAAAACAATTGATCATTTAATTCAGAGAAATAGTACCATTTCAAACATGGGGTAACAAAACGTGCCGAACGTTCTGACAGCCTTGGCACTAACACCAGATTTAAGAGGTTATGTAATCTAAAAATCCCTCAAATTTCTCTCAGCTGAACTCTGGTTTCTCTCCCATGTCACAAGTTTGACACTTCAGTGAGCATGGATGTTAGCTCAACTTTACACACTCACAGAGGATTGCTCAATGTTTGACACTTCTCTCAGGTTGTTGCCATCATTCTCTAAGCATTATGGGAAGGGTCCATCTCCCAGGAGCTGTCTGCGGGCTGGATGACACCTCATATTTCACACATGACTCACTATTTTTGTGTGAGTATAATAGGTTAGTGTCTAGGTAGTGTGTAACTTCATGATTATCTGAAAGTATGAGGCAGGGCAGGGCAAAAAATAATTAATTAAAAGCATCTGCACAAGTGAATTTTAGATATAATCCAATTAAAGATGCATAAATGTAGTCTGCACGTGTCTGTAAGTGTGCAAACGAGTGCTAAAAAAACAAATCCATCCCTTGTGATCCTTCTTTCATTGTTTCTTCACAAAAACCCACGTGACTCCAAAGTCGTGCCCATGTGTGTGTGTGTTTGATCAAAGTACACAGCAATTAAATACTGCCGAGAATGTTTCCCCCCCCTCTATCCAAACACTGAGCGGAAGAGGAAATAGCTGAACGGGAAATGCCGCGTAGAGATCACAATAGATGTCTGTGTGTTTTCTGTCTGCGGCCCCTCTAACTCTGTGTGATGCTCAGTCATCCTTGGACGAGTGGCAGCAATTATGAGGATATTTTTGTATTATGTCAAATTTGAGAAGCAGGACTTAACTGTATTGGATTTTAAAATCTGTGATGTACTTTACACACACTGTCATTGTAGAAAAGGGTGGTATTATGCAAGCGTGTGCCTGTGTATGTGTGCATATTTAAGTGTATTCTGATCCAAGCTATTTGCATGTGTGCTGACTTTGTTCTCTATTTGCACTCCATTGTGATCACCATAGTACTTTAAATTAATTAAAGCTCAATTCTGTGACTTGAACATCTCAAACTACCTCACTGAACATAAACATTTTTTCTAATATTACGAAAATATTATTCATTCAATTCTTAGCATTTTGGGCCAGGTGCAATGGAATTTCGTTCTACTGTGTGCTGTTGGAATGTAGTTTGAATGACAATAAATGAATCTTCAACAGACAATAGCAGGTTTACAGCATTTTTGTTGTTGATTTCCGGTCAAAACTCATGTTTCGGTCATGACTCTTGTTTGAATCCAAAATCCTCTGACGTGTCTCAAAAATAACAAGCATAGTTGTTAGGTCCGCTTATTAAAAGAAAATTCTGGCTTTTTTTTTTTTTTTTTTAAAGTTGCTTGTAAACATTAGCAGTTGCAAGTTGCGTTTTTTTTGGGCTTGCTCCAAAAGTGCAAATGCTCATTTGGGCTTGTTTGCTCCCAAACCCAGAAGGGATCTGATGCACACTCTACTATCAATATAAACTAAATTAAGAAGTTACACTTTGTAACTATTTTGTATGGAGTAGTGAGAGTGCCAAATTACCAGAATAAATTTATAAAAGAAAAAGCAAACACAAGTGGAAATATAAAGGCAAATGAATAAAATAAAAAATGTATAATGTTGATGTATGAAGCAATACTAATCAAAAATGAATCCATAAAAGAAAAGGATAATTAAAGTTGAAATATAAAGACAAATTAATAAAATAATTTTAAAATTTTTGATGAAATGTGCTTATGAAAAAAATAAAAATAATAATGTGGCTTTATAAAGCAATATTAATCAAAATATAAATCCAGAAAAGGCGAATAAAAGTAGAAATATAAAGACAATAAAAAAAAAAGAAACGTGCTTAAAAATAAAATAAAAAAATAATGTAATGTAATGTAATTCCTTCCACTACTATTTGCGTTTTTTCTTTTATACATTTATTCTGGTAATTTGGCACTCTCACTACTCCATAATTTTGTCCCACTCTAAGCACAAATGCAAATTTTACTGTAAAAGTGGCAACAAGAAATTGTAATAACCTGAATTACATTTATTTCTAATGTAGCTATTACTGTTTTCACCATAATAAAGCTGTAGAGGATTGACATAATCTTAGATAAAAGTCTGACTTTTTTTGGTTACAAAAATCAAGGTAAGACAGACAGTTTAGCAATAACTGTTGTAAATAAAAGTAGCTTCGCCCTTCACTTTTGCACAGAGAAAAGGATGTTCCACCTCCAAACAAAAGGATGTTGAATTAGTAAATTAAAAGCCTAATTAGAAAAAATGTCACTGCGAAATTGAATCGTAATGTTTTCTCTTTACAAAAAAGTTATAAATAACATTAGAAAAAATAGCTGGAGGTTGCTTGTTTTAAGCTTGTTTTTATCGACCTGGTTGCTTGTAATAGAAAAGTCTGGCAACACTGATAACAGGCCATTTAATAAATGAAAAAAAGAAAAACTTTGTCTTTAAAATAGTTAGAGCACCGTAATTCTACATTGAACAAGAAAAAACTTGCATATAACAGTTTCATGTTCACATTTAAACAGGCAGTCAATTTGGTCTTGACGGAACTAGAACAAACCGGAGTGAACCGGTTAGAACTGGTTCTGACATCAAGCGCAGCAGCTTCGCCTCCGTCACTGCGCTCGTCTACCGTTAAGTTAGCAGTAGTTTGCCTTTCAATTAATCGACTTCAGTGGTTTTAAGCTATCTTGACCTAAATACTGACCATGCTGAGTTGTTAAAGAAGTTGTAGGAAGAATGTGAGCAGCTAGGAGCCAGTGACACAAAGATGAGAAGAGTCACGGCACGAACAAAGTGACGGTTGGTTCAAAAATGTTAGTTTAAAAAGGTAAATCCGCGTTTCTGAGGAGTCCAGGAGAAGGTAAATGCCCACAAAATGTTTTTATTTCAATTTTAGTCCAGTTCATTACTGTTTCAAAGACTGTGAAGCTAACTTGTTGGGCCGCCTTAGAGCAATAGAGCTTTTATAGCGGTTAGCGCGTTAGCATGCTAGGATCACAGATATGCTACAAAGCTATGCGTGCTAGCGGTTCTTCTGACTCATCTAAATTCCTCATAACTCGAAAGCGCTGCGCCGCGGTCTTGCTCCGACCAACAAACCCCACTGGATGCGCCGCGCCGCGCCGCGGCGAGCAGTCCCATAGGGGGAGGGCTGATCCCCGCAGAGCCGCAAGCTCTGTGGGAATAGCGATGTCACACGATAAAAAAAAAAAACCTGTTATAAACTGAGAAAAGAAATAAACGACACCTTACTTCGCTTCTCTAAGGTCGCTTCACTGATCCCAACCAAACAGCTTCATGATTTATTTCACTTCTATCTGCCTGTATCCTTGTAGAAAGGATGTTTGGTGTCATATATAATGTTATATATTTCTGTACCTCTACGATTCACTTTTCTTCGTTCATGGTATCGTATTGCCTCTGGGACCCTCTGACCGACTGTTGACCTCATTCTCATGCCTCCGCTTGTAAAGTAATGACAAGCAATTGAGGACATTTAAGTTCAGGAGTCCGTGCATTGTGTTTTATTTTGAAAGTACCGGATACTCCACACCTTTGACTTCCTTTCTGGTGCTTTCTGAACGACAGTGAATTTACGAGGTTTGGAAGCGGCCGCGAAATAACCTGAAGCGAATCTCCAGCGCCGTGGCGCTGGCGCGCCGGAGCGCGGGCAGTGAAATGGCTCTAATAGACTAGAGTGGGAGCGAAGTCCTCCGCAGTACGATTCAAGAGCGCGGCGCGCCCCTCGCTTTCGCGTTATGTGGAATTTGGGGGTGAATGTTTCTGCGTTGTCAGCTTAAAATTTCTACCCATGCCAAGTTACTGACGGGAAGGTCTGACCTGCGAGGAGTAACTTTGTTATCTGCTGTTGTTGCAGCATCCATCAGCGTTTCTACCATGATGACCACTTGCGTCTGTGACTGTAACGCCTGAAATCCGCCCATCACTCCTGTCAACCAATCCTCACCTGCTCTCCTCCTCTCCCAGCTGCCCCAGGCACCACCCCAAGGTACCGTGAGTACAAACTATTGCACCTGAGGAGTTTGGGGAATAGTGGTTCTCAACTGGTGAGCCTGTTTTAGTAAGTAATGTATGGGAACCTGGAAAAAAACACTCTGAAAATGTCCGTGGTGTATGGAAGCCCCAAGCACGTCAGCTTTTTTTTCTTTCCCCTTGTTTTCTGTGATAATTGATACATTTAAATTGTTTTTGCGGAATGTTTATTATTATTGAATTAAATTAATTTAGGTAGAACTTTATTAATCCCCTTGGACAAAACTTCTTCATGGAAATTGGGGTTCCAGTAGCAGTTAGGTATTACAGACAAAAAAAGATATAAAAATGTGGCTTTTCCAGAATAATACATTTTGTTTCTCAAGATTTGTAGAAAACAGGTTTTAAAATGAGCTTTTGTCTTACATTCCTAAGTAGCGATAAGTATACAAATATAAATTTGTGTAATTGTGTCACTTCTTTCAATGCATTTAATTGACTTAAATATGATCTATCAATCATCGTTCAGTTAATTTGATAAGATCAGAAAATGATAAAGCAGCAGCAAAATATATTTGTTAAACATTACCCTACTGTTTGGATACAGACATTTACCCACCATTATGTGCATGACCCCTGACATACACTCATCAAATGGAAAATTGCCCCTCTTCTGGTGCCTGGTAAGTGTTAATTCAGGAACTTGCTGGGAAAAATGTGCATAGTATCACCGAAAATAGAGTAAAATAAATGTAGGTCTGTACATGAATGGCCCTCCATTGCTCCTATTGAGGTTGACACTATAATCCCCAAACAATGGCCTATACTGTCTTAAGGTCGTAATTCAAACAAAAAATATCTATTTTGAAAGCCCTATGTTTTTGGAAATATAGTAAAAGTGTTTTTTAATCATTTTAACTGATTTAAATAGCATATTCTTCATCTTATAGAACCACCAAAGCATAAAAAAGATCATTTAAAGAAATATTTTCATAAAATTATTTTAATCCACTGGCTCACTGTGACTTCAGTCAGATTTTTACTAATGAAAGAACAACAGAAAGAACCTTTTCATAAATCCTGGGATGCAATTTTAACAGCAAGGAAGCACTTTTAAGCATATTTTGATGCCTGTGTCTGCAAATGGCCATTTTAATTTGACAGAGACAAACAGTGAGATGACTGGGAGACCCTTTTTGGCCAGTTGAAAGGAAGCGGGACTGAGAACACTACACCCCCAGGTACAGGACATGATCAAAAGTTTCACAGTAAGTACATCTTTTTTCCACACAGGATTAAGAATGCTACAGAATATGATCACAAGATTTTAAAGTAGGTACACATTTTAACCAAGAAAAGGGATAATTGTTAAAGCTGGAAAAAAATTACAACTGGTATGTTGTTAATGGGGCTTTGTGTATCGATGTTGAGACAACTGAAGCGCAAATGTTGCGCTGTTTACTTATAAGACATGTCCTGTGCATATACAACAATGTAGTAGACTGTAAAGTCACACATATGAAAACCAAGCTTGCACATCCGAAGATAACAGTTTAGAAATGTATAGTTACTGCAGTGCTTTGTAACGGAACTGTAGTTAGTGTCAAAGGCCTATCTCATTGTCACTCCAAGCATCAGTGTCCTCTCATTTGTGATGTACAGTAGTTGATATGTTCTGCATTTTGGCCTCAGCCAAGGCTAGTTGTATCAATGGTTATCTCTACGGCAAAGTTCCACCAACACTATACAGTGAACTTTCTTAAACTGATCAATTCTAAAGTGACATTTACCTCTATGACTTTCTCAAACCCCATTGCCACCCATTGTCTCTTATTTCACCTACTTTCACTTTGTTTCCTCCTCTGACCCCTGACCTTGACCGGAAAGATTACAATGGGTCTAAAATAACATTTCGTCCATCCTGTTGTCAAACCAAATTTAACACCAGACTTGAATAATGAAACCTACGAACAGTTGGTTCCTCTTTCCACTTAACTATCCCTCCCCTTACCGGTATATTCAGTTCTCTGTACTGAAGACATGTGTCCTTAAATGCATTTTCGAAGTGACTGATTTGAAGGAACTTAACACTGAGGTGAAAAATCTCCTCACTTCCTCATGATGAAATTGAAATGCATCAACATTTTTTTTGATAGACTGGCACTTTTTCTTGACAGACATATTTTAATGGAAGACCACTGTAGCTGTTTCCTACTTTCTTTAATGACCATCATTCCTGTCTAATATGTTAACGGTGTACTTAGAAAATGAACTGCTAAGGGGGAATATCGATAAATCTCCATTACTTTCACTGCTTTTGTTGTTTTTACCCACAGTTTTGTTAGATGTTGTTTTCCAAAAGGGGGAGTGCCCAGTGCTTTGCTCCTCTTGGTTGGGTGTGTTAGTGTATTTCTAAATCTTAATCTTCAGGGACGCCCCCCTTCTACAGCGGAGCCCAGCTGAGAGTGATTAGTTTATTACATAACACACATACACATGGCTTAGGACAAAACAAGGAGTGTATATTGAGGTACACTCCACAAACCCTGGCCCAAGACTTAAAATGAGACATGAGCAGAGGCTGAGTCTGCTGCAGCCGTTATACTGTGCTTCGTGTGAGTGTGTGTTGATAGTAGACACACAGCTGGGAAGACAGTGTATGTGTGTACACAGTAGGCTGTATATACCATCATGGCTGAAAGCATTCAAAGCCTCAATAAGTGGTTCAGTGATGGGGCTCCGTTTTTGACTCTGGTCATTTTGTCTCCTCAAATCATGTCTTTTTGTCATTCAAGCTTTGCACTCCGTGCTTCTTTAATGTTTGGGTGTCCCCCTGCTCAAGACTTCACGTGTAGCTGGGAAATAACTGAAATGCAAGTTTGCTGTGCAATATGTTTTTCTTTCTAATTTGGCTCAGTGATTATGTTTTTACTGGCATTTGTTTGTTAGTTTCTTAGTTTGTTAACTCAAAAAGTTATGAATACAAATTGATTACATTTTCAGGATATGTAAGAAATGGGCCAAGGACCCATTCATTAAATTTTTGTGTGATCTGGATCACTGTCTGGATCCAGGACTTTTTTTTAAAAGCATTCTTTGCCATTGCTGAATCGGGCAATTTTCAACATTTTTGCTTGTAAATAAACAAATAATGCTCAGAATACCTGGCAAAAAAATAGCATAAAGTTATGACAGATTCTACCACACAACAGACTGATCCACACACCTGAAATATTCCAGATCCGATCACCCGGAATGCTTTAATCTACAGAGTTCATAGCAAATTGGCTACTGTGAGATAACACATGAAGACATAGAAATGCAACTAAACACCAAAGTGTTGCTGAGGCTCTGCTCATTCTGTACAGTGACAACAGATTTCCTGTATCTTCTCAATTACAGAGCTAGATCTGGTAAACACTGCTGTTTTGGAAAAAAAAAGATTTTTGTGAATAACTGTTCAATTAATAATGATTTGGATGCAATTCCAAATGTTAAGGTAGGGTTTCATTGTCAATTACTCCAGCTGTGACGTCGAAATAAGCATTGGAATGTTGTGCAAATGGATAAGTCCAAAACCTTAGGAAATTACAGCTAAATACATTGATACTGGTAACTTTGTCTTAATATTTTTGAGTGTTTTTGTAAACTAAGCTGCCTTGGTGGAGATCTTTGCTTTCTAAGTGCTGTCTAGTTTATTTTTATTGGACATAGTATTTAATAAGTGCTCTCTTACTGCCCCCAAAATTTCACATTTGAGGTTTCATATTGTGTCTTTTCAGTCCCCATCCCTGTCACTTTGGATGGCTGTTAAGATACCATTAAAGTTTGCTGTTTTTAACCTAAAGGAAAAAAAAAATTCCAGCAGCTCTATTTGACTGTGACTGAACAATAACATCCTGGGACAAATTCACTCCCCTTTTGCCCTCGGCTTTCCATAAATACAAACACATGCTCTTCACACACAGAAAGGAAAGTGAGAGAGCAGGAAGAATGAGTAAACGAGTGGAGGAAATGGAGAAGTAGAGGCATACTGACAGAAAACAACAGAGCATCTTTCTTTGGAAAGAAAAATGATCAAGAGAAAGTATGGAAAGGAGAGCTGAGATTAGTTCAACTCACTGCCAAGGCATGCCAGATATGCAGTGTGTGTGCTTGTGTGTGTGTGTGTGCGTGTGTGTGTGAATAAATGCCTAAGCTGCTCTTTACTGGAAAGCATGCTGTGCTGCTGTTTGAGAAGTAACCTTGTGCTCTTCTGAATTTTCTTAACTGGAAATTCTTGTAATTTTGTTGTAAGGCAAGTTTTAATATATTTAAACAAATATTTTACCATTTTTAATTTGAACTTCAGGTTGTCAGGGTGTCTATACAAGTGTCTTTTAAACTAATCATGTAGATAAGCAGAGAGCTGTTTGGTGTTGAATGTTTCAGTGGTTTATGATCATAGCACTGGAGCAGAAAATGACTGTGTAAACAGTGACTGTACTAAATACTGATCTTCAAACTTCTTTGTAAACAATGCATTTGTCCTCTTTTGTTTTTGTTAAATTACAGAATCATTTGCCAAATATCCAGCAAACAAGGAAACATTTTGAATTTGATTTTATTTAACATTTATCATATAGGACTACTTGTGCCTCTGAATATACATGTTCAAAGAAAAGTACTCACATAACGCCGAAGTTTCTTCTCTGGTGGGGATTTTCGCAGCCAGCCTTCACAAACCACTTCATCTGCTCCACTCATCTTGAAGCCAACCAAAACAGATTAAAGGCAGCTATCTGTTAGATTTGTGGCTTTCCAATCACTTAATCTGACATCTGGTGTCAATGCTGACACACTTAAGGAAAGTTAATCAGTATTCCTTTTGGTCAGTCAGACACAGCCAAAGTGAAGAATTCAGGCAGCACATCTAACATGGATCTGTCATCAGTGCCTCCAATCCAAAGAGTCCAATCATCTTCAAACCAGTGTATCGCACTCACAGTTTGTTGACTGATCTTTAAGTCACTTGGTGAAAATTCTTCAAAAAATCCCCCCGTCAACTGGACCTTAAGTTTAACTTGTTCTGTTATGGATTATCTCAGCTCGGTTCATCCACGTCTCCAGCAGTTTCCAGGAGCTTCTCTTTTCGCAACTGTCACACCTCCTTCTGAGAGCAATCCTACTTCCCAGCAGACTCCCTCTTCCCTCATTTCCTTCCTTACTCCTCCTCCTTTCTCTCTCTCTGACCGTGCAGTAACCAAACACAATGCCCCAGCCTGGACATTCCTTCAATCCTCCCCTCCCACTTTTCCATCCTCCTTCACCTCACCCCTCCCCTTCTGCTCTTGCTTAGTATAACAGGAAACCCCCCCCCCCCGTTGATATGTGTGCGCAAGTCTGTGTGAAAGAGACGGTTTTCACATGCTCAAAAAGCCTTGTTTCTGAGAAAGTGCTGGATGTTAGCTTGGAAAAAGTGAAAAAACACCTCATGGTCTTTACTTGATAATAAAATGATTTTTAAAAAGCTGCTGGTGATTGGAAATATTTCTTTAGTTATATTCATACAAAATGTAAATGTCATTTAAAATTCCCTTGATTACTCACCATGTAGAAAAAGTAAAGTATCACCATGATAAGAAACTCAATATCAAAAGCTATATTCAAAATATAAATTATGTTTGCATGGCACCAATTTACTATAAATGTAACTTGTGTACAGTATGCCATGGCCCATTTTGAAGCCAGAAATAGTTTTGAAGCCCACCAAAACCCTACGACCATAACTTAGGGCCCAAAATAACTGTCCTTAATTTTTATCTTATAGAGATATCAGCATGGAAACTCAATTTTGCTACAATATTTCTTTAAATATTCTCTTTTTAAACATACATTGTGACTCAACAAAGTCTTTCCTTGTACCTTTTACATCTTCAAAGCACACATAAATTTGTGTAACCGGTAAGAAGCAGTGTTATGTTTTTACTTACTAACATGTCACCGAATAGTTCACCACCATTCAAACTGTGATACTGGTTGTGTTCATCGAACAGTACATTAATGATAAAGAAGTAAGATCTTCAGGTTGTTTTATGTTAAATCTAGAATGTTATAAAAGGTAATCCAGCATTTTATGACCATTAAAATATTTTTTAAAATTAGGCATAGGTTTTTTAAAGTACATGACCTCTCACAGCTCACCAGTAGGGATGTAACAGTATGAAAATTTCATATCATGGTTATTGTGACCAAAATTATCATGGTTATCATTATTGCCATGGTATTGTTGCAATGTGCTAAAAACGTTCAAAAAGTACTTCTACACACACACTTGACGTCATTTAACCCTTTTAATGCTATAGTTTTAACAGGCTGCCTGAGCTTTCAATTAATGTCTCAGGAATTGTCCTTTTGAGTTATTTTTTTTACCCCTTTTTCATGAGAAATAAAAGTAAACAATTCTGACAAGTATTTGACCTTATTATATTATAAATACTAAAAACAGTGTGTAATTACAAGAGAAGAAAATGATTTGAACTTCAACAGGATTGTCTTTTTACGAACGATTGTAAATGAACATGTTCAAACTTAACCTATTTTACATAAGTTTAAGCATTTTTGGTTGCCTACAGTATTTAGTGTCCATGTTACACCTTGTCATATTAGACCATGTCCAGGCATTTTTTTGTTTGTTTGTTTTTTTCACTGATGACAGTCCCTGAAGCAGTTCCTGTCCAGCTGAAGACAGGTAGACCCAGAGGAGGCTGTTCTAAAAATCAGTCATCATGAATTTTGTATTTTTACAAAATATGGTTGAGGTTAAATTGTTTCTTTTCGTTCTTATACCTAATACTGATTATGTATTTGCAATTTAACAAACAGCCAATGTAAGATATGTGGATATTTTGCAAAACAGCAGCATATACCTATCCATGACCGCTCCATAAAGACTGATAGCCATCTGGACAAACCATCAGATTATTGAGAAAGGCTGTCATCTAGTGGTCTTTTTAGAAATTTCCTGTTTATAAAGACTGTTGGGGCTACATGGTGGTACAGCAAGTAGTGCTGTTGCCTTACAGCCAAAATGTTGCTGGACCAACTCTCTGGTTGGACAGGAGCCTGTCTGTGTTCAGTTTGCATGTTTTCCTTGTGTATGGGTGGGTTTTCTCCCACAGAAACAAAACAATTATTTTTAGGTTGGTGACTTTAAATTTTCCGTAGGTGTGAGTGTGTGTGGGAATCGATGTTTGTCTAAATGCATCAGCCCTGTAATTGGTTATTGACCAATTCAGGGCTCCAGCTCTTCTTCAAGTTTTATTCAATTGAGATCCAAATCCCACCTTCAACACATGAGGAAACCAAGTGTTAATGTTTTTTTAGACTAATCTTGTATTGCCAGGCCAATGTTATGATAAATACACGCAACTGACCTTGGTAAATCACTTCGATTTGAATTTTTTTGTCATTACTTTGTAAGCATACATTTGCTTAATACATTATATAAATTTAAAACACCCAAGCTTAGGTAACAAATAGACTTTCAACTGTGGAAAACAAGCATTAAGTATTGACATACCTGATTGCTCCTGCTTTCCAGATGCATTTATCATCTATAATATGTTAGAGATGTATAGATGTTAATATTTGAAGCGTCATTTGTTTGTCTGCTGGGATACAAAAACAAAATTTGCTTATAGAAATTGGCCATAGCAAAATCACAAATACAGTGAAATATATTGAGACCTCATATATATGGATTATTAGTCAAAGCTGACACATCTCTGACTCTTAAACACATCAGTGGGAAGGTAAAATTAAAGTACTACTAAGGTGAGTATCCTTGAAGCTTCCTGGCATATTTTAACAATTCATTTTTAAGGCTGTGGACATTTTTTTCAGTACTCAATAAGATGTCATTAAATGTCAGCATATTGTAAAAAACTTTACAGGATGCTCTTAGTCCTTTCCTATGAAATAATCAAGTTTAATACAATGAAGAGACAATAATTAAGGGGTGAATTAAAGAAATATGATAATGTGATGATTTTGATAATTTTGATTGCTTGAATATTACTTTTGACTCGCCCTCAATCAGTATGTTGTTTATAAGTCAACAACATATGTTTTCTTTGTATGAATTGACCTTTTATTCAGCCCAAACAACAATACTGATGTGGCTTTTATATTGACTATGTCTACCAGACATTGCCTCTTTTACACTGTTCAGAGTGTCCAAAGTACAATTTACTACTACTACCTACTATAATAAATAGGTAATACTTGTCATTGTTTAGCTTGACCTCTTTGGTCTGAGAGGGCAAGAGAGTTTATAACCATGTTTGTAGGTCTATGTAGGTTCTCAGTCATCCAGGTAATGGTCACCTAATGCTCATCCAAGTGGCAATGGGACTGGTTCAGACTCTTGAAGAGGTGGCCTCTTCTTCAAAAGGCTTCCTCAGTTCTAATCCTCTTGCCACTTGGATCAGTGTTGGATGACTATTTTTGAATTTAAGTTTTGCAAATAAGTAAATTGTACTTCACATCAATGTGATTTTTCATTTGTACAGTATTAAATTACTTTTCACCAAAAAGTGTATACCATTGCACAGTGTTTTCTAGACCTAACAACACATAAACCCCTTTGCTGAGTAGAGGTGTGAAAAAATATCGATACAGCAATATATCACCATATTTTGACCTCCAATATAATATCGATATTTCAAATTTTCTTTTTGTAAAAATAAAAACTCATATTTTATCAGAGTTGCCGCAGGTTAGGATGCTTTCAATACATTGTTAAAGGGAAAACAAGAATAATTTCTTTGCAACATTAGTTTAAGTAACTTGATGCACTCTGTTTTCAAGTTAAGTGTATGTATGTAACACTGCATTTGACATATCTCAAAAACAAAATGGAAAACTTGTTTTCAAATAGTTTTGACTAGATTCGTACTTTCAGTTTTGAGTAATATTGTGTGATTTACAAATACACCATCTCTTTTTTTTTCTTAGTTAGCTGTAGAATATCGCAATATATCACAATATTGTGATATCGTGATGTATCGGGATATTATCTTATCATGATCCAAGTATCGTGATACGTATCGTGAAGTTCTTGCCAATACTCACCCCTATTGCTGAGATAACCTGTCTCTCTCAACTGCAGTGCTATGGTCAAAAAAGCTGATGGCTGAGCTAATCAGCAACTGAAGCTGGCAGAGTGTGCTATTGAAAGACTGCGGGCCCCCCAAAAACTGTCTTTAATATGCATCAGCCCAAGAAAAATCTTAAAACTGAATTTAAGGCTTATTCCAGGAGATTGACAGGAGAATTCTGTATAGGTGTTGCTTGATTTATATATTTGTACCTTTTAAAAGGGAGAACTACTAATACTGTCAACTAGATCTGATGGGCACCTTTTATCAAATGCTTGTATTTTTGGTGTTTGAGTAACTAACACTGTACAGGCAGCCTGAAATTAATATATGTAATTCAAATGTTAAAAATTAATTTAAAGATGTGAAAAACATGGTTTTATTGGAAAGGAGCATGTTGTCATTGTATCCAAATAAATATATTTCCTTTACATGGACAATTTCAAAGGATACAATAGTATCTTTCCATATTAATCTGAAATGGGGGGTAGTCTTATTATTAACAAGAGCAGTCTCAAATTTCAATAAATATTCTAGCATGTTGAAGAGAGATGGGTGGTAGGTCAAAGAATCTACTACATTGTTTTGGATTGATTTTATTTTTAATATTGAGGGCAATGTTTTACATTTTTTCTTCTTCTCTCATTTTTTAGTCAATGCCATAATAATGCCCGACAACTCCACCATTCCCAATAATGACACTCCGCCTTGGTTCACAGACTTCTACCATGTCATGCAAGACTGCATTGACACTAAATTTGGTATCTACACAATCACCTCCTTCACCTTTGTAATTGTCCTTCTCCTTGGCCCCCTCTGCTTCTTTGTCCTTTACCTTGGATACCAAAGATCACAACACCAAAGCTCTGGTTCCATTATGAGCCATTCAGATTATTTTGCCTACCACATGGTTGTCATCGAGCTGATTAGCATCTTTGGTACAACACTTACCTGCATTGGTAGCCATGCTGACATCCCATTTATGGTGAGGCTGGGTATCTACTTTTTAAGCATCAACTTCCCAGGACAGATATTGATTCATATGCTGACCTGCCTGGAGCGCTACCTGGCTGTTGTTTACCCCATCACCTATCTTAGCCTGCGAACAGCTAAGGGGACCAGAATCAGATCTGTCATTGTCAGCTTTGTCTGGTTGTTTGGGTTTGCTTGGTCCCTGGTCTTCTTAATGGGAGATACAGTTTCAGTTTCTGTTTTCTTTATTTCCGTTATAGTCTTGTTCCTCATTGTCATTTCTTTCTGCAGTCTTTCTATTCTCTGTATTCTTATTCGTCCTGGGCCAGGGGATGGTGGGGAGAGACACGTTGACCCGCCAAAGTTGAAGGCGTTTTACATGATTATGGCCATAATGGGAGCCCTATTATTTAGATCCATGGGGAATATGACCGCCATATCTGTGTTCTTCTACTTAAACATAAGGAAGAACGTAGTGTGTGGTTTGTGGATGTCAGGAATCTGGCTGTATCTTCCAAGCAGTCTCATATTACCTGTGCTCTTTCTACAGAGAGCAGGAAAATTACCTAGCTGTAAAAAGACCAATGAACCCTTACATGCATCAGGTTAGCTGAAGGGGACATATTAGTAAAGCTAACATAAGCCAACATAGTCTGTTGTCCATGATTCATTAATGTCTTAAAACATGAAATTTTAGGCTATGTACACACATAGATGGTATTTTGAAAACTTTGTTCTCTGTTTTCAAAAATAATTGTGTCTACACATGTAGTTTTCTAGAAAATGTTTGTTCACATAAAAACACATAAATGGTAAATTTTTAGACAACGTTTTGAAAGCTTCTCTTCCAATTCATAATTCATTTTAAGGAATAGTTTGGGTCTTTTAAAGCGGGTTGCTTGGACTATGAAATATATTGCATTACACTTAAGATCACACTAGGGTCATTCACTCTGTTATATTCTGTGAAATCATATTACTGCACTGCTGTATCTTTAGAAATGTATTCACATGCCATTTTATTTCATTTGCTGGACATTTGTTCACTTGTCATTTACTGCACAATGCATGATGTCTTTATGTCACTTAACTTGAGATCCCGAACATCTCATGTTGTCCCATATCGAAACCTTACTCCTTTGTATAATAACTGCATATTTTTTACCACTTTATTCTTAGTATTTATCTTTATCTATTATTTCTTAAATTTGATATTGTTATCTCCTGCATGCTTCTTTGTCCTGTCCTGCTGTAACACTCATATTTTCCATCTGAGGATCAATAAAGGGTTATCTAATCTTTTTTCTGTTTATTACCACAAGCAAGAGGTGTGCATTGCATTGTATCTTGAGTAAAACAAAGAGAAAAAAGCAAAAATTGACAGAGTAGTAAAGATTTTGTTTTCACCCTTGGACATAAAACCAGTTATTACTTTTTAGCTTAATTGCAAGATCAGATTGACACAGTTCAGTGATAACTAACTTAAAATGGTCACAAACCACCTGATACAGTCAAAATACATCAACAAATGTGTTCTCTTTTGTTCTCTGTGCCGGAAAATGGACAGTCGTACACCTTAGAATAAAAATTAAACTATATAACCATCATACCTCCAGTTCTCTCAGATAATTATAAAAAAACTGATGTCATCAAACAAATAATCAAGAAGTAAAAAGTTAAACAATAACACAAGAGCTTGCTATCTACAAGGTTTTTTTTTACAATATAACATCATGTGTTTATCTCCCATATTCTTTTGTATCAACTTACTTAGTGTTCTCATTTCTTTTATTTTTTCTTTTTTAATATGATGTTCTGACATATACAAGGTTAAATATTTTGCTTTTGCTAAAAGAAAGTCGGTTTCACTTTAAATTAGCCCTGTCTTTCATTTGAATGAGATTATTTGAACAGCATTAACACATTTGTTTTGATCTGAATCTGCACCTGAAATGAGTAATACATTGTTAGTTGGATTTTTTTTATTGGCATTTCTATTGATAGACAAAGAAACACATCGACACTCTCTCATACACAAAACAACTCAAAAGTAAGAACTGAATTTCCTAATGTTTTTGCTGTCTTATTGAATTGATCCATTTGTTTTACTATTAAATGGCAGATTCATGCCAATGCTTGTATTTGCATCTTTGTTTGCAAATTTGGACTCAGCAAAAGTGTAGAGTACATTTGCATCTACAAATGATCCATAGACAAAGAATAACATACACTCATTTATAGTACTTTGTACATTTGAATCTGCTTTTAGTTTTGAACCAATTCTGACATAGCTGAAGGAAGGTAAGGATTTTTATCAAATGATATACTGGGTGACCTTACACTCCAACTCTTTTCATAAATTATCAGTGCTAAAAGATTCAACTGCCAGTCATTTCTATCATATTATGTGGAAATTACTTTCTTGTTCTGAAAGTCCATCGGGACATGTTCAAATGACTTGTCTTTAGCAGACAAAGGAACAAAATTCAGGGTTAGCAGCACTTTGAAATCATACAGGACCAGAAATTGTTAACCAAATTATCATGACTTTGGTGTAACTTAACTGATTTAATAACAAATACATGCAATAAATCTTCTCAATGGACTGCAACTACCCAACTATTTGAGCTAGCTCTATAAATTTTATGCAATAAAATCATGATCTTTTTTTTTCTGTTACAATCTATATGCCTTGTTACTGTACAATGCATTTAAAATAGTTACTTGTTTCAGGTCCATTTCCTATAGACTGAAATCAATCAAAACTGTGCACTCTGCGAGAGACACATTTTTTTCATGGGTAGTTAAGGAGCATAATTTAGTGTAATATTTACATTTGCAAGTCAAGCAACTCAACTTTATTTGTAAGACACCTTGCACCTACAAAAAAATTGTGTATTTTACTTATATTGTTAGCATTGTGTTGTTGACCTCTTGATCAGGTCACCCTGGCATTGGGATCTTATCTCTATTATTTTTTTTCTGGTTAAAGGTTAAATAAATAAAAAGGCCAAGTCAGTCAGCCAAGTCTACTCCTACTCATTGCCTTTAGTTTGTAATAATCTTGCTTCAGACCTTAAACAGAGTACCAACTTCTAAGAAGTTTTAACAAAAATCCAGAGACAGTTATAACTGTAGCAATTCTTGTCCATGTTATTTATCATATCTATTTTCTTAGTGAAAAATACATTTTCAACATTTCTATAAATCTATGTTAAACCACACGACCACTAAGTAGCATTACAAAAACTGTGTGACAGCTGATTGTGTCAAGAATGGCTGACAGAACTTACTCAGTTTTGGATTGAGTATTTTAATCAAATGTTTTTTGTTTGATGGTATCCCAGCAGCTGTGTCGGTTATCTCCTGACAAACTGGTTTATTTGCATTATAGCACCACCATGTGGTAATGTATATGAACAATCAATATTATTTTTTGTGTGATAGAAATTTAGTTGAAAAAAAGAGTTAATACTGTGTTGATCTTTGGGTTTCTTTGAAGGACAGTTTTAAAATACAGTTAAATATGTTTGTTAAATATGAGATATGTAGACATTTTTTAAATTTTAGGACTTACTTTTAGGTCTAAGGGGGAGAATGTTTGAGACAAAAAACAAAGCAAGACAGAATTGATATGTTATGGTTTCTATGCCCTCGTTAGACACACTACAACATGTGAAGATATATATTTTAAAAAGAACAAACTAAAACAACTAAAACAAAAACCAACAACAATCAAAACAGAACAAACAAACCCATAAAACAAAAGATGGTTTCCAGGGACACTGCAGATATTAATGAAAAAAGTCTTCACAATGTTCTTTGCTGTAAGTGCACTATGGTAAGCATTCTGTTGCTTCAGTGGCTTCTCTCATAAAATAAGATAGTGAGGGAGCAGTACTGAACTTCTGGTGCCACCGCACAGCCTTTAGCCACCAGGATTACTTTGCTTGATATTCATATCACAATTATTAAGCAAGGTTATTAAATGATCTTGCAACATCTTTGCAAGTATTTCATCTGGGCAAAAACAGAAATCATATTGCATCGAGATGCAAAATTGTTTTAAAATAATTCTTAATCTGATTGTACTGAAAGTTAAAGAGCAATGTAATGAAACTGTATCGTTAGAAATGTATGAATAACTATGTTTAATCACTTTTACTTTACAGGCTGTAAAATGAATGACGGATAGTATTGTTCATATCTTTACATCGGTGTTTTAAGTTGCTGAGAAGGTTTTCAGGAATTCTGCTTTAATAACAGTCTCATCTACAAAGATTTCATTGAAAACATGGATGTTATTGACACACAGGCACAAAAAAATCCTGCAGGCAAGCAAAGACAGATAGGAGGTAAAGGGATATTTATATCCACTTCTATAATTATTTCACATCATTTGAGTAACATGTACATCACCTTTGTGAATTAAAAATGATGTTTTGTTGTGAGGAGAATGATAAGAGACAAAGGGAAGTGCTTTTCAAGTTCACGAGTCACGTCAAGAACTGTTAAGCAGAATGCAAGCACTGTGTACAAACCCAGTTGGTCTTACCAAACAGATCAGGTCTTACCGCTGGTCAGGCCTTGAGCAGTGCAGTGAGCCTTTAAACTCTCTGCATCACTCAAAGCACACACGTTTTCTGTCTTTACAGTGAACCACATTCACGTTTTTTTCATGATACAAACCGTGAGCTGTTCCATACATTTTTTTTAATCAAATATGAGCATGTTTATTTAGTATACTCAGGCTCAACACCTGAGGGGAGGGGGAAGGGAGCACTTCTTCCATATGGAAGGCGATCACGGTGTGCGAGGTTGTGATCTTGTAATGACGATTACTCTATTTTTGTGATTGTAGGCAGCCATAATCATTATCGTAATAGAAGGTAAATTAATTGTCCAGCACTGCTTGTGCACGCTTTTTAGGGACATTCTTATTACAGTAGCGTAGATTCATATTTTATTCTTCTCCTCTTTTTAAGTTTATCTCTGTTTAGATAAAATGAATAAAAAATGAGCTTGAAAGCAAAACAATATAGAAGTGTCTGAAGAGGCAATATCAAGTATGGATTTCTCTTAGGGTTCATGTCTGTGATTAGTTTTTATCACACGTACTTGCTTTTTAATAATTCACTTGGCAACAACTGTCAGAAAGTGGAGCGAAGAAAGGTTCTCACCGGTATGATTCTTAAATATATTGTTCAGGCTTCTAATTGTGCAAGAAATGCAATATATAAAATCTAAAAATACCCTCTTTTTTCCTTTTTTGTCTCTACCAGATGTTGGGAAACTATTTCTTTTTGTCCAATGTTTCCCCTCCTCATCCTGACCTTTTCTTCATCAGCCCATTTAAAATGTGCCTCACTTCCAGACCAGTCTCCCCTGTCTTTCTTATATTCTTCATCACAAACATTTTCCTCCTTCCTCTTCACATTACTATCCTCAGCATTGGTCTCAAATGGTACCGCTCCTCCTCAACAGTATCAGTGATGAGCCACTCGGACTGCTTCACCTACCACATGGTCACCATGGAGCTCATTGGAGTTGTAGGATCAATTCTCATCTGTTGTGGTATTTCTTATGATCCTGATGATTTAGTAATGGCTGGTGTCTGTCTTTGGGAAATGACCTGGTACGGAGAGCTGATCTTTCACAACCTAACTTGTGTGGAGCGTTATCTGGCTGTTGTCCATCCCACTACCTATCTCAGTCTGAAGAGTGAGAGGGGAATAAGAGTCAGAAATATCTTCATGGGATGTATGTGGCTTCTTTGCTTTGGAACAACAAGTTTGTCAACGACAGAGGATATAACCTTAATCTTATATTTCTGTTGTACGAGTTTTTCCATCGTTATTATTTCCTTCTGCAGCCTTGCTGTTCTTCATGTTCTTAAGCATTCTGGGCCAGGGGAACAGGGTGGAAACAGAAAAAGAATTGACAAATTAAAGCGGAAAGCTTTCTTTATTATTATAATGGTACTGGGAGTGCTGTCTATCAAGTTTATTTGGAGTCAAGCACTGGCTGCTCTGTATGTGCTGGGTCAAAAAAAATGCATGTATTTGGCATCTGGAATCTGGCTTAATCTACCCACTTGTCTACTTTTACCTCTACTGTTTCTGAACAAAGCAAAATTATTGGTATGTTTTAGGAAAAGGAAAAATAAAGTTTGATCCTATGCCATTAATGTTGACAGAATCAGTTCAGGTATGACAAAATGGCAAAACTAAGGGGGTGATGCTGGCAACTCTTGCAGAGTGTTTTAATGGACTGGCACCAAACAGCAGACCAGCCAACCAAAATAGTGTCGAACAAACCCCTTTCTCTATACAGCTTCTTTTACAATAGTAATCTTATTCTATCCAATTAACTGACAAGACAGTAAATGGAAAATGAGTTAATGATTCATTTATTTTATCAAGAGTAGTGACAGAGTTTTAAAGGAAGTAGGTCGCAGTAATCATGATCAATGCAAAAAGCTTTCTTCAGAGGTCTTTCCTCTAATATATGTATTTATCATGCAACATGACTGTAAGTAAAAATCAGCTCATATCAGTTGAACAGTGTCCCAACATCCTGCTCGTATCGCAGCAACAAAATGCAATGGAAGGCAATATTTTATCCCAGCCTAATTTTATTCCTCCTCTGTTACTCGTGTTGACATGCATAAAAAGGGAATGATTAAGACTGAAAAGATGCTTGGGGTGTATTGCAGGGAAATATTATGTATTTTATTCACTCAACAGCAATGTAAGCAAGCTTTTTGTGAAATGTGTGAGATAAGTTGCATGACATGAAAAAAGTATCTTACTACATGTGAGTTACTTTAAACTGTTTTAAGATAGAGCAAATTGGTGCTACTGCTGCAATGTACACCACTGCTCCTCATTGCTGAGGGAAATATAGCTTGTTGGGATGCTACTGCATTACTTGATAAGTTAAATGACTAAGCTACTAACAAGCTGTTTGACTCAGACAACAGTGCTACCAAATATTAGGGATGCAGCACGATATTGGATTTTTGCCGATATCCGATATGCTGATATTTTTTGGATTCATTATCACCAATACCGATATTTCAGGTCAAGAGCACAAGCTCTGTACTTAAAAAAAAAAGGGACTTGTTTCTTTCAGTGTTACAGCATATTATCGCATGAACAGATATAAAACAAGAAAAACAGCTTTTAACTCTTGCAAAAATGAAACCCTCAATATTTAAATGTACCCATGCAGTGATGAGAAGGTGCACAATATTGAACATTTGTATAATTTGCTGATATTCTAGCTGATATATGGTCGATATGTGTGGCTGATATATGGCCGATATGTGTGGCCAATATATCAGCTGTAAATATCTGCAAAAATTTCAATATCGGCCGATACTGATATCAAACCGATAATATTGTGGGCAGCAGTAGCTCAACCCATAAGGACCTGGTCTGGGGACCGAAGGGTGGCCGGTTCGAATCCCGACCAAACCATGATTGTAAGTTGGTTTAGGTAGCTGGAGAGGTACAAGCTGACTTCCTGGGCTCTGCCAAAGTGCCCCTGAGCAAGGCACTGAACCCCCGAACTGCTCGGAAGCGCTTATTCAGGAGCAGCAAGCCATCACTCTGACATCTCTCCATTACTGCATGATCATAGGACCTGTTTGTGCATGTGTATTTCAGCCTATGTGTGTAAAGCATGTCTCAACAACAGAGTGTAAAGAATCTGAATTTCCCGCGAGGGATTAATAAAGTATGTCTTCTTCTTGTGCATCCCTACCAAATATAGTAGCTTTGTGCTACTTTGTGGTAATGGCACTATTTGTAGTAACTGTACTGCCCATCGCTGCTAAACAGAGCTCATAAGTTGAGATCTTTGATTCATGAGATCCTTATGTTAAAAATCCTGTACTTTAACTTGTGTTTGTGTCTGACACTTGCATAAGAACTTTAATAAAACTTGCTGAGTTTAATGGGCTATAAAACCAGTTTATCTTAGTAAAATAACTAAATAATGGCTTTAAAGACATTATCCAAATGTTTTCATGGTTGAATGTAAATCCTGAAGTCACAATAAAGATAAAGCTGATAATGAGGATTTCTTATTTTGCTGTGTATTTTATGAAATGTGCATTTCAGATTATAGTGAGAAAAATACTGTCTGATAGCTTTGTCTAGTTTCCAGTGTGTGAAGATGTAAACATATTTCAACAGAGAGTCTGTGCAATATAGCATGCTTAATATTATGGATTTAGCAGGTTGTGTAGCTCTTTCACGTTGACACTTTCATTAACAGACATAAGTACTTTGACATATAGCCTTTATACTCTTGCTTTTCAATGTTGTGAAATTTTTTTGCATATTATGTTTTGAATCTTATTCACTGCAGAGAGCAACTGACATGCCATCCATAAAAATTCTATGTATATATAAGTGTCTGTGTTTGCTTATTTATTAATTTATTTTTTACCAGAAATATTGTATGTCAGGAGACTCATTTTTCACTTTTTCTGTTGATGGCACATTGTTGTTTATTCAAATACACCATATTTGAATTTAGCTCCAGGGAGAGGTCAAATGAGGCTCTAATGTACAGACAATAAATGACATTTGTTCAGGCACAGCTCTCCACACTGGAGACACACCAGGGAATGCTCAGAGATATAGCTTTATGAGGTGAGTATCATGTGCAGTCCTCTTCATTGAATGGAAAACAAATTTTATTTTGCAGCTTTGTGAGTAACAGAGCTCTTGCTAGTGTATATTATAGGTTAGTAGTTAGAGAAATTGGTTGAGAAATTAACTTATATTTTTGTTAAATTTACTGCTGTTGATTCCATTAGGCCTCCGGTTGCATTACTGCAGGGTTTTTAACTTGTACTTCTAAGAAAATCTAATTGGCTTTAGAAATACTTGATGTATAATCATTATGTAGCAGACTCTTCTGCATAAAATTGTGACCTGTTGTCAAGAAAAGACATTACTTATATGCTTTTGGAAGGAGTTCTAATGCAGAACCAAACAGCTTTCTTCCTGATAGTTTAGGTGACAGTTAAAGAAATCTTTTTTTATTCTGGTATTTAGAAACATAAAATCTATACATTACATGAATTCAACCAATAAGTCTTGTGTCCTCTCTTCCAGATGTCACTTCACTCTTCTTCCCCCTCTAACGACACTATCCCCATCCTCTCATTCGCTGAATGCCTGATCTTCAAACCCAGCTCTGACATTTATATTGGTTTCTTCATTGCAGTTCTTTTTCTCCTCTTTCCTGTCTGTGTTTTTATTCTCTACCTGGGTCTTCAAAAATGGTGGCCACATTGCTCAACATCCACAGCAGCAATGATGAGCCACACAGACAGCTTCACCTACCAGGTGGTCTCCATGCAGTTTATATTTGTGTTTGGATGTTCCATCTGCTGTTGTGGTATCTTGAGTAAAAATGTGAGAGTTGTAGTAATAGGGAACTGTATTTCAAATTTCAGCTGGTATGGAGAGACATTTTTCCACATCTTGATCTGTGCGGAGCGCTACCTGGCTGTCATTCACCCGATTACTTATCTAAGCCTGAGGGGTGAAAGATGGATCAGAATCCGGAATATATGCATCGTGTGTCTTTGGATTTTATCCTTTGGAATAGCAGGTCTAACGCTGCTAGATTTTGTTACAGTTAAATTAGATTTTTACCTATTGATATTTTCCATGATAACAATCTCTTTTTGCAGCCTTTGTGTTTTGCACATTTTGATGCGTCCAGGGCCAGGGAAGCATGGTAGAGAGAGGAAGAGGGTTGATCAATCAAAACGGAGAGCTTTGTACATTATCATGGTGTTACTGGCAGTTCTGTTGTTGAGGATTTGTGTGAGCTTGCTTTGGATCATTTTTCCTTTCACAAATCAAACTGGATTATGCGTTGTGCTGGCTTGTGAAGTCTGGTTTAGTTTTCCAAGCAGGCTGCTGTTACCTCTATTGTTTCTACAGAGAGCAGGAATGTTAAGTTGTTGTTAAATCGATGCCTAAAGAGTGTGAGAAACATATGTATATGATGTGCGCTTAGCAAAATAAACAATAAGAATTTATCCGTCTTGATGTAAACTTCAACAGAACTTATCTCAATGTCCTGACCTCACCCAAACCACCTGTTTTATGTAATTAGACCCTCAAAGCATCCATGTATTGTTTTTTTCTTTTCCTTAAGATTTAGTTATTTATTTATTTTTTTTTTTTGGATCTCCTTTAGCTCTCCCAAAGACCATAAAGGAGACACTTACAGGAATATGAAATTTACATTTTAAGGTGTAATGAGGCAAAATAGAGCACAGAAGCCATAAATGACAATATATGAAAGCAAATTATAGGAGAAGTAAAAAAAATAGTTGAAGTAAAGAAAAATTGAGACTTGTTGTTGATATTGCTGCCAGCTGGCATGATCCTTTTTCTTTCTTTTTTTTAACATGTTTTTTCCTCTGATTCAGAGGTTTCAAAGATTGTCTTTTGTTGGGTAGTTGGTATATAAAAATACCAAACCCATGCATAATTCTGTAAGTAATGATAGCAAAGATAAACCACAGTATTGTTAATATTTATAATAACTGTGATAATAAAATTAGTAATATTAACGATAATGATTATAATAATAGTAATAATAATAACAAGAGTAATTATTATGATAATGATGACAATAATAATAATAATAATAATACAATAATAATAATAATAATACTAGATTAGATTAGATTGGATAGTACTTTATTAATCCCTTTGGGAAAACTGTGTCAGGGAAATTAGGATATCAGTAACAATAAATTATTACAGATAAAAGGTATATATATATGTATGTATATATGTGTGTATGTATATATATATATATATATATATATATATATGTGTGTGTGTGTGTGTATATATATATGTATATATATATATATATATACACACACACACACATATATATATATATATATATATATATAAAATAAATAGCAACAAAAATATGTGGATACAACAACTTATTTTGCCACTTACTTGAAAACTATGGTATAATGGTACTTTATTTGCCTTTAGTTTAAAAAAAAATACTAAGTGGTTTCTTTAAAAAAAACAAAAAAAAAGCTAATAAATCACTGTACAATCACTGTTATTTCTGAATTTTACTCTCATTTATTACCTACATAAAACAAGTCCTAAATTTTGTAGAAAGCATCTTATAACAAGTCACAATATTTGTACCTGTGTTACCAGTTTTTATTAGTTACAAGAATTTGAATGAGTGCAACTGGTTTTAAAAAGCAATTTTGTTATCTTGTAGCCACATCATTTTAGAAAAATCAAAGGTTATTATGCCAGAAAGAGTAAATCAATCGTAAACTGCTGGTTTCATGTAATAGTAAATATAAAGGCAGATCTAATGTTTTTATCAGCGCTTTATGTCAAGGCTAGTTTAATCAAATGCCTTAGTTTTTTCTTTGATTTATTTATTATAATGTGCTTACCTATTCGTAAGAAGCTGGTAGTAGATGAATGGTTATCTTGATTCTTTGAACAGTTATGAACATCTGAAAAATATCATACATTGCATGAGTAGAAGTATTTCTGTTTATGTACTTTTTAATGCTTTTGTGTAAAATGCTCCTATGTAAATAAAATCCACAAGTTGTTACCCATTCACTTCCTCCTTTTGAAATCCAATTTTCATATGTACTTCTATGTCCAAGTTTATACAGTTGAAAGTTTTTTTGAGTTATTCCTCTTTGTACATAATGTGGAGGCATGTACAGGACCCAAACTACTGGCCTGGTATTTCACAAAGCAAAATATCAGTAATCTAAGGTCTCACCTAGCTAGCAAAATCAAAAGTTGAATCAAACAGCTGTGAGATGTGTTTTCTTGGAAATACATGGATGACTAAAACTTAAGTTTTCACCATCAAACCTCTCTGCTGTAATCAGGTCCCATAACTGCATATGATTAATATAGAACGCTGGACATAAATGTTAATATGTTTCATAACAAGCTGTATTAATGGCATGTGGAGGTATCTACTAACAATGTTAACATGTTTGAATAAAAGATGACCAAACACTTGAAGGTTTTTTTGGTCACTTTATTTTCACTGCAAATTGCTTTCTTTAAACAGTGTGAAGTACAAAAGCAAGAACCAGAGGTGTCCTGGCTGCTCTGATAGTTTGATAAACTCTAGCTTTGGAAGCAACCAAGAATTGCTAAACACACAAACAAGTCCCCTTTTACAAAGCAAGAACTGATTCACTGAAAGCACAGGAGGCTGAGATATTCGTCAGTAGAAGATCATTAGTGTGCAAGGATGATTTTGGCCTCTCTGAATCACTTGAACTCAGCAATTTCTTTTCTTTTATCTTTTCTCTCTTTTTTTTTTAGATCATTCATAAAATAGTATTGTTATCATGTTTAAAGTGTCCTTCTGCTGGTGAGTTTAATCATGTAAGTAGTCATTACAGGCGGCTGTATATGTAAAGTTAATAGTGTTCAATGGTTTAGTCCATGCGAAAATTAAGTGGTTAATATAAATGAATTAAGGTTCTTCACAAGATGATTTAACAGACAACATTTCAAGGAGCTATTGGCAAAGTGAAACTGCTCTCAAACATTTTGTAAGTTGTATAATTTGATAGTATGACCTACAGTTCAATATCTCTCAATATTTTCAGGAAAACTGATTTTTTACACATTTTTATATAATGTCTGACTAGATACTATTGTTTTTTCTTAGTAGTTTTGCTATCACTCGCTTCCGATCATCACTGGGAGATTTTTTTTCATTAGTTTTTTCACACTCTCTTTACTTATATCAACCAAGGACAGCTTTACAAAAACATCATATAACTAGCAACAGTGTCAACCCTTCTTCCCAGAGTTTTCTGACATTTTTCAGTTTAAAGGTTCTCTGAGGATTTACCTAAATCACTTACAATTGATCACTCCCAGATAGAAGCACTCGCTTAAAGGTGCAGTGTGTAGAATATGGCAGCATTTCACCGAACAGAAACGATGAATATAGGATATAATGTTTCTATTTGTATGTAAAGTCCGTCAAAATAGGAGTACAATCATCCCCATTAAACGTTTGTTTTATTTTTATTTAGCCAGAAAAAGCTTAAAAAAACTTACATTACCGCGGGCCGCGTTCATGTAGGCTGACATAACGATCCGCCGTGTTGTCTACGGGTGGATTTTAGGGACAAAAAGAACGAAACGCGAATCTTTCCGCTGGTTCTGAGGTGTACCTGGAATGCAGGCGAAGAAGAGGAGAGAGGACGGCGGTGGATGTAGAGACAGTTGATACTCTGTTACTAGTTAAAGCTGCTACACAACTCCCGTATTGTGTTGGTATTGTAAATAAAGCGCATAATCAATGGGTGTAGAAATAAATACTCCATTAATCATATCACAAACCTCTCATTCGTCCGGCCCAGCTTTCTGCTGTATTGTACCCACTCTCTCTCTCTCTTCTATACCTTATTTCGCCGAATCTGCATCAGGCTTGATCTGATTAGCATCAATGCGCTAATGTTTGTTTATGTTGCTACAAGTTTACAAAACCTACAATCGGCAGCTCACAACTTATCTATAATCTATAAAAGTAATGGGTACAAACCTTGTCACTTTAGTAAATGATGCCGTGTTCACGATCCCTTTTGGTCTTCACAGGCTTCCGTTGCTCAGCGATGTGACGTTTTGTTTATGGTTGGGCTCATTCTACAATCTGACCGATAGATGTCGCTCAAATGCCAAATTCTACACACTGCACCTTTAAGGCTAAGACATGTGCTCTCTGAGAATGTTAGCAAATATTGGCCTAGATACATTAACATTAAAAGAAAATTTGTAAGCAAACAACCTTACAAAATGTTTTTGCCAGCACTACTAGTCTTAGACGTACTTGTTAAATTAGCAAGCTAACCAGCAAGAAATACGATGTTGAATTACCCAGTATTTCCTCATAAAAAAGAAGAAATAGTACACTGACTTGAGCTTATGTAGTACTTTTTAGTCTTTCTGACCAGTCAAAGTGCTTTTACAACACAGGTTGACCTATTCACTCTCACATTGACTCTCTGCTGTTTCTGAGTTTCTATAAAGTTTTCTATTAGTGCTAACTTAACACATCCTAACTCTTTCAAGCTTATTTACACACCGCTAGTGCAGCATTTGGAGCAGTTTGGGGTTAAGTGTGGTCCGTGTCTCTTTTGGTAATTGGATAAAGCTTTGGGAAACAGATATCAAAAACAGAAAAACAACTGGATATTTGATTTTGGTTTTAAAGTAGAAACATCAAAATCGAAACACAGCGTGATTTTAGTTTTTGTTGTCTGAAACAAGTAAGGAAAAGTCATTTAAAGTTTGATTTTCAATTTTAATTTATAAAAAGAAAATACAATATAGCACAAGACACAAATCGAAAAATGGCCTATATAATTGTTTTGGCTTACTAAAAGTTGTCACCAGAATATTGCTCATACTGACCAGTAGATGACTGACAGACTGACAGTGTGCAGTGTGGCACCTACACATGCCAACTGTTGGAAAGCCCTCGAAACAGGGGCATTCGGTTACTTGAACTTAAATTACCACTTTTAATTGAATAACCCTGTTCAAGGGCTTTCACTTCCGGTAATCAAAAACAATTATATAGGCCATTTTTCGATTTGTGTCTTGTGCTATATGCTATTTTCTTTTTAGAAATTAAAATAAAAATAATTTATTAATTAATTATTAATTAAATTATTTTAAATTAATTCTTGACTTTTCCTTACTCATTTTTGACAACAAAAAAATAAAATCTAGCTGTATTTCAATTTTGATGTTTCCATTCTACAAGAACCAACTAGAAAAGCACTCAGAGAGCGCAGACCTCCGCCAAGGTCATCCGGATCAGTCCCAAAGTTTAATCAGTTCTTCTATTTACCATTTCCAACAATTCCTGAAAATTTCATCCAAATCCGTTCAGAACTTTTCAAGTTATTTTGAACACAAACAAACAAACAGAAAAACAGACCGACAGACAGATAAACGCCGGCAAAAAACATAACCTCCTTGGCGGAGGTAAATATCCAGATGTTTTTCTGTTTTTGATATCTGTTTCCAAATATTTAATCCAATTACCAAAAGATTCACAGACCAAGTGTCTTGCCCTAGGACACATCGACATTTGTGGCTGAGCTGGAAAAGTCAAAAACCCAATGATTTTTCATTTTAATTTCTAAAAAGAAAATAGCAAATCGAAACACGAATCAAAAAATGGCCTGTATAATTGTTTTTGATTACCAGACGTGAAAGCCCTTGCACAGGGTTATTCAGTTAAAAGTAGTAATTTGAGTTCGAGTAATTCAATACCCTTGTTCAAGGCAAGGGCTTCCCGACAGTTGGCATGTGTAGGTGCCACGCTGTCGCCATCTACTGGTCAGTATGAGCAATATTCTGGTGACAACTTTCAATAATCCAAAACATTATACAGGCCATTTTCCGATTTGTGTCTTGTGCTAGGCCTATATTCTATTTTATTTTTAGAAATTAAAATTGAAAATCAAACCATTAATTGACTTTTCCTTACTCGTTTCAGACAACAAAAAACTAAAATCGAGCTGTATTTCGATTTTGACGTTTATATTTTAAAACAACAATCAAATATCCAGTTGTTTTTGTATTTTTGGTATCCTTTTCCCAACGTTTTATCCAATTACCAAAAGAGACACAGACCCTACCAGACTATGCCACTGACACCCCATATGGCTTAAAGTAGCCCTTTGTCCTTCATTTCTAAATCAGACATCAGACACTGGAACCAGTCTAAAATGTTACATTAATTGAAGATCAAATGGTTCAAAAGTCTTTATTAGCAGTTATGTCACAGTTTTAGTCAAACAAAGTATATGCTACATTTACAACTGTAGCCATCCAAGATGTTATCAACTATGTTTGACTGTTTTTTTTTTTTGTTGGTAAGGACAGTCTCTTTTGATGATAAAGTGGCCCTGTGGTCATTGAATGTCATCATGCTGAATCTGATTTGTATTTCAAGCACAGTAATTTTTCTGCTCTGTGAAGAAACAGTAGCGGCAGAACGTAACTGCTGGGCAAGCAGAACCAGATTCCAGTGATCCTAACCACACAGCCAGCACTGAAACTCAACACAGATGAGTTAGCAAGAGCCATGCACACAAGATTTCCCCCAAACCTCAACAAAAGCACTGCCATTATGGAGGTTATTGTGATGAAAGCCCTTTGCTTTGCTTTGTCAACCTTTCCTCCTTGTCCGCCCTCATCCCCTGGTCCTGGATGCAATAAGACACGGAGAACTGAAAGGCTGCAGAAGGAGGTGACAATTAAAGAAAGAACCAAGTTGCAGAAAAACAGGATCATGGTGAAATTTTGATTCAGTGAGAGTCTCAATGCAACCAATCCAAAGCAAATTATCCAAACACAACCTATGCTGATATTTCTGAACATGACTCCACCTGATTTACTGAGGGTCATGTAGGTGATGGGGTGAACAACAGCAACATAGCGCTCGACACAAGTGAGAACATGGAAAAACATTTTTATGCATGAGTTGATGGCAAACGTGTTACAGGCCGTCCACATCAATATCCCGTGATCAATGAAGGCACTGCAGCAGCAGGTAACAGACGCACTGATGCCTATCATTTCCATGGCAACCATGTGATAGGTGAAGACATCTATAGGATTCATATTTTCACTGCTGCGCTGTTTCCACCAGTTTTGAAAACCCAGACAGAGGATGAAGATGGAAAGAGGAAGGAGGAGAAGAATGTTAGTGATGGTGAAAGCTGTGTAGATGGGCCAGCCAGATGGGGAGTTGAAGCAGCTGTTGAGGAAGGGGTGGTGAGAGGAGTTGTCATCAGATGGAATAGAGAAATTTTGTGAGGCAGGAACTTTGTACATATCCATGTTCCTAAGATGACGAAGGAAATGGGGAGAATGGGGAATAGGAAATCATTACAATACTGAGAAAAGTTAAACAATGCATCACTGTGATAAAAGCATGCAGTGTAATGAAAGCTTGAAACCAGCATAATTTAATAAGGAATCTGTCTCTTATAAAGACAGATCATCAAAGACATCAGAGTTCCTAATACAGCTGATAATAATTTTGTACCATTTAGTTTTTAAAGTTATGTTGATTTGTAATAGCTCCATCAAAACATTCAGAAACATGCCTTTAGAACTTCTCATTAACATCACAATTTATTTTCATTATAATACAAGATGGACTTTAAATTCCTTAAAAATAAGGACTGTCACATCCTTTTGAGTTATTAGAATCACTCCATATTCATCATGGTGTCATTGGTTGTTAAACTAATCGTTACTAGCCCACTACTGAACTTTATCAGGTTAAAGGATGTGTTCTTTTTTATTCTGCCACCATGTTAAGAAGCAGTTATTTCTCAAAGTGTACCATATGATGTAAAGGTACTAACCTTGGTCAGGAGCACTTGCCTCTGATCCTCTCTTCTCTGTGTCTTCAAAGCTACTAACTGACACTGGCACCTTGTCTTGGTATAAAAAGTGTGAGGAGCAGGACTGTAATCTTTTCACATTTTGAAAAACAAATGCCATGTATGTTGTGCAGCATCTAGAAGGCAAATTTTCAAGAAGACAGTCCCATTTGGAAGATAGTGTTTTCATCAAGAACACTTAAGGCAAGGCAAATTTATTTGGATAACACCTGGCAACAAGGTCCTTGTCAGTTTGTTACATCAGACTTCAAGTCATTAGACCAAGATACAAAAGACCACATCAGCTCTTTGTCTTAAGGATAGACTTAGACTGAACATTCTTGATGCAACTACAACATGATGACGCCATATTCTCACTGTGAATATAATATTTTAATACTTTATTGTCCAGATTTGAAAGAGAAAATAATCTGTATTTTTTTTAATTTCGATCCATAAACCAAATGAGATGATGGAATGTGGCCCAAAGTGTAGGCTAGAGCAAAAGAGATTTGCTGCTCTGCGTCTATAGTCAAAACAAACAAACAAACAACAACAACAAAATCAAACATCCCTGAGGTTATTTCAAATGAGTTGATTGATAAAATGTGAAGATGAAAATAGATTGGGAAAGTTGATATTTTCAGGCAAACAAAGTAGCCTGAATTTAACAGCCACAAACTGTTTTTCTTTTTTCCTAACAGGAATGCAAAAATTACGGTATAAGCTGTTAAATATTATGGCATATTTCTGTTATCAATACACGCTTAGTAAACTTAACAGTAACAAATTGTAATTTTTGCAAAAAATGTATGCAAAAATTACAGTACTGACTGTTATGTGAAATATGGCATGTTCTCGTTAGAATCACAGTTCAAGGGTATTTAACAGTGGAGTAATGTGTTTTTTCCAGAAAAAAAGGGTAGAAATTAAGATTTTGACTGATATATTTATTCACAGTGTTTCACCATTCCAAAAAATGTATTTTACCATTTTATAGTTTACAGTTTTTTACAGTTGTAATTTTACAGTTTTTTACCCTTAAAATTTACGGACTTTTTTTACAGTGGTGAAGAATGCCCGAGTTTTTGATTTATATTCTTTGAATTTTAACAATTCCTGATAAACGGTGTCCCAAATTTTCATTTTAACTGCTCAGTATGATGAAAAAAAGAAAACAAAACAAGGATTTAAAATATGACTCAACCATGAGCTTAATTTTGAACATTGTTTTATTCTTGCTCACCTTGGTTATGGTTAAATCAGTTGTTTAATGGTCTTTGTCTTCTCATAGGTGTTTTTACATCAGTACCATAGTTAACTTGAGGCAAAGTACGTGTATCTGTAAGCATACATATCCAAAAAAGATGACTGCTCATAGTTTTCCTATATATATATATTATACATCACATAGCATAAGTACATGCTTTAGATGGAGTGGAGCTGCAAATACACAGCTTATTAACTCTGACTTATATGCTTATTGATACAGTGAAAGTGTAAATCGTCTTTGAAAAAGAATATAGGGCTGTAGGAGATTAAACACAATCTGTAGTGCAACAAAGGTGAGTTGTTCTTGACAGGTTGAACCTCACTGGCAATAACCACATACACACATTATTGAGAAAATGCAATGCAAATTTACATTTTTATAACGTCTTAAATTTATTAAAGAAATATATTGCAATTTCTTCTTTAAATGTAACAAAACATGACTGAACAAAGAGATGTGACTGAACTAACATGTCAAAAAGCACATCCTAACAGATGCCCTGCTAGGGTACATGCCTTTTATTTTACTCCATCTTTCCAACAACAACGTGTCAGTTTAGGTTGTTTTGTAGAGATTACAAGAAATTAGCTCATTGTGATTTGAAACCAGCTTTGGTATCACATAAACATGAGACAGATAGGACAAGATCTTGAAAACAATTATAATTTACTCATTATCGCGGCGAACAGAGTACAGAAACATTAATGAATGTCCATGTGAATGTACAGCTTGCTTCAAAACAGACATTTGCTCCCTAAAGTTTGATACGCAGCTTTTATGGCAAAGTGATCTGCGCAAAAGTGTTGTAGGGATTTGGTGTTTAGTTGGCACCCACTTAGAATGCTTGAAATTAGATAGATTATCTAAGGGCTAACCTGCTGTCCAAAAATGTTACATCCATCTTTACCATTGATAATGTGAACAGGTCAACAGCACAGATGTTTTTTTTCCAATAACAGCACTTTTTTGGAGTTAAAATATATATGCTCCATTAACTGTTAAACTTTTGATGCTTTAAAAGTACATGAAACGTAATAAGAAGCATTAAGTAATTAGGATAATATTTGAATTTGATACTCAAAGAAACATTATACATTGTTCTATTTCATTATTTAGGATATTAGTCAATTGAAATTTAATCCTTCATTCCATCATCTCAGTTACATCTTATTTGAGAAGTAACTTGACTTGTGTGTGTATGATGGCTTGGAATTAAAATACTAAATTATTTCAAGGATTGCACCTCTGGCTGTAGATTTTCTACCGAATGTATTGTCGATCTTGATAAATATTTTCTGTTTCACAGGTAACTGTTCATCTTTTTATGCCATTTTTTGTCTCGCATTTAATTTCTATGTTTGCCTGTTCATTGTTTGTCAGAAGCTTTGTTACATGAGCTGCAGTCTGTCTTGGCCAGCACACTCAAAGAAACTCTTTCATTCCAAAAAGCTTTTATCTCCTGGTTTGATAAAGGCTTAGTCAGTGTTAGTTTTTGCTTCAGTGGGACTTTAGCTGTGCCAGCACAACCTCTTGATTTAGTTTGTACTGAAGCCTCTGCGGTCACAGATTTTTCAAAACTTAAGTTTTCCTGTTCGTTCCAAAAACAAGATAGGTAACACAAGACAGCTGGGTAGAGTGAACCAGATGCCGGACAATACTAGACCACACTTTTCACTTATGTCAAGTAGTTTTGAAGGATACATAGCATTGCAAATCCAATTCTCTACAAATCTTACCAGCACAACTCCTTGAATAATTATGATTGTGTAAAATGCCTTCAGCTTTGATTGGTCAATTCGCTGTCTGCCTACACCCACTTTCCCTGGCCTTGGACGAGTTAGCACACAGAGAACAGAAAGACTGCAAAAAGATGTACCAATTATAAGTAAGGCTGATGACACTGAAGAAATGACAACCATGAGTATGTCATCTATTGTAACCCATACACCACATCCCATGAAGCTCAGCAGCCAAACACAGCCAGCAGTAATATTCCTGATTCTGATCCCCTTTGCTTTCTTCAGCCTCATGTAGGTTATAGGGTGAACGACAGCAAGGTAGCGCTCCACACAGGTCAGGATGTGAAATGATATCTGGCCAGATAAGTTAATGGTTAGAAGGTTGAGACCAACTAATAGCATTCTTAAGTTATTAATGTGGACAGCACAACAGCAGAGAGTGGAACCTAGGACACTGATCAGCTCTATCATGACCATGTGGTAGGTGAAGAAGTCAGAGTGGCTCACAGTCAATCTGCTGCCCTGTTGCTTCCACTGTTGGAAACCCAGATAGAGAACTGAGACATAAAGAGGAAGAAGGAGAACGATGGTGAAGACGGCGAAGGCGGTCATGCAGATGATGCCAGCTTTTGTTCCGCTGCAGTAAATCACCAAATAGTAGTAGTTTTTATCAGCAGAGTTGGTTGACTGATTTAGCAGTACATTTGGTGAGGAGAAGTTGAGTGGCATGGCTATCGAGGACAAAGAATGAGAGGGACAAAAACAGAGAGAACCAGAAGATGATAAAGCAGTAAATAGTCTCTTGTTAGGTCAATAACAACATTTACATGTTAAAAACACATACATTTAATGCTTCAACTATATAGTAAAGTTGAGTCTGAAAAGAAGAGACTAAAACTCAACACTCAAAATAAAGTCTCAAAAAAGTTATTTTTTAAAAAAAAGGATTCTAGTGTAAGGTAGGCACAATTTGGGGAAGATTTTCAACAATTAACAATGTAATCATGCAAAGCTCATGACTTTTACTTAAGACACAGTGGTGGGTGTCTATTTGTCTTGTAGGGTTAAGGCAAAAACAAAAGAATAAATACGATTCTGGTTTTTGCTTAATCTTAAAAAATGTCCTTTTAATTAACAGTCTCCTCTACTTGAGTAGTTTTATTGATTAATGATCCTCCAAGATGCACCTAGGATATACTTAGCTAACAAAAATCTTTCTGATTTTATGCTAATATTTTCTAACATGTTTTAAATGATTAGCCCCTTCTATTTTTCAGTTTTTATGGCCACTGGGCTGGCAGTCACTTTTCACAGGAGTAGGCTTTAACTCCTTGTTTAAAATGGCATGGCAACATCCAGCCAGCAACTTGACAATGAGACAAATGCAAAACAATTCAGGTATTAAGATGTGTGACGTTTGAGACAACGTATTTTTTTTAATTGTTTTTAAGATAGTTTTACTGATTACTTTTGTTTCAAGAACAGATTCTAACAGATGAAACATGAAACCATTAGATTATATTTTTTTCCTGTACATACACACAATCCTTATAGCAAAGCACAAACATAATGGAAGTCCAACATGATAACAAAAAAGTATTTGTCAGTGTAGAAAAACTCTGCAAAATATGATCTTTTAAATTACCGTTACTTCTATTCTCCTGTTAGTTTGTCTATTATGTGAGATGACAAACAACATTTCCAACACCACTAATACACTCACCTGACCAGAAGTAGGATTGTAATCTTTATGATTGTTTCTGCCCTGTATTACCTGAGCTGTGAACTGGTATGCTATGTACAAAGCCCACCACTGTTTGTGTGTTGACAGAATTCAATGTGGCTTTTGATTTGCATGTTGTCAAATTAGTGAACACCCTCACTCATCATTTTCTCAGCTTGGCTGTATATTATCTGTGCACTTAGGAACCCTTACTTATTTAGGATTTATTTTTTTATTTTTTTAAGATGGGACAGTATGCATTAATGAACATTTACATGTAAATGCATTGGATTATAGCCAAGTGGCTAATTTCCATCCCCAGTCCCGTTAGCAGGTTGGTGTCAACACATAAAAAGAAAACTTACATCAATGAAAAAATCTGACTTCAAGACCTTTCGAAAGCATCGAATTGGGCTTATTCTCTGTTGGTAAACTTTTTTATGTGGGTCATTGGTTTAGAAATTTAGTTTTGAAAATGGACAATGCTCTCCCGTTCATAAGAAACAAAAAGATTCTCTCTGATACCTCCTATGACAAAATTTACTCAGACACCACTGTTTTTATAAAAACAGATTTTGTCAGAGGTTTCATCAGAATTTACCAGAAAACACAGACATTTTCACCTACCCATGAGATACAAGACCATCACAGCATAACCACAAAAACTGATGTAGGAGAGAAAAGACATTTCAAGAAAAGTTCGAAGATGAGTGAACAAATGTTTTGTCTGATACGTTAATTACAAGCAGAACAGAGCCTTGCAATCATTTGTTGCCTTCACAGAGAACTCATGCTCTGGACCACTACCTTTATGTCCTTTACAGGATACTTAAAATTTGGCCAAGTTGGGGAACACTGCGGGGGAACAGGGACATTCGGAAATCGTCCGTGGACTCTGCCAGCTAGTCTATGGTAGACCAGGGTCGTGGTTACTCAGCAATACCTGGCAAAATGTGCTCTCCTGTCTCCTCAGAATTGTCCCGGGAGAACTTGGTGGGGATTGTCGTTGACGAGGTTCATTTCATTTGTGCTACGTCATACTATGGCCTTATATGGATTGGACTGTGATGAGTGTGACTGGCAGACTGATTGTCCAATCACCAGCTACAGTTTTTTAAAGTTCTGCCCTCTAAAAAATATTTTCTATTGGCTCTTCTCCACTGGACAAGGGAAATATTTCCATGGCGGATATAGGGAACTGTCCGTCTGGCGCGACAGGTGAAGTTGTTTCAGCTTGAAGCTTTGAAAGATGGATCGGCTCAAAGTCATACATGAAATCCAGCAATCCAGCTGCTTTTCAAGATTACATACAGAGGTCATAAAATATTTATGTACTTAGTTATAAACTGAGCTATTCAAAAGTCATTGTTTGTTAGGATTCAAATGACCTGTGTCTCCAACCCTTTTTTGTTAAAATAAAAATCAAAAGCTTTCATCATTTCCAATCACACATTTATTTGGGTCCTTTGATTTAAAACAACCTCTCGTGCAGATTTTGTCTTAAATCACAAATATTCAGTTTGTACATATATTAACAGTCAAGATTTTTTATGATATTGCATTTTCTAATAAGCAAGCTTTCTAAATTATTGTTGCAACAAATTGGTAAAAATTGCACAATTCCAAAAAATTACAGGCATGCACAAGATAGATAAGATGTGTTTTGTAAAAGTAATTTAGACTAAAGTCTTGTTACAAGAGGAGAACTTACATCTGTTTGCAATGGCTTGGTCTACAACCATAAAGGTTCCATTTCCTGGTGTGTTTGGCCGTCATGTCATCAAGTTTGGGTGTCTGACAGAGCAGGGAGGCTATGGGAGGCTATGATAATGAGCTCTGCACTGATTGACAGCCCACATTATTTCTGACGGAAGGAGGGGTTGTAGGCCATGGAGTGCATTTTAAAGGGCAATTTCTTTAAAGAGGCATAGAGCGTAGAGTTTTTCCATGAACCGAGAGTTTAGTGAAAGGCGTCTTGCCCTAATGCTCCCTAAGCCCCTTCTAAGTAAAGAAAATTTGTCTTGCAGGACGTGAGACCTTTAACAGCCTTGCAGATAGAGCTAGGAGACTGGCAACTGGAAGATATTGTATCATTTTCATAGCAACAACTCTTTGTCATTTTACACTTCACATCTGTTTGTAGCTGCACATTACTTGTTGCACATCGTATGAATGAGGATAGCAAGTTACATTTGACTGTTGCAGTTCTGCCTTTGACAAAATATAAAAAACAAGATAATCCAGTCTCTGGATCTGTCTGTGAGTGTTTCACTGTGTGTTTGCTGTGTAAGGGAATAGGTTTAACCTCGAAAAAGCAGAGCAAACTCTTGGTAATTGGTGGACTATAACTGTTAATAAATACTTGCCAAAGCCTGTTGATACTCATGACTTGTCTTACCTTCTAAAATCACTTGTTCAGGACTTGACTATTTGAATCTGCATCTGGATCTGGATTGGGCTTTTGTATTTTTTAAATGTCCAAAATTAAATGTGCAATGGCTTTTAGAAAAGTACTGTCAAAGAAGTTCGTGTAGACAGAAAATGTATACATGCACCCTATTGCATTTGAGATAAGTGAAATGAAGCTAAAGGTGCTCTACTCTGATCCTGATTCATTGCTATTCTTACAACATAATTTTCCTGCTCTGTGTAGAAACAGCAAAGGTAACACCAGACTGCAGGGGAGGTTAAACCACACTCCTGACACCAGCAGCCCACACCTAACATACTCACTAAGTGCAGAGAAGGTGTAAAGTACAATTACAAGCACATGACCCCCCAACCTCAGCAGCAGAGCTCCCAATATGACCATCATCGTGTAAAACGCCTTTATCTTGGTTTTGTCCTCCCTCCCTTTTTTCCCATTTCCTGGACCTGGACCTGGATGAATCAGAGTGCAGAGAACAGACAGGCTGAAAAAAGTGATCACAGTTATTGAGAGAACCGTGATACACAAGAATGGGAGGATGCTTAAAGCTGCAGATAGTTTGATTAGACCAAACAATCCAAGAAAGAGCAGCCAAACACATGCAAGGGAGATGTTTCTGATTCTGACCCCGCCCCTCTTCTTAAAACCAAGATAGAAGATTGGATAAACAACAGCCAGGTGGCGGTCAGCACAAGTTAGGATGTGAAAGAAAACCTGTCCAGTGGAGGCTGCAGTAAAAATATAAACTCCCACCATCAGCGAAAATGGCTCACCGACCCAGGCTCCACAACAGTAGAGCCAACACCCAACAGTACCAATCATCTCCATGGTGACCTTGTGGTAGGTGAACATGTCGGAGTTACTTGTTGCTGCCATGGAAGCAGAGCGCTGTTTCTGCCATTTTTTCAGAGCAAAGCAGATGATGAGGATGCAGAGAGGGATGAGGAGGAGGATATTGGTGATGCAAAAGGCTGTGAAGCTGATCAGGCTAGATTTGTGGTTAAAGCATCGGAATGAGCTAGGAGGGCCAGAGGTATTGGACGAAGCCAGTTGAGGAGGAAGGAGGGAAGTGTTAGAGGTGAAGGTTGAGTTGGAGGACATAACTGTGTTGTTACAAGAGAATAAGGGGAAGACAAAAAGAGAACATTAGTTATTAAATTACCAAAAATTCCTTAAAAAATCAACCTGCCACTGTCTCCAAGTGCATTCCCTCTAGTAAAAAGCTGGGCCTGGATGATTGGACAACCAAGCTTAAGGGTTATGCCTCTACAATATTTATGTTTCATGAGATAACTACTTATGTGATTTTGGCTTGTATCAGCCTTCCAGTCAGTCTATACTTACAGGCGTTAAATGCCCCTGTTATGTAAATGTTGTCATTTGTTGGTAAAATCCCTGGGGAGGTAACATTCACTTTTGAGTCTTAGTTCAACAGTATAAAGTAGCCCTGTATGTTGCTTATGCTCACAGCTTCTGGGTAAGAAACTGATTTCAAAGTTATTTCGTCATAGTTAGATACAATTTGCTGACTTAACAACATCATAATACTAGGGATGTATCTGTATCAGCAGATATATGCCTGAAAAGTTGATTATCAGTATTGGCAAGTATGAACATTTTTCTTGAAATTTACAGATGATATTTTGAGCATAAAATTGACCATAAATATCCCATATATTGGCTGTCACATTGTCAAAATGTACAGTTGCACCATGTTTGTTTATCTCATCATCACTCATGTCCACTTTCACAAATCAAACATAGAATTAATAAAGAATAAAATGTGTTTCTTGCTTCACATCTTTTTTCTAACACAAATGGACAGCAAACACAAGGAAACAGGTCAATTATAGTTAACTAGAGACTTTGTGCTCTTGACTCAAAATATCGGTATGAAAACATTATTGTGATTATGAGTTTGGAAATGCCAGCATTTTGGGTATTTGCAAAAGCCCAATATTATGCACCCCTGTGTGATATGTCTTTGTAAGAAGTTAAAATCCAGCTTTGTCTGGTCTTTTCACAAGTCTAGAAGCAAACAACTTTTTCCTGTCCGTTTTCTGAATGGAGGCAGGTGTAATTTCTTCAGAGGCATTTTAGGTAGTCTTGGAATCTAGACATTGATTAGATGAAACAACACAGGATCAAGCTGGTTTTTCACTGACTGCAATGATTTTTCACTAACTGGTAATGTTTGATCTGATGAGAACTGATAAGAAGCGGTGCTTAAATGCATATCCACCGACAGTGAGAAATCACAGGAGTACCTCCAATGAGAGTTATGTTATTGGCTCAGATTATATTACACCTGTTTTCCCTCTCCCATGATTCTAACTGTACGTCTACATCTTACTGTAGTATCTTAAGTAGAGTTTAGGACAGTATAGATACATCTGTTCATAAGTCATGGAGAAAACAATGTACACGACAAATGTAGTACATAGTGGATAGAAAAAAGTAAACACTAATAAAAGTTAACTGTAGAATTAACTGTATGAATATACCAACTAATTCTGGAGAGTTCACATCAAGATAGAAAATTGACACTCACTCTTCTTTTTGTATATTCTCTTAACGTCTGTCTTCTTGCTTAAAGGTGATCTTTGGGACCTCTGGGACCTCTCTTCTATTTATGTACTAATGCTCGCATGCGGTGAGGGGGTCATGTTTTTGTAAGCTTTGCCTGTATAAGGATGGATTGTAGAAAGTCTGGTGTAGTTTGCATATCACAATGCCATTCTATATCTGTTTTTATTGATTCTTAGTACTCCAATATCAGTAGGCAAATGTTATGTTTGGATTTTGTTTCCGTAGACGCTTGAGATGGCATGACTAGATTTTGACATTTAGCTTTGGTTTGGAATCATGTAGACCTTTTATCAAAAAAGAATGAACCACAAAGAGGTACGGGAAAACGTGTGGTGGTTTTATTTTACTTTAAAAATTCTTTCAAGCAATTTAAAGCCAATAATTTTACCTCATACAACATGAAAATTATATATGCAGAATAGAACAAGAGTTGGTGTCTTTTTTCAGTCAAATTCTAATAAGTTCTTCTTTGTGCCATGGCCAACATTCCCTGAAAATTAAAGCAAACTCTGTCCATAACTTTTTGAGTTATCTTGATAACAGACAGACAATTACAGGCAAAAATATCATAACCTAACAATTAGGATTATGTCTTATATGGTCTTTAATCTAGCCAATAAGGATACTGTAAAATCACAGCATGCATCCAACTACCCATTATTATTTAATTCACTTATCTCTTTCTAGGTAATGGCAGACTGGATCCCAGCTGCCACTGGGACCAAAGCTGGGTATATCCTAGACTGGTTGCCAGACAATCACAAGACTAACCCATAGAGACAAACAACCATTCACACACATGCACACACAAGCACACTCAAAGGCATAATTAGATACATTAATTACTAGTTTGTTTTTGGTCTGTGGGAGGAAACTGGAGTACCTTCAGAGAAACTCTGGGAGGAGATGGACCCTGTCCAACAAGGGAGTCAGTCAAGCAGCCCTTCTCCTGTGAGGCAACAGCACTACCTGCTACACCACTCTTCATTCCCCTAAACCACAGCATGATGATGCTAATTCTGACTCAGCATTGTTCAGCTTTGGTACCACCACATGTTAATTTTCCTTTTGCATGCAGAAACAGCAGTGGTAACACCATACTGCTGGGCAGACGTAACCAGTAGCTTGAACAAAGGATCACACATTTATCATTTTTTCCTAAATATGGTGAGGTGTATATTGCAATGCAGAACATAAATCCTGCAAAACTTACTAACAAAGTTCCCATTATTGCCATGATGGTGTCAAATGCCTTTTTCTTTGTTTGATCAACCCTCTCTTTGTACCCATGCTCCTCCTCTGGCCCTGAACGCTTTAATACTCTAATTACTGCAAGGCTGCAGAAGGCAATGATTATTAAAGATAAGGCCTGGTGCCCAGAATGTAACATTACAACAATATCAAGTCCATCTGGGATTATAATAAGCAACTGTGCAATACTAAGGAGCCAAACACTTAAAATAGAGTTGTTCCTGATTCTGACCCCAAGTCTATTTCTTGCATTCATGTAGGTTATGGGATGAACAGCAGCCATGTAACGCTCTACACAGGTAAGGGTGTGGAAGGACATCTGTGCACATGAACTTGCGTAAAAAACATGAGCTGCTTTCACCATCACCAGCCTCTGATTAGTGTAGTTCCCGATGCAGTAAATTCCAGAAGCCAAGATGAAAATAATCTCCATCACAACCAGGTGGTAAGTGATAAAATCAGAGTGACTCGTCAAGGTAGAGCACTTTTTCCGCCATTGCTGGTGACCCAGGTACAGAATGGTGACTGAGAGAGGGAAAATGAGAAGGAAGCTGGTGACAGTGAAGGCTGTGAAGATATCATTGCCAACTTTGTAGCCAAAGCAGTCCGAGAGCAAATAGAAAGGACTGAAGAAGCCACTGGTGGAGGAGGAATTGTCTGTCATTTTAGAGACCTGAAGACAAAAAGAAATACAGATGAAGAACAACAGAGAACACCAAAATTACAAAGATAATAAAGACTTTTTAGGTCATTAAGAAAACCTCTACAAAATATCGATCAAGGTTGTGTTAAATCTAATAATTAAATATCCTCTAAGAGTGCAGCTGCATCAATTTATGCTCTTTCTGATGATAGATCCGAGTACTGGTATCATAAATGAATACCCGCTATACTTATTTCAACTAAACATATTCATTTTTAACAAAAGATGCCACTTTTATCCAGTTCCTTCCACCCCCAGCCTGAACCATAAAATGAAGTGCTAAAAGCCTTTTCTACTTTTTTAAAAACAGTATTTAAATACCTCTTTCTGTCTATGTTTTCATATAAACTCTTAAAAAAATTGGAAACATAAATTTGCTCCATTATATACCACTTGATATTGTATATGACTTCATTGGTAAGCCTGAGTAGTCACCCTCACAATGAGGAACAACTTGTAATAATTATGTATTTGTAGAATGAGTAACAGAGCTAAACATGTGGGTAGTGTCCCCACAAAAATATGCCATAATCCCCTGTAATATTCATTTGTTGGTATATTCTCTTGTTTTCAGCTCCAAGTGCTGCCAGGTGTGTGACTGGCACCTGTACAAGCACCTAATGACAGCACTTATGTACATGTGTCCTATAACTTTGTTGAGTTTGTTTGTGATCCAAGCATCAACATGCCACGCTTGTCCAGCCAGGATAAGGCCTGTGCTACAGGGCAACTGCAAGCTGGTGTTCCAGAAAGCAAAGTGGCAACATTATTTGGTGTCAGCCGTGGTACCGTTTTCAAACTTAAGACCAAATTCTGTTTCACTTGTGAAGTTAAAGACAGACTGGGAAGACAACAGCCCAGGAAGACTGGTTCCTCACCCTTGCTTCACTGAGGAACGATAGCTTTACTTCACTGAGGAACTGGAGGCTTTCTTCCGGAGATCTGTCTGTAGTACCATTGTGCATATGCCTTGCAAGTCTCTGGAACCTGCGGTGCCTCAGTGAAGCAAGGATGAGGAACCATGCGTTCCAGAGGGTGTTGTCTTCCTGTGATGCCTACTTTCCTTTCCAATGATACAAAATACAGTACCAATTGGTATTAATAAAGGTGAGAAATAATCAACCAAAATAAAGTTTAGTGAAGTTAAGTATAGTTTTAAAATCAAAAGAGTTTTATGCAGATAAAGTATTTTAATTGGCATAAAAAAACACAAGACTTTAGAGCATGTAAGGCTAATCTAAAGGGTTTTTTAGGGCAGGTGTAAGATTTGATTTTTTTTTAACTGCTTACCAGTTGAATGTCTGCTTCCAAACTAAAAAGGAAAGTGGAAGAACACTAAAAGTTTCAATACACAATACTGTGTGCTATTTTTTAGAACCTATTGGAAATGCTCCCTGATTGTTTGTATTAAAATAAGTTGTTATTTTCTAGGAATCTAATCTCAAGCATGATAATTTGACAAAACATGGAGCCCAGTATGAAATATACTTTTGAGAGATTATGAAAAAGTGAACCATGCAAGCTATTTGATGTTAAAATAAGACAAAAACCATCTGTAAAACTTTCATTGTCAATAGGATAATCAATTAAATTATTAGCAGGGAAATAATCATTAAAATTAAACTTTAGTAGGACAATTGATAAATACATTGTATATTTATTTATGTAAGGATGCTCACCTTGGTGGTAGTCTCTGTGCCAGACCTATCTTAGGCTATGTTTTCAATCAGAGATAGCTCAAAATGGAAATCTCATTCAGTGATGCATTATAATAAAATGTAGGTATGTTTAGGGGATGAAACAGGTGTGAAACAAATTTGAAGGGGTTTTGCATGTTGCAAAACAAATCCAGACCTAAGCACAAACTGTCCTGTATGTGTAAACTTTGCATCTTGCATTAACAAAGTCATGCATAATCTAACAGAGATTCAGTGGTGGCAGATTTTTTTCCCAGTTTTGTTTACCCCTTGGCTGTCAAGGGTAACCGTTCTTGTGACAAGATTTTCATTGTAGTTTTTTTTAGTCCTGTTATTGTGATATTCTTTTTTATGTTTTTATGTAAAAACATAATAACATATTGTTTATTGACACACTAAGAAAGAGTAAAGGGTCAGGAATGGTAAAATAATGAAGAGAGGAACATTTTCATGATGCATTTAAGAAGAAAAAAGTTGAAGTTAGGGATGTACCATGTTGGTTATGCTGATACTTTCATACTTGTGGCTTATACTGATATCTCTATGGATACTGTTATTTTTATTCAAGAGCACAAGCCTCTACTCTACTAAAATGGGCTTTTTCCTGATATTGAGACCATCTATTTGGGTTAGAAACAGATGTAAAGCAAGAAACGCTTTTTTTTTTTAAATTATACTTTTGATTTAGAACATTTTGCTAATATTCAGTTATTATATGGGATGTATGCAGCTGAGATGTGAGACCTTGATATTGACTGTGCATATCATAGCTTAAGGTTTTATATCTGCCGATACTGATAACTTTATAGGCAATTATCTGCAGATGCCAATATTCTTCTAACAATATGCCTTAAAAAATTGAAATGTTGAGAATTAATTGATAACGGCTGAAATAAAGCTTAAATATTTAGAGCAAAGTTTAGATACAATACCAAGAAAGTCTTAACCTGGCACACTGGATGGACCATTCTATATGTTTTGATAGTCCATCTGGGAAAGAGCCCATAGTAAGTGTTTGGGAATGGGCAGGACCTTTCAACAACGCAGGTGATTGGACAATGGTTCAGTCAATAACATTTATGACAGGCCAATCAGATCATGTCATAGGCAGGCTAAACAGCCACACTGAAAAGAATAGAACGTGAGCCACTTCCCAGAACAAACTCTTGGCAAAACATATAAAAGTGGTTAGAAAATATCCTCAATTTAGAGAAGTTTATCGTTGATTAGATTTATCGTCGTTTGTCGTTATTTATCATTTTGTAAGAAATGCAGTCCAGAGCTGATAAAACTGCTACTGAAACTGTTAGCATCTATGCTAATCTCTGTATGAGCAGTCACCTTCTGCTGTCGTCTTGCTTGTAGCTCAAAACTGTTCCTGCTCCAAAGGACGCTGATTAGGCGATGTCGCTTTGGGCTGCTTACAGTTGTTGTAGATTGGAGCTTGGCAAGATGGATCTCTGTGATTACAAACATTAAATTAGGCTGATCCATCTGCACTGCAAGGTTAGAAAAGTCTAAATGTTGTTCAACAAAGTCAGAATGTTTAGAATAATGTTGACAAAAAATTTAGAAAATGGTTTCAAAGTTGAGAATAATGCGGAAATACAATGTTAGGAATGAAGTCAAGATTTGATCATTAAAAACAGAAAGTCTACTTGTATATTTTAACTTTTTTCTTGTTATTTAGACTTTATGCACAACATCTTAACTTTTGTGAAGACATTTGTACATTTTTCTCATAGTTTATAATAAAAGCATCTTAGTTTTTTTTGCTGCCTGGCCACAATGCTCTTGTTTACTATTCAGTTTGGTGGAAATATTTAGATTTGATTTTTGGGCGATATTTCTTACTCTTTATTTGAAGGTCTTTACATAATAAGTCCAATTTGAGTTGTTCAAGCTCTTCTAACAGTAGTGAAGACAGAAGTGGTGTTAATATAATTGGAAATCCATGTGCACTGTACAATTTTCATCAATTATCAGCATTTGTGTAAGTGATTGTTTCATGCATGAAACTGTAACTCAGCTGTGATTGAGTACAGCTCAATGTGTGCATGAGCTTTTTTTTCGTAAAGTAAAGCAATTATTAATCGATTTCTTTGGCCTTATATCATGTTCTGTTAATATTACATAAAATGTAAAGGTTGTTCCCTCCTTTTATTTATCCATTTATACCAGCAATAATAACCTAATATAAGCAGTGACTGGTGTGTATTCAAATCAAATGATGTGATTTAGCTTGAGTGGATTTCTGCTTTGCTGTATTCAAATCTGAGCCATCAGGACTGAGATGATTCATTTTATTCTGTGAGATGGAGAAGTCGTTTGAATGTCATGCAAAGAACCAGACCATGACTTCAGTGTTGACATTGTGAAGTGATTTGGGATTCATTCCATTCATACATTCATACATTCATATATCCATCCATCCATTAGTTCAACTGTTTGTCCTGTTCAGGGTCATAGGTTGCTAAAGCCAAGAGAGCCTGTCAATCACAGTGCTGACATACAGAGACAGACAAAAAATGCTAGACACTGTCACACTCACAGGTAGATAGAGTCATGAATTAATCTGCCAAGCAAGTCTTTGGTCTGTCGGAGAAACTTGGTATATCTGGAGGAAACCCAGGCATTGATGGGAGTGACATGCTGACAAAAAGGCAGTCGGATGAGGAACCAGGAACTTCTGGTGAGGTGAAAGCTGTAATCACGGCAAGTAACTTAACAACTAATATAGACACTTATCATTTCATAATGATTGGTGGTCAGTTTGTTGACTGAATGTTCTGGATTGTATTTAGACTTTATTAATATACTGTTTTTTAGCTGGGATTTGTTTTTCCATCTGGATTGTAGAACTCACTTCAGGTTTCTTTGATCACTTGTGTTACAATAAGCCTCAGATTGTTTAAAGATGATTATCTCTGGCCTCCAATATTATTTTTTTATATCATATTATCGATCGGCAAAAGTAACTTTGTTGACAGAGGGGATGTCAATTGTTAGATCTGCAGCCTAACTTTAGGGAATAATCAGTCTTGGAAAAAACGTCTTCTGCCGCTCTAACAGCTTTCCATTTCTTTAAAATCTAATTGATGGATAATCTAAATGCTTCTATCATTCACAAATCCCAAATATGTCATTATAGTTCTTGGTCCTGGTAGTCAGGTTGATAGCAAATTTTGGATTTGTAGTCATTCAGTCACAAACTGGCTGGATGCATGATTGTCGCTTAGTGTTTGGGAGGTCCTGGGTCCCAATCCCAGACAAGCCCCTATTTGTCATGAACTGACTCCCCTCTTTTGTCACTTACTATGGGCCCGTTCATGACAGCACTATTTAGTAAGTACTAGGTTTCTGTTCAGTGCATCTGTAACACAGGGTATCATTCTGTACATGACATGTTTGTTCTTTTGGAAAGCTGTAAGAACAGATTTGAACTTCATAAGTGCAGTCCATCTGCTTCATTTGAGAGCTGATGAAGTAACCCTGCGTTTGTGCTTCATACACACACACACACACATATATATCTACATATATATGCATATGTGTGTGTGTGTGTGTATGTATATGTATGTATATGAATAAACTACCCTCACTTTAGATGGTCAGCAGATTTTTCCTTATGTGTCCCCCTTTGTTTTTTTGTGAGCATGCCACTGTAGTTTCATGCAGTCATGCTATGACGGTCCTGCCCACCTTAAAGAGGAGCTGATACAGTTTATGTTGCAATGTCTGCCAAGCCAAGGCAAGCAGATACCACAAATAGAAAAGCACCATTAAGTACTGGATCCAGTTCATAGTCAGGTGAAAACCATTTGCTCTAGAGGGTATTTCTTTTCTGTTTTTTCCACCTGTGTTAAGTCATTGTTTCATACAACTGTACAAGTGCCCAAACAGCTTTTCTCTGCATACTACAAAAACATAAACAAACTGTACTTCAGTTGTGAAAGATTTAAAAATACAGGAAAACACATTCTTTGTCTTATTTCTTATTTCTCTTCTTTGTTTAGAGCTCTTCTGTGATCAAACATGTTGATCAACTCTTCCTCTTCACTAAATGCCACCCATCCAGCAAGTGGCTATTTCATTGTTTGCTTCATCTCATCAGCTGGAACTCTTATCTTCTGCATCTATACTGTCACCAACTTCCTCCTACTCCTCCCTCTTAACATCTTTGTTCTGAGAGAATGGCTCCAAAGATGGCAGCAACAGCAACCCTCCCATTTGAAAACTTCGAGCCATACCGATGTCTTCACTTACAATATGGTAATGTTAGAATTTTTCAACCTGCTGGGATCTTTCCTTTATTCTTCTGCTAATCTCATGAGAAATGAAGAGGTGATAAGGATTGGGTTTTATCTATTTTCTTTGATCATACCTACACAGAATAGTTTTCACTGTCTGACTTGCATTGAGCGCTACCTGGCTGTTGTTCACCCAATCATCTACCTTGGTTTGAAGACAACAAGTGGTATAAGAATCAGAAATATCAGCATCTGCTGTGTTTGGTTAATGGGTTTTGCATGGATGGGTGTGACACATATGCACTTACCAGATCTCGCTGTTTTCCCATTTTTCTGTCTTTTTTGTGTCTCTCTTCTGGTCAGCTCCTTCTGCAGTCTCTCTGTCCTGTGGGCTTTAAAGCGTCCAATCCCAGGGGAGAATGGTGAGGACAGGGAGAGGGTCAACCAATCAAAGAAACGTGCCTTTCGCACTTTAATGATCATTGTTGGAGTGCTGCTGCTTAGGTTTGTTGGGCTTCTCATTTGTTTGGCTGTCTACAACTATCTCTTGTCAATAGATGGGGATTCATGTATAGCACTCCAAAGTTCATTCTGGTTTAACCTCCCCAGCAGTCTGGTTCTACCTCTGCTGTACTTATACAGAGTACAAAAACTACCTTTCTTTAAAAAATAATTGTTTTTTTCACTAAGACCAGAACAGAGTGTCCTGTGTATTGTTTTTATACATTTTAGAGGAAGAAGTGTTACAGTCCAAAAGATGTGCTTTGATTAGTGGTAATAGTTGGATTACTGTATTCCCTCAACTATTACCTAACTGATGTTAAGTTTAATCAAACCTAGCAAAGAATCAGCAAGGTGCCAAACATTCCTTAGAGATTCTGGTCCATAGTGACATGACATGATCACTAAGCTGGATTCAAGAAACCAGTTTGAGCTGATTTAAACTGTGACATGGTGCAGTTTTTCTGTTGGAAAAATCATCACTCAAAAAAGGAGTAGAAATAGTCAGCATAGTCAGCAGGTATAATCAGGTAGACTTTGGTGTTTAAACAATGCTCAGCTGGTACTCAGGGGCCAAAAATGTGCCAAGAAAAGATCCCCCACACTATTTCCCCACCACCAGACTCAATAGACCAAACAACATTTTTCCAATATCCCAAGTTTTGGGTTGATCCCGTGTGAATTTTGGCCTTAGTTTCCTGTTCTTAGCTGACAGGATTGGCACATGGTGCGGTCCTTCCCCCCCGTAGCCCATTTGCTTCAGGATTTGACATATTGTTTTTTTTGCCTAGAGAGCTGCCGCTTACTGGATATTTTTTTCAGACCATTCTCTATGAACCGTAGATGTGGTTATGCTTGGAAATCCCAGCAGATGAGCAGTCTATAAAAAGCAACCAAACAACCATGCCATTGTCAACATCACTTCAATAACACTTTATTTCATTCTGATGCTTCAGCAGATAACGTTTATCAAGTCAACATGCCTAAATGCATTAAGGGGCAACGGGATTAGCTGATTAGTTTTTGTTGTGAACAAGCAGTTGGGCGGATGAACCTTGGGGCCTTTAAGTGTATGTAGTAGCTTATGTTTTTTATGGTAATTGTTCAAAATATTTACTTTGCATTAAACTATGAGCAGTTATATTTTTAGTCAAAGACACATTAAAACAAAGGCCTGACTCCAAATACAAGCCACTTTCATACTTATTGCACATTTTATTCCTGCCTTTCTTTCTGGAAGAAGAAGCTTTGCAGCACAGCAATTGTTAAATCTATAAAAGCTTCATTAGCTGCCCTGCTTTAAATCTGCTGTATCATATTTAAATAACAAATGACACGCTGACAGGCAGCAGGTGTTTCAGACTTACTGACTTGTGATTTGAATGTGCTCAGGTTTGAAGTTACAGCTTATTTGAATCTTGACATTCATCCATTTAAAGGACGGACAAGGTACATGGTTCAAAGTACATCTAATAAAATGATTATGGTGTTTTTCTTTGGTATTTTGCATTTTTACCTCCTGTGGTGCATTCTGTTAGTTAATTCAGGAAACTGTGACCTTGGCAAAGTGTCTTTGACCCTTTTTCATTTTGGTGCTTATAAAAGTAGGAGTTGTTAAAACTCATACAAAGAAGTGATTAAGGTAAAGATGGAAAAACCTGAGACAGCGCTAAAATTAAAAAAAAAAAAAAATTGCATACATGTGTGGCGAGAGACTTGCCTGCAACATAAATATTTAAAACACGGACCTCCAGTAAGCCAAAATAAGCCTGCAATATCCTTGGACAAATGAGTAATGCATTTGCAGTGCTACATGGATGCTCTTATTTCTGTGCACATTTCCACTGAATACTATTTTTCAAAGTATCCCTTGCATAAAATCTAACATTGTAAAGAGCTGTGTTTTTGAAGGACTCATCATCAACTAGACACAAGGAACTTTTACTAGAAATGTAACAACATTCAAACTAAAGACTGATGAATGATAAAGGAGATCTCCACTCCATTTAAAGAGATCATTTTCTGCTTTTTTTAGTTTTATATACTCTTTTATATACCCTATATACCCAGTTTTACATGCCTCCTTCACGTGATAGAGTACTTCTATGTGCAGCAGTTCTTCCTTTCCAATCCTTTATGGTGCCAGTTGCTTGCTTGTAATGGCTGGATCCCCATGCCCCCCTGACCTATCCGTGTGGTATCCTACCATTGTTTTGTAAGCAGCTTAAGCCCACTGGCCCAGGAAAGGAATCCCAGCACGGAGCATAGACAGTAGGCTGAATGCAGAGTTGTTGACAACATGGCGCCTAATAGTGCAGAACTGATCAATTACCTGTGGAACATTGCCAAACTCTGACCCACTCTCACTCTCGCTGATGCAGAGAAGTTCGTCCAAGCTTTTGTCAAACCCTAATGGATGAAGATCAGTGAAAATATGGCCCCTTTTATTATTCTTAATTTATCGCAGGAATGAATCAACAATCCACTCACACACCTGGTGATAGTATATCTAATTAGAGTGGATTTGTTTATACATAAATAGGCCGATATCTGTGAGATTAAGCAAACTGTCACTGAAGCTGGGACTGTAATAAGGTTGTCAGTCACTTATGATGAGCGCATAGCGCTAAGCTGGTAGGTCTAAATTATGAGTGTTAATGTCTGATAATGCTGTCTTTACTGCTTAGAAAAAAAGCACCAGAAGAGCGACAAGTGTAACCTTAATAGCATCAATAAGACTGGAAAGTTACGCAAAACATTCCTGTTTATCGATGTTTGTCTCCTTCAGTTTACTCTCTCCATGTTTCCTGTACCGCCAGCTCACTGTGGGAGCTGAAGTTGTCACTCCGTCTCTCTGAGTGAGACTGACCAATCAGGAGGCTTCTTTCAGTTTTCAGAGGAGATCCCGCCCATGAGAGTCATGTAGAAACGCAAGCAAAACTGCATAAAACGCAAAATAAAATATCAGGAAACGCATACAAAACTTCAGGAAATGCAAACAAAACTTAAGGAAACGCAAACGAATCTGTGGTTCATGAGAAAAATATTTTGGTTTGTAAACAAAACCTGTGGATTTGTCAAGATACAATTTTAATCACAAATATGTTTCATTTGTTCATCTGCATATTTTGTATTTTTGAAATCATAACTTTTTTTGGAAAATATTTTTTGTATTCAAATCCATTATTTTTGATTGCATAATAAAGATGCAAATTATCTCCATATTTGTGTTTGATGATCATTTTGTTTACCATCAGCATGGTCTAAAAGCTGTTACTAAAATATTTTCCTTTGTGCACTGCTGTAACTGTCTCTGTGTTTTGGTGTAATGAATGACTGTATTCACAGATGACTTTCAGCTGACTGAGGGTGTACTGTCCAATGCTTGATTGTGAAGCAAAACACTAATCCGTACTTTATATGTAAGAAAATTCAGCTAGACAAACTGTGCTAACACAAACACACCTAAAGAATGCAACCATGGTGTCACCTAGACAAATGTATCATGCATAAAAGAGCAGGCTATAAAGTGATACTAATAGAGTTATGTCTGACTGTGTCATAAACACTTTTTTGATAAAATATGCAAGGGTGCTAAAATAAAGAATGAAGTTTCTTACTGCAAACAAATGGGTTTTGTCAATTTTATTTGATTATCTTAAATGAGAAAAGGTCTGAGTACACTATTCCATACACTGTTTCAGCATGATCTTTCACATATACATAAACACAACCACAGCTTCAAAGGCAAATTTAGATGATCTTAAAGTTAGCTGCAACTAAGTGACACTGTGTTTTCTCTCAGGCTACAGACCAGGATTAATCATACTGTTAATTCTTGACTTTTATTCTGTCTGCTGACACTGTCCTTTGGTACTTAAGTCAAAATTCATTTTTGTTCTTAATGAAAAACAAAATAAATAGAAAAATTAAAAGATGCATCTGAATTTTTTGCTGGTCTTGTGCTCTCCATTGTGTAAGTGGAGTCATAAGAAGATATCTTTTTAAATAATAAGGTACATTATTTTTATTCATTTTCATCTATATTGTATATAGAGAACACTTCTGGTGAGCATGCAGTGAATTTGGTCTCGTTAGGTCATATTAAGGTATTGGCATTCAGTTAGGATGGGCAGCAACCAAGCCAACCCCCCCACCTCCCCAGTTTGATAAATAACCCCCCATTTGAAAATTTGGGGGTCCCCACCCAATAATAAAAACTAATCTCAGACCCTAAATTTGCTTATTTTAGGGACTTTTTGGGGGGAGAGACCCAGTTACGTTGGGGACCGGGGCTGGGGTTGGGGGGCAGGCTGATTTGAAATCATGCTGTTGAGGAAGAGCTGCTCTCTACATGGGTTGCACAGAAATAACTGTCTAGGTTATTGTCACCTAGTTTGTCTAGGTGATGGAAAAAGTTGTGATTGCTAATGATTTCCTGCTTTAAGTAATGGAAGTGAAACTCCTCAAGATACTCATTTGCTTTATGTTTCATAATATACCTCCTTTTTTTCTTGCTCTTTAACTGAAATGCAGTTTGTAAAAATATTCCACTGAGTGGCTCTCAACCAAAATAAAACATGATGTTATGGGAGCAGACCTAAGACTATAGAAAAATAGTGACCTTCCGACGCATGTGCCCACCTGCACAGTTTTCTTAGTCAAAAATTGAGGACTGTACTGAAATAAAACTGCACTTTGTGAGTTGCGTTTACAGAACCATAAACCAGTGTTTAAATTATGTCAATAAATTTCAACAAATTAAGAGATGAAGTCCTCTAAAAGTGAACTTCCTTGATGAACAAGAAGGCCTGCTTGTTGGATTGTTTTTCCTCATTATGTGAATTTAATTCATGAAACAGGAATGTTGATTTGCAGTTTAGTGAGTGAACCTTATGCATGACAGGTTTTTGTTATACGGAGTCTGCAAATTTTAAAAGAGAAGTAAGCTGTGAAGAAGGTGGGAGGTGACAGCGGGTCTCACTCAACTTGGAAATGTCTTGTTTGGTCATTCAGTTGCAAGGGTTTGGGGAAGAAGATACACATGGGGAGTTCTGGTGACAAATAGGACAGGAGCCAGAGAATAATCTCGGTCCAGAAGTAAGCAGCAAAAAACATGAACGTGATAGATAATCAAACAAGCCATGTCTTTCATGGTGGCTCAGTCACCTTAGTTGCTCCGACAGGTGTGGTAATTTACAATCATAGAAATAAAACATTTCTCTCTACAACTTAAGGATTTATTTTAGGCAATGTGAGGACTTTACTAAAAAAAAAATTACACATTATGAATTTAAACCGCAAACATATCAACAAAAGTACAGATTTTTTTGTAAATTATGATCGTGGAAAATTTGAATCAAAAAACTCCTTATAAGTTGAGGACCGTTAATAAACCACACCTTTTTAACATTGTTTTATCTGATTAACAAGTACATAAGTGGTCACGTTTGTTTCTTTGGTGATTAGTGGAACAACATCTGGAGTCACTCCAAATGCAGCAAATGTAATAACATCTGTTTTGCATGTTTAGAATAAAAAAAGTACAGACTATTAGGGTATGGAAATGAATCACCCAACAAGACAGGTGTTTTTCTTGTCATGACACTTTGATTTGAATAAGCAGCAGCATATAGTTTACGGCTCATTTGAATCCACTAGACAGATGGAAGTGATGGATCATGTAGGGGGGACATTTCTTGCAGACCACATGGCTTTCCTACCCTCTTTTTCTTGAAAGCCATAACATTATATCATTGTATGCTGATGGATCCAGCCATTTTTCTGAATAGCATTTGAGCTAACTGTTAACCACAGGCCTTTCAGCTCCCAAGAGCTCCTTGTCTTGTAAGAGGAGTGAAAGGAGAAGAAGAACAGAATGGCAAGATGTCTGCTGCCTACTTTCAAGCTTTCAACACAAAATAAGTCACACATTTATATGAATAATAATTTCAGTGTTAATACAGTATAATGTTACATAATAATGCCATAGAATTTTACAGTCTTGATAAATTTAACATCAATTTTTTTCTACTTTTACCATTAAGTATTTGTGTATTTTACTTGAAGATGTTTTTACTGAACTCAGATCACATTTTACTGTCATTCACAGTTGACGTCTTAAAACATGCAAACATTCCTGCTCTGTAAAGAAACAGCAGAGGTAGCACCAGACTGCATGGGAGGTTGAACCAGATTCCAGATATTGTAATTACACATGAGACCCCAACTCTGCCAAAATTATAAATAACAAACCAGCCAAAATTCCAAGTAAACCTTAACAATAGAACACTCAGTATGACCAAAATAGTGTGAAAAGCCTTCCTCTTTGGTTGGTCAAGCCTCTCCCTCTTGTGGCCCTGTTCCCCTGGTCTTGGACGAATCAGAACACAAAGAACTGAAAGGCTGCAGAGGAAGATTATGATCACACATGCTATCAAGATGCAAAAATCCAGCATTAAGGAGATCTTTTGTACAGCTTTCAGACAAGACTCCAAAGTGGAAAGCACCCAAACACATCCAATGCTGACATTTCTGATTGTAATTCCTCTTTCATTTCTAAAACTCATGTAGGTGATGGGATGAACAACAGCCAGGTAGCGCTCCAAACAAGTCAGAAGGTGAAAGAATGTCTCTCCATACCAAGTTATAGAGATCAGATGGTACCCTACCTCAAACAAAAGGAGATTTTTGCTCCGAATACCACAACACATGACACTGAACCCCAAAACGCCAATCAGTTCGATCACTACCACATGATAGATGAAGCTGTCCGAGTGACTCATTGCTGGTGTGGCGGTGGAGTGCTTTCCCCGCCATTGCTGTAGACCTTTGTGGAGAATGAATGTGCAGAGGGGGATGAGGAGGAAATTGTTTATTACACTGTAAGCCGTGAAGACTTTGGAGGCTGTTGTGGTAAAAAAGCAGTCCTCAAATTTGTCGTTAGTGATGACGGATGAAAGGTTTGGATAAAGATGCGTGCCAGCAGAGTAGTTAAGTGACATATCTAGAAGAGATGAAGACATGACAGGAAATAAACATGATTTAGATTACATTACAGTCCTATTAAATGATTGTCAGTGACCTCACTCACTTGATATTGAGCTCAGCAGAATCCATTTTATTTCAGCGGCCCTGGTTCCAGGATTAATTTTTCTCTTTGAAGTATTATATTGACTTTTAATAGAATTCTGATTTTAACAGTTTTATTCAAAAAACCAAGTCAACTAGCTTCTTGAATACTCATGACTTTAAGTTATTTGATTTTGTTTTTGCCAATGATAACTTTTCAAACTTTCATACCATAAACAGACTTTCTTTTCAGTTTAAGTTTATTATAGTGTTTTATTGTTAACATAACTTTCTCAAATACAGTATGTTAGTCAATATAGTGTTTCATTGGATGGCAGCATGTGCTGTCATCATTAACAGCCAATTTAGGGAACATTCCCGTGGTGAGTCACCAATCTGAGATTTTGCCTAATATTCAAAGCCTGCAGGTAGTAGAGATTTTTGATCTTTAATTAAATCCCCACTCCCAGTGCTTCTTAAGTTCTTTAGAGCTTTGAAGAGTGGATTCTCCCTGTCCTACTGTAAAGTGTCTTGAGATAACATTTGTTATGAATTGGTGCTATAAATGTAAAGATTGATTGATTGATTGAGATCTATCCCCTACTTTGGCAAATGAGCTCAATAGGATCAATAACCATCATTTTAAACTCAGATAGCTTGTGATAAGTCTGCCTTGGATGACTCTGTCTTTGCCTGCATGCCTTTTTTTGCTTGTATGTCAGGGAAGGTCTTTCATTTGATATAAATAAACAAAGTATTTATTAAAAAGAGTTGCTTAAAAGCCTCATAAATTAGTCCTCTTCTGTATGTGTATGACAAAACCCTGTAAATATTTTTTAAACATTTTTGTATGGTTCGCAATAATCTGAAGAATTTGTGCCATAGCTGTGGCTGCTTCCATTCATTTAACCATTCAAAATGTATGAGCTTATGTTATGATAAAATTAATGAGAATTCCTGATTAATGTTTTTATCTTGGAGTTTTTCTTATGAAGTAACATATAAGACGTGCAACCAAGAATTCTAAACAAGTTTAAACATTATTTTTATGTATTTCTTTTTTACTTAATTGTACTGTAATTTGCTGTTGGAGGGCCCATCTGATGTTCCACTGGGGCCAACATCACATAGGTATTTAGGATATCTTTAAACAGTATAATCTCCCCCACTCAAAATAAAAAAGAAATTACAAAAACTTAAATTCAGCTTAATAAAAATTGTCCCTTTACTGTACTTTTTAACACCAATTTTGATACAGAATACAAAGGAATAATAACAAAACAAAGTTGAAACAAATACATACCTGCAAAGTAGTGTTCGGATTCAGATCTCTAATTCTTTGTTGTGTACCTGGTTGTGAACTGCTATGTTTCATGTCAGTGATCATGGTTCATGAGTGTCTGTTAAATGGTTGGTGCTTGTTTTGCATTTTCCTGTCAAGGCATCTAATGTTAATGTGCAAGATTAGTTTGCATATTTTCCTTTTTTTACTACTCCATCATCTTGCTCACTCACCCTTCAGTTGTGGAAAGGTTTGAACAATAAAGCCTGTGACATAAACATTATATTTTCTCGCCTGCTCGTTACAAAATAATATTGAGTTGTTAGTCATTAAAGTGATTCACCTATTATAACACCTGTTTTGGTGCTGTGACACATATTCCTGCCTTTTTCACAGTCCCTGTGCCTAACAAGCAAAACAAAAATCGCTGAATTGAGTATATCTATGTCAAAATTAGGACAGATACTATTTCGTTACTTGAAATTGTTATTCTATTTTATCAGGTCTCTATTTCAACAAAGACCGACTTACAAAGCATCATGTGTCAGATGCTAAAGTCTTATGAATGTACATCTTTGCACTTCAGCTGATTCATTTATTGTTTTTGTAATCTCTCATAAGAATTTAAAAAGTTAGGAAAGATGACATCATAACTTCTGTAGGATTAGTTTTATGGATTATATCTGATTATTATAGAACTGAATCATAAAACAGTTTTCTTTTATGGCTTGTATTTGTTTATCACGTTTTAACCCTTTACACTGGTGTTCAAATGATTTGGATAAACACCTTAAATAGAACATATCCGTCTCACTTGGAGAAATAAGATATAAGAGTATTTTTCTAATCTAAATACAAATCCCAATTCCAATAATGTTGGAACAGTGTGTAAAACCTAAATAAAAACGGATACAATGATCTGTAAATCCTTTTCAACCTACTTTATATAAAAATTGAATACAATACAAAGACACAATATTGAATGTTCAAACTGATCAGCTTTATTAATTTTTTATTTATTTTAGCAAATATTCACTTATTTTGAATTTCGTGCCAGCAACTTTTTCCAATAAAGCTAGGACAGGATCAACAATAGACCGGAAAAGTTCAGGAATATAAAAAAAACCCCACTTCTTTGGAAAAATGTACTAGTGAACATGTTAATTGCGAAGATTTGTTAAGTTTATACATCTTTTCTTCTCTTCTGTCATGTCAAAGCTCTGTTTACAGAGAAAGTCACATCTACGCATTCACACAGTATTTTCTTACAGTCACTTATTGATGGTTCTGAGTTTCTACATAAGTTATCAGTCAGTATTGGCTAACACAACTACGCACTATCATACCTTTTTGCATGCCACTGACCCAGCAGTGTGAGCAATTTGAGGTTAAGTGTCTTTCTCAAGGACATCTCAGTGACATGATAGCCAGAGCTGGGCTTGAACCCTTGACTTTCTAACTGATGGTAGAGTTAAAATAACCCCTGCCACAGGGCAAACAAAGCATGCACAGAAAAAGTATAGAAACATGTTAACAGCTTCGCCCACCTCTGCAGCCTTTAAGTGGAGCATTTGTAAATGTAAATTGCGCTGATCAATGTGAGTTTGTAAATAATAAGAGCAAACAGCACTAAGGTGAGGGTGCTGATGCCATTTTGTCATGACTGAAGGGCCCTGATAGTATGCACAACCTTTCTTTGTGGATTTGGCCTTATGTGTGTTTTATTGATCTGTGTATCAACAAGCTTGCTTTTAAATATCTGATGCCACTGAATGTAATTTTCCTTTATTTGGTTCTCTTACAGCTTTCAATTTTTCCTGCCCTTTGTAGATATAGACAAGGTAACATCAGACTACAGGGGAGATTTAACCAAATTCCAATCGCTGTTATCACACAATGAGTTGAAATTGTCAAATACAAAGCATTCCAAGCCATATTCCAAACAAACCTAAGCAACACTACCCCCCATATGGACAAAATGGTGTAGAAAGCCTTCATCTTGGATTGGTCAACTTTTTCCCTTTGCCCAAACTGATCCCCAGGTTGTGGAAGAATCAGAACACAGAGAACAACAAGGCTGCAGAGGGAGATGATAATAAATGATAAGGACAACAATACAAGATCAAATGTAGAGCAGACTTCATTTGAAACCATCTGAATTGATGCAACACAGGACAGTAGCCAAACAAGCCCAATGCACGTATTTCTGATTCTGATCCCTCGTTTGCTCCTCAGGTTACGATAGGTTATGGGATGAACAACAGCCAGGTACCGCTCCAAACAGGTCAGGATTTGAAAGAATGTCTCTCCATACCATGTGAATCCCCAAAGAAAGTAACTGAACCAGAATTTATTTGTAGCTTCAGTAAAGATCTCACAACAGCAGAAAATGAACCCAAGGACACCAATTAGCTCCATGGTGACCATGTGGTGGGTGAAGCAGTCTGAGTGACTTATCATTTTTGCTGCAGAGGAGGACTGTTGTTTCTGCCATTGTTTGAGACCTTGGTAAAGGATGATGATGCAAAGAGGGCTTAGAAGGATGATGTTTGTAAGGAAAAAAGAGGCAAACACAAAAGAGACTGGTTTGGATTTGAAGCAAATGTCAAGTGGGAGGTCAATGTTGGAGGAAAGGTTAGCTTCCAGAGGAGAGTCAGTAGAGGAGGCAGACAAGTTAACCCCCATATCTAAAAGAAGAAGAAAATGATGGTACAACAGAGCATTTGGGTTTTGTTGTCAGATCTATAGACTCAAGAAGACACAACAATGGCAGATGAAACTAACACTGAACCAAATATGAGTGACTCTGACACAAGTAATAATGATGTTCCCTTGACTGTGGATGCACAAGGTTACCGTTACCAACCAATGTATACAGAGGGCAGAATCGGTGCTCACATTCATAAAAAACACAAAGACATTTGCTATTAGTATAACACAGTTACCTGCCAAAAAACAGGTATTTTCTTCATGTGATAAAATGATTAAAACAGAACTTAAGTATGATATACTTTTGGTCTCTTTTTGACAATATTAACGCAATTAAGTCTGAAATAATGGCTTCATATCACAGACCAAAGCTTGTTCCAGGACATATTTGTCCCAAAGTGATCATGTGAAATCAAGCCTGACAGACTCAAGCACCGAGCCCAAGATTGCTTGAAGAGATGCTCTTAGGGATGATTCATGTACACTTGCACTTGTTGTGAAGCTACACTACAATGTTGGGCATGTTAGCATGTTGAATTGTACAGGCAGTTCTTAACATTTCCCATCTATTTGAAAACCTTGGGTCATTTTTCTTTTTGTGTGAATCACAGAGAAGATGACCAAACCTACATTTATTTTGCATGTTGTCACTCCTAATTTATCACCAAAAAAAGCACAAACATGCTGTTCTGTAACCTCGCTGAAATTAAGCAGAATGATAAGAGTTTTCATAAGTTCAAGTTAATACCTTGAGCTAAAAACTATTTTTTAATGAGAGTATCAGTAGTTCCAAGAAAAGAGAAAACATTTTTGAGGTTTCCATATCAAATTGAGATGATCTTGCAGTGTACTTGGCAAAACTGCTCTGAAGGTGTTACAAGAGAAACATTATCTGCCACAATGTTTAGTGGACAATAAACGGGTTTTTTTTCAGGTCAAACACACAGTTTCTGTTTTTACTTATTCTAAGAGTGGAGAGAGTTTGAAGTAATAATATGAAAATGTTTAAAGGTTACACAACTAAATATCCTTTGCATAAAAGCAATTTGAGCAATACTGGGCAACATGATGCCTGTTGATATCAATCCAAGAGGGAGATTAGAAGTCAGGCCCAAATGCTGAGCTATTGTGGACTACCAAACCATATAAGAAACAATTTCTGAAATGACAAAGTAAACCCACCTTGTAGTCCAATTAACAATCCTGCCCTCTCTTCGAATTGTCTCTTCTTTGTGGATGGATGTATGTGCTCCAAAGTATGTACTGAATGTTGTATCTCCCCCCTTCTCTCGCACCTCCCATCAAAAACTAACCTCAACCCACTCCCCTTTTTAAGAATTTGAATAAAAAAACATGGCAGAAACTGGACCAACAGGTGAACAATAATGACAAACTATCTGTATTGGTATTTTACTTTCATTCAAGTAATTATTTTGTTGCATGTGTGACTGTTAGAAGCATTTGAAAAATCCAGATATTGTCCATCCATAATGCTTATTTCAACAGGGTGCTAAATGTGCTGGGACTGGTATTTGTTGACTTTGAAAGAAATGCTTGAAACAAGCTTTGCTATTCTTCAGTCAGTCACAATAAATGTTTCAACAGGTCGGCACCACAAACCATCCTGCAATGGTATCAGATGGCTGACCAGTGCACTTTTGAGCTGCCATTTGATCTTGACATAGATTTAAATTATTTGTTGGACTTAATGTTTTGTAAGAATCTGACAATGTTGTTTTACCTACATTGTTCATACAGGAGTAATGACAATGGTTGTGAAGAAATGTCAATAAACTTAACATATTCTACACTTTTAATAAAAAGGTACTTACAAGAGCTTCATGGCACCATTAACTAATCAGTTTTATTCAGTTTGTGCAAGTACTTCATGATAAAACGAAGCAAGCAAGTTAAAGACAATGAAACAAGCACTAACAGACCACACAGGAATTATGTTAACACTTTAAGCACATCTTAAAAGTGAACTAATGAATCAAGACAATAAAGTATAGAAATATATACACTGAAAATATTGAAGCGTATGATTATTCTTTACAGTTATATTTATAGAAATTTAGTTTAAGCATTAAATAGATACGTCATGCACTGATAAAATGGCAATGGGACTAGCATCTCTTATGTCACATAAAGAGTGTTTTGGTAAAAAGAAAACTAAGTGAAAAAAGTAACAATGAAAAAGATCCTCCATGCTCTGCCACAGGTGATTTAACAGCCATGTATCCTCTCCTCCTCTTCTCTCTCATCTTCTTTGAAAAAAAAAAAACAGCAGGAAAAGCTTGCTTCTCATCATTTCTTAGCTCTATCTCTAAAACAGAATCTCCAAAAGCTTGGTTGAGGTTGCCATGATTTTAATAAGAAGAAAACAAGGCAAGACCTGATGTTGTCTGCTGAAAGTGTCATATTTTTTGGTTTTGTTTAGATTTATATATTTTTTTTATTTTAGAGTGTCTGAAAATATAACAATGTAGCCCTCAGGCAATGAAAATGGATGGTTTCCCATTCCTGTCTTGGAGCAAGATCTATGAACTTAATAAGTTCCTGGAACACGGGGCCAACAGATGTAAGGACTTTTTCCTCTCAGGGGCTTTAACCAACAGTCCTCCTGATTCTAACTCAAGTCTCCAAAGACCAATAACTGTCTCTTTACATATTGTGCTATTAAAAATCCAAACTGGAGGTGGCAACCATGTCATCCTACAGGCCAAGTCTAACAATATGACAACAGTGGTCCTGTGTGGGTCAAATCCTCCTTGACATCATGACCCCATGCACAATTCGGCATGTTTCTTCATTTCTCTTTTGTCTTATTCTCTAGTAATGCAGCCAAGTTCCACTCTTCTTCAGCTGATGGTCACATACAAAATGTCACCAGACTGTTTTTAATCAATTAACACTTCTGTCACTGTGTCAAACGCTTGGCTGAATGCTTTTGCTTCAGTCATCGAGCTTCTTTGTGCTCTTGGGGCTTCAAATTAGTGTGGAAAAGAGGTCCTACCTTGAACTAACTTAAACATACTTTAAATTTAAGTTTGTTGAGGTTTCAATCAGACTTTTCATGATTATGTTATGTATTCCTTTTGATACTAACTTGTACAATTATATTTGATGTGTATTACCACATTTTCTGAGTTATTATTTTATTTGACTTCCAGTTGCAGCTCAGATATAATTCAACTTCTAGCTTCTGGCTTACAAAAGATGCCTGGTTCTCCCATCTTAGCTAGGCTCAAAATCACCAGCTAGACTCTTCTCCTCGGTTGTTCTCAAATGGTGGAATGAATGACCCAACTCCATTTGATCCATAGAATCACTATCTGCTTATAAGGGAAGATTCAACTGTTTAGGGGACACAAGCACTTAGTTTGAATCTTCTCCTCTTTAGTCCTCAAGTGGTAGAACTAGTTAGAAAGTTTAAGACCCAGCTCTTTGTGAACAACTCAGCCCTGAGTATGTTGATGTTATTGACATGAGTACTTGATGATGATAAAGATGGTAATGACAATAATGCTGATATCAGGGTGACGTAAAAAAAAGACCTTGGTCCTAGCACTACCTGGCAGCACTTGTGTTCAGTCTGACTTGAAGCAGTTTGTTGCACCTACTAATGTTGTTCCTTCCAGCCTAGATTCTTGCTTTTGTTATACTTACTATCAGATGTATGTTACCTTGGACAAAAGTGCCTGCCAAAAGAAATTGTAGAATTAAAACTGTATCAAATGCTCCTGCAACATGAAACATTTCCAACTCTGTGTAGAAACAGCAGAGGTAACACCAGACTGCACGGAAAATTGCACCACACTCCATATGAACTTGAGATGCATTCAAGGGCTCCTGAGATAAACAGGATAGCCCAAGATATATTCTGTACAAACCTTACCGAGACCACCCCTAGTATGGTTAATATGGTGTAGAAAGCCCTCTGCTTTGATCGGTCAGCCCTTTCTCTTTCCCTGGCCTGCTCCCCTGGTCCAGGATGAATCAGAGCACAGAGAACAGCAAGGCTACAGAAGCAGATGATTATTAATGATAATACTAAAATGAAGAGTTGCACAGTAAGAGAGATATCTCTGAAAGCCAACAGACTTGATCCTACTGAGGAAAGCAGCCAAACACAGCCAGTGCAGATGTTTCTGACTCTGATCCCTCTCTCACTCCTCAGGTTACGATAGGTGATGGGATGAACAACAGCCAAGTAGCGCTCCAAACAGGTCAGAATTTGAAAGAAAGTCTCTCCATACCATGTGAATTCCCAAAAAAAGTATCCCACAAAGAATACATTGACTTGAAGCATGAAGACACCACAGCAGCAGATGATAAAGCCAACGACACACATGAGCTCCATGATGACCATGTGGTATGTGAAACAGTCTGAGTGGCTCATCATTGCTGCTGTGGAGGCTGATTTCTGTTTCCACCATTGTTGGAGACCCAGGTAAATGATGAAGATGCAGAGAGGGAGGAGGACTAAGATGTTTGTGATGAAGTATGAGGCAAAAATAAAAGAGCTTGGTCTCAAGATGAAACAGTGGCTAAAAGGAACATCAGCATTGATGGAGGAATTATTAGAAAGATGAAGAATATCACCAGAACAGGAAGAAAAGTTGAGAGACATGTCTAAAAAAGAAAAAGAGAACAATTGAATTAAGTTAGATCCTTACTTTTCCCTCTCTTTGTTTTGCTGTTTTACTTACTGAGGAATTACAAATGTTTTCACATAGTAATCTAATTTAGGTCCAGAGAGTCACTTCTAAAATCACATGGCTGTTAGTTTATATCTTTTGGCTGAAGATAACTCAAAAATTTCCAACTTGAGCTGCCAATAATATGATACAGAAATATCTGAAATAACAGCATATGACGACATGGGCCATTTCAGCTGTTTTGTAAAGTTAACAGTTCACATCTGAAATCAATGGAGTGAATAATAAGATATAAGACTACCAACCCTGTGTTTAGGTCATACCTTTATTCAGTCTCCTTTTTCAAATGGTCCTTTACAATGAGTCTATATTGACTTCACATCGCTGGCCCCTACAATAAGTATTTGAATAAAAATCAACAGAGCAGTGACATTACAGCCAAATGAGATGAAGGGTGATCATTTTTGTATGGCACAAGCACACAGTGAAAGGAGAAAAAAATTCACTATTTGCATGGATCTCTTTTCATCCAAAAATAACAACCAGAACTCTGTGTCAATAAAAATGGACCAGACTTTGAGGACAAATGACTTTTAAAGGGAATGACAGGTGAGAAACTCAAGGTTTGATTTGTTTTGTGCCCAAACTCACGCACACCTTTTACATGGTTAAAAGCTCTCGCTCACTCTGATGGATTTCTATTTTATTTATTTTATTTAACCTTTATTTAACCAGGTTTGTCCCATTGAGATTAAAAACCTCTTTTTCAAGGGAGACCTGGCCAAGACAGGCAGCAGCAAAAAACACAAAGTTACAGACAGAAATGCAAAAAGAGACAACACAATTTACAAAGCACATCATTTTCTTTTCAGTTTTGGTCTTTGCCAAACATGCATGGATACAGAAAATCATATACAAGGTTACAAGGATACAAGGACGCTTATTTATCATTAAACAACAGTTTGCATAGTGAAATTAAATTTTTTGTTCCCTCTTGATTTGTTAAGATTGTAGAATTAATAAAAATAAAAACTATTTTAACATGGAAGGGTGCAGATGATGCATTAAGTAATCTCACCCTGACAGAAGAAGCTGTTGTGCAGTCTGTTGGTACCGCTGCAGACAGTTCTGTTTCTTTTGCCTGATGGCAGCGGGGTGAACAGGCTGTGGCTGGGGTGGGTGTTGTCTTAGTATTTTTTGGGTTCTGCCCAGGCACTTCATCTTCTGATAGAAGTGATGTGTTTTTTAACATGTTTTTCACTTTTCCGGCTGTGCCAATGTTATATTGTATTGTGTTGGCCCTTCATCTTGCTTGTTGCTACTTTTATCATATACTACATGGTGTCCCACCATCTCTGCTAAATAAAAATGTAGTCTTGCCTCTGTGCTCTGTTGGGTTGTTTTGATAGGGAATAGTAACATGCATCGCCACAGTGTCTGTACTTGCATCTTGAGCATGACAGACTAAATGTATGCACTAAATGTATATGCAGTCTCCCCCTTCTCCTCCATCTCTGCTTAACAAACAACCTCAGCCCACTCCTCTTTTTCAAGAGTTTTAATAACCATCGCAGCAACCAGACCAACAAGTTGGAAAATAAGGACACCACTGCAACTTTTAATGTTTTATTTCATTTTAAAAAGCTCAGAGCACAAGTAAAACATATTATGCAGCTTTTGATTTCTTCCAGAACAAAGGACAGCTGTTAAGGAAATCCTGAACCTTAATCTATGGTGTGAACTGGACCAGTTAGAGAAATGAACCAATCTGGAACTCCTGAAAAGAGGAAATGCTGTCACATCAACCACAGGTCATTGGACATCAGTAAATCATTTCATACATGCACTCTTGAATTTATCTTCTTGATGTTAAATACTAATTGGTGAATGACATTTTTAGAAGTTGTCTCTTACCTTCCGTCATGTTTTAGGCCACACTGGTATAGCAGTGCAGCCCTATTTTACATAATACATTTTGGAGAACAGATGATAACATACGTCTTTGAGCTTGTTTGATTCCCAAATAAAAGCACTTGTAAGAATTACTATACATCAGTGGTTCCCAAACTTTTCGCGACCTGTACCCCCTCAGACACTCGACCTCCAGCCATGTACCCCCTACTCTCACGCACTTATAGCAGCTAGAAAAAGAGAATGTGTCTGTAAGCCTGTCGCCACCCCCACCTCCCACATTTCACATGCATAACATACAAATAACATCTCTTAAAGTGATTTATATGTGTTCAGAATTTTTGAATATAATAGTCTAAAATGTATTCTGTAAAGGTCTTTTGCTGAGACTTCATATATGCACTAAAAATGAAAGTTTTACTGGTAAATAATATGTACATAGCACTGAGAAAGACACTTTATGTCTTGTTTCATTTGTTTGTAACATTAAAAGATTGTCAAATGACGTCTTTGTCTTCATTTGTTGCTCCTGCAACATGAAACACTTCCAACTCTGTGTAGAAACAGTACAGGTAACACCAGACTGCAGGGGAAACCGCACCACACTCCATATGAACTTGATATGCAATCAAGTCTTTCCAACATTAGCAGGATAGGCCAAGATATATTCTGTGCAAACCTTAACAAGACCACCCCCAGAATGGCTAATATGGTGTAGAAAGCCCTCTGCTTTGATCGGTCAGCCCTTTCTCTTTCCCTGGCCTGCTCCCCTGGTCCAGGACGAATCAGAGCACAGAGAACAGCAAGGCTACAGAAGCAGATGGTTAGTAACGATAATATTAAAACAAAGAGTTGCACAGTAAGAGAGATATCTCTGAAAGCCAACAGACTTGATCCTACTGAGGAAAGAAGCCAGACACAGCCAATGCAGATATTTCTGACTCTGATCCCTCTCTCGCTCCTCAGGTTACGATAGGTGATGGGATGAACAACAGCCAGGTAGCGCTCCAAACAGGTCAGAATTTGAAAGAAAGTCTCTCCATACCATGTGAATCCCCAAAAAAAGTATCCCACAAAGAATACATTGACTTGAAGCATGAAGACACCACAGCAGCAGGTGATAAAGCCAACGACACACATGAGCTCCATGATGACCATGTGGTATGTGAAACAGTCTGAGTGGCTCATCATTGCTGCTGTGGAGGCTGATTTCTGTTTCCACCATTGTTGGAGACCCAGATAAATGATGAAGATGTAGAGGGGGAGGAGGACTAAGATTTTTGTGATTAAGTATGAGGCAAAAATAAAAGAGCTTGGTCTCAAGATGAAACAGTGGCTATAAGGAAGATCAGCAATGATGGAGGAATTATTAGAAAGATGAAGAATGCCATCAGAACAGGAGGAAAAGTTGAGAGACATGTCTAAAAAAGAAAAAGAAAACAATTGAATTAAGTTAGATCCTTACTTTTCCCTTTTTTCTTTATGCTGTTTTACCTAATGGGGGATTATAAATGTTTTCACATAGTAATCTAATTTAGGACCAGAGAGTCTCCTCTAAAATCACATGGCTGTTAGTTTATATCTTTTGGCTGAAGATAACTCAAGAATTTCCAACTTGAGCTGCCAATAATATGATACAGAAATAAATGAAATAACAGCATATGACGACATGGGCCATTTCAGCTGTTTTGTAAAGTTCACAGTTCACATCTGAAATCAATGGAGTGAATAATAAGATATAAGACTACCAACCTTGTGTTTAGATCATACCTTTATTCAGTCTCCTTTTTCAAATGGTCCTTTACAATGAGACTATATTGACTTCACATCGCTGGCCCCTACAATAAGTATTTGAATAAAAATCAACAGAGCAGTGACATTACAGCCAAATGAGGTGAAGGGTGATCGTTTTTTTATGGCACAAGCACACAGTAAAAGGAGAAACACGGCACTCTTTGCATGGAGCTTTTTTTTGTGCCCAAACAAACACTCACACTCATACTACAGGGTTGAAAACCCTCAGTTCTTTTCACGGATTTTTATCTTTTCAGTTTTGGTCTTTTTCAAACATGCATGGAGTAAGCGAAATACTTGTTTTTTCATCTTTCCGACAGTGCAAATGTTATCTTGTATTGTGTTGGCGCTTTCATCGTGCTTGTTGCTACTTTTATCATATATTACATGGTGTCCCACCATTTCTGCTCAATGAAAGTTTAATGTTGCCTCCTTTGGGTTATTTTGATAGGACAAAACGACTGAAAAAGACACTTTATGTCTATGTTTAGTTTGTTAGAGTAAACATTAGTGTTTGAATTCATGTTTGAAACCATAATTATTCATATTTTAAGTCCTTAAAAAAGACTATGTTGTTGTTTTATAGTATCTTGTTGAACATTTTCAGATGTCCTGAAAAAATTTGACCCTCTTTCAGTCAAGCAGTTTTAATGTGGCCCTCTTCAGATCAAAGTTGCCCATCCATGATATAGAATGATATCAGTAAAGAAAGGAAAAGCAACAAGCATTTTTATACACCAAAAAAGCAATGCTAGAAATAAGCTGTAAACTCTAAACATAGCCTACATGAAACTATATTCATGATGTTACAAGTGAACAGTATAAATATGACAGTATAACATAAAATTATTGAAATGATCTGATTTCAAGTGATTAGATGGTGACACTGCTTACATCTCTTAAATCTTCTGAAACTCACTGAGGGCCAGAAAAGGCTCGCACTGCGGTGGTAACTGTCAGGGGTTTTAAATGCTGGGGAAGCAGTTCTGATTTTATGATGTATTTTCAGTTGAATGTTTAAAGATCGGATTGCAAATCATTTCGACTCAATGATTGTCCAAAATGTGGGAAACTGCCCTATCTCGGAGTGTTAAAAAATTTGTTTGAAAAATTCCTGGAACGACTTTCAGATTCAGATCACCACCCAATTCAAGGCAGCCCAGCTTGACTTTGTCACTGTATCTTGTGCTTGTTCAGGGGCTGAATGGCTTAATCTTCACCATGAGACACCTTTGCTGTACACTGAGGGCTTTGAATAAGTGAACAGAGGTCCTACCTTGTACTTGCTTAAAATTCTTTAAATTGAAGTTGTAAACGTTTTGTAACATCCTTTTTATGAACACACAGTATCTTGTATTTTATGATTATCTCTTAACTTATACTATTATATTCACTTTTGCTGTTTTCTCTGATGCATGGTTTTTATTTGAAGTCAAATTAAATTATCTACATTTGATGCTCCTGCAACTTACAAGTTTTCCAGCTCTGTGAAGAAATAATAGAGGTAGCACCAGGCTGCAGGGAACACTGCACCAGATTCCATATGTGCCTGACATGCATTCAGCCACTTCTGACTCAGACATGAATGTCCAAGACATATTCTGTAAACACCTTATTGAGACCACCCCCAGTATGACTAAAACACTATAAAAAGCCCTCTTCTTTGATCGGTCAACCCTCTGTCTTTCTCTGCCCTGCTCCCCTGGTCCAGGATGAATCAGGACACATAGAACAAAAAGGCTGCAGAGAGTGATGAATATCAGTGATAGAAACAAAAGGGATAGTTCTGCTATACGAGAGACATTTTCTAAAAGCCGAAGACTTGATCCTCCTGAGGAAAGCAGCCAAACACAACCATTGCAGATATTTCTGATTCTGATCCCTCTCTCAGTCCTCAGGTTACGATAGGTGATGGGATGAACAACAGCCAGGTAGCGCTCCAAACAGGTAAGAATGTGAAAGAATGTCTCTCCGTGCCATGTAAATACCCATAAAATATATCCCACAAAAAATATATTGACATGGAGCATGACGATACCACAGCAGCAGAGGATGAAGCCTATGACGCAAATGAGCTCCATGATGACCATGTGGTAGGTGAAACTGTCCGAGTGGCTCATCATTGCTGCTGTGGAGGATGAATGCTTCTTCCATCTTTGTTGGAGACCCAGATAAATGATGGAGATACACAGAGGAGGAAGGATGATGATGTGTGCGATGAAGTATGAAGCAAAAATAAAAGAGCTTGGTCCCAAGATTAAACAGTGGCTAAAAGGAAGATCAGCATTGATGAAGGTTTTATTAGGAATATGAAGAATGCCATCAGAAAACGAGGAAACGTTGAGAGACATATCTAAAAAAGAAAAGGACAATTGAAGAATAAATTACATCTTCCCTTCTTTTTATTTTCTTAGCTTCTTGTGTCCTCCAGGAAAGCAAAATATATTTACAAAAAACTGCAGACATATTATGACCTGTTTCACTCTACCACTTTGGTAAAGTTGGTTTATATCTGCAAAAAAACAAACAAATAATGAATTCTAAGAACACCAACCTTGTGTTTGGTATCTTCTTTCATTCAGTCTGCTTTTTCAGAATTGTCCTTTACAGTGAGTCTGTATTGAATAAACATCACTGGCACCCACAATAACTATTTGAATAAAAATCAACAAGGCAGTGACAAATACAGCCAAATGAGTCTATGTGACACAATTGCATGATGGATCCTCTGGTATTTTGAAGGGTTTTTTGTGATTGTTGTAGCAAAAGTGTCAGATTTAAAGTCATTTATTTTAATCTATGACACAAGTTGTGATGATCCGAAGCATTGTTTTTTGATGACATTATAACAGCAAATCAGTTTGGATGTTTTGAGTATTCTACCTGAAAAAATACTTTAAAAACAGAGAAGTACAGAGATCACTGATCTTGCCTGTATGCTCACTTTCACACGGCTGGCAATAGTTGGATACATTTTGGGATTAAAGAGATCTTGTGAAGGGATGACTGTCACTTGTATTGCTCAGTGTAATGCAAAAACTGTGAACCTAAGCTTCCTTGAAAGACATGAGGTAGCTGCTTTTCACAGATTTTGCAGTGATTTTAGCTGTTAATGTGCACTGTTTTTTCATATATCCTTTAAACCAAAGACTAGCAAGTCTGCCTGATGTGCATGCAGTATGCAACTGGTTTAACTGCTGACTCAACATGATTGATGTTAGTATTTGATATGCTTGGTATGAGTGTGAGTATTTGTCATTATTACTGGAGCAATGGCTAAGATGATTGTCTAGAGTTGTGGGAAAGTTGTGTTGATTGTGAGGCTGCGCAGCATTTAAGAGGAGTAGCTTAATTTGCATTTATTGTTGTAATTCTGAAATCATGGTTCCCTGGGACGACTGATGAATCTCATTTCAAAAATAATGTCTGGCTGTGTGGACAAAACACACCACACTTTAAGGACTGGCAACTTTAAAAGGGAATAAGACTTGACACCCTTAATACAACGGGAAAGAATACAACCACTTGTACCTTTCATTGCAAGATTGTTAGCCACTTACCTGGCAAAACTTTATAAGACAAATCCAGAATCTCTGTCAAATTTTTTAGACTATTCTTTCGGATCTGCAAATTTGTCTCATGATTTTGAAACTAGTGAAGTGACTGTCTTCATGTGGTTCTTCTTTTGTTTCTCCAAGGAATCATTTAGTCCTGTATGAAACCCAAAACAACATTCATGTTTCATCTGATGCTTTGTCAACAGCTTGTCAGTTTGTTTAAGACTCTTAAACCCCCTTTTCATGTTAAGCTTGCTGGACTTGGTGAGCATGTGAACTTACATTGTTGTTGGATCTTGAATCTTGTTTGTTGTGCTTTCTCCTTGCACTTGATCAGGCACAAAGGTCAAGTGTTGTGCATGTATTCACTCACCACTAGGTGGGGTTGTAGGTCCGGTCAGTGGCCTCTGCCATGCTGTTATCTCACTATAACCTCACAAATGGTTCTGCAGGGAATAATCCCGTAACATTTTATTTTATGCATAGAGTCAACAGCATTCATAGTTATTCATAATGCTTTTAATCATAATATGAATGATCTTGAGGGGAAATTTTGACTGACCCATTAGGTTGGGAGTCAATACAGCATATTTGTGGGACATGCAGTGTGCTTACAATAACCAAGGTGCATCAACGTCTTTATTCATCATGATTTTCATAATAACAATTCTATAACATAATATGAACTATTTTGTGATCATTTTTTATTGTGCAAACAAAAACATTAAAATTCAAACATTCAAAACAAACTATGGGGATCAACAGTCTTTTATTTGGAGAGAATAATCCATGACATTCAAAATGAAAAGATGAATCAATGAAACATTACGCAGTAAAAAGGTTATGCAGAATACCGTCTCACAACTATGACTGACCTATAACATACCTCCAGACATATTTGTAATTTGTGACTGATAGTTATGATTGCTTTCTGTTTTTCTGTGTGTGTGCGCACGTGTATACTCATGATGGCCTTGGGATAAGTGTTCCTCTGCTTTACTAAAACATAAAAAGGTCATGTTAACCTGTAATTTAAGCACAGACCACAAAATAACAGCAACAGTCTCTTAGAAAGAATTACAGTTTTTTATGAAGTTTGAATGCAAGTCTCTGCACAATTCACTCTCATTCTCTTTTGTTTATTGTCTGAGTCTGCCCACCTTCCAGTGTCCTCTGTGATCTTTGCACAGAGCCAGACAACGGCAAAACAGGAGCAGATAGTGCTCAGCTGTTGAACTTTGTGAGCATTTTTGCGGCAGCATATGATTAGAGCAAAAAGTTTATTAATAAATGGCTAAAATTAAGAAAATTTGGGGCGCTATATTCCAGAAGATGAAGAGTCTTATACTGAGCACAACAAAATCTCTCTGGATTTGTGCTGAGAAGACCAGGATTTCATCACTATACTGAAGGCAGCATTTTTCAGCCTTATTCTGTCGAGGCGTTATTGAGAGTGATGGGAAGACATGGAAAAGACTTCAAGTCACCCTCATCAAATGTGACAAAATAAACAATATATTGATATTATTTCATTACAGGGGTTTAATAAATTAATTATTATAAATTACCGTTAAAGGGAATCACAGTCTTTATATTATTGTTGCCACAAGGTATATACAGCCTCCACGGCTTTATTCTTTAGTTTTGCAAATGATCGTCATTACTTGCTCTTGTTACTGTTATTGACTTCATCATCCTTTATTGCTCGGGTACCACTTGATGAAAAAAAAAAAAAAAGATGGCTAAGATTCATGTTTTGGACCATGAAAATACCAGTTTGCTTGCAGGTGCTTTAACCATTTACTGTGTGTACTCCACAAACACCGGCCAGCTAAAATAATAAGGTGTGCTTTTTGCATGAAGCAAGTTGATGTGGACCTATTTATTTACATACCCAATCATCAGAGCTGTGATCTTAGGAGAGAGGGCATCTGGGACAATGACACAGTCTCTGTTCATGTCAATCACCTGCATATTAATAATGACACTTTGGTTGAGTTTTTATATTTTTACGTATTTTGGGGTAACCCTATTGAGAGTGACTTAAGGTATCATATTTCCTCTTTGTTCTGTTCATATCTCATTTTGATTGTGTTTATAATGTGTTGCTCAAATAAGTTATAACTCATTTTCTGTATCATTATGAACTAAATATGAGTACTTGCAACAAAGATTGTACAGCATTAAAGATGCATTTGAATTGACCTTAAGTTTTCTCTCAGTGTGTTAAAAAATGTATTAAAGATGGGCTTCATAGAATGTGTTACAATGCAGACATGCTGTCTTTTTTCTCCTGATTTAGTCTTTGTCCTCATTTCTTCTTCCTGAAGCAAGAACATACTCCATGTCTGTGTAGAAACAGCAGAGGTAACACCAGGCTGCTGGGAAATGTAAACCAGGTCCCAGCTGTCATGAGAACACAATGATTCCCTCCCGACAAAAAGAGTAAAGCCCAGGTCACATTCCAAGCAAACCTCAAGAGCAGCACACCTAGTATGGCCACAATAGTGTAGAAAGCCCTCACTTTTGATTGGTCAAAATTCTCCCTTTCCCTGCCTCTCTCACCTGGCCCTGGACGGATTAAAGCACGGAGAACAGACAGACTGCAGAGGAAGACAAATATGAAGGAGAATAAAAAGAGAGACATGTTCATTTTCGCTGAGGCAACTTGTGCTGTTATCCAAACTGCTCCTGCAGCGGAAAGCAGCCAAATACATCCAATGCAGATATTTCTGATTCTGACTCCCTTCTTGCTCCTCAAGTTACGATAGGTGATGGGATGAACAACAGCCAGGTAGCGCTCAAAGCTGGTCAGAATGTGAAAGAACATCTCTCCATACCAAGTTAATGTCCACAGACAGTACCCCACTGTATATGTAGTGATATGAAGTGTGAAAACGCCAAAACAGCAGAGGATAAAGCCAAAGACGCTAATCAGCTCCATGGTGACCATGTGGAAGGTGATGCAGTCTGTGTGACTCACTGCTGCTGTACTGCTGGACTGCTGATGCCGCCATTGTTTGAGACCCAGATAATGGATGAAAATGCAAAGAGGGGAAAGGACAATGATGTTTGTGATGAAGTATGAAGCATACAGCCAAGAACTTGGTCTTGAAATATAGCACTGACTGAATGGGAGGTTATCAAGGTCAGTGGAGAGGTTGACTGACATATCTGTGAGAGCACAAAGGCACAAGAATGAAATACAGCAATTTTTCCAAATATATCAACCTAGGGAGAGGTCCTGCTTCTGATCCTCTCTTCTTCCTGTAGTTTCCTCAACCTGAAAATGTATTTTGCATTTTAGTGATCTGATTTACAGAGAGAGGAACAGAGAGACAGAAAGATCATGTTGGTTTACCATTACCCTAAAAATGTAATTTAGAATAACTCACCAATCATTTCAGTGTTTTCTGGGATATTCTTTTGTTTGGTCTGCTTCATCTGGTTTTCTTTTCCAAAATGGTCTGGATCTGGATATTGCAAGCCCACACCAAAAGAATTTGAATGAAAAAAGCAAAGCAATGACATGACACCCAAATGAGTGGACTCTTGCTCCACGCTGACAGTAATTGATGTAATGAAGCATTAATCAAATACACAAACCTGCTGCAGCTCAGTCTATGAGATGGTAAACTGAAATCCATGGCCCTGAAAATTTACAGAGTCAATCTTCAAAATGATTGAATCTTGAAGTGAGTGAGAGCAAACACTAATTCGTTTTAAAATTAAAATACCTTTATATTATTGAGTAACTTAACCATCAGGCAAAGGTGTCTATGCATGCTCCTAATAAGTTTGCAAATGATCTCTGGCAGTCTCTTTACTGACCTTTAATGCACCATTCGTGAGCTCCTGACTAGTCTGTGAAGGTCTGTTATGGTGTAGGAATCAAGCATCAACACCTGTTATCCCACTGGTGCTCAATTGCTAACGGTGTATAGCAATTATTTGAATTAAAGCCAGATTTATTTCAGAGGACTATTTCTTTCAAATGTGTGAACCCAAATACTTGGGTTTATTCCAATCCACCATTCACTCCATCCATGCTACTTATTTCTAAAGAGTTTTTGAAGTACTTGAGCTCAGACAATTTAGAGTAATGAGTAACATTTTTTCTCTTTATTTTGCCAAATTCTGGTAGCACATAATCAAATTAATTTGTTTAGAAGATTTGATTCATTTATGGTTATTAATTTATTTGAAAGACTTGTACCAGGGCAATCTTGAAATAATCATAACTTGTAATAAAATTTAAGGACATTTCTTTTGTGAGAAACTCCCAATTTTCTTAGAGACATCCCATCAAATAGGTCGTATTTTTCCTTAATCCTGGTTCAAACAATTGATTTTTGTTTGACAATGTTCTTAATTGTAAATGTATGTTGAAAAACGTCCCTCATTTTCGAATACTGCCTGCACCATAAAACACCCTTATTAAAAAATAATACTTGATATACAGAATATGATCCCTTTGATTAAAGAAAGCTGTCTTGGGCATCTCCATATGATGGATTATAGTAGAAAGGTGTAGAGAAAGACTTATAAGACCCAGACTTGGGGCTCTATAACCTGTGGGGCCATCAAATAAAGCTTGATACGAGCCAGTTCAGTTACATTTGTGGATGGACAAATGAAACTTAACTTTTTTTTGTGAAGTTAAATTTCCAGACATCCAACACTTTCTGCAAGCAAACCAGCAGCTAAAACGCTGTTGGTTTGATCATCACTTTGATCCACAGATAGACAGAACTGTGTTAAACGAACAGAATTGTGGAAATAAAGATAAAGGTTCTCTTACATCACTCAATATAAGCAGTTTTAGATGTTAAAACAAAAGAGTACAGAGAAATGCACCTGAACAACATTTGAAGTTAACATCCCTCTCAGACCAGATGCATTTTGCCGTGTGAAGACAGAAGTGTTTTTTTCTGGTGAGCACAATTTTTCGACAGACCTGATTGCCGGCATGAGCTGCACGTCATATCTCAAGCTGTTTGATTATGGAAGCTTACTGATGAAAAGCACATTAAATGTTTGTGTTGATTGTTTGCATAAAAAAAAAAATACAGGAGAACCAGTTGTTATTATTCATGCTTTATTACTTTTCTTCATCATCATCATCATAATTATGATTATTGTTAACATTTTAGGAAAATCAAGAGATTGAAGAATCTCTCATTAGTGTTTAGAAGTGAAGATGAGAAATACCAGCACTGTATTGAAAACAACACATTACTCATTAATAAGACATTTCTTTTTGTTTTGTTTTCATAGTTCTGCAGAGACTTAACAGTTTTTTATCCAGTTTTGAAAACTTGATCATCATTACTTAGTCTGGTCAGTATTGTTGACATCTTGAACTAATGAATTCATCATTCCATCATCCTTCATTGCTCAGGTACCACTTGATGAAAGAACCGATGGCTCAGATTAAAGTTTTGGACCATGAAAATACCAGTTTGCTTGCAGTTGCTTCAACCATTTACTGTGTGTACTCCACAAACACCTGCCAGCTAAAATAATAAGGTGTGCTTTTTGCATGAAGCAAGTTGATGTGGACCTATTTATTTACATACCCAATCATCAGAGCTGTGATCTATGGAGAGAGGGCATCTGGGACGATGACTCAGTCTCAGTTCATATGCCGATTATCTGCATAATCATCATGACACTTGGATGAGTTTTTATATTTTTACATATTTTGAGGGCACCCCTTAAAGGCTTTAGGGCACTTCAGGGTGCCATGGCACCCCTGTTGAGAGTGACTTAAAGCATCATACTTCTTCTTTATTCATTTCATAATGCACTTTGATTGTGTTTATAATTTGTTGCTTGAATAAGTTATAACTAATTTCTGTATCAATATAATATAATATAAATATGAGTACTTGTAACAAATATTGTACAGCATTTAGTCTGCTCTCAATGTGTTAAAAACATTTCAAATATGGACTTCATAGAATGTGCTACAATGCAGACATGCTGTCTTTTTTCTCCTTTAGTCAGTGGATTTAGTCTTTGTCCTCATTTCTTCTTCCTGAAGTAAGAGCATACTCCATGTCTGTGTAAAAACAGCAGAGGTAACGCCAGGCTACTGGGAAACGCAAACCAGACTCCAGCTGTCATGAGAACACAATGATTCCCTTCAGACAAAAAGAGTAAAGCCCAGGTCACATTCCAAGCAAACCTCAAGAGCAGCACAACTAGTATGGCCACAATAGTGTAGAAAGCCCTCACCTTTGATTGGTTAAATTTCTCCCTTTCCCTGCCTCTCTCACCTGGCCCTGGACGGATCAAAGCACGGAGAACAGACAGACTGCAGAAGAAGACAAATATGAAGGAGATGAAAAAGAGAGACATGTTCATTTTCACTGAGGCAACTTGTACTGTTATCCAAACTGCTCCTGCGATGGAAAGCAGCCAAATACACCCGATGCAGATATTTCTGATTCTGACCCCCTTCTTGCTCCTCAAGTTACGATAGGTGATGGGATGAACAACAGCCAGGTAGCGCTCAAAGCTGGTCAGAATGTGAAAATATATCTCTCCATACCAAGTTAAGGTCCACAGACAGTTCCCCACTGTATAAGTGGGGATATGAAGTGTGAAAATGCCAAAACAGCAGAGGATAAAGCCAAAGACGCTAATCAGCTCCATGGTGACCATGTGGAAAGTGATGCAGTCTGTGTGACTCACTGCTGCTGTACTGCTGGACTGCTGATGCCGCCATTGTTTGAGACCCAGATAATGGATGAAAATGCAAAGAGGGGAAAGGACAATGATGTTTGTGATGAAGTATGAAACATACAGCCAAGAACTTGGTCTCAAAATATAGCACTGACTAGATGGGAGGGTATCGAGGTCAGTGGAGAGGTTGACTGACATATCTGTGACAGCACAAAGGCACAAGAATGAAATACAGCAATTTTTCCAAATATATCAACCCTAGGGAGAGGTCGTGCTTCTGATCCTCTCTTCTTGTCCTTTCTTCCTGTAGTTTTCTCAACCTGAAAATGTTGTTCACATTACAGTTATCTGATTTACAGTAGAGAAGAAACAGAGGGAGAGAAGATCATGTTGGATACCATTACCATAAAAAAATTAATTAAGAATGTACGCTCACCAATCTTTTCAGTATTTTCTGGGATATTCTTTTATTTGGTCCGCTTCATCTGGTTGTCTTTCATAAATGGTCTGGATCTGGATATTGCAAGCCCACACCAAAATAATTTGAATGAAAAATAACAAAGCATTGACATTACACCCAAATGAGTGGACTCTATCCCCTGACTCTGATCTGCTTGTTTTATTTTAAAGTACAGCACTTTGTGCTACACTTTATGTATGAAAAGAGCTTTATAAATAAGTTTGATTGATTGATTGATTGACTCTTGCTCCACATTGACAGTGATTGATGCAATGAAGCATTAATCAAATACACACACCTGCTGCAGCTCAGTCTATGAGATGATAAACTGAAATCCATCTTCGTGAAAACAACCAGTGAGTCAATCTGGAAAAAGGACTGAATCATGAAGTGAATGAAAGCACACACTCATTAGTTTTAAAATTAAAAAGCCTTTATATTATTGAGTAACTTAACCATTAGGTAATGCTGTCTATGCATGCTTCTAATAAGTTTGTAAATGACAAATAAAAGGCCATTTATGAGCTCCTGACTAGTCTGTGAAGGTATGTTATGGTGTAGGGGTGTAGCATCAATACATAACATCTCATAGGTGCATGATTCCTACAGGTCTATAGCAATAATTTGAGTTAAAGCCAGATTTATTTCAGATGACAATTTGTTTCAAATGTGTACCCAAAAACTTGGGTTTATTCCAATCCATCATTCAATCCATCATATGCCACTTCTTTCCAAAGAGTTGTTGAAGTACTCGAGCTCAGACAATTTGGAATAACGAGTAACATTTTATCTCTTTATATTGCCAAATTCTGGTAGCACATAAAATCTATTAGTTTAGAAGATTTTATTCATTTATGGTTATTAATTTATTTGAAAGACTTGTACCAGGGCAATCAATTTTCTTAAAAACATCCCATCAAATAGGTTGTATTTTTCCTTAATTCTGGTTCAAACAATTGATTTTTGTAAGACAATGTTCTTAATTGCAAATGTATGTTGAAAAACATCTCTATTCTTAAAATACTGAGAATCCCATAAAACACCCTAAATATATAATAATACTTGATATACAGAATATGATCCCTTCAATTAAAGAAATCTGTCTTGGGCATCTCCATATGATGGATTATAGAAGAAAGTTGTAGAGCAAGACACATAAGATCCAGACTTAGAGCTCTGTATATAACCTGTGGGGCCATCATATAAAGCTTGATAAGAGCCAGTTAAGTTACATTTGTGGATTGACAAATGAAACTTAACATTTGTGAAGTTAAATTTTCAGACATCCACCACTTTTCTGCAAGCAAACCAGCAACTAAAACGCTGTTGGTTTGATCATCACTTTGATCCACAGATAGACAGAGCTGTGTTAAACGAGCAGAACTGTGGAAATTAAGGTAAATGTTCTCTCACATCACTAAACAGAAGCAGTTTTAGATGTAATAAACATAAAAGAGTACAAAGAAATGCACCTGAACGACACTTAAAGTTAACAACTCTCTCAGAATAAATGCACTTTATTGTGAAGACAGAAGTGTTTTGTTCTGGTGAGCAGTGAACGATATACGAGGGCGCTGTGGGCACAGCCCTGCCTGACCTGCGTGAGCCAAAAGAGATGTCTGCTGTCTACCTGCAAATTATTATTAAAATAAGGAAATCGTTCTGTTATATTAATCATTCCATTAAAATGTATTCCAGTCCGTCAGCGATCTCTCCGCCCAGCCTTGGGTCTGAATCGGAACATCTGTTGTCTCACGCATGCTCAGATCACAGTTTTGCATTAAAAAGTTAGCTTATCCTTGCCAAATAAAAAAATAAAAAACCTTATGGGACGCTAGGGACCAGCGCCCAAGCGCTCCTATTTGCATAACGTAAGCACGTTCATAACCAGATTGGTCACAAACAGACGCAATAACTGGTTTGTTATTTTCCATTGTGCTGCCTTTAATATAAAGTCAGTTGTCATTAAAAAGTTATAAATATGTTAAGAAGTGATTTAAATAAGTTTAAGTTAAAAAGGTAAAAAGATTTCATTTTTGTATCAGTTCATAGTGTTTGCTGCCACCTGATGGGCATTATCAGTAACTAAACTTCAGGTATCAAGCCTAAGTTTCATTTTCCCTCAGCGACATGCTCCAGTCCCACAGAGGAGGCAGGGAACTTACAAATGTTGCTGAGTCTTTTTCTTTCATGCTTTGGCCTTGGAGAACATTCGTCTTGTACGTTTTTACCATCTTACCATACATTCACACCAGAAGCAATCTGAGCGTAGGCGGCGTCCAGCTGCCATTCATTTTCAATGAGAGCCGGCGCTGAGGGGCGATCAAGGCGACGGCGGCGACGAGCAGCGCGATGCGAGCATCATGAGCGACCTCGAGCGGCGCAATTGAAGCGTTGTGAGCATCGAGCTGAAGTTGGGAGAAGCTCAACTCTATGCAAATGAGCAGTGGCGCGACCGAGGCATCAGCCAATTGCAGGCCGATCTGGATTCCCAATGCGGAAGAATTTGAGAGGGAGGACGAGAAAACAATGGAGGAAAAACTGATTGTTGCTGTGTCTGGCTTCCTGGAGCTTTATGATCGGTCTTTGTTCATCTACAGAGACAATAAAAAAAAAAAATGATGCTTGGAAGAAAATTGCAGACATTGTGGGGATATCTGGTAAGTTATAGGCTTCTGTTAGTCATGTTATAGTCATCCAGGGCACAGCTGATCCTCCTTGGTTGACACATCTGCACCGCACCTTCAAAGCCCCGCCCCTTCAGCCGCTCACATGGTGTCGCCTGCCTGTGTGCTGCTGTGTGTGTTTTCAACTGCCAAGCGGCGCGATATGAGCGTCTAGAGCGTCGACAGGTGATTTTGACGCTTTTGTTGTGAATGTACGGTTATAGTTAAATATGTCCAGGAATTTAAGAAAATCTTAATTACAGCCCTTTTGTTCGTTGTATTTTGCCATGCACTCACTTGCTAATGCTAATGATAGCAGCTGTTGTTTGTGTTGTGGCCTAGGTTGGCTTGTCAAGTTAGCCATACTTTCATGCTTCAAAATGCCTCTTTATGATGATATTATGGTATTGGGACATGTATTCTATGCCTGTACTGATTAAGTTTTATTTTCTGTGTATTTTCAGTTTACAAACAAAGTCAAAACTTATCGCATCAAGATTCAGTAAAACCAAGAAAAGTCAAGCCTTGTGTTTTTATTGGAGACTTTTGAACTGTTATCTGGCTGTCTAACCCTGCACACTGGAACGTGTAGAAAGGGCAGTACATCCATGCTTGAAGATTTTGTTTATTTATTTATATATTTTTATTTTTTTATTGTAGTTTATTTTTTTTCATCCAGTTTTATTTCATTTCCACTGAAATATGTAACTTTAATAAAACTGTTATTTATTTAAAGCACGTTTGTTTTGTTTTCCTTTGGCTGCTCATATTGATATGCAGTCTGATTTATTATAAATGTAGGCCTGCTCTTTACTGTTATTCTGCTGTTGTCTTTGTGTGCTCCTGTGCTGTAGCCTCACCTGTTGAGATGCAGGTGAATGTACATGAGTATGCTACTGTCAGTCTATCATTGGACTACATTGAAGGTAGGTAAGCTGTGTGTAGGCTATAATGCCCTGTTAATAAGTTGAAATACAGTTTCCTGACCCCATTCGTCTTTGTAGGACAAGGTGGTATTTTGCCTTAATTATTTTCTCAGAATGCACCAGAATGTTTCATTTACATGTGAAAACCAAAGAAAATCTCCCAGGGGAAGATACTTCCAGACCCCCCTAGGGGTTCTGGTTTCCAAATCTTCAGCCCCACCTACTATTTTTCTCACCAGCCGCCACTGCTGGTGAGCTCACTTTTTAGTCAGACGTGATTGCCTGCATGGACTGCACGTCTCGTGCATATCTAAAGCTGTTCGATTATGGAGGCCTACTGATGAAAAGCACATTAAATGGCTGTCTTGATTGTTTGCATCAAGAACAAATAAAAACAAGTACAAGAGACACAGTTGTTTTTATCCATGCTTTATTACTTTTCATCATCATCTTCATCACAATTATTATTATTTTAAGAAAATCAAGATCCATAGAAGGTTCTCTGGTTAGCGGTTGGAGGAGAAGATAAGAAATACTCGCACTGTATTAAAAACACATCTCTCAATAAGGCATTTTCTTATTCTGTTCTGCCAATAGTACTGCAGAGACTTAACATTTTTTTATTCAGTTTTACAAACTTGATCATCATTACCTGTTCTTGTCAGTGTTGTTGACTTCTTGAACCAACAAAATCACCATTCCATCATCCTTCATTGCTCAGGTACTGCTTTATAAAAGAACTGATCGCTCAGATTCATACTCTGGACCATGAAAATACCAGTTTGCTTGCAGGTGCTTTAATCATTTACTGTGTGTACTCCACAAACACCTGCCAAGTAAAAAAACAAGGTGTGCTTTTTGCATGAAGCAAGTTAATGTGGACCTATTTATTTATTTACCGTACCCATTCATTTGAGCTGTGATCTTAGGAGAGAGGACATCTGGGGAAATGACTCAGTCTCAATTCATGCCAATCACTTGCATATTAATAATGACACTTTGGTTGAACATTTATATTTTAACATATTTTGACAGCACCTCTTACAAATCGTGAGGCATCCCACGGTGCCATGCCAACCCTGTAGAGAGTGACTTAAGGCATCCTATTTCTTCTTTATTCAGTTCATCACGCACTTTGTGTTTATAATGTTTTGCTTGAAAAAGTTATTACTAATTTTTTTGTAGTATTATAGTCTAAATATGAGTACTTGTATCAAATATTGTACAACATTTAGTCTGCTCTCAATGTGTTAAAAAAAATTTCAAAGATGGGCTTCATAGAATGTGCTACAATGCAGACATGCTGTCTTTTTTCTCCTCAAGTCAGTGGAATTAGTCTTTGTCCTCATTTCTTCTTCCTGAAGCAAGAACATACTCTGTGTCTGTGTAGAAACAGCAGAGGTAACACCAGGCTGCTGGGAACTGTAAACCAAGCCCCACCTGCCATGAGAACACAATGATTCCCTTCAGACAAAAACAGTAAAGACCAAGTCACATTCCAAGCAAACCTCAAGAGCAGCACACCTAGTATGGCCACAATAGTGTAGAAAGCCCTCTGCTTTGATTGGTCAAAATATTCCCTTTCCCTGCCTCTCTCACCTGGCCCTGGACGGATTAAAGCACGGAGAACAGACAGGCTGCAGAAGAGGACAACAGTAAAAGAGAAGGAGAAGAGAAACATGTCCAGTTCCAATAAGACAGTTTGTACTGTTATCCAAACTGCTCCTGCGATGGAAAGCAGCCAAATACACCCGATGCAGATATTTCTGATTCTGACTCCCTTCTTGCTCCTCAAGTTATGATAGGTGATGGGATGAACAACAGCCAGGTAGCGCTCCAAGCTGGTCAGAATGTGAAAATACATCTCTCCATACCAAGTTAAGGTCCACAGACAGTACCCCGCTGCAAATGTAGTGATATGAAGTGTGAAAATGCCAAAACAGCAGAGGATAAAGCCAAAGACACAAATCAGCTCCATGGTGACCATGTGGAAGGTGATGCAGTCTGTGTGACTCACTGCTGCTGTACTGCTGGACTGCTGATGCCGCCATAGTTTGAGACCCAGATAATGGATGAAAATGCAGAGAGGGGAAAGGGCTATGATGTTTGTGATGAAGTATGAAGCATACAGCCAACAACTTGGTCTTGAAATGTAGCACTGACTAAATAGGAGGTTATCAAAGTCAGTGGAGACGTTGACTGACATATCTGTGAGAGCACAAACTCACAAGAATAAAATACAGCAATTTTTCCAAAAACATCAACCTAGGGAGAGGTCGTGCTTCTGATCCTCTCTTGTCCTTTCTTCCTGTAGTTTCCTCAACCTGAAAATATTGTTCACATTATAATTATTTGACATAGAGACAGAGCAACAGAGAGAAAGAAAGACAGACAGATCATGTTGGTTTACCATTACCATAAAAAATGGAATTTAGAATTTTATGCTCACCAATCTTTGCAGTGCTTTCTGGGATATTCTTTTATTCTGTCTGCCTCATCTGGTTTTCTTTTCCAAAATGGTCTGGAGCTGGACATTGCAAGCCCACACCAAAAGAATTTGAATAAACAATAGTAAAGCAATGAGATGACACCCAAATTAGTGGACTCTTGCTCCACACTGACAGTAAATGATGCAATGAAGCATTAATCAAATTACACAAACCTGCTTCAGCTCAGTCTATAAGATAGTAATCTGAAATCCATAGTCTTAAAAACAACCAATGCATCAATCTACACAGCCAATCGGTTTTAAAATTAAAATGCCTTGTTATTATTGAGTAACTTAAACATCAGGCAAAGGTGTCCATGCATGCTCCTAATGAGTTTGCAAATAATATCTCTTGAGATCTCTTTGCTGACCTTTATTCAGCCATTCGTGAGCTCCTGACTAGTCTGTGAAGGTATGATATGGTGTAGGAATCAAGCACCATACATAACATCCCATTGGTGTTCGATTCCTAACGGTGCGTAGAAATAATTTGAATGAAAGCCAGATTTATTTCAGATGACTGTCCTTCAAATATACGCTATATTGCCAAAAGTATTCGCTCACCTGCCTTGACTGGCACATGAACTTAAGTGACATCCCATTCCTAATCCATAGGGTTCAATATGACGTCGGTCCACCCTTTGCAGCTATAACAGCTGCAACTCTTCTGGGAAGGCTGCCCACAAGGTTTAGGAGTGTGTTTATGGGAATATTGGACCATTCTTCCAGAAGCGCATTTGTGAGGTCACACACTGATGTTGGATGAAAAGGCCTGGCTCTCAGTCTCTGCTCTAATTCATCCAAAGGTGTTCTATCGGGTTGAGGTCAGGACTCTGTGCAGGCCAGTCAAGTTCATCCACACCAGACTCTGTCATCCATGTCTTTATGGACCTTGCTTTGTGCACTGGTGCACAGTCATGTTGGAAGAGGAAGGGGCCAGCTCCAAACTGTTCCCACAAAGTTGGGTCACTGGAACTAAAGGGGCCAAGCCCAGCTTCTGAAAAACAACCCCACACCATAATCCCCCCTCCACCAAACTTTACACTTGGCACAATGCAGCCTGACAAGTATCGTTCTCCTGGCAACCGCCAAACCCAGACCCATCTATCAGATTGCCAGATGGAGAAGCGCAATTCGTCACTCCAGAGAACGCGTCTCCACTGCTCTAGAGTCCAGTGGCGGCGTGCTTTACACCACTGCATCCGACGCTTTGCATTGCGTGATGTATGGCTTGGATGCAGCTGGTCAGCCATGAAAACCCATTCCATGAAGCTCTCTGTGCACTGTTCTTGAGCTAATCTGAAGGTCACATGAAGTTTGGAGGTCTGTAGCGATTGACTCTGCAGAAAGTTGGTGACCTCTTCGCATTATGCGCCTCAGCATCCCCTGACCCCGCTCCATCAGTTTACGTGGCCTACCACTTTGTGGCTGAGTTGCTGTCGTTCCCAAACACTTCCACGTTCTTATAATACAGCTGACAGTTGACTGTGGAATATTTAGGAGTGAGGAAATTTCACGACTGGATTTGTTGCACAGGTGGCATCCTATCACAGCTCCATGCTGGAATTCACTGAGCTCCTGATAGCGACCCATTCTTTCAAAATTGTTTATAAAAGCAGTCTACATGCCTAGGTGCTTGATTTTATACACCTGTGGCCATGGAAGTGATTGGAAAACCTGATTCTGATTATTTGGATGGGTGAGCGAATACTTTTGACAGCATGGTGTATGTACCCAAATACTTGGTTTCATCCAGTTCACCCTTCAATCCATCCATGCTACTTGTTTCTAAAGAGTTTTTGAAGTGCTCAAGCTCAGTCCATGTGAAATAATTTGAGTGACACTTTCTCTCTTTATTTGGCCAAATTCTGGCAGCACATAAGAAAACATATTTGGTTAGATGAGAATAATTTGTAAATGGTCATTAATTTGTGAATGACTTGTAACAGGACAATCTTGAAGTAATTATCACTTGAAAAAAAAAATTAGGACTTTTCTTTTGTTAAAAAAAACTCCCAATTTTCTTGAAATTGCCCATCAATTAGGTCATATTTTCCCTTAAGTCTGGTACAAAAAAAATGATATTGTTGGACAACGTCCTCAATTGCAGATGTATGTGTAAAAACATCCCTATTTTTCGAATTCTGAAAACCCTGTAAAATCCCAGAATTAAATAACAAAACTTGATATAGCAAAATGTGATCCCTTCTATTAAAGAACGCTGTCCTAGGCATCTCCATATGATGGGGTATAGTAGAAAGTTGCAGAGCAAATCTTATAAGACCCAGACTTTGGGGCTCTGTATATAACCTGTGGGGCCATCATATATATCTTGCAGAGCTCCTAAGGTGCCACGGAGAAAAAAAAAAAAAAATCGTGTGCACGAGATAGTTTAAGATAAAATGTGAGCTCCATTTAATTTTTCAGGCAAACGGCAACAGACAGCTGGGCTCATCAGTAGATGGTGGTAATGCCCCATAATATTGTGGTCACCTGCCGGTAAAAACCAAGAAGAAGAAGAAGAAGAAAGCCGGGCTCGATTGAAGCATCCCAGTAACCAGCCAACATTAGCTGTGTCTGTGAATGTAGGAGTGCAGGGTATGTACAGTCCCTTAGGCTATTTATCAGTGCCTTAAATAAAAGCTGCACAACTTTCAAGACTCAAGCAAAGCTCGTGTCTTGCTGCCACCCGCTGAATAAGCTGGAGGGAGTTAGCTACAACTTCGCCTCTGTAGCAGCAAACAAGTCCCCCCTGTGCATCCCAGGTCAGGACACTGACTGAATCTGAGTACTCCTTCCGCCGGCTGAGCCTGTTGTCTTTCAGTATGCGCAGCAAAGTTCTCCAATGTAGGATTATTCCATCTCTCATGGCAAGAGCAGTAAGAATGTCATTATGTGACATTCCGAGGTGGAAGTAAAAATTAACTATCTCACTTCTTCTCTCGATTGTGTGTCTGTAAACATCTGACGTCACTACGGGAAGCTGTAGTGGACAAGGACAAGTCAAAAACGTTGTGAATAACTTTATTTCGATCTCACGTTTCAGCTAAAACGTGCGCACGAATAAGTATTTCGTGCGCACGTTTTACTATCTCGTGCGCATGATTTATATATTTTTTTTCTCCGTGACACCTTAGGGGCTCCGTAATATCTTGATAAGAGCCAGTTAAGTTATATTTGTGGATGGACAAATGAAACTTCACATTTTTTTGTAAAGTTAAATTTTCAGACATCCACCACTTTTCTGCAGCTAAAACGCTGTTGGTTTGATCATCACTATGATCCACTGATAGACAGAGCTGTGTTAAACGAGCAGAATTGTGGAATGAAGGTAAAGGTTTTCTGGCATCACCCAATAGAAGCAGTTTTAGATGTTACAACAAAAGAGTACAAAGAAATGCACCCGAACAACACTTAAGTTAACATCCCTCTCAGACCAGATGAATTTTGCTTTGTGAAGACAGAAGTGTTTTTTCGGGTGAGCTCAATTTTTCATCAGACCTGATTGCCAGCATGAGCTACACGTCTTGTGCATATCTCAAGCTGTTTGATTAAAAGCACATTAAATAGCTGTCTTGATTGTTTGCATCAAGAACAAGAAAAAAAAAAATTAAATAAATACAAGAGGGCAGAATGTTTTTATTCATGCTTTATTACTTTTCATCGTTGTCATCATCATCAACATCATAATTATTATCATAATTATTTTAAGAAAATCAAGATCCATAGAAGATTCTCTACTTAGTGGTTGAAGAAGAAGATAAGAAATACTAGCACTGTATTGAAAACTACATATCTCTCATTAATAAGGCATTTTCTTATTATATTCTGTTAATAGTGCTGCAGAGACTAAACATAATTTTATTTTCAGTTTTACAAACTTGGTCATCATTACCTGCTCTTGTCAGTATTGTTGACATCTTGAACCAATGAATTCATCATTCCATCATCCTTCATTGCTCAGGTACCACTTGATGAAAGAACTGATGGCTCAGATTCATATTTTGGTCCATGAAAATACCAGTTTGCTTGCAGGTACTTCAGCCATTTACTGTGTGTACTCCACAAACACCTGCCAGCTAAAATAATAAGGTGTGCTTTTTGCATGAAGCAAGTTGATGGGGACTTGTTTATTTACATACCCATTCATCTGAGCTCTGATCTGTGGAGGGAGGGCGTCTGAGACGATGACTCAGTCTCAGTTTATGAAAGTCATCTGCACATTTATAAGGATACGTTGGTTGATATTTTATATTTTCGGATATTTTGACAGCACCTCTTACAAATCTTTAAGGCATCTCAAGGTGCCATGCCAACCCTGTAAAGAGTGACTTAAGGCATCCTATTTCCTCTTACTCAGTTCATACCACACTCTAACAAAGTAACAAAGATTGTACAACATTTAGTCTGCCATCAATATGTTAAAAAAATTTCAAAGATGAGCTTCATAGAATGTGTTACAATGCAGAAATGCTGTCTTTTTTCTCCTGATTTAGTCTTTGTCCTCATTTCTTCTTCCTGAAGAAAGAACATACTCTGTGTCTGTGTAGAAACAGCAGAGGTAACGCCAGGCTACTGGGCATCGCAAACCACGCCCCACCTGCCATGAGAACACAATGATTCCCTTCAGACAAAAACAGTAAAGACCAAGTCACATTCCAAACAAACCTCAAGAGCAGCACACCTAGTATGGCCACAATAGTGTAGAAAGCCCTCTGCTTTGATTGGTCAAAATTCTCCCTTTCCCTGCCCCTCTCACCTGGCCCTGGACGGATTAAAGCACGGAGAACAGACAGGCTGCAGAGGAAGACAACAGTAAAAGCGAAGAAGAAGAGAAACATGTCAAATTCGAATAAGTCATCTTGTACTACTATCCAAACTGCTCCTGCGGTGGAAAGCAGCCAAATACACCCGATGCAGATATTTCTGATTCTGACCCCCTTCTTGCTCCTCAAGTTACGATAGGTGATGGGATGAACAACAGCCAGGTAGCGCTCCAAGCTGGTCAGAATGTGAAAATATATCTCTCCATACCAAGTTAAGGTCCACAGACAGTACCCCACTGTAAATGTAGTGATATGAAAATAGAAGACGCCAAAACAGCAGAGGATAAAGCCAAAGACGCTAATCAGCTCCATGGTGACCATGTGGAAGGTGATGCAGTCTGTGTGACTCAATGCTGCTGTACTGCTGGACTGCTGATGCCGCCATTGTTTGAGACCCAGATAATGGATGAAAATGCAAAGAGGGGAAAGAACGATGATGTTTGTGATAAAGTATGAAGCATACAGCCAAGAACTTGGTCTTGAAATATAGCACTGGCTAAATGGGAGGCTATCAAGGTCAGTGGAGAGGTTGACTGACATATCTGTGAGAGAACAAAGGCACAAGAATGAAATACAGCAATTTTTCCAAAATTATCAACCCAGGGAGAGGTTCTGCTTCTGATCCTCTCTTCTTGTCCTTTCTTCCTGTAGTTTTCTCAACCTGAAAATGTTGTTTACATTACAGTTATCTGATTTAGAGATAGAGGAAAAGAGAGTGAAAGACAGAAAGGTCATGTTGGTTCACCATGACCATAAATAATGGAATTTAGAGTAATACACTCACCAATCTTTTCAGTGTTTTCTGGGATGTTCTTTTATTTGGTCTGCTTCATCTGGTTTTCTTTTCCAAAATGGTCTGGATCTGGATATTGCAAGCCCACACCAAAAGAATTTGAATAAAAAAATAACAATGCGTTGACATTACACCAAATGGGTGGACTCTTGCTCCACGTTGCCGGTAACTGATGCAATGAAGCATGAATCAAATTACACTAACCTGCTGCAGCTCAGTCTATAAGATGGTAAACTGAAATCCATAGTCGTAAAAACAACCAATGCATCAATCTGGTTTGAAAATTAAAATACCTTTGCGTTATAGGGTTACTTAACCGTCAGGTGAAACCCTCTGTGCATGCTCCTAATAAGTTTGCAAATGATATCTCTGACGATGTCTTTCGTGAACTTTATTAGGCCATTCGTAAGCTCCTGACTAGTCTGTGAAGGTATGTTATGGTGAAGGGATCTATCTTCAAGACTTAACATCTCATTGGTGCTCGATTCCTAACGGTGTTTCGCAATTATTTGAATGAAAAACCCATTTATTTCAGATGACTATTTCTTTCAAATATATGTACCCAAATACTTTGGTTTCATCCAGTCCACCCTTCAATCCATCCATGCTACTTATTTCTAAAGAGTTTTTGAAGTACTTAAGCTTAGTCCATGTGAAATAATTTGAGTGACACTTTCTGTCTTTATTTTGCCAAATTCTGGCAGCACATAAGAAAACGTATTTGGTTAGACGAGAATAATTTGTATATGGTAATTTTTGTGGAAGACTTGTAACAGGACAATCTTGAAGTAATTTTAACTTGAAACGAAAATTAAGGACTTTTCTTTTGTTAAAAAACTCCCAATTTTCTTGAAATTGCCTATCAATTAGGTCATATTTTCCTTTAAGTCTGGTACAAAAAAAATGATATTGTTGGACAACGTCCTCAATTGCAGATGTATGTTTAAAAACATCCCTATTTTCAAATTCTGAAAACCCCATAAAACCCCCTAATAAAATCATAAAACTTGATATAGAAAAATGTGATCTTTTCAATTAAAGAAAGCTGTCTTGGGCATCTCCATATGATGGGTCATAGGAGAAAGTTGTAGAGCAAGACTTGTAAGACCCAGACTTGGGGCTCTGTATATAACCTATGGGGCCATCATATAAAGCTTGATAAGAGCCAGTTAAGTTACATTTGTGGATGGACAAATGAAACTTCACATTTTGTTGTGAAGTTAAATTTCCAGACATCCACCACTTTTCTGCAAGCAACCCAGCAGCTAAAACACTGTTGGTTTGATCATCACTTTGATCCACAGATAGACAGAACTGTGTTAAACGAGCAGAATTGTGGAAATAAAGATAAAGGTTCTCTGACATCACTCAATAGAAGCAGTTTTAGATGTTAAAACAAAAGAGTAAAAAGAAATGCACCTGAACAACACTTGGGGCTCTAATTTCCTGGCGCAACTCAGGGTGGTGCAGCCTGGCGCACCCCGCGCAGTGGTAATTTTGTGCGGTGCACCGCCGTGCGCAGCCAATTTGGCAGTTTGGTAGACCAACTGCGCCGAGATGGGTGTGACGGCACACCAGGGGGAGGTGTCGACAAATTCAGCTTGGCGCAGTGGAATTTCGTGCCAAAAAAATGCGTGGAAGGTGGGCTGAAAGCTCGCCAGTTCCAACCTGGTCTATTTGCGGCGCAGGCGAGGCGCACCCCGTGCAGTGGTAATTTGACTGACAGGCACACAGTGAGCACACGTCACCAAAACCTCACAGGCAGGTATCCACAGTGTCAGGCACATTTCAATGCAATAAACAATCACAACAGCCACTATTTAATGTAACCGTCTGAACCAGCACATACATTTGTATCTATACTAATTGTCCCCTAACATCTGTTGTCAGATCAGAGACGTTTGTCATAACTAACCATTGTCATAACCATCTCATGAAATTCAAAAGAAAAGAAAAAAGAGAGAGACGCTCGCTGAATAAATAACTCAGTGTCTTAAGGATTTACCTGTGATTGCCCATATTTCTCTGTTTTCATCTTTATTTGTAACGTGATCTAAAAAGATGGAGTACATTATTGCAAGGAGGATGAGGAGGAGATATCGGGGGAATATTTCACCAAAGGTTCTGCTGTTTGGTGATGACAGACCAGGAATGCAGGTGGATCACAAGCATGATGAATGGCTTAGCCTGCTGCTTTGTTTAAATGTAATTATCACTTAATTTTGTACTCCTATTTATGGCAAAGGAACAGATAACATCAGTCCCACAAGGTGGTCCACACGGTGACACGCATCGTGGCCTCTGATGCGCTGCCCGGTGGCCCCTGCACTCTCCCAGTTGCTGCGAAAGTGACAGCGGCTCTGACCTTCTTCGCCACCAAGGTGAAATTGTAACTGCGCCTAGCCTGCGGTGCATTTAAAGGCGAGAAGAGGCGTTCATTTGATTGGTGAAGATTACACTCGGCTGTGTTAAACCCACTCTCCTCCCTCTCTGCTACCCTTGTGGTAGGGGGGACGGAGGCATGGGTGCGCCTCCCTGCGCCAGACTGCGCCCTGCACGAAACTTGCAAAATGCCCTGGACACACCCCGTTGGCGTGGCGCAGGTGCGGCGCAGGGCAGGTGTGCCCCGCCTGCACCTGGTCTACGAAATTAGAGCCCTTGAAGTTAACAGGCCTCTCTGACCAGATGCATTTTGCTGTGTGAAGACAGAAGTGTTTTTTTCTGGTGAGCACAATTTTTCGACAGACCTGATTGCCGGCATGAGCTGCACGTCTTTTGCATATCTCAAGCTGTTTGATTATGGAAGCTTACTGAGGAAAAGCACATTAAATGGCTGTGTTGATTATTTACATCAAGAACAAAAAAAAAAAAAATAAAACAAATACAAGAGGACTGAATGTTTTTATTCATGCTTCATCACTTTTCATCGTTGTCATCATCATCATCATCATAATTATTATCATGATTATTTTAAGCAAATCAAGATCCATAGAAGATTCTCTACTTAGTGGTTGAAGGCGAAGATAAGAAATACTCGCACTGTATTGAAAACAACACATCTCTCATTAATAAGGCATTTTCTTATTATATTCTGTTAATAGGGCTGCAGAGACTAAACATATTTTTATTTAGTTTTACAAACTTGATCATGATTAACTACTGTTGTCAGTATTGTTGACATCTTGAACCAATGAATTCATCATTCCATCATCCTTCATTGCTCAGGTACCACTTGAAAGAACTGATGGCTCAGATTCATATTTTGGTCCATGAAAATACCAGTTTGCTTGCAGGTGTTTTAACCAGTTACTGTGTGTAGTCCACAAACACCTGCCGGCTAAAATAATAAAGTGGCTTTTTGCATGAAGCAAGTTGATGTGGATGTAAATATTTACATACCTATTCATTAGAGCTGTGCTCTATGGAGAGAGGACATCTGAGACAATGACTCAGTCTTAGCTCATGAGAATCATCTGCACATTCATAAGGACACTTTGGTTGAATTTTTATATTTTAACATATTTTAACAGCACTTCTAGCAACGCTTTTGGGCACCCCTGTAGAGAGTGACTTAAGACATCCTATTTCCTCTTACACAGTTCATACCACACTTTGTGTTTATAATGTGTTGCCTGAAAAAGTTATCACTAATTTTTTGTAGTATTTTTATCTTAATATGAGTTCTTGTAACAAATATTGTACAACATTTAGTCTGCTCTCAATGTATCAAAAAAGCATTTCAAAGATGGGCTTCATAGAATGTGCTACAATGCAGACATGCCATCTTTTTTCTCCTTAAGTCAGTGGAATTAGTCTTTGTCCTCATTTCTTCTTCCTGAAACAAAAACATACTCTGTGTCTGTGTAGAAACAGCAGAGGTAACACCAGGCTACTGGGCATCGAAAACCAAGCCCCACCTGCCATGAGAACACAATGATTCCCATCGGACAACAAAAGTAAAGACCAAGTCACATTCCAAGCAAACCTCAAGAGCAGCACAACTAGTACGGCCACAATAGTGTAGAAAGCCCTCTGCTTTGATTGGTCAAAATTCTCCCTTTCCCTGCCCCTCTCACCTGGCCCTGGACGGATCAAAGCACGGAGAACAGACAGGCTGCAGAAGAGGACAACAGTAAAAGAGAAGACGTAGAGAAACATGTCAAATTTGAATGAGTCAGTTTGTACTGTTATCCAAACTGCTCCTGTTGTGGAAAGCAGCCAAATACACCCGATGCAGATATTTCTGATTCTGACCCCCTTCTTGCTCCTCAAGTTACGATAGGTGATGGGATGAACAACAGCCAGGTAGCGCTCAAAGCTGGTCAGATTGTGGAAGTTCAACTCTCCGTACCAAGTTATGGACCACAGACAGTACCCCGCTGCAAATGTATTGATATGAAAAAAGAAGACACCAAAACAGCAGAGGATAAAGCCAAAGACGCTAATCAGCTCCATGGTGACCATGTGGAAGGTGATGCAGTCTGTGTGACTCAATGCTGCTGTACTGCTGGACTGCTGATGCCGCCATTGTTTGAGACCCAGATAATGGATGAAAATGCAAAGAGGGGAAAGAACAATGATGTTTGTGATGAAGTATGAAACATACAGCCAAGAACTTGGTCTTGAAATATAGCACTGACTAAATGGGAGGCTATCAAGGTCAGTGGAGAGGTTGACTGACATATCTGTGAGAGAACAAAGGCACAAGAATGAAATACAGCAATTTTTCCAAAAATTGCAACCCAGGGAGAGGTTCTGCTTCTGATCCTCTCTTCTTGTCCTTTCTTCCTGTAGTTTTCTCAACCTGAAAATGTTGTTCACATTACAGTTATCTGATTAGAGACAGAGGAAAAGAGAGCGAAAGACAGAAAGATCATGTTGGTTTACCATGACCATAAATAATGGAATTTAGAGTAATACACTCACCAACCTTTTCAGTGTTTTTTGCGATGTTTTTAATTTGGTCTGCTTCATCTGGTTTTCTTTTCCAAAATGGTCTGGATCTGGATATTGCAAGACCACACCAAAAGAATTTGAATAAAAAAATAACAAAGGAATAACATTACACCAAATGGGTGGACTCTTGCTCCACGCTGACGGTAACTGATGCAATGAAGCATGAATCAAATTTCACATACCTGCTGCAGCTCAGTCTATAAGATGGTAAACTGAAATCCATAGTCGTAAAAACAACCAATGTGTCAATCTGGTTTCAAAGTTAAATTACCTTTGTTTTATAGGGTTACTTAACCGTCAGGTGAAACCCTCTGTGCATGCTCCTTATGAGTTTGCAAATGATATCTCTGACGATGTCTTTCGTGAACTTTATAGGCTATTCATGAGCTCCTGACTAGTGTGTGAAGGTATGTTATGGTGAAGGGATCTATCTTCAATGCTTATCATCCCACTGGTGCTCGATTCCTAACGGTGTTTCGCAATTATTTGAATGAAAAACCCATTTATTTCAGATGACTATTTTAAATATATGTACCCAAATACTTTGGTTTCATCCAGTCCACCCTTCAATCCATCCATGCTACTTATTTCTAAAGAGTTTTTGAAGTGCTCAAGCTCAGTCAATTTGGAATAATTTGAGTGACACTTTCTGTCTTTATTTTGCCAAATTCTGGCAGCACATAAGAAAACGTATTTGGTTAGACGAGAATAATTTGTATATGCTAATAATTTTTGTGGATGACTTGTAACAGGACAATCTTGAAGTAATTATAACTTGAAACGAAAATTAAGGACTTATCTTTTGTTAGAAACTCCCAATTTTCTTGAAATAGCCCATCAATTAGGTCATATTTTATTGATATTGTTGGACAACGTACTCAATTACAGATGTATCTTAAAGAACATCCCTATTTCCAAATTCTGAAATGTAATTCTGCATGTATTGTAGATATATCAAACTGTTGGATTATGGAGGCTTGCTGACGAAAAGTACATTAAATGACTGTGTTGATCGTTTGCATCAAAAACAAAAAAATAAATCAATAAAAACAAATACAAGAGGACCAAATGTTTTCATTCATGCTTTATTACTTTTCATCCTCATCATCATTTCATTATCATTATTATTTTAAGAAAATCAAGATCCATAGAAAATTCACTGGTTAGTGGTTGGAGGAGAAAATAAGAAATATCTGCACTGTATTGAAAACAACACATCTCTCATTCATTAGGTATTTTCTTATTCTATTATGTTCATTTTACTGCAGAGACTAAACATATTTTTATTTTCCGTTTTACAGATCATCATTACCTGCTCTTGTCAGTGTTGTTGACTTCTTGAACCAACAAAATCATCATTCCATCATCCTTCATTGCTCAGGTACCGCTTGATGAAAGAACTGATGGCTCAGATTCATATTTTGGACCATGAAAATATCAGTTTGCTTGCAGGTGCTTCAGCCATTTACTTTGTGTACTCCACAAACACGTGCTGCAATAATAAGGTGCGCTTGTTGCATGAAGCAAGTAGATGTGGATGTAACTATTTACATACCTGGGTCAGCGACAGATAAGAGTTTGCATGATGAGCAATTCAAAAATGTTTAAGAAATTGTTTTACAAGCTTGCATCAGGTTTTCAAAAATGTATTTTTTTTCTGTTGGTTTCATGTAATTTAAAAAAAGCTTTTAAACCATTTTTACAAAAGGAAAGACGGATTGCCTCTGAAAATATCAAGTGGTGTAACCACAACAAAAGGAGAAATATTACATATTTTTTTCCACCTAGAGTGTATGCAAGTGTTACGTCGTACGTTACGTCATTGACCCACCCATTCATTATAGCTGTGATCTTGGGAGAGAGGGCATCTGGGACAATTACGCAGTCTCAGTTCATGCCAATCACCTGCATAATGAAAATGACACTTTGGTTGAATTTTTATATTTTCACATATTTTGACAGCACCTCTTCCAAATCTTTGAGGCATCCCAATGTGCCATGGCACCCCTGTAGAGAGTGACTTAAGACATCCTATTTCCTCTTTATTCAGTTCATAATGCAATTTGATAGAGTTTTGAATGTGTTGCTTGTATAAGTTATAACTAATTTTCTGTAGCATTATAATCTAAATATGAATACTAACAACATTTAGTCTGCTCTCAATGTATTAAAAAACATGTCAAAGATGGGCTTCATAGAATGTGCTAAAATGCAGACATGCTGTCTTTTTTTCCCTTTGAAGGAATAGTTCAGTATTTTTGAAGTGGGGTAGTATGAGCTCCATATGGCCACTAAGTACATTAGATGCAGTAGAACGTTCTCTCCTCTCCCTCAGTAAGCCACAGTCTGTAAGAGTCTGTTACGCAGAACTAGCCACAAACAGGGAAGTATTGTACCAAGTGCAAAGGGTATTTTCTCCGCCTACAAGAACTCCCATCAAAAAATAATGTCACAGTTTAAGAGTAAGCTACCTGGAAATGTTGTGCATTAACTTTTCAGAAATGTAAAGTTTATCTGGAACTAACCGACTTACGTTACGTATTCCTCCGCACAGCGCTGCTGTGGAGAAAAATACTCTTTGTACTTGGTACAATACTTCCCTGTTTGCGGCTAGTTCTGCGTAACAGACTCTTACAGACTGTGGCTTACTGCGGGGGAGAAGAGAACCTTCTACTGCATCTGATGTACTAGCTCATACAACCCCACTTCAAAAATACTGCACTGTCCCTTTAAGTCAGTGGAATTAGTCTTTGTCCTCATTTCTTCTTCCTGAAGCAAGAACATACTCCGTGTCTGTGTAGAAACAGCAGAGGTAACACCAGGCTACTGGGAACTGTAAACCAAGCCCCACCTGCCATGAGAACACAATGATTCCCTTCGGACAACCAAAGTAAAGACCAAGTCACATTCCAAGCAAACCTCAAGAGCAGCACAACTAGTATGGCCACAATAGTGTAGAAAGCCCTCTGCTTTGATTGGTCAAAATTCTCCCTTTCCCTGCCTCTCTCACCTGGCCCTGGACGGATTAAAGCACGGAGAACAGACAGGCTGCAGAGGAAGACAACAGTAAAAGCGAAGAAGAAGAGAAACATGTCAAATTCGAATAAGTCAACATGTACTACTATCCAAACTGCTCCTGCGGTGGAAAGCAGCCAAATACACCCGATGCAGATATTTCTGATTCTGACTCCCTTCTTGCTCCTCAAGTTACGATAGGTGATGGGATGAACAACAGCCAGGTAGCGCTCAAAGCTGGTCAGAATGTGAAAATACATCTCTCCATACCAAGTTATGGACCACAGACAGTACCCCACTGTAAATGTAGTGATATGAAAAAAGAAGATACCAAAACAGCAGAGGATAAAGCCAAAGATGCTAATCAGCTCCATGGTGACCATGTGGAAGGTGATGCAGTCTGTGTGACTCACTGCTGCTGTACTGCTGGACTGCTGATGCCGCCATTGTTTGAGACCCAGATAATGGATGAAAATGCAAAGAGGGGAAAGAACAATGATGTTTGTGATTAAGTATGAAGCATACAGCCAACAACTTGGTCTCAAAATATAGCACTGACTAAATGGGAGGCTATCAAGTTCAGTGGAGAGGTTGACTGACATTTCTGTGAGAGAACAAAGGCACAAGAATGAAATACAGCAATTTTTCCAAAAATTTCAACCCAGGGAGAGGTTCTGCTTCTGATCCTCTCTTCTTGTCCTTTCTTCCTGTAGTTTTCTCAACCTGAAAATGTTGTTTACATTACAGTTATCTGATTTAGAGACAGAGGAAAAGAGAGTGAAAGAAAGACAAAAAGATCATGTTGGTTTACCATGACCATAAAAAATGGAATTTAGAGTAATACACTCACCAACCTTTTCAGTGTTTTCTGAGATGTTCTTTTATTTGGTCTGCTTCATCTGGTTTTCTTTTCCAAAATGGTCTGGATCTGGATATTGCAAGCCCACACCAAAAGAATTTGAATAAAAAAATAATAATACGTTGACATTACACCAAATGGGTGGACTCTTGCTCCACGCTGACGGTAACTGATGCAATGAAGCATGAATCAAAATACACATACCTGCTGCAGCTCAGTCTATAAGATGGTAAACTGAAATCCATAGTTGTAAAAACAACCAATCTGTCAATCTGGTTTGAAAATTAAAATACCTTTGTGTTATAGGGTTACTTAACCGTCAGGTGAAACCCTCTATGCATGCTCCTAATTAGTTTGCAAATGATATCTCTGACGATGTCTTTCGTGAACTTTATTAGGTCATTCATGAGCTCCTGACTAGTCTGTGAAGGTATGTTATGGTGTAGGGATCTATGTTCAAGACTTAACATCTCATTGGTGCTCGATTCCTAACAGTGTGTAGAAATAATTTGAATGAAAGCCCAATTACTTAATATGACTGTTTCTTTCAAATATGTGTAACCAAATACTTGGGTTTATTCCAATCCAACCTTCAGTCCAGCCATGCTACTTATTTCTAAAGAGTTTTTGAAGTGCTCAAGCTCAATTTGGAATAATTTGAGTGACACTTTCTCTTTTTATTTTCCAAAATTCTGGCAGCACATAAAACGTATTTGGTTAGACAGGGAATAATTTGTTTTTGGTTATTTATTTATTTAAAATACTTGTAACAGGACAGTCCTGTAGCAATCATAACTTGAAACAAAAACTTAAGAACTCTTTTCTTTTGTTACCAATCAATATGAAGTTAATGGCCCTCTCTGACCGGATGCAATTTGCTATGCATGTGTATCTCAAGCTCTTCAATTATGGAGGCTTACTGAGAAAAAGCATTAAATGGTTGTGTTTGTTGTTTGCATCAAAACAAAACCCAAATACAAGATAATTTGTTGTTTTTATTCATTCTTTATTACTTTTCATATTCATCATAATTATTACAATCATTACTATTTAGAAAATCAAGATCCATAGAAGATTTTTTTGTTAGTAGTTGGAGGATGAGACAAGAAATACCAGCACTGTATTAAAAACAACACGTCTTTCATTCATTAGGCATTTTATTTTTGTATTCTGTTCATGGTACTGCAGAGATGAAAAAGAATATTTTTCTAAAAGAGAATGTCTGAAAAATGAAGAGAAACTTCTTTCAACTGACTGTTTGCCCTTCTATTGTTGCAACCCCCATGAGCAGGTGTCCACCAGTTTTTAAGTGCTCTCTCTGTGATATGTTTCACATGAAGGCATAATATTTCTTTTAGAACTTTACAATAATTTGGACTTGACAAGTCTTATGCATTGGCACAGATACTCTTTTGTTAACTGCTTCAGAAAAAACAAGTCCTTTTTAAAATGTTTTATTTTACTTGTACTTTCTACAACCCTGTGGACTTCAGGGCATCCTGAAGTGGAGCCTGCAGTTCCTTCACTTAAAGCAGGGGCACTGCCAGTCACATCCAGTCCCCTTAGAAATATTGACAAAGTAAATTTGGTCAGGATAATTTGTGTCTTTATTGGCACTCACTATACAGGACAAATTTCATTTTGAAACAGCCATTTTAATTGTATCGAAGAAAAGACTGACCTGTTTGGTGGGTGAGCAAGATGTTTTGTTAACAGACTTAGGACCAACTACTCCAGTTTGTTGCTTGTTTGAAGGTTGACCAGATGTTATGGTGAGACGGTTTTCCAGACATGGTGACCACCACTGATGGGCTATAAAATGCATGGCCTCACTAAATGTGTGGCAGACAGAGGGGTGGAGCAGTACAAAATCAGTTGTTTTTACCTTCACCATGGAGGTTATGTTTTTGTCTGTGCTATCTGTTTTTTCTTCTGCAAACAGACAAATTAACACATTCAATGGATTTTGAATAAATTTACAGGGAATGAAGCAGTAGTGATTCGATTTCCGTGGTGATATGTGTCCATGTGGGGATCTGGGGATTTTTTAAAGGATTTGTTAACATTGTGAGATAGGACAGTTTTCACATTTTTGCTAAAAACTGGGTAAAGAATGTCAGAAATGCCTTGGCAGAGGTTTGGTCTCTCTGTGCACACTTGCTTGTAGTTGGCCTTCCTTTATCTAACGGTCTCCTTTCAAATCAAAGACTATGGGCTCTAATTTCGTAGACCAGGCGCAGGCGGGGCATACCTGCCCTGCGCCGCTTCTGCGCCACGCCAACGGAGTGTGTCCAGGGCATTTTGCAAGTTTCGTGCAAGGTGCAGTCTGGCGCAGGGAGGCGCACCCATGCCTCCGTCCCCCCTACCAGCGCAAGTAGCAGAGAGGGAGGAGAGTGGGTTTAACACAGCCGAGTGTAATCTGCACCAATCAAATGAACGCCTCTCCTCGCCTTTAAATGCACCGCAGGCTAGGCGCAGTGACAATTTCACCTTGGTGGCGAAGAAGGTTAGAGCTGCTGTCACTTTTGCAGCAACTGGGAGAGCGCAGGGGCCACCGGGCCGCGCATCGGAGGCCACGATGCACGTCATCGTGTGGACCACCTTGTGGGACAGATGTTCTCTGTTCCTTTGCCATAAATAGGAGTACAAAATTAAGTGATAATTACATTTAAACACAGCAGCAGGCTAATCCATTCATCATGCTTGTATGCATTCCTGGTCTGTCATCGCCAAATAGCAGCGCCTTAGGTGAAAATATATCTCCTCCTCATCCTCCTTGCAATAATGTACTCCATCTCTTTAGATCACGTTAAGAATAAAGATTAAAACAGAGAAATATGGGCAATCACAGGTAAATCCTTAAGACACCGAGTGACTTACATTTTTCAGCGAGTGTCTCTCTCTTTTTTCTTTTCGTTTGAATTTCATGAGGTGAGAGATGCCGGATACTCCGTATCGGATGATGTGGCTGTTTGTGGTTGGCTTGAGAGATGTGAACTCGTTAGTTATGACAAACGTCTCTGATCTGACATCAGATCTTACGGAACAATTCATATAGATACAAATGTATATGCTGGTTCAGACGGTTACATTAAATAGTGGTTGCTGTGATTGTTTATTGCATTGAAATGTGCCTGACAATCTGGACACCTGCCTGTGAGGTTTTTTGGTGACGTGTGCGCCCTGTGCGCCTGTCAGCCAAATTACCACTGCACGGGGTGCGCCTCCTCTGCGCCAAGAATAGACCAGGTTGGAGCTGGCGAGCTTTCAGTGCATCTTCCGCGCGTTTTTTTGGCACGAAATTGTCACTGCGCTAAGCTGAATCTGTCGACACCTCCCCCTGGTGTGCCGTCACGCCCATCTCGGAGCAACCGGACAAAATTACCACTGTGCGGGGTGCGCCAGGCTGCGCCACCCTGAGTTGCGCCAGGAAATTAGAGCCCTATGTCTTCTGTATTACATGCTTTCATTAAGTACAAAAACTACAGCATATTCCACTCAACACTTTCATCAACAATGCATGCTACAGTTACACTCAAGTCCAAGTTATATTATAGATATAGTTTATTATCTGAGTCTGAAGTAGGTTAAGTTTAAACAAACACTTTTCTTCTTTTCAGTTGATTCCCAATTGGCATATTTCACTTCCTACCCCCGGTCGGACTTTTGTATATCACCAGTATCGTATGACTGAAAGCAACCTTTTGGGGAATATTCCTTCTTTATGTAAATATAACAGAGGTAATATCAGGCTAGTAGGAAAATTAAACCAGACTCCAGCAGCCGCCAGAATGCAGACCATAGCATCGGACAAATAAAGGAAACCCCAAATCGTATTCCATGAAAACCTTACTGACAGCATAGCCTGTATGGCCACAATAGTGTAAAAAGCCCTCTGCTTTGATTGGTTAAGCGAATCTCTGTGCCTGCCCTGCTTTCCAGGTCCTGGATGAATCAGAACACAGAGAACAGAAAAGCTGCAGAAAGAGACTGCTGTCAAAAAGAGCAAATAAAGGAACATGTTAAGTTCTGTGGACCTGTTTAAAGACGCCAAGCTTGCTCCTCCAATGCAAAGCAGCCACACACATCCAATGCAGATGTTTCTGATTCTAATTCCTCTGTCACTTCTTTGTCTCATGTAAATAATGGGATGAGCAACAGCCAGGTAGCGCTCCATACATGTCAGAACATTGAAGAACATCTCTCCATACCAAGTAAAGACCCACAGAAAGTAACCCACTGAAAATGCTTTGACATGAAGAGTAAAGACACTTAAACAGCAGATGATGAAGCCAAGGACACCAATCAACTCTATGATGGCCATGTGGAAGGTGATGTAGTCTGAGTGACTCATCGTTGCTCTTGTGGAGGTTGACCGCTGTCGCTTTAATTGTTGGAAACCAAGATTTAGGACCATGATGCAGAGAGGGAGAAAGACAATGATGTTTATGATGAAGTACAAAGTATACATGAATGCACTTGGTCTCATGATGTGGCAACGAATGTGAGGGGGAATGGTGTTGATAGATGAAAAGTTAGGATGAATGATGTTGGTGATGGAGGAAGAGTTTATCCACATATCTGTTATAAAAAAATAGGAAAATTCATGAAGCAAAATATATATACCTTCTACACCAGTGTGTAGCCTTATTTAATCCTGTGCCTTGTCTTGTTTACTGTTATCCAGATTTAAAAAATCAAAACTAAGTTTTTTGGTGCAGGCTGTGATTCCATTGTTCAAAGCTGACTTTCAAATTAATATCTACTTAACTTATTTGTTCAAACCTTTTTAATCAATCCACACAGATGATAAACAGAACAACAAGCAGCAGACATCAACACAACTTTAGCTGTTACCTAAAAATAATGGTAATTAGAGTATTATTATCATTATTATTACTAATGTAACAAGAAAAGTATAATTTAAAGCACAATTTCTTTACTAAAATTCAGAAAAAAATGCTCTTCAATTGTATAAAAAAAAAAAAATCAAATATGGACATCTGTTAACACCAACCTTCTGTATTGTGATCTCCTTTTCTTTGGCCTGCTGTGGCTGATTCCCTCTGTCAAATAGTCGCTGCTCACTAAATGCTCACTAAATGCTTTATTTGAATAAAACATGTTGCCAAACAATTGAAAGATTTGTTTACTCTGACAGTGACTGATGAAATAAATAAAATAACAATCAGTCAAACATACAGATAGATGTAAGCGCAAAGTAATTCTTAATGTTTTACTTTATTATGTTTATAATTCTCAAAGTAAAGTTGCAAAGTAAAAACAAAAGATCAAGTCAAGGTAAATGGACTTGACTTGTATTATAGCCCAGAAGGGCTTGTTGGTGGCTCAGTCTGGTCACTTTCATATTTAGAACGATAAGACAAAGGCTTTATATTCTCAAATTCCTTTACATTTACAATTTAGCATTTAGTCTTTTACCATCTGGAAGTATTCATGTTGCATTTGCTTACCAACTCTGCAAATGATTTATAGCTGGGAGCTATAAATGACAACAAACCTGCAGACTGAATACAGTTCACAGGGGTTACCCCTAGCACCATTGTTGTACACACATGCAGTGGTCGAAGCCCTCATATTTTATCAGTTGGCAGTGACAAAGTGTTAAAGACAGACTCATAAAACATGCAAATTGATAAACCCAGTGAAGAGAAAAAATAACACAAGGTACTATACAACAACCTCAGTATTATATAAGGTAAACAGGCTAATGATGACAACAACCGGTTAGGCATGACCATGGCTTATTAAAGAATAAAAAAACTTTTTGGTTTATAACGTATCAACATGCATGAGTTACACAGAACAGAGATCACTGGATGGAACATAAAACAGTTAAATCCGACTCCCAAAAATCATAAGCTGATGGATGAAATGGTCGAAGTGTCATTAACTTGAGAGGTTCAGTTGGATGTGGATGTGTCATTATGTCTTCTGTATCAGGTGTACTGAATATGATAGTCTTGAAATTATTTCCAGTCTGTGGTTGTCATGACTTTTCTTGCCCTGGATCAACATATTCACTTTACTGAAAAGACCACTGTCCCTGACAAGTTTTTAAACAAAATTAACATTTGTTTTAAACCACTGGTCATCTATCAATCTGACAGCTTTTTGAGGCTTTGACCAAGAAGAATGTAAGCAGGTTTAATCATTCAATCAATCAATTGAATAGCACCAAATCATAATTAATATTATCTCATAATAGTTTACAAAGAGTAGGCAAATGCCATACTTTTTTTTTAAATCATTTATTTATTTTTTAATTTTTATTCAAAATCCAACATGAATCCTTTGTGAATATAGCACTTTTACACAACTGGTAACATTTACAATGGGAAGAAAAAAAATCTTCTGTTTAGCAGAAGGAAATATAGAGCAGGACTAGAGAGGCAGGCAGAGCAAAGGGACTAAAATGAGAAATCATGATGGTGATAAAGCTATGGGTGCGTGGACCTCAAATTTGTCTCTATTGAACTGAAATTTATTGGAGAATAATCCCTTGAGATGTAACATGAAGTTTTCAAGATGTTACACTTCTCTTTATGTTTACAGAGGTAGTGATTATGGTGGTATAATAAATAACAACCATGGGTAGAGAGATGGATCTAATGATTACATTTATTTCTATAATTATCATAAAGTGGAGGGACTGATGTTGATTAATATAGCAGCATTTAGTTAATCTGTAATCTTTGCTGGTTGATGTAGTTTAAAGCACTTGGAGTCAAATGGGTCCCTTTTTACAGGTTGTCTGCATTGGTAGTCAAGGCTACAGGAATATGACCTGTGAAACAACACTGTACAAAACTACAGTATCAGAGCCACCTGGGTAGATTTGGATTAAAAAAAAAGGCATTTATTAGTTTTAAACCTGAGCTCAGTTGTTCCAAATATCTAAACAAAGAGGTCTCTGCTAGATTTAAAACTCTCTTCTGACAATAATTACAATTCTGTCTTGTTCAACTCTGACAACATTTTCAAAAAACAAAACAAAAAAAAAACAGATACCACCAATGATAATAATAATAATTTTATACATATAGCTTCTTTTAAAACAGATGTTTACAGATGTGTTTAACAGAGAAAAACAAAGGAAGAAAAAGGCAGAACTCTGTGGACTATAAGTCAACAATCAGGTGAAACAGATACCAAAAGAGTCATATGAAAAACACAGAGGTTCATGCATAAATGACTGCAAAAACTTGAGCTTACAGTAGGTACAGTTTTATTTTGCCTTTCCTTTGTAGTTGCAATTAAATGTAGTCAAGACTGAGCAGCATTACTCATGTCTTTGTGGTTACACTATCGAAAAGTGCATTTTTTTTTTTTTAACTAAAACTTCTTAATTTAGCCAAACGTTTGAATCTGAATCTGTCATGTAGTGAAAAGCTTTAAACACAGACACAAAAACAATCAGACATTTTTCTTTAATAGGTTAAGTTTTGAATGAGACAGCCATGCACACAGGTGCTCTATGGTGATTTGAATAAGTGCCTTGTTTATTTAGCACTTGTTTGGATTATACAAATATTCCTATGCAAATGTTATGCTTCTGAATCTATCCATCCTCCTATTTATCAATCATCTTAATTGCTTATCTTTACATGTTCTTATCAATCATTTGTTTCCAAAAGTTTTGAAAGCCCTCAAAATTATAAGCCCTCTCTTCAGGTTCATTTTTGCACCTAGCTAATAACCCATAACATGGTTGGAGGTACTGTATCTAAACCTCTTTACCATCTCTAAGAGCATATAAAACAAACATTGCAGTACTTCCAGTAATTAAGGAGACAGTAGTGTGGCCAAAAGTTGAAGAAGACCAACAAAAAACAAACCACAAAACAAACCATGTTGTTAGCTTGGCTGTCAAAGTTTGGCCTGAACAGAATTTTTGAAAACACCCTCCATGTACATGGGACTGAATATATTTAGGTCCCTATTAATAGTGTAGTCTTCAAACAGTGATAATTACATCCAATGTCCAATTAGTTCAAAGAGGAAATTACAGCTAGACTAGAGCCTGCAGCTGGACAATGCGAATCAAAATGTTTACCTTAAGATTTTTAAGCTAAATGGTAATATCTTTGATCTATATCTCGATTTATTCTTTCATAAGGAAATTAAAAAAACATTAAATTTTGAGTCAAATTCACATGAACTTTATCGTGTACGTCCAGGTTCTTTCTGGACACTCCAGCTTCCTCCCACAGACCAAAACACACTCATTAGGTTCATTGGTGACTCCAAATTGGTATGAGTGTGAGTCTGGATGGTTGTCCCTCTCTCTCTGTGCTGACGACAGTTTCAGGGTGAAACTGGCTCTTGCCCAATGTCACCTGGGATAGGCTCCTGCCCCGCCCGCTTGTATCATGCTTGATAAGCAGTATAGATAATGAATGGATGAAAAACATTAAATGAATAATGAATTGAAATATAATACAATAACTTAATAATAAATAGATAACAGCTGATAACAGAAATCAAAGTAAATAGAGTTCCTTTTCAGCAAAACCAAATACATATAGAAGCAATCAATGTAAACAGATCAAATACAAATCAAAAATAACATTAACTACACCTGACAAAGTATTGTTGTCTTGGGGAAAGCAGCTTGTTTGGAGACAGGCTCTTTTGAACTCCCAATCTTCCATACAATGTACTGTTACACTCATGTATGGCTCACAGGTCCTGCGACACCACATGTCGTGTCAGCGCAAAGTGAGTGACTTAATCGAGCTGTATCTTGCATTAATGTTTATTTTAGCATCAAATCATTTTTAACATCCAAGAAGGACAACACACCTCTGTCCTGTTTCATTGCTAGAACTACAGATGTCAATCACAGATGATGGCGTTGCCTCAAAAGAAAGATACATTGAGTTACACATTCTCAGTGTTGCCACAGTTATCTTGAAAAAGTAATCTGATTACCGTTTACTGGTTTGAAAAAGTAACTTTGTTACTTTACTGATTACTTGATTTTAAAAGTAACTAAGTTAGATAACAAGCAACTTTATTCAACCGTGTTTTAGGGCAACATTTCCTCTACAACATACTGCCTGACCAATTTCTTCAACTCTCCTTCACTTACTGGTTTTGAACTGAAATCCAGCTTTTGTTGTTTAGGAGGTGAACCTCCTGCATTAGTCGCAGCTCTCTGCTTCACACCACCTGGTGGCACTTTCTCTGTAAGTTTGACTGTGCGGTACTGCAACTGCAAATGTTTCTTCAAATTTGGTGTAGTATTTTAAAAGCTAGATAACACTTTGTTGCCAGAACAGAGTGTACAACGAACCTTAATATTGTCATCTTTAGCTGACACAAACTCATAATAGTGGCAGCTAGAAAACGCATATCTTTCCCCTCCCTCTATTGTTTAAGTTTGCGTCGCTGGCTGCTTGGTATACATTACATGTGCGTTGTCCTCATACTGGAAACGTGACTTGTTGCATATGTGACGTCACTCCCCGAGATGCAAGAAGAATGCAAATATATCTTTTTACCAAAGAAACTGACAAAAATAATAACGCACAGTGACTTGTATAAGTGGTTTGGAAATAGTAATGTGTTAGATTACTCATTACTAGAAAAAAGTGGTCTTATTAGAATAATGCATTACTAAGTAACGCGTTACTGGCACAGCTGCTTATTTTTCTCATTTGTTGGAAGATGCCAAACCAGATGATGTTTAGTTGTGGAAAAAATCTTTCCTTTGTGTTAAGACATCATTGCATTATCCTAACACAAAGCACTTTAGCCTTTAAATCCAGTCCAATCCTTTGCTTACTTTTTGTTTGTACAAGACGCTAACACTCCTGCTCTGTGTAAAAATAGCAAAGGTAACACCACTGCACTAGGGATGTTAAGCCAGACACCATACAACCAGGACATGCACCTATCACCACTCGTTTCACCCTGAGCCAAAGCAATCATGTTCCAAATAACCCTCAATTGCAGCACTACCAATATGATCACAATGGTGTATAAAGCCCTCTGCTTTGATTGGTCCACCTTTACCTTTTCACCCTCCCCTGGCCTGCGGCGGATCAAAACAAAGAGAACATAAAGACTGCAGAAGGAAATGATAGTCAAAAAGAAACTCAAAAGGCAGATATCAACAACAAAACTGGCACTTTCTAAGCTCATCAGACACATACCTGCAAAGGAAAGCAGCCATGCACAACCATTGCAGATCTTTCTGATTTTGATCCCTCTCTTTCCCCTCAAGCTCAAATAATTGATGGGATGAACAACAGCCAGATAACGCTCAAAACAAGTCAGAATGTGAAATAATGTCTCTCCATACCAAGTAAAGCTCCAGAGACAATAACCAGCCATTAATATTTCAAAACAACCCCCAAAGATACCACCACAAGCAAGGATGCAGCCACACACACTAATCCACTCCATGATGACCATGTGGTAGGTGAAATTGTCAGAGTGGCTCATCATCCTTGAGCTCACATGCTGTTGCTGCCATTGTTGGAGACCCCGGTAGACAACTAAAGTGCAGAGGGGAAAGAGGATGAGAATGTTTGTGATGAGGAATATTGGGAAGATGATGAAGCTTGTTCCTGAGATGAGGCATTTAGCAAAAGGGTCGATGATGGAGGGAACGTCAGGATGGAGAACAGAGTTGTTAATGGGGGAGGAGCCAAACAACATATCTGGAAGAGAAATGATAAAGACATTAGTTCTTGCATGGTCATTTGTGTCCATGTTAACATATTCATGTTTCAAAGCAATGACAATAAGCCATAGGATTCACACTAACTCTTGTTGTACAAGTAGGTTAAGCTGAGGTTTGACTGAGATGGCATGAATAGTATGGCAGCTTCCATGTAGTGGTGTAGGGATGATATATTTTTGTAGGCCAACGTGTAAGTTAGCATTGTGCTGGTTATCTTGACTAAAAGTTTATGGGATCATTTTCTCTGGTCTTGGATCATTGCTGATACTAATATCTCTAGCTAACCAAAAATATGAAACTTACACATTTTATTCTTTGTCATACTTTAGTTTCCTCAGTTGCAGATGTCTGTGGCTCTGGTCTAAAATAAAATGGGCGGAATATGTGTAGCTGGAGCCAGATATATTTTCTTTCTTAGTTTAAAGCTTATAGCAGACTAAGTGCAAAAGCATCACGCTTTCTTTACTTTATTTTGTATATACAAAATGCTTTTAAGTTTCATTCCAATCATAAATTGTTAAAAAATATATTTTTTCAGCCTTTGCTTGAAAACATCAAAATATATCTGTCTTAAATATAAATTACACTCAATGCTAAAATATGTAGTTACTGAATAATTGCTTTATTTGCTAATGTGCAGCTGATTTGAATTTCATGCATTTCAGGTTGATTCAACTTACCTTAATTGATTATTTTCCAATAAGCATTATGAGCACATCACAACATGTTTTTCCAGTTTCACATTTTGGATGGCTTGTGCAAAATATGTGTTCGATTAAAATGTGAGATTTTCGTACATGCCCTAAAATTTCAAGTTTTAATATCCTTTTTTTTTACATTGTTAAAAAGGAATAAAGCCCAAAAGATTTACATATTCGTAAATCTCGGGTTTAGAGCAAAAATAGTTCAAAGCAATGAAGAAATCATGAATGTTCTGTAAGTCGTTCTTGAAACATAATCACTGAGCTTCTGCTTTTCATATGAACATAAAATCAATTGATGCTCTTAAGTTAGTCTCAAAACTCCCTGTGGACTTTTTGTAGAAAGTACTCACATGAGAATAACGTAAGTTACATGTCATATTAGTACACAAACATAAATTTTTAAGGAAGAGTAGTTACAACACAAAAGTACACCAACCTCAAATTAGTTTCTTCAACTCTCCTTGTGTCCTATCTGTTCATTGATATGCTGTAAATACCCCTTCTTCTTTTTTCCCTCTTTAGTCTGAGATTATTTGAATAAAAAACAAAGTGGCAATGACAATGCTACTGACAAATGAGTCACCAACAGAAAACACCTACATACAGTATGACAGAGACAAAAAAGAACACTTTGTTCTACACATAATTTTAATAAACTTGTTTGATATGTTCATGATTATATACTTTATTTGTACAGTACGCTGAAGACAAGGATACAAAGAGGCTAACATGGTTGATTTAAAGTTTACCCAGGAAATACATACACAGCCTTGCTTGCTTAAAAGGTTATGACCTTACGTGCAAAAGTAAATCTTAAAGATCATTCAAAAAAGTATCAGAAATGGAAGCAAAGTGAATCTGACCAAGATTACAAGGTCTAGCCTAGCTAAACGTCAAAGATTTCAGTTTACTGGTCTATCTTTGTGTTAACCCTCACTTACGGTCATGAGCTTTGGGTTGTGACAGGAAGAATGAGATTGCAGAAAAGAGCTGTCAAAATGGGATTTTTCAGGAGGGTGGCTGGGCTCAGCCTTCAGATATGGAGTGAGGGACAGGCCATCTGAGGAGGACACAGAGTGCAACCAGTGGTCCTTTGCTCGAGTTCAGGCACATGGTTAGATGCCGCCTCAGCACCTCCCTGTGGAGATCCCTCAGGCATGTTCAGCTTGGAGGAGACCCTGAGGCAGCCTCAGAATCTGTTAAAGGATTGTATATCCTATCTGGCCTAGGAGTTCTTTAGGATACCCATGGGGGAAATAGATGTGCTGCAGGGGGGGAGTGACATCTATGTTGTCTTTCTTGGCCTAGTTTGCCTGTGACCTGGCCTCAGTAAAGCCATAGAAAATGGATGGATGGATTGGTGAACATGATTTCAATTTTTTTCTAATATTGTTTGTCCTAACATTCTTTATTTTACTTGATGTTGATCTAGTTTAAACCAATCCAATCCATGTTCTTATTTGGTGGTTCAACAACACCTTAATGTTCCAACTCTGTGAAGAAACAAAACAGGCAAAACCAGACTGCAGGGAAGGTTAAGCCAAGATACAATCCCGAGTATGATGCATGGGATAGTTGTTGACGGATGCAGAAATGCCCAATTCAGTCCAGAAACAAACCTCAACAGGAGCACACCCAGTATGACTAAAATGGTGTAGAAAGCTTTCCGCTTTGATTGGTCAGCCCTTTCTCGCTGCTCTCCTGGTCCTGGACGAATCAACACACAAAGAACCGAAAGACTTAAGATGGAGATAATGATCAATGAGAAAGTGCAGAGGAAAATATCAAAAACTCGAGAGACCTTGCTTGAAGTTCACAAACCTACTAAAACTGTGAAAAACAGCCAAACACACCAAGCAGAGATGTTCCTTAATCTGATTCCTCTCTTGATCTCCAGACTTCTATACTTGATGGGATGAACAACAGCTAGGTAGCGTTCTGCACAGGTCAGCACGTGAAAGAAGGTCTCAACATACCAATTTAATGACCACATAAAGCTCCCCACTGATACTAAATTAAGATTATTATTAAAGATACTATAACAGAAGGAGATTCACCCACAGACACCTATCAGCTCCATTATGACCACCTAGTAGGTGATGCAGTCTGAGAAATTCAAGATTGATGCTGTGCAGTTGGAGGTTGAGCTTCACCATTGTTTGAGGCCGAGAAAGATGATCAGGATGCAAAGAGGGAGAAAGAGGAGGATGTATATGATGAACCAGCTGGTGAAGGTCAGATTGCTTGGATAGGAGGTTAAACAAATGGTGTAATCGAGGTCTGTGTTGATAGGGTAAAGGTTTGGATGTCGACACCGTGTCATTGGAGGATGAAATTACTGGCATACCTGTCAGGGACAAAGACATGGTAGATAAATAGAGAGGAGGGAGTTACTGCATTTTGAAATCCGTTTTTTTCGAGCATTTGTGTCAGAGTATGCTTTCTTTGACTTAAAACAGATGAGAAAATACACTGCCTGGCCAAAAAAACGTAGCCACCTGGATTTATCTAAGCAAATAGGTACAAGTCTCCTATTGGATAATTACTGCATATGTTTCAGCTGGTAACAAGTTATTTAACCCCAGCTGATGCAATGAGTAGCTTCTCATTTCTTTAACAACCATATCAAAAGACACATCCTGTGGTCGCGGAAAAGATGTTAGTCTGTTTAAGAAGGGTCAAATCATTGGCGTGCATCAAGCAGAAAAAAACATCTAAAGAGATTGCAGAAACTACTAAAGTTAGGTTAAGAACTGTCCAACACATTATTAAAAACTGGAAGCATAATGGAGAACCATCGTCTACTAGGAAGAAAAATTAATGTTTTTTTCCCCACTTTTTTTTAAATACATCTTTTAATTTCCTTCAGTCCTTATTATAACTATCAAATATTCAATTATTTTTACAGTTTTTACCCTTCAAATGCTACTGTAGGTGATGACATCACCAATTTCTGTAAAAATAAATGAAGTGATTTTGATATGTTGAATACAAAGTAGAATTATCTGAGAGGGATTATTGCAGTCTGGGATAGGTCAGTGATTAGCAACCCCATTTTTTTTTCCTGGATTTGTAATTTTTCTGCTTTGTCAGATTTTAGGAAAAACTCCCTTATTTCTGAAAAGGGTACTGTTACGTGCGGCCCTGCTCCTCTCCCTCTCTCTCCCTGGTGCCTCTCCTCTCTGTCTCCCTCTCTCTCCCTGGTGCCTCTCCTCTCTCGCTCCTGTTTCTCTCTCTGTCTCTCCCTGGTTCTCCTCCTTCCTCTCCTCTGCTGCGCACCTGAGAGCAATCTGCGCTCAGGGAGGGGAGGGCTATTTGGAGGAGCTGAGAGGAGCAATAGTTGGACACACACACACAGACCTGAGGAGCAGGAGGTTTCAGTGTACTCCTCCTTTGTTTGTGGTTTTCCTGGATTCGCAGGTATTTTTGTTTCTCCTTTTCCCTTTTTTGTTCCTCAGCAGCACTAGGTTGCTGGGTTTTGTTGTTTTAGTTTGGGCTGGAGTTTGTCGGTGGTCCTGTTTTCTCGGTTTTGATTATTCTTTGGTTTAGATAGTTTTGGTCAGGCAGCGTATGGAGAGATGTTTGGGTGCGACGGCCCCTTATGGGTTGGCCTGATCATTTTCTCCTGTTTTGTTCATTTTTGCCGACAACTCCAGCCATTTTTGTTTCACCAAGTTTGTTTCTCATTTGAATACTTTCACTTCAATAAAGAAAATAAACTTTGTCCTTTGTGTGGCGTCCTTTTTAATATGTTTCTGGTCTCCTTTGGTAAATCTTGAGCGAGGTGCTTTCCAAGTGGTATGGAGGCCGTGACAGGGACAAAAAAAATGTCCTCTTCTAAAATGCTCTGAAATATTGAATGTTAGTTTTTTTTCCCACTTTTTTCATAAATCCTTTTATTCACTTTAGTCCTGATCATGGCCAATCCAATCAAATCTGCTTTATTTATACAGCACATTTAAAAAACACAAGATTCCCAAAGTGCTGTACAGTAAGAAAAGGCACAATAAAATACAGCACTCATCCAGAACGTCAGATTAAAAAAAAAATATCTCACAATTTGAACCCCTTAACTTCAGCTTAAATATATACAACAAGAACATATTTTCAACAACAAAAAAATATTTTTACAAGAACATGTTTCACCCTGCAAGAGAACTGGGTGTGCATATGATTCACTGAGTCTGTGTGTTTCATACACATAAGCTGCAGCAATAGGACGTGTGGTCTCTGCAAATCGGACTTCCACACTTGTAGCAACTAAGGGTTGCCCTCTTCTTTTGGCCAACCTGGCACCTAGTGCACCTTTTCATCTGAGGGTTGTGGTGGAGCTTGGAGCTGCACTGGTGCCAGAGCTCGGAGTGGGGGGGGGGGCATTGATTGATGTTGGCAAAGTTCAGGAGCAACAGGTGCCTTTCCCAGCCCCCTCAGAAACAGCCGACGGAAGAAAAGGCTGCCCTGGCTCCATGTCAGACTGACTTCCATCCACAAAACGAAGGCACTGAATGCTGACATGTCAAGCATGTTAACAATCAGGACCAGTGGCCACTGATTGGTTTTCCTGTTACAGCTTTAAGTGGTGACACACTACAAACACAACAAATGGCTAAAGAAAAATTTATGATAATAAGGGAATGCACATATATTATTATATATATTTTTGACAAGCATACATTTAATAGGCTAATTATAAAGTTTGTGTGTAACAGCGCATACCTGATCCAGGTGATCAACTCCTCCTATGCATCTGTTGTAGTCTAGGGTGATCTGGACTTTGCGAAGGGCATGGTTGCTGATTGCTGTTTCCCTGTGAGCTGTGCTGATCGGAACATTCTCTCCCTACTTTGGTACATAGGACACTGTAGCATGTGTTGCAGTGAAGGTGAACACAGAGGCGTAGACAGGTCTCTGTCCGACCCGCAGTAGGTCTGGGGGCAGTTTTGGTTTGTTTCTGCATACAGTTCCAACCATGGTGAGTTTTGTTTTTACTAAATGTTCACCCAGTCTTTAGGTGAAGAAGTTGTCACATGTGATAATGCACCCCTTCAGACCACTCCCTTCCCCTGATTCACCTCAGGTGATGCGACTGCTGCCTTACAAATGCAAGTATATGAGCTGCGAGCATCACAGGTGATCCACACTTTCAGCCCGTATTTAGCAGGCTTGTTTGGAATGTACTGACGGAATTTGCAGTGGCCCTGGAACGACACCAGTTCCTCGTCAATACAAACATCTCTATCAGGGGCGTAGAAGTGAGCAAAACGATGCTCCCACAGTGACGAAATGGGAGCCAGCCTGTCTCCTTGGTGGTGCTGACGGGATTGTGCCAGCCCGTCATCAAATCTCAGTTTGGCTGCAAGTACTTTAAATTTTGTTTGAGACATAGTCTGTCTGAAGATTGGCTTCCCCGTCTTCAAGTCCTACAGGCTGTCGGTGCTTTCGCCCGAGAGCAGTACACCCCGGCCAGGATGAGCAGCCTAAAGAACGCGGGCAGCTCTCCCTGGTCGGTTTCTCTCCACTCCTGTATGGCATCTTTGCCCTCCAGGTTTGTATGTGTGACGATGAGCTGCATGAGTTCCTCTGGCAGGACTTCAGGTCCGTTATGTGGACAATGGCATAGGTGGTTGGTCCAGGGTGAGGGCAGGAGGCAGGCAGGTATTGGAGACTGTTGTACTGGTTGTCAGACGAGGTGACCTGACCGTTTTTGAAAATCTACTGGAAGTCTGAACCAGCAGTCTCATCCATCATCTTGCTGACATCTGAGCTGTCATAATCCAAGTGGCAGGGAGAGTGAGGGGGGGCCTCCCATTCAGGATCCGACATATCATCAGAGGCAGAGGAGGAGTAGGGAGAGTTGCTTTCCTAAAGGACTTGATCAAGGGCTTCTTGCAAATTGAAATGGCTTGTCATGACTCCCCAACTAGAGCCCTAAGGTCTTCTGACCAGCTGCTGTTGGAGGTCCCCAAAACCAGACTTAAGTCGAGAGGTGACAGGGCCTTTGCAGTGGCTGCCCCTAGACTGTGGAACAGTCTCCCCATCCATATTAGAGCCTCTCCGACCATAGAGATTTTTAAATCTTCCTTAAAGACCCACTTCTTCTCCTTGGCGTTTTCATTAATTAGCTCATTCAAATTACAGGCATTTTAGCTTTTATACTCTTACTGTTTTATTTCAATGTGTTGTTTTTATTGTTATCTATCTATTTATTTATTTCTGTGTATTTTTTGTACAGCACTTTGATCGACTGCTGTCCTTATGAAGGTGCTCTATAAATAAAGTTTGACTTGACTTGACTTGATGACTCTGACAGTTGAATGAGTAATGGATGTAGCTCTTGAGATGGTTATATTTATACGTTTAGCACATTGCACACCTGCACAATCAAAGTGGCTGTTCCCAGGTCTTGTTTATTCTTTTGTTATGGGAGCCGCTTGTACTGGTGTCTGTATTGGCCTCTATGTAAACAAGCGGCTTTGCATCATACCTTTTGTCATTTTACATCAGTGAGTCCAATCGGGTGGCTATAAAACACATATTTAGAGAAATTCATGAGAGGCTATTTGCAATTCTTACCGTCTTATAACATTACTGGTTGCAGAGATGACTTTGACTTTTTAACTTTTTACATTAAAGACAAAGAAAATTCAGCTCTGTGAGTGTGTGTCTGTGTCTGCGTAAATCTCCCAGTGCCTGTTGCTCTGTTTATTATAATGGATCTCTATGGGAGCTGTTTCTTTAATGTTGTTGCTAATCATTGACTAGTCCAAGACTGTAATAATCCCCCTCAGATAATTCCACTTTGCAATCCAATATATTGAAAAGTTTTCAATTTTATTCAGTTTTTGTTTTAAAGATACAGGCACCTTAAATGTTAAAATTGACATTTAAAGGGTTGAAATTGGCATCTTTAGGGTTAAAATAATGAAAATAATTGAATACTTTGTAGTTATGATCAGGGCTAATATAAATATAAAGATTTATGAAAAAATGTGGAAAAACATACCATATTTTTAAGGCATTTTAGAAGGGGACAAAAATTCTATTTCTAATGTCTATTTTAAGGCTGAGTGGAACAATTATTTGATGCACAGCGAAGAAAGTTGTGGATTAAAATTTGTGTTTGAAATTTGAAAATCAGTCCAAAAATGCACTCCTGTGCCAACTATGATGAAGAAAATCATATCCACTGTGAAATTATAAGAGACAGCTCATCTTCAAAAATTAGCTTTCAACTGGTTCTTGGCTCTGCAGGAAATTGAAAACCTACCCCAAAGGAAATTTGTAAAGGATCCTGAGAGAAACTCTATCTTTATTCTGTATTAGTATCTGTTGTACCTATTGTCTTTAGCCATAGGATTTAAATTCAATGAGACAACCAACCATATCAGCATTAATATCTTCTCAGCAAGTCTTCTCTGCTCTCTTACTGCTCAATTTCTCTCCGGTATGCCATGTTTGTGCAACCACCCCAAATTTGTTGCTGATTTGTATTTCTTTGATTGATCAATAAATTATCAATGACTCAGTTACTGAGATCAAATCAAGATTTGCACTGTTGTGATCTGAAAATGTAGCAAACGTTTGTGGTCCAAATTTGCATTAACAAATCCAGATCCATCGAAATCTGCATGCACTAAATCATCAGTGACTGCAACTCATTCAGACCATATCTGGCAGGAACAGCGTCAGATTTTTGCAGATGATTTAGTTCTGTTGGCTCCCTCAGCCCAGGACCACCAGCAGGCACTGGGGCATTTTGCAGCTGAGTGAGAAGTGGCTTGGTGGAGGGAAGGCCCCCCTAAATCTGAGGCCAAGGTTCTTTGCCAGAAATCTATGTGTGAGTTCTTGCCTCGTTTGAGGGGGTTTAAGTATCTCTGGGTCTTTTTTGTGAGTGAAGATGAACCAGATATTTCACAGACACAAGTTGTCAATTTTTTTTTCTCACAATGGTTTGGGCTCAGCCTAGAGATAAGTTGAGAACATGGCCATCCAAAAGGTGTCTCAGGGTGGAGCCAGTGAAAGGGGCCAGCTAAGGTGTTTGGGCATTTGGTGAGGAATTATTCTGGTCACCTCTCTATTGAGGTCCTTTGGCCATGGAAAACTTGGAGGAGATCATGAGGCAGGCCTATAATCCACTGAAGAAATGACATGTTTCTCCTGGAGGAACTGAAAAAGTGTTGCAAGGGACAATGACCACTGGCTTGATGTGCTTGCCAGTTTTCCTCTGATCCAGTCCAACCCAATCCAGACCATGTTCTCATTTGGTGGTCCAACAACACCTTAACTTTACAGCTCTGTGAAGAAACAAAAGTGGCAGAAGCAGACTGCAGGGGAGCAATAGCCAAGACCCAATCCCTAGTATGATGCATGGAATAGTTGATGACAGATGCAGGGAAGTCCATACTAGATCCCAAAAAAACCTCAATATAAGCACACCCAGTATGGCTATAATGGTGTAGAGAGCCCTTTCTTTTAATTGGTCAACCCTCTCTTTGTCCCTGCCCTGCTGTCCTGGTCCTGGACGAATCAACACACAAAGAACTGAAATACTTAAGATGCACACAAGGATCAATGAGAAAGCCAAGAGGAAAATATCAAAAACTCGAGAGACCTTGCTTGAAGTTCGCAAACCAACTAAAACTGTGCAAAACAGCCAAACACACCCAGCAGAGATGTTCCTTAATCTGATTCCTCTCTTGTTCTTCAGACTCCTATACCTGATGGGATGAACAACAGCTAGGTAGCGTTCTACACAGGTCAGTATGTTAAAGAAGGTCTCACCATACCAACTAAATGACCACGTATAGCTCCCCACTGATACAAAATTAAAATTATCACTGAAGATATTATAACAGTCGTATATACACCCACAGACACACATCAGCTCCATTATGACCAAATGGTAGGTGAAGCAGTCCGAGAAATTCAAAGTTGATGCTGTGCAGTTGGAGGTTGAGCTCCACCATTGTTTGAGGCCGAGAAAGATGATCAGGATGCTGAGAGGGAGAAAGAGGAGGATGTATGTGATGAACCAGCTGGTGAAGATCAGATTGCTTGGATAGGAGGTTAAACAAATGGAATAAGTAACATCTGTGTTGACAATGGAAAGGTTTGGATGTGGACCGGAGTCATTTGAGGATGAATTTACTGGCATACCTGTCAAAGACAAAGACATGGTAGATAAGTAGAGATGAGAGGGTTTCTGCATTTTGAAATAATTTTTAAGCATTTGTATCAGAGTGTGTATTCTCTGTCTTAAAACAGGTGAGAAAATAATTTGTTCAGAGTGATTATATCTTTTAATGTTACTAGCCCTATAAATTTAAGGGCCTTTTGTATTTTTTGAACCATATTGAGTGCCTGGACCCGGATTATTTATGATGATAAATAGATCCCTAGCACCGTTAGTTTGACAAACACCAGAAGTTCTCCTACTCTCTCCTCTCGCCCCCACTCATAGTTGGAAATCAGAATCATTGGATCCTTCATCTTTCACATTGCAACTTAAAAGTTGATTCCATGTGACATGATTAAATAGATACATAGATAGATAGATAGACATACAGATAAACAGGTAGATAGATAGATACATAGATACTATGTTGATCTTGCAAGAAATTTAAGACTTACCCTGAAGGAAATATATTAAGGATCCTGAAAGAAAATTCATTCTGTATTTATAGCCAAGGTACCCGATATCTTTGGCAATAGGATCTAAACGCAATGAGACAATCAAGCAACCTGTGTTTATATCTTCTCAGCAGATCTTCTCTGTAGACTGTGTGTTATGGCTTAATTACTCTACCGCATGCCATGTTTGTGCCCCCACCCCCAATTCGATGGTGGTTTGTTTTTATTTGAATAAACAATAAATTAGCAATGATGTAGTGACTGAGATGAATTCAAAACATAGGCTGCAGCAATTTGAAAATGTAACCAACAAGTGTGGCCCAAATTTTTATTAACAAATCCAGATCCATCAGAATCTGCATACTAATTCATGAGTGACTGCACTTCATTCAGACCATATCTGGCACGGCCAGACTCTGATTGTTGCAGAGGATGTGGTTCTGTTGGCTTCCTCAAGGACCATCCAAGCCTAACCTCTAAGTCTGTGGCCATGGTTTTCTGCCAGAAATCTTTTTTTCCATAGATTGGCATTGTTTCATAGCTATGATGTTTAATTTTAAGGGTATAAAATTTCTCTCTTGGTATAATATCTACTCAGACTAAATCCTTTTGTCACAAAAAATCCTGACTAAGTGTTCTTTTCACCTCTGAAACCCCTCTAATTTTAAGATCTCAAGGTTGTCTAGAATATTGCCTGGTACAGAGTGATATATTTGAGGGTAATCAAAACCAAAAGTTTTGTCTAAGGTGTGTTTATTCAAGAATGTTAAAGAACAATCTTACAAAATTAAACAGTCTTGCAGTTTGTATTTGAGGTGTAACCACTTAAAGTTAACTCGCCAATGTAATGACAAGTTTTCTCATAAAGTTGATGAAATAAGTGAGACAGCTGTATTTTTTTCATTTATTTGGAGAAAACAGATAGCCTGGAAAAGGCGTGAGTCCAGCTTTATGTACAGCACAGAGTGTCATTTAGATAATGACCTAGGCAGAAACATTGAAAGAAAAAGACAGAAAGGTACAACATGAAAAGAGAAGTGAGTCTAATCTCAAATTTCTACATAGTCCACGTGTGAAGTGTCACGTCTAAGCTGTGGCTTTGCTCAGACTGACAGCACATATCCTCGCCCACAGGGAGCTTATTTACAGTGCTGCATAGTGGAGCGCAGCCCTGGAAGCTTGAAACGCAGAATCAAAGATAAGGAGAGAACAACTTCACAAGGTCATTGTGAGTTTATGAGATAACATGAACATGGACTTGCCTTGTATTTTCAGCGCTTTGCGGACTGATCGAGGCACAGGCTGAGGAAGTGTGCATCACAGACGATACACTTGTCAGGCAAACTTTGTGGAAATTAGGAGTGAAAAGAACTAAATTGGTTCTTTAAATTAAAAAAAAGAGTTGCCTGTATTTAAGCGGTAAGAAATTTCAAGGCATAAACATCAGAGAAGGAATTTATATTACATAGCTTTCTTACAACATACTAATATCCCTGTTCTATATAAAAACAATACAGGTAACACCACACTGCCGGGGAGATTAAGCCAGATTCCACTCACCATCACCATGCATGGAACAACTCCTAAGGCATGCATAATAGTCCTAGCAAAACCCCAAACAGACTGCAACAACAGCACTCCAAGTATGACCAAAATGGTACGAAAAGCCCTCTGCTTTGATTGATCAGCCCTTTCTCTGTCTGCTCTCTGCTCCCCTGGTCCAGGACGAATCAGAGCACAGAGAACTGAGACACCGCAGAACGAGATTACAAACAAAGATGAAGACAAAAGAAAAACCTCAAAACCACTGAAGACATTTTTGAAAATCCTCATTATATTTAAAACTGAGCAAATGATCCAAACACACCCAATACAGATATTTCTGATTTTGATTCCCGTCCTGGTTCTTAGGCCCATATAGGTAATGGGGTGGACAACAGCAATGTAGTGCTCAACACAGATCAGACTCTGAAAGAACATCTGGGCAGACCAGGTGAAACCCCAAGCAAGGTACCCCACTGAAATTAAACTGAAAGTAGTGCTTAAGATACCACAACAGCAGAGGATGAACCCAAAGATACACATCAACTCCATGAAGACCATGTGGTAGGTGATACAATCTGAGTGACTGATAACAGCAGCTGTGGAGGTTGGCGATGAATGCCACCATTGTTTTCGGCCAAAACTGATAATCAGCGTGCAGAGAGGGAGGAGGACGAGTATGTATGTGACGAAGAATATTATGAAGATTGAAGAACTTGGTGTTGTTATGAGGCAATGGGAGAACATGAGCTCTTTGCTGATCGAGGAAAGGTTTGGATGACGATGGGTGTCGTTAGAGGAGGAAGTGTCAGGCATATCTATAAAACAAAGAAATGACAATTAAACCAGGACCTTTTTGGTCTCAGCTTGCTTTACTTAAAGAAATGCAGGCTTATTTAAAAGTGCAGACATAAATAATAACACAAGTGAAGATACATTTCTTAACATGGGTACCTGTTCACTGGCTGATGTAATATTGTGCTGTCTCCAAGGTAAAAACTACCATTCAGCATTACATCTTTCTGATTTCTCTCGTTGTATGATCAAATTCCTCACTGTCAATTCCAAAATTGACAGTTTTAAAGGGGCTTTCAGATCAGAGTGCAGTGCAAAAACCCATTCTTCGTCAATGACTTGTGCAATGAAAGAGTAAACCAGATCTGCACCAGGCTTAGCACAGCATATGGTCATGCTTTCCACCCTTGTGCCCTACGCTGGAGTGAAAAAGTTTTTAACTTCGACGCAGCACTCTGTGACGACACCACAGTGCTCATTGGGACAGATCACAACCTCACAACAATAAACAGCAATCATGCTGGTGGTGTGGTTGTTTTTGCTAAAAATTGAGATTAAAAGACCCAGCAGAACCTTAACAAGACTGCTCTGACTTGGACAGAAAGCTCCCACAGTTAGAGTTTATCAGACGTTTTGGAAAAGTGTCAGGGATGTCGATAAAGTACTTTACAGCTTACAGCTTAGAAAAAGTATTTATTCCCCACTGGTATCTGAACTGGAAAGCATGTTCAGTTTTTTTTTCCAAATCTGAACAGTTGGCGCAGCATAAATCTTATTAGTTAGGCATTACATTGCGCTTTTCTATGCAGGGTTCACCTCCTGTGCCCCCCATGTGTACCATGACCACCTATTACCACAGCACAAGCTTAGTCAGGCAACACTGATATGTACAGGAAAGATTCATCTGCATTGCAATGAAAATGATCAATTTCCTTGTTACATTAAATATGGATGCATATACAAGTTGAAAAGATTTGTCTCAAGTGTAAAGCATTGCTGAACTTGATGACTAACTTTGGTGTGTATGGTAGACTTAAAGCCATGCATGCATGCAACACAATGCAACTATTCGTATTTGTATGAGGTTGTCAAATGCAGTATTTAAGACTGAACAGGACAGGCCCAGCATAGTGATCCCATTTCAGTCTAACATCACTCATACTGTGGAGGACAATATTATTATTCATTTATAATTCGTGTGGTTTTAAATTTAATTTCATTACATTTCTAAAATAGCTGAAACTATTGAGGCATTTGCACCCAAGATTGCATTTCCATGACCTTCTTTCTCTTTTGTTGGGAGAAATTTAGCTGCACAGTCAAATTTTCCATACTGACAACTGATCCATCTGAAATGTGAAATGTAACAGGAGAACTAACATTAATAACACCTGTCGACCTGTCTTTAGTATTGTTTTGCACCCTCAAAGCTCTCATCAGTTTGTTTTAGAAGATCATTTTCACTACAATAATTCCTTTTTAGAGAAGACACAGAAGATTTTTATGTGGTGTTATTTTTTTTGTTATCGATCCTTAATACAGGACACTGTATACTAATCTTTCAATACAGGCCTAATTGTGTCAACCATGTCATACCATATTAAATGAAAGGAGTTACCTTGTATAGCTTTATAGATAGTGTGTTTTCTCCTTTTCATTTCCAAATATTACAGTATTTACCAGTAAAAGTCCACAAACCTCGTCAGTATATGGAACCTCTTCTTTTCTTCTCTTTGGACAGCTGTGTCCTGGGACTTGGTTTCTTTCGCCAAAGACAAATGTGCCATACTGGCTGTAAACCAATTTTTTTTGCCAATTTGTTTTTCATTTGAATAAACAATAAAACCGGAATGACACATGGACTGTGGTGACAACAAAAAAAAAATGCCACACTGAATTTGAAAATGTTGCAAACACAGGTGGCACGCATTTGCATTAACACAATTAGTCCATTAAACTGCATGACCTCGAGAGCTCGGCTCATCAGTCAGTTACACTCAGTTTCATAGAAAAGACCAAGTCTGCTGAGATTATTACGTTCTTATCTCTCTTTTAGGGGATACCCCAACTTTCTTTTTTTTCTTTCTCTTTTTCTTCTATCTTTTGTTTCATTCTCTAAAAGTGGAAGCAATTATATTTTGATTATTTTTGTGCATATTATTGCAACAATATTGCCAGTAATTTTGAATATTTGATTTGAATGTAATTTTTCATGTAACTTCATGAATGTACATAAATGCATTATTTGTGATTTCATTGTTTGTAATGACCGTTTTTTTTGCTCTGGCTGTAGATCAAGGCTATGTGATGAAATATTACTTTTTCATGATGTTTGTCATACTTTACATTCATATTTGTCATTGTGTATCAATTAACAGCAGTCATCTAACGTTATTTCAGGCCATTACCACTGAGGTCCCGCGTGCTCCATTTGCCTCAGAATTCTGACGGCAATATAAAAATAATTTCAAAAATGCTTTACATTAATGGGACAAATAAAGCCAAAACAAATCTTTGAAAATATTTTGCTTAGTTTGGACATTACACATTACGTCTCGGTGGTGCAATCACAAGTTAAATCATAACTTAGCTGCTTTCAGTCAGGGCTTTAGTGCGGGTTTTACACCAGAATTAAGAATAAACTTCTGCATCAATTAATCAATCAAACTTTATTTGTAAAACATTTTTCATACAACACAAGTAGCCCAAAAGGCTCTATATAAAAAGAAACAAAACAACAACAAAGTCTATGTGCAACACAAACGTACATAGCATCAAGACAAAATAAGCCCATATTTAACAAAAACAGACTACAAAGAACTATATCAAAGACCGCAGTTAAAGAGAACTGTGGAAGTGAGTAAATGAGGAAAAGCCATCATAAGTTCATAATGTGAATATACTGGAGATGATACAAACACTAAAACTAGTGATAAAATTAGTAATATTATATAATAAAAATAAAGAATAAATATGTATGTCATATATACATACATACATATAATATATCTATAAACCAGTATACTTATAAAAACAAGCGTGGGATAATAAACCCCATTTGAAAATTATATTGGATTCACAAAATAAATAGATCGACAGATAATTAAAGACTAAGTATGATAAACAAATTCAGCAAAAATATACGGTTCAGTAAGACACAAAATTAAAATTGTAAAATGAAATAATCAGAATTACCTAAAATAACGTTTAAGTTACTCAAAAGCATGATTAAAGGATAAGTTCGGTTTTTTGACACCTGGACCTTATTTTTAGGATTAAATACGCTCGTAGACTCACCCAGACAATTTTGGCGGAGCTCGGAGCCGTTTTTTAGATCCATCCGCGGTGATTTAGATCCATCCGATGGCATTTTTCCTCATGCTGTAGCAGACGGGGCCAGAAATCGAAGCCCCTAAATTAGACATTATCTGCTGCGAAACTCGCTCATTTCAGCTACATTTTATAAATGAATGGCCAGTGTTATCACCATGTCAGCTCAGCTTTGTTGTTATGGTCATCCGGGGCTTTACAAGGACGGGTAACTTTTGGTGACGTCATAGACAAGAACATGAGTAGAGCCACTGTTGTTGCTAAGCTACACGGCTACTCTGCTATTTTTGTGCAACATGGCGGAATATTTATCCGATGTAGAAGTGTCAACGACGACTTTGAGTTTAATGGATGCCCGTATCGTTTTGAGCCAGAATATACCGACAAGGAGCTATTTGAAAGGAGGATGCAGAGGGGAAGAGCCGAACAGCTGGACAAGCAACCACTGTACGTCCACGAATGGGGGCTAACTGGTGGTGTTGTTGTGGACATTGCACGGCAAACACAACAGAGGAGGAGTGCCTTTGCTGCTCAGAGTGGGACTTGAGACCAGAGGAAACACGTATTGATGCCCCCCAAAATACGATTTCTGGCCCCGTCTGTTACTACGGCATGAGAGAAAAACGCCGTTGGATGGATCTAAATTGCTCGAAAACGGCTCCAAGCTCCGCCAAAATTATCTGGGCAAGTCTACGAGCGTATTAAATCCTAAAAATAAGGTCCAGGTGTCAAAAAACCAAACTTATCCTTTAAAATGGCAGGAATGCAGCCACTGAAGTGATTTTTTGTCTTTTTTTAGTCATAATATTCTTACAATCCTTCCAAAATGTTCATTTTGATCAAATATCTGAACAACTGTAAATTCTAATTTGAAAACAGTGCATGGATGACTGTACTTTGTTCTGAACACATTTACAATACTTTACTTTTTTGATAGCACGCCCCTGTGTTTTGATTCTACTTTGACACTCAGCATATCCTGTGTTCCTCCACCTTGAGTGAAGTAGAGACAAAACATATGGTCTAGCATAAAGTAAAGTGTTGTAATCATGTTCAGTATGGTGATTTATCACCTCCACTCTGTTTTTACATATTAATCTCTACTAAAATTCAGTAAATCACACCAAGCTACTGGCCCTATCTGCAAAAATGGCCTAAATTCTGTACAAGTTCTTTCCTCTCAGAGGCAGAGCTTATCAACATTGTTGTGGCTGATGTATGTATTATTGAGCCTTGTATAACTCCACTACATAAATATTTAAGTTTTATTATTGCATGGCACTGCACATCAAGCATTAAGAAAAGGTTGTTCAGCTAAAAATGGACTGCATATTTTAAAACTATTTAAAGCATAAAATGCAATTATTCAAGGAGATGATTGGTTTGTCAGTTTGGTAAAGTTACATATTCTTGAAATTATAACTTTTAATGTTTATCCTCTCTCTGTCCTCACTCAGTATTCCTGCAACAATGTAATAACCCTGCTCTATGGACATACATCAGAGGTAACACCATACTGCAGGGGAGGTTAAGCCAGATACCAAGTGACATGATCGTGCATGGGGGATCTTTTAAAATCAACAGAACACTCTGAATCATGCTCCAAAGAAATCTTAACAACAGCACTCCAAGTATGGCCATAATGGTCTTGAAAGCTTTCTGCTTTAATTGGTCAACTCTCTCTTTGTCTGTTCCCTGCTCCCCTGGTCCTGGACGAATCAGGACACGGAGAACAGACAAACTTAAGAGGACAGTGACAATCAATGAGGTACTGTAGAGGAACATTTGGATTTCAGAATAGAATTCATCAAAAGTGTTAATATATGTCAACACTGAGCAAATCAGCCAGATACACCCATGACAGGCAATTCTGATTCTGATCCCTCTCTTGCTCTTCAGGCTCACATAGATGATGGGGTGAACAACAGCCAGGTAGCGCTCCACACAGGTCAATAAGTGAAAGAATGCCTCACCATACCAGGTGTAGGTCCAAGGATAAGCCCCCCATGTTAGTAAACTGTCATTGGTCAAATAAATACCAAAACACAAGGCAACGAACCCACCCATACATATCAGCTCCATCACAATCACATGGTGGGTGAAGCAGTCTGAGGGATTCATCATCACCGCTGTGAAGTTGGAGGTTGAGCTTTGACACTGCTGCAGACCATGACTGAGGATAAGGATGCTGAGTGGTAGGAGGAGGAGGATGTTTGTGATGAAGAAGGTTAAGTAGATGTCAGAGCTTGGTTTTATAATGAAGCAACTGGAATTAAGGTCTTGGGTGATGGAGGAAAAGTTCAGATGATGAAGGGAGTCATTGGATGTGAAATTTACCGCCATATCTGTATGACAGAAAGACTTGTTTATAAATCATGCAACTTAAACATATCAGACATGGCTTGTCTCTCAAAAAACAGTGTTTTATAGGTATACAATGATACCATACAGCACATGATCTAACTCCTCAAGTCTGTAGTCTGACTCTGAGACCTGGATGATTCATATTTTGAATCTAAGCTGATGTGATGCTGTAGTTCCTTCACTGTGGGGCCTTGCATTTTCTTCAGCTTTCACACTTTGTTCTCAAAATTCTGTAATGATTTGCCAGTCATTTGTCAATGATTTGACTTGGCAGTGTGATTTCTGTTTCTTTCTCTCAAAATTTCCAATGGTGTAAGGATACAATGGAGCCCTTCGTCATTGAAAATCCAGTCTGATATGGACAATGGCCCAGTCGTTGGGTCAAAAACAGGATTCAAGCCATATGGGGTTAATATGATCGAGAGTAGACTTTTCAACTGCTTGTCTGCTAGCTTTAGGAAAGAGTTATGAAGTTAAATGGCAGCACACAAACCTAAACCTGTTGATACAACAGGGTTAAAGCTTAGCCAAGATGTTTATACTAACATATGGCAATAAAAGAAGAAAACCCATACACTGCACTCTGAAACCACGTCACAACTTGGCAATATCAATAGTGATTACAGCACCTGCAGCCTGTTTTATAAGTGACTGATTTTGTGACATAATTATTAGATTTATAATAATAATAATAATAAACTTTATTTGTATAGCACTTTTAAAAACAACGGTTTACAAAGTGCTTTGACAGCAGGCAGGATTATAAAGTCAGCAAAGCACAAGAACATACGGATTTGAGCCTGACATTATACTGTCACCATCTCATTTTTTTAATTTTGGACAAAAACATGCACCGATGGTCCTTTACAGGTTGAGAGGGCATTCCAATGCCCATTTGGCATAATGGTAATACTGGTAATAGTAAAAAAATCAGACGACAATTATGTATGACCAGTGCTTTGAGTTGAATTGTTTTTGCTCTTTTTACTGGCCAATTACTTTATCAAATTATTCTCCTTCATGAGCAGACAAAGGTCTTTCCCCACATTTATAAATCTTCTTTTATGGTCAAATTCAATTTGCTTTGTGTCTTGAGAATTCAAAGACTGACTATTGAATAATCACAAGGCCTGCAGTCTATTCGTTGTTATTTTGAGGAGTTAAAGGTCAACAGACACACAAAGGCTTCTGTTTTGGTTCAGGGCTACACAAAGCTTCTAGGTCTGCAATGGTGCAATTGTAATTCAGAAATTAAAATCAGACTTAAAGACTGAAAAAGTAATATCCTTTCCAATTTAAAATCATCCTTCGCTACCACAGAAAACATACAAGAGCAGTTAAGCATACAAGACTGATAAAGTCAGTCACAAAATAAAATTTCAAACAAAAAATGTGTTGATTATACCAGAAATTAAACCAAGCGAACTGTTTAAAGGATCAAGTTTTAGAAAGTAATAAGCACACCAACCTTATCATTGTCTGCTATCTCCTTATGGCTCTCTGCTGTGTTCCTCTTTGGACCAGTACTTGGTTACAGTATTAGATTCCAAACATCATGAACTGTCTCTACTCCCTTACTTGGCAAATTTGATGCTTATGTGATTGCATTTGAATATGTGATCAAAAGGGAATTACGCATCAACTGAGATCAGAACATTGCTCTGAGCAGTTTGCAAATGTGACAAAGACCTGTGTCACAAATTTGCATTTAAATATTAAAATCCACAAAAGCTCACAAACATGCAACTTCTACAAAACTACCCATCATTTCAAAGCTCTTTGTTAGCACTTTGCCATTCATCATTCCTAATGACTCGTCTGCAGCACCAGCAACATTAACCCTACTTCACTGATAGAGGTTTACATGTAATAAAGTTTAAGGGTGCAAGGGTGCAAACCCTACTCCTCTAGGCTATGGGGTCAAGGGACACCAACGCATCAAGGAACCAGGCACTCACATGGATGTGCCAAAAGCTGACACTTGAGGTGTTATGATTGTGTGGGAGAAGCTGCTGGTTTTTACAGCCTAAAGAAACATCTTTACAGCCAGGCTCAAAAAACTGTGTCAGTCTAAATACATAATGCATCTATGTGCTCTCACTGTACTGGGGATGATTTTTTTTATATTGCACCTGTTTTTATTTCATTTAGGAAAAATGGACATGATTGACTTGAACACACATCCATGCTGAGCTGTATGTGTCCATGAGCAGGTTGAGCTAAAGTTTGGTTGAGTGACGTGTCAGCGTCCACAATGTTCTAAAGGCTCATTTGACAGTTAGACGGCTTTGTCCAATTCTTTTTTGCACTCTGTGCAAGGAGCATACTACAAAAACAGTGGAATAAGAAATGTTATTATAGGGGCAATGAAAAGGGGGAGGAAGGAAAAAAGATGAGCCAGAGGAGCATTTTCTGGGATACAAAGAAATGATTGGCCAGGAAAAGAAATGGCAACTCGATGCTTTTCTGGTACAGGAGGAGGGATATTTAAAAGATGCTCACGTATTTGGTGAAGGAAAGAGAAACAGGCTTTTAGCCACAGACTGTAGAGAATACTGAAGTCTGAGTGAAGGTAGCTAATTTGTTACTCAAAGAGGCTTTGGAGGCCATTTTATTGAAGTCTCCGTATGAGAGCATGGTTGCAAATTAATTTTTGTTCAACCTGACGAAAGGACAAAGAGGTGGAGCTCCTACACCCCTAACAAGCAGCGATTATGCTTTGAGTTGCAGTCATGCCATGCCCATAATTATGCATTTCTCTTGTCATTACACTAAAATGATAAAATAATTAAAGATAATTCAACCATAGACACAGTGTGTGCCCATAAAGACATGAACCGTTGTGACCAAAGTTATGTTTTCTCCTTTTGAAATGGGATTTCCCTGTAATTTCTGTTGCTACTTCTGCAAGTCTAAAGTGGAACCTTGAGTAACTGCAGTTTTGTGCTCTTGTGTGGTTTTTCTACAACACACCAACACTCCTGCTCTATGAAGAAATAGCAGTGGCAACACAAAATAGCTTGGAAGCTCAAACATGAGCCCAAACACCATTATCACACACTGATCAGGTCTCGATATTAAGATAGATGCCGATGTGACATTCCAAACACACCTCAACACCAGCACTCCCAGTATTGCCACAATGGTAAAGAAAGCTCTCCTCTTTGACGGGTCAACCCTCTTTCTGTCACCAGCTTGCACCGCTGGTCCTGACCTCATTAGAACCCGGAGGACAGTAATGCTGCAGAATGAGACGACAATTATACAGAGAGTCAATAGGGAAATATCTGTCATTACAGAGATGTTTTTAAAAGTAAACAGACCTGTCTCTGCAGTGGTGAGCAGCCAAACACAACCAATACAAATATTTCTGACTTTAATCCCTCTTTGATTTCTCAGGCTTGCATAGATAATGGGGTGAACAACAGCCAGGTATCGCTCCACACAGGTCAGCATGTGAAAGAACAACCCTCCAGACCAGGAAACTGTTGAAATTAAGTATCCTATCCAAAATGTTTGGATATGGAGGGTAAAGACACTACAACAGCAAATGATGTACCCTGTAATGCCAATCAGCTCCATGGTGGCCAAATGATAAGTGAAGTAGTCTGAGTGACTGGACATCCCTGACATGGTGGTGGGGCTCTTCTGCCAGCGTTTGAGACCCATGTAGAGGATGAAGATACAGAGTGGAGACAGGAAGAGGATGATAGTGAAAGAGAACCCTAAGAATATGTAAGAGCTTGGTCTGAGGAGGTGACACATGGAAAAAGGGAGGCCAGGGTAGCTGGTGAAGTTTGGGTGCAGGAGTGGAACACTGTAGGAAGAGTTTTCTGGCATATCTGCAAGAGAGAAAGACATGAAAATATATAAAGGGTCAGATTTGAGTAAATGGAATTCTTTGCCTTCCAGCCCGTGTCCTAACTGAAAATGAGTGTCCAAAGTCGCGTTGAATTGAGCAGCACCCCACACCTGCTGTCCATGCTGTATCAATTAAATATTCAGTTCAATGCCCTATAATTCCCCTAGTAAACTGTACATCAAGTGCTTTGATTGTACAGGTGGAGAGGCTGACCTCCAGTGCTTTGTGTTGATGAGAAGCGGACTCAAAGAGCCAATTTAAATTTCTCACTGTGTTGAAAGTAAAAATTTCTCTCACAGAAATCTTTACTTGAGCACAGAAATCTCACAGAAGTCTTCTTGTAGCAGGAAATGTCACATAGATTTCTTTCTGTCACTTTACATATTTATAGAAATTTATGAAATGATAAGATATCTCCTGTTTATAGATGATCCCTTCAGGTTTGGCCATGCAGTGTGAAGCCCTTATTGCTCTTGTAGGCAATTTGAATATTTAGTAAAGCTTCTTTTATGGATGTCATAGTTCATTTTAGTGTTTTTCAACTTTGTAATGAACTTGATTGCATAATGTACTAGGGGTGTCCCGATCCGATATTGATATTGGATATCGGTCCGATATCAGCAAAAAAACAAATATCGGATTATATCGGCCTGCATCTAAAATCTCCAATATAAGCTTTCCAATACAAGCAGTACATTCTAATTTATTTTTTATTTACTTAATTCAGTTGTAGAATTTGCTTATGTTTAAGTTAAACAAAGTACTTATTTTGCAATTTAAAAATATATGGTTTTGTTTTTATTGGATTTATTGAGGTTACTTTTCAGGGTCTTCTAATTTATTTTTTATTTATTTTATTTAATTGTAGTATATTCTTATGTTCAAGGTAAATTTTATTTAACCCATTGGTTAATAACAAATGGGTCAGTTTTTCTCATACCTACTATTGCTGACTACTGTTCTCTGTTTGAGTAATCTCACTTGATCAAGACTTTTCTTACACTCCATACTACAAAATAAGTAATAAAAGTATGAATGTATCGTATCGGATTGATATCGGTATCGGCCAATACTCAAGGCTGCAATATCGGTATCGTATCGGAGGCGAAAAAGTTGTATCGGGACACCATTATAATGGACCTTTGTGATACCTTTATGAGACATTTTCATTGATGTGTATTTGCAATTGTCGTTCCCCCCTATATCACATACAGTATCATTGTTTTATCATTATTCATGGACATATTTAGTCACCTATATTGACCTGAAAACTGAAACAAGTGATAGCTTGACAGACTTTATAAATCTCATCAGCAGCAATAGATCACAATGTAGAACAGTTTTAAGAGTATTGAATTAATTGTGTCGTTCATAGGGTCACTTCTTAAAATTGTTACAGAGTTCTTACACCTTCTCAGGTCTTAAATATTACACTAAAAAGCAATGAAACACCAACCTGATCAGTGTTTATATTATCCTCTTTGACTCTTCTTTGTTAGCAGCTGTGTCGTAGGATTCAGTTTCTGTATTACACTCCAATATTTTTATCCATGGCTTAATATCCCCCTCCCACATTGCCAATCGATGCTACTTTGTTTGTCATTTGTATTAATGATACAATGGTAACGCTACATCTACATCAACATTTACTGTAAATTGGAACAAAGGTGATAAAAATTTGCATCAACAGATTCAAATCCTAAAAAAAACACAAGACCAGGCAGGGTATGCTTAACAGTGAAGGATTTTTTAGTCATCATTATATAAACATGAATCATGATTGTATGAATTCAGTTGGCACTATATTGAGTCAAGTTGCATATGTACAAAAATTCAAAACTTCAAGAGTATAAAAATAAAATACAGTATACTTCTTAGACTGAAAAAGTGATAGGTGTAAGGCTCTTTCAGGCAGGACAGTATTCACATTTACTTTCAATGTATGGTTACTATCCCTTTAAATCTTGTAGATGTTTTAAAGTCCTAAAGTTGAATTAGTGTTTAGAAAAAGAGGCCATTTAAAGTGAAAAAAAAAAAAAAGATTTTTATTCAACTGAAACGTTTGTTATGATGTGCAGATCTTAATAAAGGAGATATACAAGCTGGGGCCAAAATAGAGTCTAATCCATTCATCCCATTTGACCCTCTCGTTTCTCTCCCCTATAAAAAATAGGTAATAGCAAAATTTAGAGGAACCAGCAATCCGATGATTGTGAGTGCTAGCTTCTATCAGAGCACCTCATCCATGCCCTGCTGCCCTGGCCTCCTTTCTGAACCGTCTCCACAAAACATTCTTTGTCTCTTTTTCTTGTCTCTTGTGTTCTCCTTCTCCATTTATCATTTTTAATAATTTCACAGAGAGTTATTGTGGGTAGTTAGGGGTAATGTGATTCAGCTTCCTTGTCAGCCCTGGTCAGTGGAAGGTGGCAGGGTAAGATAAGACAGTCTTTATGTGGGTGTGATGGGCACTGGGAGCTACTATGAAGATGCTGGAGCTCACTGTCCAGCCCTCCTCAAGTGGTGTGGTACTAATGCAACAGAATGCCAGTGAGTGGAGTTTCCACTTTAACAAAGGTGATGTCTTCACTTTTGGTATCATGATGCTGAGGTCAGACTACATGATTTTGCTGTGATTACTGCCCAGTAAGACAGCTGTAGCGCTTCAGAACCTAGTGGCCTAGTGGATGACAACAGAAGACCAGTCTGGGATGCCTCATGACTCTACAGCAGAGAATTTGGCATGTTTGATTTTTGCTCCGTCAAAAACTTTGACTAATAAGAGTGCATGTTTGACAGTCATGGATGTAGAAAAATTGATGCTGATGTCTTAAGAAGTTAAGTAAAACTCTAAAAATAACATCCCTGTTGTACTTGAGCTTCCACCAGACTGTAAAGGAAGAAATTAGAGAAAAAGCAGAGGCACTTTAGCATCCCAGTGACTGACTGCTTGCATTATCATCAAGGAAACATGACATTCATAGTAACATTTGAGTATTATTATTATTGCAAAAGTATAGCACTTTACGTTGGCCACCATGTGTTTGTTTGCTGTCTTGAGTGTCGACCGTCCTTCTTCTACCATCATCATGTTTGTCACTATATACAGTCAGTTTTAATCGTGTAGTCTGTTTTGCTCATCCGGCAAGTCAAACCATGATTTTATGGCTCTCTCTCTTTGCCAATTTGTTTTATTTCTTTTTGCATTTCAAAGACCATTGTTGGCTTGAATGTTGTACGGCATTAATGCCAAAGCACTTCCTCCAAAAATAAAAATAGAGAAAAGAAATATATTTAGAATGAAAAAGAAATAATTAAGACGATGACATTAATGTGTGAATTTATGATAACAGAGGTTAAAAGATTAAGAAGGTTTTAATTTCTATGGAAAAAGCATGGTAATCTGTCCATGGTTCTGTCCCTCAAATGTGCTCATTTAGATTTCCTACAGCACGGCAGCATTCCTACTCTTTGTAGAAAAAGTAGAGGCAACACAACTGTGCTTGGAATATTAAACCAGACTCCAAATGACATTATCACATGAATTAGCCTTCAGCACTAAAAGAGAACCCCAAGTCAGACCCCAAACACATCTCAAAAATAACACACCCAGTATTGCCACAATGGTAAGGACTGCCCTCTTCTTTGTTTGGTCAACTTTCTCTCTGTCTGCACTCTGCTCCCCTGGTCCAGGATGAAGCAGAACCCAGAGTACTGAGACGCTGCAGAGGGAGATGACAATTGTACAGACAGTCGAGAGGGCAATATCTATTGTTCCAGAGATGTTCTCAAATTTAAGCAGACCTACTGTCCCAATGGTGAGAAGCCAAACAATTCCAAAAGTAATATTCCTTATAGTAGTTGCTTTCTCAGTCCTCAGGGTGACGTAGATAACAGGGTGAACAACAGCCAGGTAACGTTCCACACAGGTCAAGGTGTGAAAGATCAACCCTCCATACCAGGGAACTGATGAAAAGCAGTACCCTACCCAGTATGTTTGGACATTGAGTGCAAGGTTACAGCAACAGCATATGATGTACCCAATAATACCGATCAGCTCCATGGTAACCGTATGATAAGTGCAACAGTCCAAGTGACAAGACATCCCCGACATGGTGGTGGAGCACTTCTGCCAACGTTTGAGACCCACATAAAGGATGAAAATATAGAGCGGAGTGAGGAGGAGGATATTTAAGATGAAGAACAAACAGTAAATGTAAGAGAATGGTCTGAGGATGTAGCAAATGGAAAATGGTAGGTTAGTGCAGCTGGTGGAAAAGTTTGGGTGAAGGAGAGGGTCACCACAGGAGAAATTTTCTGGCATATCTGCAAGAGAGAAAGAAATGACAATCAAATATGGAAAATTGTGTTTTCTCGAGAGTGATTCATAAAAATATCTGAGAAAAAGTTCAGCCTTTGGCCCTGATAAGGCTTAAGCTGCTTTCACACATTAACGTTGGGCCAACTTTTGGCCATGCATAGAGAAACATAGAGTCGCATCGAGCCGAGTCAGACCATACAGGACCAAGTTAATGCTAGTTGGGCAACGCTGATGTGCATTGGGTAAGTTGACAAATTTTATGCATGATTAAAAATTTTCAACATTTGATCCAACACACTTGTAAACCAGCAAGAGCTGACCACCGCTTACCTTTGCTACCTTCAGCTACAGCTGCACTCATCTCTTTTGGCGAACACTGGGGCCTGCCGGTTCATAGTTCAACATACACGAGCAGACCTCCAGCATAGTGGCATCCCATTAACTACCAGATCTTAGTTCCAAAGCTGTTAACTCGTCCTGTAAAATTGTTGGACCATGTTTGACAAATTTACACTTCATACTCATAACTGGTGTGAAATTAGATCAACTTAGTATAATCTTGATCAGCTTTGCAAGATCATTCATGGACTTTCACTGGGTAGTGACCGCCACGCACATTTACTGGTGTTTGTAAACTCGACTCAGATGATTAACAGTGTCTACGTTATGTGCTGTATTAAAGGATGGACAGACCTGGGGCGGAACAAGTCTGCACCTGAGAGGATGGACGTCTTGGGGCATTAGCAATACACCTATGTTGCTATTATGCTTTGGAAAAATACCATCCATCCTTGTATTTCCAGTGGGATCAGAAAAGTATTGATCCATTTATCCACAGTTATCAAGTGTCAGTTTGCAGTGGCAGCAGTCTTTGTAAGTTAACCTGCAACATTTTTGTAAAGGAAAACTCTAAAAAGTCTTGAGTCACAGTTTTAAAAGAATCACTGGATCTTACTTTTAATCCTACTTTGTGGTTTCTTTCTTGTGACATTTCGTGATTATGAAAGGCACGATACTTTCAGAGTCCGTGCCTCAACTCTGCTTCACACTATTTTTGTTTGATATTTTAGACCAGGGAGCATCAGCTACATTTGTATGAGGGCCACTCACCTCCTTGGTAGACCAGGTGGGGGCCAAATTAAAAAAATAAATAAATAAATAAACGGCATAATTATTTCAATCCATTTATGAAATACTACTTTATTACTTTACATCCTTCTGAATTGATTTTTTAAAGCTCTAAACCTTTAGAAGTGAGATCAGTCCCTATCACCCACACTGCTGCCTGCTACATTAGAAAAGTTTGAGATTTTTTTGGGGGGGGCTCCATCCATCCTGGGTCTATCAGGTTGTCCTTTACTGGGGTTGACACTTACATACTCATTCTCCTGGTTGATTTTTTTTTTTCCAAAAAATGTCTGACTGATGTTTTTGTTATAAAATGGAACAACCACCAAGTCACGTCTGATAAAATTGTCTTTGGGTAGCTTTACCTAAGGGCCTGATGTGGCCCTTGGGCATACTACTGACAATATCTGTTTGGACGTTAATCTTAAGTAACAAATTATCTGACTGCATTTCCTCTGCCATTACAAATCACATTTTCCTACAGTTTCCAAATGAGGAATTAATTGTATCACCCATCAGGTAAAGGTGTGAAAAATTATGTTCCTGTAAAGACTTTTAACCGAAAGATAACAATATAAAAAAGTCACTGGACCACCAACCTTTTCAATGATTATATTGTCCTCTGTCACTCTGTCCTCCGCTGGCAGCTGTTCCTGGACCAGTTTCTGTTCCAAACAGCAATATTTATCCTCTGAACACCTCTGAATATGTAGCTTTCCCAGTGCCGTCTTTGCGTATTTGTTTGTCATTTGAATCCATAAGTCACCGGCAATGATGCACTGAGTCTGTATTAACATTCGCAGTAAATAAGAACAAACATGGATGACGAATATTTTGCACTGGCAGATTCAAACTCATGAATAAAAACCATATTAGGCAGGACACACTTCACAATGAAGGATTTGCAATCATTTGCAATCCCTCCATTGGCTCTCCTGGACTTTAGAATCAATACTGAGATTTTATTGCTTGTTTTCAAATCTTTGAATCTTTGAATCATATTGTTACATCTCTGGTCTTTTATAGTCTACATCCTGTTGGGATCTGCGCAGTCACTTCTCCTATAGGTCCATAAGGCCAGGGTGAAAAAAAAAACAGACTTTTCTGTGGTGGGACCTACCCCCTGTATTCAGAATGTCCCCTGCCTTACCCACCTTTAAACCTCATCATCAAATTATTTTTACTCCCTAGATTTTAATTTACCATGAGAGTTGTGTGGTTTCTGATTTTTGTGTCTTTTATTTTCTTGATTTGACTTTAATTTTAACAAATTGTCTTGTGTTTTTATGTGTTTTATGTGTGTTTATGTATGAAAAGATTTGTTTTATTATGTTTTATTTCTAAGTATTTGTCTCTATGGATAACTTAATTGTTCCTGAAGATATACTATATAAATAAGAATTGGAATTAAGTCATAAACTTAATAGCACATGTACAATAGTGCAACCATACTGCGGATGAGTGTGTCTTGTTTTCATGAAACTGAGGCTACATTTACTCTTAAATGATCATTAGACCTTTACTCAGTTCATGGTTTCTATGTACCAAAAAAAATGATGCAGAATTGTATGAACCTTTTTTCAGAAAGTCATACTGTTACATACTTTTGGAACATTAGGCTCTTTTGAGGTGGTAACACACCAGTAGGATTTGTGTTTTTACCTGAAAATGGGGGACATGCAGAGGTTGTCATGATTTAAACTCCAGCAGATGGCACAACTTGGGCTTGTGAATGTATGAATTGAAATTTATTTAAAGGCAAGATCAGCTTTGTCAAACCTGAGAGAGCTAGGTACTCCAGGACAAAGTTTGTTGAAGACGGTAAAGGATTTAATAAATTATAATCAGTCCATGGATTTGGATGAGGGAGATCATGTCGTTGGGGGCCGGGATTAAAGGATTAATTCGGTTTTTTGACACCTGGACCTTATTTTTAGGATTAAATACGCTCGTAGACTCACCCAGACAATTTTGGCGGAGCTCGGAGCCGTTTTCGAGCAATTTAGATCTATCCAACGGCGTTTTTCTCTCATGCCATAGTAGCAGACGGGGCCAGAAATCGAAGCCCCTAAATTAGACATTATCTGCTGCGAAACTCTCTCATTTCAGCTACATTTTATAAATGAATGGCCAGTGTTATCACCATGTCAGCTCAACTTTGTTGTGATGGTCATCCGGGGCTTTACAAGGACGGGTAACTTTTGGTGACGTCATAGACAAGAACATGAGTAGAGCCGCTGTTGTTGCTAGGCTACACGGCTACACGGCTATTTTTGTGCAACATGGCGGAATATTTATCCAATGTAGAAGTGTCTGACGACGACTTTGAGTATAATGGATGCCTGTATCGTTTTGAGCCAGAACATACCGACGAGGAGCTATTTGAAAGGAGGATGCAGAGGGAAAGAGCCGAACAGCTGGCCAGAGAACAAGCAACCACTGTACGCCCACGAATGGGGGCTAACTGGTGGTGTTGTTGTGGACATTGCACGGCAAACACAACAGAGGAGGAGTGCCTTAGCTGCTCAGAGTGGGACTTGAGACCAGAGGAAACACGTATTGATGCCCCCCAAAATACGATTTCTGGCCCCGTCTGCTACTATGGCATGAGAGAAAAACGCCGTTGGATAGATCTAAATTGCTCGAAAACGGCTCCGAGCTCCACCAAAATTGTCTGGGTGAGTCTACGAGCGTATTTAATCCTAAAAATAAGGTCCAGGTGTCAAAAAAACAAACTTATCCTTTAAGTTTAATCTCTTCATTTCATCTGGCTCTCTCTTTTTTCTTCTTTCTTCTCCCTGACAAGGAGGTAGTAGGGAGAGGTAGAGCAATAGCACAATCCAGTGAATGCAAGTTCCAGTTCCTATCAGAGCACCTTGTTATTGTTATGCATCTCAGCCCTCTCTCTGAACTCTTTCCCAAAATCTTTATGTGCATATCTTTGTCTCTGGTGTTCTCTTTGTCACTTTCTTATCTGAAATGATTGCACCAGGAGTTGTCGTGATGGTGCACAGGAATGAGGGTCGATGTGGTGGAGTTTAAATGTGCGTTTTTACAAGGAAAAGTATTTTGATGAAGGTACCACTGTTTGGGCTGTGATAAGCACGTGGCAGAGTTCCTTTAGATGTTAAAATAAAAACTATCTAAAGTGACTCGTCTGCTCCATTTTTTTTTTTTTTTTATATAAATATTTTTTTTTACAGAATTTATATTTATATAGGCAGTAAAGCATATGAAGCTGTGATAGAGTAGCATGAATTAAAGACTCAATAGAATAGGATATTTGTAGTAATAAGACATGTTTTACAAATTCCCAAGGCAAAACTAAACCACCTATACACCCTATACACAAAGAATTGGAAAATGAACATCACAGTTGTGTATTTACATGCAGGACTGTGAGTTTCAAAAGGCAATGAAAATGTCAACTGCTCAAAAGATTTCTGATGAAAACAACCACATTTTATATTCTTTAATTTATTGTTTTTAACAAAGCAAAAGTGACATAGTAGGTACATCTGTGATTAATAAAAAAATCAGTTATAAGACATATTTACTGCAAATTTGATAAATGAAAGCACTGGCATTATGTACAGTTAAAGGAAAAATGAACTCTTAGATGCCTGCCGTGTTGGTTTGTTTCAGACCTGTACCTCCTCTCCCATATTTCAGTCCCTTGCTTTCTTCCACCTCTGTCCCCTGCCCTGCCCCTCAAATGTCCTTATTTAGATTTCCTACAGCACACTAACATCCCTGCTCTGCGTAGAAACAGCAGAGGCAACACAAGATTGCTTGGAAGACTAAGCCAGATTCCAGATGCCATTAATATGCACTGATTGGTTTCTAATACCATGAGAGAGAGCCAAGTCAGATTCCAGACAAGTCTCACAAAAACCACACTCAGTATTATCACAATGGTAAAGAGAGCCCTCTGCTTTGAGTGATCAACTTTCTCTTTGTCAGCACTCTGCTCCCCTGGTCCAGGACGAATCAGAACCCAGAGAACAGAAACACCACAGAGGGAGATGACAACAAAACAGAAAGTCAAGAGGGACATATCCACTTTTCCTGAGATGTTTTCATCATTAAGCAGACCTAATCTAACAAAAGTGAGAAGCCAAACTCCCCCAATACAGATATTCCTGATTTTAATCCCTCTCTTGCCCCTCAGGCTCACATAGGTAATGGGCTGAACGACTGCCAGGAAGTGCTCCACACAGGTTAAGGTGTGAAAGGACAACTCTCCATACCCGGGGACTATTGTTAGATATAACCCAACCAAATAAGTTTTAACGTGGAGTGTAAAGACACCACAGCAGCAGGTGACAAACCCAGTAACACCAATCAGCTCCATAGTGACCAAATGATAGGCAAAGCAGTCTGAGTGACTAATCACTGCACCTTTTTGCCAGCGTTCAAGACCCAAGTAGAGGATAAAGATACTAAGAGGAAGAAGTAAGAGGCTGTTTGTAATGCTGAACCCACAGTATATGAAAGAGCTTGGTCTGAGGATGAAACAAATGGGAAAAAGGAGGTCTGTGTAGATAGAGGAAAGGTTTGGATGAAAAAACAAGTCATCGAAGGAGGATGTTTCAGCCATATCTGCAAGAAAGAAAGACATCTCAATCAACGGTGCAAATTTCTTATTTTTAGTTTCACAGTTGCTGAGAAATATAAGTATTGGAGCAACTTTGGCCCTTAGCTGGGCTCTTTTTGTATCATATTTATGTTGACACTTGAGTAACTTGGCTAGAACACTTAGCAGTAAGAAATTATTCAATTAGAAGGAGCAGGCACCACAACTGTTTTGCTACAGTTGCTTGTGTTTGGTGGTAGTAAGAAAAATAATAGAATCAAGGGATAATAAAGACAAATAAGTCATTGAGATTCCTGGCATAAGAGAGTCAGGTTATGCAGAACTCTCTGATTCAAATTGACTACAGTCTACAATTAGCCACCCGTTTGGCTCAAGCCATAAAACATGTCATCACAATGTGAGACACAAAAATGATCAGTTATTCTACCATTATTTGTTGTGTCTGCAGCAGTACATAAGCACTTAGAAAGTTATTAGAATCAGGACTGTGCTTGATTTTTTTCTGTACCCAACTTGTTTCCTTGCCATGACTTGTATTCTGTTCAAATTTACCTTTAAATGCACCTTTCTGCTAAAATGTACCTTTTCTTGTCTCAGTCATAGAAGATCTTGCCTTATCTTAGACAAGGTTATTATAGAAAGGCGTCCTCAAGACACACAAATGTTTTTCCCCCTCTGTAGTTAAAGAACATCAAACTGCATGTTCCTGATATTAGTCCCCAACTTTGTAGGGAACCTATGGTAAAAATGAAGACTGTTATCGAAGTCAATCAGGTGATTATGGTGTTATGTTTTCTATATTTCAGACATAAGAATATGACAGTGCTTATTATCATTCCAGACTTGCTTAGATTCTGTAGAAAATATACAATATTTAAAGCTCCTTGATGCTGCAGGCCCTTTTAACATTGCTCATCTATTTCTGATAGCATTTAGATTTGAATTTAGTTTTTACTATTTCCCAGTGTTTTATTACATGGAACTATTTAGGTAAATGCCCTTATTTCTTGTTCCTCCAAGTCCTCTTTGTCTGTCACTACCTGCTTTATGTAAGGTGTCATATTGATTTTAACAGATGCATAGTTGCTTAAACCTGCATATTGACCATATTTAAATCTTCATGGAGTTATTGCTTTCACCAATTGTGTGTGGCTGTCGTATTCTGCCAAAAAAAGAGTCTTGCTATATCAGTTTTTTACATACATGTAGAAAAGCAGGCTTATTTGATACCTGAAACCGAGGCCCCCTTTGCTCATTAGATGAACATGATGTTGCTGGCACCGATGTGATTTATAGCATTCTGCCAATTGTTGCATTATAATGGCTAAATACAGCATATCAAGTGATTTCTCCCGGAACTGTCAACTTCTTGTTATGGTTAGTTAAATCAAATGGTGTGCTTTCTGTAAGCATGATAACCTTCTGGTTATTTCTTAAATGAAAGAGCATCTCTTATTTGCTGGTGACCTTGTCAAATTTTGTTCAGTTCTCCAAAGTCCAGTTTCCTTGTACTTAACATGAATATAAAGGACAAAATGTTTTATATGGTTGTCATAGCTAATTTGATAATTTATTTAATTGTCTGCAACTGTACTTTCTTTCACTCCAAAACTCCCATCAATGTACCAAAGAGAAACACCCTTCCTTTTCTCTTGTCTCAATTGATATTCAGACTGGATCTTGCATTATAGTGCTTTGAAGTTTCTTTTCTGGGCCATTACTTGAACATTAAATGCACAATTCTTTCACGGTTTTCTCTCCAACTTTACATGACATTACTCTTGGACAGAGATGTTCGTCAGTAGTCTTAACCTGAAAACTGAAAAGGTTTAAGTCTTTATACATATAAATCTCCCATGCAACTGCAGGTCCTAGGATTGTAAATGTGTTAAAATCAGTGAGGTTCCTTCATACAGCTTTGATTCACAGTCTTTGTTTGCCATCAGCCCATTTCAAAATATTACATTGTAATTAAATCAATAAAACTACCAACCTTGTTAATATCCTTTATGACCCATTTGCTGCCTCCTGTGTTCCAAGACTTATTTTCTGTACTGGCTGTATATCGTCACTCTCTAATGCCAATTTGTTTTCCATTTGAATAGATGATATTCTAGTTATGGCTCACTTACTGAGCAGATCCATATTTACAGTAACTGAAGCAAACATAAGTGACAAACATTTGCATTGACAAATTCAAAACCACAGAAAAGATTTCAATTGTTGGTCCCTTGACATGAAATATGTTTCCATGAATCCAGATGACATCTGGTTTGTTTTGTCATATTGAGTAGCACTTTTGATCAAAACAATACAATCCAAAAAGTTAAAATTAAAAACAGGGGGGAGCATTCCTGGGCTGATAAAAGTGTTGGTTTAAAGGGATATGTCAACATTATTTTATTTTTTTGCATCTTGCCTCACTACTAAGTCCACGAAAAGCAGATTGATTTCATTCTTCAGACTGTGTGTCCAGTAACAAGTAAGAGATGGACAAAGCTCCCCCACCGCTAGCTAGCTTAGCTCATACACTGGAAGTCAATGGGATGCGTTAGCCTGCCTCTGCCTACAGTCATCAGATAAACTCTTCAGCATCTCTAAACAGTCCTGTGTGCTTGTTGTGATTTGTTTTGTTCACCCTGTTATGTTGCGTTATCTATTTTTAGACTATGATTAGCACTTTATGGTATTTTCAAAAGAAATACATATGAAACTAAACCTCAGGGCACATGCACAAACCACCGCGGACGTGCTTGTAAGAAGGTCAAAACAAACAAAGACTCTGGTTATGAGTAAAGGAAGAGAATAAGATAAAGATATCGTAACATAACAGGAAAATAAAGCGAGTCAAAACATGCAAACAGGACTGTTTAGAGTTGCTGAAGAGTTTATCTGGTGACTGTAGGCAGAGGCAGGCTAACGCTACCCATTGACTCCTAGTGTTCGAGCTTGAGGACTGTTCTTGAGGGAGAACAATTTTCTCCAATGACTTTAGCAAAAAGATAGCTGAAATATAGGTTTGTGGTTTGGCAAGACGGAAGGGTCCAAAAGTGTATTTTTAATCAGAGGCTGTGCTACTGAATAGCAGCTTAGTTGCTTTTGTCAGACTGAATGTAGTGTCTTGTCATAGAGTTCACTTAAATTTAGACTACTATGAATAACCAGAGACAACAATATTTAGGCCAGTTTTTTTTGAAGCTGTATTCTATAAAGGTTATTTCATGCGTCTTTCTTCCATCCACTGTCTTTAGTTTACATTTCTGCGACATGCTAACAATCCTGCTCTTTGCAAAAATAACAGAGACAACACAAGACTGCTGGGTATGTTCATCCAGACTCCAATTGACATAACTATACATTGATTAGGACTTAATAAGTGGAGAAAAGTCCAGATCAGATTCCAAACACACTTTATCAAAAGTACTCCCAGTATTATCATAATGGTAAAAAAAAGCCTTCTTTGATTGATCAACTCTCTCTGCATCAGCTCCCTGCTCCCCTGGTCTTGGATGAATCAGCACGTAGAGAAGAGTCAAAAGAAAGACATTTAATTTGGCTGAGATGTAGTTTGAAGCCTGCAGTCCTGCCTCTCCCACACAGAGAACCCAAACAAAGCCAACACACATATTCCTGATCTTAACCCCCCTCTCACTCCTCAGGCTCACATAGGTGATAGGATGAACAACAGCCAAAAAGCGCTCTACACAGGTCAGGGTATGAAAGAACAACTCCCCAAACATTTGTTAAGGCCTGTTTTTCAAGAAAACTTTGCTGATTTGCTTCAGATAAAGAATTGCTCAAATCCCAGTTTGCTGTATGAGGCAGTTTCCTACATCTTAACCCCCAACCTTGTTATTCCATATCCTCATTGATGACAGTAATGTCAGTGCAAATAGCAACATCTGAATTTTAACTACAATTTCAGTAGCTTTGAAGTCATGTCATTTTTTTCTAAGATAAATATTTTTCCATCATCCCAGTTATTTTATTCATCAGGCACTGTAGTAGTGTTCTAACAAGCAACATTTCTCTCAGTAAAGAGGGGGTGTAGCAGTGCAGAGGGACTTTTTATTATACAAACACTTTTTAAGGATAAGAAAAGACATGAATGGACATGCAGGTGAATGTCCCTGATAGACACTGACTGACAGTGTTTATATGTACCACAATATTTTGTTTCCTCATAGAGTTTTTCAGGGAGCAAATCAAGACAAGGGCAAATCCTTTCTTCATCATATGGAGGTATGTTGTTCACAACCCCGAATACAGATTGAAAAGAAACAACAGGTGAAAACAAATCAATGTTCTATTACAATAAACTTATCACAAACATAACTTTAAAGAAGGACTCAAAACCTCTCCAGGAACAACTTTATTGAGATTCTTTTTATGTGTTGGTGAGGTGCGTTGAGGCTTTAAAGTGGTAAAGGTTCACCCTATTCCCTTTGCCTCTGGAAAATGAGACATGGTCAACTACAGTCAGCTGTTGCTTCTCTGGGTCCTTGCTGTAGGATTGAAAGTAGTGTCATGTCACAGCTTAAATAAAGTCTATCATAAGACTATGATAAAGATGATATTGTTTAAGTCCATTTGTAAGAAGCTGTAAAAGTTATTTCATGCAATTTTCATCAATTCTGTTTGACATTCGTACAACGTGCTAACAATCCAGCTTTTTGCAGAAACAGCAGAGGCAACACAAGAACACTGGGTATATTAAGCCAAACTCCAAATGACATGATCATGCATTGATTGGGACTTACTACTAAAAGAGATGTCCAGGTAAGATTCCAAACACACCTTATCAAAAGCACTCCCAGGATCACCACTATGGTGAAGAAAGCCCTCTTCTTTGATTGATCAACTCTCTCTGCATCACCCCCCTGCTCCCCTGGCCTTGGGCGAATCAGCACACAGAGAACAGAGACGCTGCAGAGGGAGATGACAACTAAAGAAAATGTCAAGAGAAAGAAATCTGCTTCAGCTGAGAAATTGTGTAAAATTTGCAGTCCAGCTACTCCCACAGAGAGAAGCCAAGAACACCCAGTGCAGATATTCCTGATCTTAACCCCCCTCTCACTCCTCAGGCTCACATAGGCTATGGGATGAACAACAGCCAAGAAGCGCTCTACACAGGTCAGGGTATGAAAGCACAACTCCCCATACCAGACAACTGAGTAAATACACAACCCAACCGAGAATGTTTTCACATGGAGGGTGAAGACAGCACAACAGCAGATGATGAGCCCTGAGAGACCAACCAGCTCCATGACCACCAGGTGGTAGGTGAAGTAGTCTGAGTGGCTCATCTTTGCTGCCATGGAGTTGGAGTGCTGTTGCTTCCTTTGTTTAACACACAAGTAAAGGATCAGGGTGCAGAGAGGAAGGAGGAGGAGGATGCGTAGAAAGAAGTTTGCAAAATACACGAATGAGCTTGGTCTGAGGATGAAACAGATGGTGAAGGGGAGCTCTGTGTTGGTGACAGAAAGGTTTGATGGAAGGGTGGAGTCATTGGATGAGGTGTAAGAGTTAGTCATCATGTCTGTAAAAAAGAAACATCAAAATCATATTTAGAAAAATGTCCATTTTAATTTAATTGAAGGGATCACTTTGTTCTTTCACTTCCTTTATGTATTTCCTTTTAGACATTAACAGTGATTTCTCACTCTGGCCCTGGATATGGAGGTGAATACTTGTCAAAGTAGGACACCATGCCATTACTGAACTTACAGATCAAGGATGGGGCGTAACAGCTACCTGAGGACAATAGAACTCAAGGAAAAATTATAGACCCATCAGAAAGTACTGATGGCTCTAAATGTGACAGTTTTGGCCTTAGTAGGAAAAGTTTGGTCATTTTCCCAATTACATGTCTGATGTATTGTCAAAGACGAGACATGTATATATATAAATATATATATATGTATATATATATACATATATATTCATACACATATACATATATATATAAACATATATGTGTATATATACATAAATATGTTTGTATATATATGGTTATTTTTAAAGTGATTTATAAATAAAGTTAAGTTGAGTATATATACATACATATATACTCTCCCTATATATATATATGTATAAAGGAACCTCACTGATATGTATATATATAAAATTTCTTTTAAGTGACTATCAGGCTACATTTAGGAAAAAGAGAGTGGCCCCCTGGACCATTGGTTGCCCACCACTGAATGAAACATAAGGAGATCACTAAGTCCTTAATAATAGATCTTGTAACAAATTGTAGAAAGGTGTTTTCTGTCCTTTTTAAGGTCAGTGGCTTTTGATATTCCTTAATTCGAAAGTTCATCCTTAATGGACTAATGTTTCTTTTTAAATATCTGTACCATCAAGCTTTGTTTTGTAGCAAAGGGTATGTCTCCTTCAAACACTGAAAACATTTAGGTGTTATTCTTAACTTTATTTTCAGCATGAAGGATAGGTGGTAGGTATCATAAAAGACTGACCTGAAAGGGTAAGATAGGAAGAGCTCTTCTGTGAATTGTCTGCAGTGTGAGAGTAAAAGAAATCCAAATTTAAAACTGCATCATCAGCTGTGCAAGTAACCAGTCTGGAGGAAAATGAATCCAATGGAGGAATATCAACCTTGATTTTATAGTATCTCTGTGATAAAATTTGAATGAAAACAAATAGACGATGACACTTTGACAGATGAATCCTCTATAGATTTGTCTGCTCTTGAAAAAACACATCATTTATTCATATGATACACACACATGCAAAAGACTCTGAGAGCCCTGGCAATCATCAGTCAATCGTCATTTGTATGGCGTCATATCAGAACAAATATTATCTCAAGACAGTCATGTGCACCACTCTATCTTTAGTTTTATTTTGTATAGGCATGTCATTAATAACTAGTTCCCTAATGACTATTATGAGTGGCTTCCAACCTAATTAATCATACAAAGCAGTCTGCTATGTCTTTAAATCTCTAAAGTGGAGCACACACTACAAGATAATAGGCCTGAGTTTTGTCCAGGATCCCTACTTCGGACCAAAGTCGGCAAAAACCTGATTACCTGGTGGTCCTAAAAGTTGTCTGACCTGATTATCCTGTTATGTGAGGTGTGTTAACATTCATTTTATCCTCTCAGAAGAGGATCAGGGCTGGCCCAACTTGAATTTGTTAATATTCAGATGTTCAGTATTTACAATCTGCAATCTACAAACAACTTAACTGAGATTCTCATTTATGTGTTTAGGAGTTGTGTAGAGTAGGGATGTCCAAAATAAGGCCCGGGTTACACTTTGGCCCATAGTCCATTTTTATTTGGCCACAACAAATTCCAAAAAAGTAATAGAAAGTTGGCCCCATTAGAGCTTGGGGTTTGTGCTTGATTGATGAATAAATACAAACATATCGCAGCTTTTAAAAGCACCATGAATTGCCCATATTTGCTTCGTTGCCTTCTCTGTTTCAAGGTCTGCATGACACATATCATGATGCGAATAGTTTAATTTATTGGTTTGTTTGACCATATGTAACACAACTGTTAAGCCAGAGTTAGTTACGATGCTGATTTATATTTGTGGTCCCTGGACAATCAGCTTCAAGCACCAACACTCCGGTAAAGTCTAGGGATTTGTGCAGTTTGCCCTTGTTTTGAGTTTGAAGGTGGAGTCTGAAAGCAACCATTCTTTGTTGCACAGAAGGCCAATCCAATAGTTACTGGGGCCCTTCAACACTGTGAGGCCATCCCCAAGATCTTTTAAAAGGGCTGACTGTTGCCTTGTCAAGCTAGTATTGGAAAGCTGTGGTTTAAAGTTTAACTTTTTTTTTTTTTTTTAATCATTTTCAATGATTACGTCTTTAATGGCTTACACTGGATCTGTTTTATTTTACTGTAATGCAAAAAAGTTTAGGGGAATAACAGGTTTTGTCAGTCTTGTATCTTAGTGTCTGTGCCCTTTGATGAAAAAATTGAGACAACCCTGATGTAGAGGCTTTTGACTGGTGCTGGATCTTCTCTCAATTTCCTTTGACTTTAAAAAATGAGATATGGTCAATTAATCAGGCTTGTTTGATCACTGGGTTGCTGCTATAAGATTGACAGTAGCATCTTGTCATGGAGGATCCTTACATTCAGACTTCATTAGATTAACCAAAAAGATGGTTATGTTTGAGTTTTTTAGTATAAAGCTGCAGTCTCTGAAGAGCATCCAATACAAATTTTACCCGCCTTCTATCTTTAATTGATCCTACAACATGCTAACAATCCAGCTCTTTGCAAAAATAACACAGGCAACACGAAACTGCTGGGTATATTGAGCCAGACTCCTAATGACATGGCTATGCAGTGTTTTGGTCCTAATAGATACAGAAAAGACCAGGTCATATTCCAGACACACTTTAACGAAAGCACTCCCAGTATCACCACAACGGTATAAAAAGCCCTCTTCTTTGATTGGTCAATTCTCTTTCTGTCGGGCCCCTGCTTCCCCGGTCTTGGGCGAACCAGCACATAGAGAATGGAGAGGCTGCAGAGGGAGGTGACAACCAAAGTGAAAGTCACAAGAAAGAAATCTAATCGAGCTGCGATTTTTTCAAGATTCTGCAGTCCAGCTTCTCCCACAGACAGAAGCCAAACAAACCCAGTGCAGACATTTCTGATCTTAACCCCCCTCTCACTCTTCAGGCTCACATAGATGATAGGATGAACAACAGCCAAGAAGCGCTCTACACAGGTCAGAATATGAAAGAACAGCTCCCCATACCAGGCAACTGAATAAATACACACCCCGACCAAGTTTGTTTTCACACTGTGTGTGAAGACAGCACAAGTGCGGAGTACTAGTCCTGAGACACCGATCAGCTCCATGAGCATCAAGTGGTAGGTGAAGCAGTCTGAGTGGCTCATCTTTGTTGCCATGGAGTTGGATCTCTGTTGCTGTCTTCGTTTGAGACCTATGTAGAGGACCAGGACACAGAGAGGGAGGAGGAGGACGATTTGTACAATGTAGTTCCCAAAGTACAGAAAAGAGCTTGGTCTGAGGATGAAACAAGTGGAGATGGGGGACTCTGTGTTGATGACAGAAAGACTTGACTGGAGAGCGGAGTCATTGGATGAGGTGGAACAGTTAGTCAACATTTCTGTGAAAAAACATCAAATTAAAATCCTGTACATTTTAATTTCATTTCCTCTTTGTTTCTTTGTATATATACATATATATTCATATATATGTACACATATATGTGTGCGTGTGTGTGTGTGTGTGTGCTTGTTTGTGTGTGTGTATATACATATATATACATATATATACATATATGTTATTTATATATTTTTCCTATTTATTTTTATTTTTGTTTCTGTCTATCATTTTTTATAAAATTATCTACTTTTTGAAACTGCTGTTGCGAATCCTCATTTCCCTGAGGGAGTTTTCCAAAGTGATTAATACATTTCTATCTAATGTAATCTAATCAAATGTAATGTAATGTAATCTAATTTATGTCTATACATGTATATCTATTTATCTATCTATCTACACACACACACACACACATATATATCTATCTATCTATATATCTATATATATACATATATATCTTTATTTATATCTATATATATATCTATATATGTGTGTGTGTGCATGTGTGTGTATATATATATCTATATATATCTATATCTATATCTCTCTCTCTCTATATATATATATATATTTATATATACACATCTATATATATATATCTGTATATATATATATATATATTTATGTCTTTTTGGTTGTTAACTTTTGAACCTCAGGAGGAGCAAAAAATCTTTGAATAAATCTTTCACAGCAACAAAACAAATCAATTAAATCAATGTATCCCCCTGGTCTTCTTTAATATGTCCTTTACTTTTTGAGGGTCATTTTGAAGCCTTATGATCCAAAATTAGACCTACATTTTTTACCTGCTGACGGGGATTAAAAGACAGAACTTGAAGTTTTCCACTCAGTTTCTTTTTCTTAGATCCAGTACCGACTACTGAAACCTGAGTTTTGTCCTGGTTGAGCAGTAAAAAAATACAAATGGTTGTCTGCCGTCCATGACCTGAAAATGAAAAGACTTACCTCAGAGAGTAAGTTGGGACGAGCTTGTCCCTGAAGTTTCTGCAGAGTAAATCAAAAACCTGGCGGTTGAAACTACTTCATGAACTTTGTCTTGACAATAACCAAACAAAACAACCTCGTCTACCGGTTTTATTGACCATTATATGACTGTTTCTCTGTGGACTGCTCTGTATTTCTTCAATAATTTGAATAACAAATAAACAGGCAGTGACACTCTGACTGATGAACACTATTAATAATCCTACACTTAGAGAAGCACATTTTTTTCTAAATGCACACACATACAAAGACCTCTTAGAGCCCTGTCAGTTATCTTTAATTTTATTTTATTGTCACTGCATTCAGTTGATACATAATTACTTTTCTCCATAACATGTCTTGCTCTCATTCCAGTTATCTATATAAAATTGTGTGCTATCTTGAAATTTCCTAGCCTTGTAACCCAGTAACAGAGTTTTCTTGTTTGTGTTATGGACATGCACCCTCAGCTGTAAGATATATCATACATCCCATATATGTAAAGTTAAAATACAAAATAAAACATACTATTAGCCAGAAGAAAATTGGGACCCCTTGCTTGTCCCTGAAACATCTTTTTCTTTCAGAATTCTTCATGGCATAGATTCAACAAGGTGCTGAAACTTTCCTCGGAGATTTTGGTCCATGTTGACATGATTGCATCAAACAGTTGCTGCAGATTTGATGGCTGCACATTCAAGGTGCAAATCTTCTATTCCAGCACATCTCTATGGTGCTTTATAGGACTGAGATCTGGTGACTGTGGAGGCAATGGCAGGCCATTGAACTCATTGTCATTTTCAAGGAACCAGTTTGAGGTGATTTGAGCTGTGTGGTGCATTATCCTGCTGCCAAAGATGGAAACACTTAAGTCATAAAGGGATGGACATGGTCAGCAACAACACTTAGGTGGGCTGTGGTGTTTAGACCATGTTCAGTCCAGGGGCCCAAAGTGTGTCAAAAAATCTCCCCCACAACATCACACCACCAGCAGCCTGAACTGTTGTTACAAGGCAGGATGGATCCATGCTTACGCCAAATTCTGACCCTACCATCTAAATGTCTAAGGAGAAATTACAACTCATCAGACCAGGCAACATTTTTACAATCTTCTATTGTCCAGTTTTGCAATAGACCTCAGTTTTCTGTTCTGACAAGAGTTGCACTCAGGCTAGTGCAGGTATGACAGAGAGTGAGTGACCTAGGCTAGGAACTAAGGCTCCGGTTTCAACAATACGTTAAAGAAATTGCCACCCTAAACATACATTTTGCCCTAAAAAAAAAAAAACAGACACATAGAATTTAAGCTATATTCTTCCTTCTTCTCATGGTTGCTTCACTAAAGTTATAATATTTATAGTTTTGCAACAAGAAACTGAAATGTAGGGAGAACCTAAACAAGCTGTCCATTGACCCTCGTTCAAAGTTTGGTCTCCAAAACTGTGAGTTAGATGATTTCTGACTTGCCTGTAATAAAAACCATATAATCTTATTTGCTGAGATAATTTTTAATGACTGCAGTTCTACTTGGCAAAGTTCAGAAACATGCAAACTGATTTCTCTTTAGCTTTCACACAATGTCTTGCCCTCTCGACCTGCTTTGACCAGCTTTGGTGATTTATGTAATGTTGATGTTGTCAAGACAGCTGATTCAAATTAGCCTCATTAAATGGATTTTCAACACAAAGCCTTAGTCACTGGAACTAATTTAGCTCCTGTTGAGCACAACTTCATAGTAAAACTGCATTTCTTACTCCAGAAACAACTTTCATCCACTGATCCAGCATGTGTCAATAATCAAACAAAAGTCTGCTGAAATTTGCTGGTCTAATTTTACAGTTTTATTTCATTTTATAGCATGCATGACTTCATAGAAGATATAATTTAAGTAGGTTGAATTATCAAATTGCCCAGGTCTACTTTCACATCTCTTTTCACTTAAAGTTGTAGATCATTTATAACCTTCATGACTAAAGTTTTCAGTATAACATTTTTTAAAATCATAAACCATGATCAAAACCTTGATCAGGGTTGAATTTTATAAAACAAAAGGATACTCTGAACTTTAGAAATACAGTTACCTGTAATTCAACCAAGGTCAAATCTTGTTCATGCAAACTCAAATGCAAAAAGTGATACTTAATCTAATATGCTAAACACTGAATTTAAGCAAGCCTTGGCTACTCTTTCATACCAAGTTACAAAATGATGTGTTTATTGAGGTCTATTAAAGTTATGTTACTATTTGTCTTTTCAAATGAATTTAATAATGCATATGAATGAGTTTGCAGAGATAATTACATCGAAATTTCCCTTTATTTTTATGAATATTTCTATTCTCCATTTTTTTCATGTCAGATTTTAACAATATTGTCCTTGAATGTCTGGACATTTGGACCCCTGGCCAACAGTTGTCCACCTCTGACTGAAATGTAAAATAACTTAATTCTTTGTATTAGATATTGCTGTGTTTTTAAACCTTACGTAAGGTTAATGGCATTGTGATATGTCCTCGACTCTAAAGTCCATCAATAATCTACAAATTTGTTTTTCAATTATCCAAAGAGTAAGTTGAAAGAGCTCTTCTGTAAAGTTTCTGCTGCATTAAGCCAAAATCAAAACATGAAATAAAAACCCTGAAGCCTAAAAAACACATTAACTGGTCCTGCAGGTGACCTGTGTGGAGAAAAAAACAAACAAAGGTATACAAACCTTGTCTGTATTGGTTTTATGGACCCTTATCTGAGGCTGTCCCCTGTGGACTGCTCTCAGTATCTCTGTGACAAAATTTGCATAAAAACAAAGAGGCAAAGACACGTCACAGATGAACACTCTTTGCACTCGTCTGCACTTGAAGAAGCAAATCATTTTTCAAAGTGCACACACAGACAAAGACCTCTGGGAGCTCTGACAGTTATCTTCAGTTTTATTTTTAGAATCACTGCTTTAGTTGAAACAGAACTGGGTTTTGTGACAGGGCGCTGCAGGATGGAAACACTTTATGGTCAGCAACAACACTCTGGTGGTCTATGGGGTTTCAGTGATGCTCAGTTGGTAAAAAAAGGTCCACAAATGTGTCAAGAAAAGATCCTTAGCCTCCCGTTCTTAGCTAACAGGAGTTGCACCCTGTGTGGTCTTCTGCTGCTGTAGTCCATCTGCTTCAAGGTTTGACGTGTTCAGCATTCAAATCACAACCCTGGTTACAATAAACTGATCACAAATGAAAGTTTAAAAGAGGGATCAAAACTGTACAAAAACTTTGATGAGATTCTGATTCAGTTGTGTGTGAGTTGTAGAGGCTTTTTACTGCTGCAGTTTCTTCTCTCCATCCCCTCCGGTTATGAAAAAATGAGACATGGATAAGTTCTGGGTATTGCTGCATTGCTAGGTTTCTCTAGAATCAAAAGTAAGGACTTGTCATAGAGTTTGCTTAAATGCACAATTTAATTTGGACCAAAAATATGATAATATTTACTCTATTTGTTTGAACCTAAAGGTTAGTTCATGCAATTTTCTTTCACTCGTTGTCTTTATTTGACCTTCCTACAACATGCTAACAATCCAGCTCTTTGCAGAAACATCAGAGGCAACACAAGACTGCTGGGTATATTGAGCCAGACTCCTATTGACATGATCATGCAGTGGTTTGGTCCAGATAGGGAGAGAAAAGTCCAGGTCATATTCCAAGCACACCTCAACAAAAGCACTCCCAGGATCACCACAATGGTGAAGAAAGCCCTCTTCTTTGATTGGTCAATTCTCTCTCTGTCTGCCCCCTGCTCCCCTGGTCTTGGACGAATCAGCACGTAGAGAACAGAGAGGCTGCAGAGGGAGATGACAACCAAAGTGAAAGTCACAAGACAGAAAGCCAATCCAGCTGAGATTTTTTCAAAAATCTGCAACCCTGCCAGTCCCACAGAGAGAAGCCAAGAACACCCACTGGAGACAATTCTGATCTTAATCCCCCTCCCACTCTTCAGGCTCACATAGGTGATGGGATGAACAACAGCCAAGAAGCGCTCTACACAGGTCAGGGTATGAAAGCACAACTCCCCATACCAGGCAACTGAGTAAATGCAGGTCCCAACCAAGTATGTTTTGACATTGAGGGTGAAGACAGCACAACAGCGGATGACGAGCCCTGAGACACCGATCAGCTCCATGACCATCAAGTGGTAGGTGAAGAAGTCTGAGTGGCTCGTCTTTGTTGCCATGGAGTTGGAGCGCTGTTGCTGCCTTCGTTTGATACCTATGCAGAGGACCAGGACACAGAGAGGGAGGATGAGGATGCGTGCAACATAGCTTCCAAAGTATACCAAAGAGCTTGGTCTCTCGAAGGAACAACTGGAGAAGGGGAGCTCTGTGTTGTTGACAGAAAGGTTTGATTGAAGAGTGGCGTCATTGGATGAGGTGGAACAGTTAGTCAACATGTCTGTAAAAGAGAAACATCAGAATCAAGCAAACAGGTATACATTTTAATTTCATCGCAGATTGAGTACTTTCGTGTCCTCTGTGTGTATATATATACTGTGTATATATAATTTTAGAAAGTATGGTTAAAAATTTGTCTTTGTGTGTAAACTTTCGAACCCTAGGAGGAGAAAACAACAGCAGAAAAATTACAAAAAAAAGTCCTTCTATAAATTTTTCACAACAAAGAAATAATTTAAAAAAATAATTAATTAAACTGATGTATCTCCCGGGTTCTCTTTATTATCTCCATTACTCTTTCTTTTGGATCATTTTATAGACTTCATAACTAAAGGTCTCTGATCAACATAATTTTCTTATAATCCCAGATCATGATGTTGGTATCAGTCGTGTGGTATAGACTCTGACCTGAATGCATTCTTGGAAGCCTGAGTTGTGTTGCTTTGGAGGGAAACGGGATAAAGAAACTGATAAAAACTACAGTGCCTCAGACTCCCAGCAGGCTTCGCCACAAGTCACACATACCTCTGATGGGTGAAGGGGGACCTTGGTTTTTTCTCTCTCATTTGAGGATCCCCAGGGGTGAACAGTAGGGGGTTCAAGACTTTATTAAACACATTCACACTTGCAAAAAAATAAAAAATAAATAAAATACATAAATAAATAAAATTATCCTGACTTTACCCAGGTGGGCTGTATTGGTGAACACAAACAGCCAAGTTTTTTCACCCTGACTTTATGTGGGTGATTTCCTCAAGCTGCCCTAGAGTCATTTGGCCACCCCTGACTGAGATATTGGATCCCATCATTGCACATACTCATGTGCTTTAGGTAAGTGGTATTTGAGGCCCTCCACTCAAAAGTCCATCCATACTGCTCTACACCTTTTTTATCTTTTAAATATCTGCAATCTCAAGATTTATTCTGAAACAAACAACATGTGATGTTCAAACACTAAACACATTGAGTTATTACTATTGCTTTTATTTTGAGCATGAAGGATAAGTGGTAGGCATCACAACCAATCAATCAATCAATCAAACTTTATTTGTATAGCACTTTTCATACAACACATGTAGCACAAAATAAGAACAAATAGCAGAAAGTATGTGCAACACAAACCCAAATAATGATAAGAACAAAGAAATCCAACTTAAATAAAAACAGAGAAAAAATTACTTCATCAAAAACCTGATTTAACAGAAGTGAGCTTGTGAGGAACCGAGGAAACACCATCACGAGTTCATGATGAGAAAACAATGACAAAAAAGTGAAAAATAAAAAAGAATATAAGTTTTAAGAGAATAAAAATAGTCGTAGAAGTAATAAATACATAATGAATTAAAGTAAAAAGAATAGAGGAAGATGAAAAGTGAAAAATGAAAAGACTGACCTCAAAGAGAGTTTGGTAGAGTTCGCTCCTGAAGTTTCTGCAGACTAAATAAAACTCCTGAAGGTTGAAAACTACTTCATTAACTTTGTCTAGAAAGTAAACAAACTGAAGAATTCTTACCTTGTCTGTACTGGTTTTTATTGACCCTTATCCAAGTCTGTCCTCTGTGGACTACGATGTATTTCTTTAAAAATTTGAATAACAAATAAATAAACAATGACGCTTTGATTGATGAACACTCTAAATCAGTCAGCACTTAAGCAAATAAATTATTTTTTAGTGAACATACACATACAAAGGCCTCTTGGAGCCCTGCCAATCCTTGCTTTATCTTAATTTTTTTTTATTTTTAATGTCAGTGCTTTCAATGGAAACATAATTACTTTTCTTCATAATATGACCCACTTGTAACACAATTATCTATATCAGTCATTTTCTATCTTGAAACCGCTTAGCCTTGAAATCTAATAACAGAGTTGTCTTGTGTGTATCATGGAGACACACCCTCAGCTGTAAGTTGTATCATACATCCCATATATGCAAAGTTAAAAAAACAAAATAAAATATACTGTTAGCCAGAAAAAAATGGGGTGGGACCACAAACACTCAGCAGCCACTTAACTAGGGACCGTTTGCTTGTACCTGACTGGACCTTTTACCGTCAGAATTCTTCATGGCTTAGACTCAACAAGGTGCTGAAACATCCCTCAGAGATTCTGAAGATTCAAAAGCAAGGCAACTGGACTGTGTAGAGTTTGTTGGGAAGACGTTTCACTTCTCATCCAAGAAGCTTCTGCAGTTCCAAATGGCTGGTGCTGGAAGCAGATATTTATCTTGCTAGAGGAAAAAACAACAACAAAGGAAGGGAGGAGTTGGAGAACGACTCATAGAAACTTATCCCAGGGTGATGTAACCCCTGAGAGTCGTTACCCTGAATGGGTCATTAACTCCCCCTGTCATGTGAGGTGTTATGGTCACATGTGCCCAGGTGTGAGTGTTTGGAGAGCTTTCTGGGGAGAGAGCTTAGCACTGCATTATATGTAGGTGAGAGGTTGTGTCTGAGTCCACCACCTCTGTTAAGAGAAGGCTTCTCCAGTCTGCTGAAGATGGCTTCTTTAACTTCTTGTTAGAACTTCACAGATGAACACTCTTTGCACTCGTCTGCACTTGAAGAAGCAAATCATTTTTCAAAGTGCACACACAGACAAAGACCTCTGGGAGCTCTGACAGTTATCTTCAGTTTTATTTTTAGAATCACTGCTTTAGTTGAAACAGAACTGGGTTTTGTGACATGGCGCTGCAGGATGGAAACACTTTATGGTCAGCAACAACACTCTGGTGGTCTATGGGGTTTCAATGATGCTCAGTTGGTAAAAAAAAGGTCCACAAATGTGTCAAGAAAAGATCCTTAGCCTCCTGTTCTTAGCTAACAGGAGCTGCACCCTGTGTGGTCTTCTGCTGCTGTAGTCCATCTGCTTCAAGGTTTGACGTGTTCAGCATTTAGAACTGGTCTTCTGAATGCCTTGGTTCCAAAGATTATTTCAGTTACTTTTCCTTTTTTATCCTCTTGAACCCCTCTGGCTATTCTTCTCTGATCTCTGGCATTAATAAAGCACTTTTTCCCAGAGAACTGAAACCTGTGTCTTAATTTTAGACCATTCTCTGTTAAACCTTGAGATTGTTGACGCTAACAACTATTCTTTAACAAGAAGTTAAAGAAGCCATCTTCACCAGACTGGAGAAGCCTTCTCTTAACAGAGGTGGTGGACTCAGACACAACCTCTCACCTACATATAATGCAGTGCTAAGCTCTCTCCCCAGAAAGCTCTCCAAACACTCACACCTGGGCACATGTGACCATAACACCTCACATGACAGGGGGAGTTAATGACCCATTCAGGGTAACGACTCTCAGGGGTTACATCACCCTGGGATAAGTTTCTATGAGTCGTTCTCCAACTCCTCCCTTCCTTTGTTGTTGTTTTTTCCTCTAGCAAGATAAATATCTGCTTCCAGCACCAGCCATTTGGAACTGAAGAAGCTTCTTGGATGAGAAGTGAAACGTCTTCCCAACAAACTCTACACAGTCCAGTTGCCTTGCTTTTGAATCTTCAGAATGACCATGACCTGGATGAATGAGAATCTACACAGACGTCCCTCGGAGATTGTGGTCCATGTTGACATGATGGCATCAAACAGTTGCTGCAGATTTGATGGCGGCACAGTCATGATGCAACTCTCCCTTTTCAGCATTTCTCTATGATTCTTTATTGGACTGAGATCTGGTGTCATGTTCACGGAACCATTTTGAGGGGATTCGAGCTGTCATTGTATCTTCTCAGAAGAGGATTGGTGCCGCCCTGACTTGAAATTGTAAATATTTACGTGTTCAGAATTTACAATTTGCAATCTACAAAAAACTTAACTGAGGTTTCCATTTATGTGAGAATCTCAGTTAGGTTGTGTAAAATTTAGTTGTCCAAATATGGCATGGGGCCACATTTATTTGGACCACAACAAATTCCAAAAAAGGAACAGAAAATTGGCCCCATTAGAACTTTGAGTTTGTGCTTGACTTATGATTTAAGACAAACTCATCACAGCTTTTAAAAGAACCATGAATTGCCCATATTTGCTTCATTGTCTTCTCTGTTTCAACGATTGCATGACACATATTATGATGCAGATAGTTTAGTTAGTTTATTGGTTATTTGACAGGGGCCATACACAACACAACTGTTAAGCCAGAGTTAGCTATAATGCTGTTTTACTTCTGTGGTCCCTGGACAATAAGCTTCAAGCACCAACACTCCAGTAGAGTCTGGAAATTTGTGAAGTTCATTCCTGTTTTGAGTTTGAAGATAGAAGGCTCTAATTTCTTGGCGCAACACAGGGTGTCGCAGCCTGGCGCACCCTGCGCAGTGGTAATTTTGTCCGGCGCACCACCGTGCACAGCCAATTTGACAATTTGGTAGACCGGCTGCGCCAAGATGGGTGTGACGGCGCACCAGGGGGAGGTTTCGACAGAGTCTGCTTGGCGCAGTGACAATTTTGTGCCAAAAAAACCAGCGGAAGGTGCGCTGAAAGCTCGCCAGCTCCAACCTGGTCTATTCTCGGCGCAGGAGAGGCACAACCCGTGCAGTGGTAATTTGGCTGACAGGCGCACTGTGCGCAAACGTCACCAAAACCTCACAGGCAGTTGTCCACAGTGTCAGGCACATTTCAATGCAATAAATAATCACAGCAACTACTGTTTAATGTAACCGTCTGAACCAGCATATACATTTGTATCTATATTAATTGTCCCGTCACATCTGATGTCAGATCAGAGACGTTGGTCATAACTAACGAGTTCACATCTCTCAAGCCAACCACAAACAGCCACATCATCCGATACGGAGCATCCGGCTTTTCTCATCTCATGAAATTCAAAGAAAAGAAAAAAGAGAGAGACGCTCTCTGAATAAATGTAAGTTACTCGGTGTCTTAAGGATTTACCTGTGATTGCCCATATTTCTCTGTTTTAATCTTTATTCTTAACGTGATCTAGAAAGATGGAGTACATTATTGCAAGGAGGATGAGGGGGAGATATATTTTCACCAAAGGTTCTGCTATTTGGCGATGACAGACCAGGAATGCGGGTGGATCACAAGCATGATGAATGGATTAGCCTGCTGCTGTGTTTAAATGTAATTATCACTTAACTCTGTACTCCAATATATGACACAGGAACAGATTACATCTATCCCACGAGGTGGTCCACATGGTGACGCGCATTGTGGCCTCCGCTGCGCGGCCCGGTGGCCTCTGCGCTCTCTCAGTTGCTGCAAAAGTGACAGCGGCTCTGACCATCTTCGCCACCGAGGTGAAATTGTCAGTGCGCCTCTGTCGTGGCGCATTTAAAGGCAAGGAGAGGTGTTCATCTGATTGGTGAAGATTACACTTGGCTGTGTTAAACCCACTCACACCTCCGCTCCTCCCTCTCTGCTACTTGCGCTGGTAGGAGGGACGGAGGCGTGGCTGCGCCTCCCTGCGCTGGACTGTGCCGTGCATGAAACTTGCAAAATGCCCTGGACACACCCTGTTGGCGCGGTGCTGGTGCGGCGCAGGGCAGGTGCGCTCCGCCTGCACCTGGTCTACGAAATTAGAGCCCAGAGTCTGAAAGTGGATGAGCTGTCTGCAATCATTCTTCGTTGCACGGAAGGCCAATCCAATAGTAACTGGGGCTGGCCAGGGGCCCTCTGACATTGTACAGGCCACCCCCAAAATCTCTTAAAAGGATTGATTGTTTGCCTTGTCAAGCCAGTATTGGAAAGCTGTGTTGAAAGCCTTTTTTATTCTTTCCTTACATCTCCCACACTGGGTCTGTTTTTCTAACTCCAATATAAGAAAAGATAGGTGTAATAAGTGGTTCTGTCATTCTTGCATCTTAGCATCTGCTACCCTTGATGAAAAAAGTTGGGGCAACCCTGATGTAGAGGCTTTTGGCTGGTGCTGGCTCTTCTCTCTATTCCCTTTGACTTTGAAAAATGAGATATGGTCAGTCCCTAAGGCTAGCTTTATCACTGGATTGTTGCTGTAGGATTGACAGTAGTATCTTGTGGTGTTTTCTTTAATTCCGACTTAGATGATCATGTTTGAGTTTGTTTGAAGCTGTAGTCTCTGAAGGTCATCTTGTGCAAAATTTATCCTCCCTCTTTATTTATTTGACCTTCCTACAACATGCTAACAATCCAGCTCTTTGCAGAAACATCAGAGGCAACACAAGATTGCTGGGTATATTGAACCAGACTCCTGTTGACATGATCATGCAGTGTTTTGGTCCTGATAAGTAGAGAAAAGTCCAAATCATATTCCAAGCACACCTCAACAAAAGCACTCCCAGTATCGCCACAATGGTAAAGAAAGCCCTCTTCTTTGATTGGTCAATTCTCTCTCTGTTGGCCCCATGCTCCCCTGGCCTTGGGCGAACTAGCACATAGAGAATGGAGAGGCTGCAGAGGGAGATGACAACCAAAGTGAAAGTCACAAGAAAGAAATCTATTTGCGGTGAGATTCTTTCAAAAATCCGCAGTTCAGCTACTCCCACAGAGAGAAGCCAAACAAACCAATTGCAGACATTTCTGATCTTAACCCCCCTCCCACTCTTCAGGCTCACATAGGTGATGGGATGAACAACAGCCAAGAAGCACTCTACACAAGTCAGGATATGAAAGAACAACTCCCCATACCAGGCAACTGAGTAAATGCAGGTCCCAACCAAGTATGTTTTCACACTGTGTGTGAAGACAGCACAACAGCGGATGACGAGCCCTGAGACACCGATCAGCTCCATGACCATCAGGTGGTAGGTGATGCAGTCTGAGTGGCTCATCTTTGTTGCCATGGAGTTGGAGTGCTGTTGCTGCCTTCGTTTTAGGCCTATGTAGAGGATCAGGATACAGAGAGGGAGGATGAGGATGCGTGCAACATAGCTTCCAAAGTATACCAAAGAGCTTGGTCTCTCGAAGACACAGATGGTAATAGGGAGCTCTGTGTTGATGACAGAAAGGTTTGATTGAAGAGTGGCATCACTGGATGAGGTGGAAGAGTTAGTCAACATGTCTGTAAAAGAGAAAAATCAGAATCAAGTAAAAAGGTATACATTTTAATTTCATTGCAGAAATCATTTAGTACTTTCATGTCCTCTTGTGTGTATATGCTTTTGAAGGTATAGTTAAAATTGTGTTTTTGGTTGTAAACTTTCGAACCCCAGGAGGAGAAAACAAGCAGCAGAAAAATTACAAAAAAAAAAAAAAGTCCTTCTATAAATTGTTCACAGCAAAGAAATAATTAAAAAAAATAATCAATTAAATTGATGTATCTCCCAGGTTCTCTTTATTATCTCCTTTACTGTTTCTTTTGGATCATTTTATAAACTTCATAACTGAAGGTTTCTGATCAACATAATTTTCTTCAAATCCCTGATCATGATGTTGGTATCAGTCGTGTGGTATAGACTCTGACCCGAATGCATTCTTGGAAGCCTGAGTTGTGTTGCTTTGGAGGGAAATGGGATAAAGAAACTGATAAAAACTACAGTGACTCAGACTCCCAGCAGGCTTCGCCACAAGTCACACATACCCTCTGATGAGTGAAGGGGGACCTTGGTTTTCCTCTCTCATTTTAGGATCTCCAGGGGGGAACAGTAGGGGGTCCAAGACTTTGTTAAACACATTCACACTTGCAAAAAATAATAATAATAATCATAAAATAAATAAATAAATAAAATTATCCTAACTTTACCCAGGTGGGCTGTATTGGTGAACACAAACAGCCAAGTTTTTTCACCCTGACTTTATGTGGGTGATTTCCTCAAGCTGCCCTAGTGTCATTTGGCCACCCCTGACTGAGATATTGGATCCCATCATTGCCCATACTCATGTGCTTTAGGTAAATGGCATTCGAGGCCCTCCACTCAAAAGTCCATCCATACTGCTCTACACCTTTTTTTTTATCTTTTTTATCTGATAAAAACTACAGTGCCTCAGACTTCCTGCAGGCTTATCCACAAGTAACACATACCTCTTGGTAGGTATCACAACCAATCAATCAATCAAACTTCATTTGTATAGCGCTTTTCATACAACAAATGTAGGACAAAATGCTTTACATAAACAGAACAAATAGCAGAAAGCATAAGCAACACAAACCTAAATAATATTAATAAGAACTAAGAAGTCCAAATTCAACAAAAACAGAGAAAAAATAATTTGGTCCAAATGGGCTGGACCAAGGCTGTTAAGAAAAATAAAACATTCTAAAAGATCCTTAAAATCAATAGAAGCCAATGCATAGACTTTCAAGTGTGATGTGGGCTCTGGCTCTTTTTCTGGTGTCGTCAGCATCCTTGCAGCTGAGTTTTGAAGGAGATGAAGCTGTGAAATGTTCTTTTAAGCAAGACCAGACAAAAGGGCGTTACAATAATCACTTCTGCAGGTAATAAAAGCATGAACAAGAGTCTCCGCATTGGCTTGAGAGAGAAACTGTTGCCTCCTAGAAATGCTCTTTAAGTTATTTTTTTTTTTATTGTGGGTCTGTGTGTGTCTGATTTGTCTTACAGGAGGCTCCAAACTAAGATTATTACACCTACATTTTCTCCTGCTGACAGGGATTAAAAGACAGTTCTTGGAATTTTGCACTCAGTTTCTCTCTCTGAGGTCCAGTACCAACACCTAAAACCTGAGTTTTGTCCTGGTTGAGCAGTAAAAAACCCAAGACCTGAAAATGAAAAGACTGACCTCAGAGAGTAAGTTTTGAAAGAGCTCACCCCTGAAGTTTCTGCAGAGTGAATAAAAAACCTGAAGGTTAAAAACTACTTCATTAACTCTGTCTAGACAATAATCGAACAAAACAATACTGACCTTGTCTGTACTGGTTTTTAGTGACCCTTATCCGAGTCAGTCCTCTGTGGACTACTATGAATTTCTTTAAAACATTTGAATAACGAATAAATAGGCAATGACGCTTTGATTGATGAACACTCTAAATCAGTCAACACTTAAGCAAATAAATTATTTTTTTAGTGAACATACACATACAAAGACCTCTTGGAGCCCTGCCAATCCTTGCTTTATCTTAATTTTTTTTTATTTTTAATGTCAGTGCTTTCAATGGAAACATAATTACTTTCCTTTATAATATGACCCGCTTGTAACACAATTATCTATATAAGTCATTTGCTATCTTGAAACCGCTTAGCCTTGAAATCTAATAACAGAGTTGTCTTGTGTGTATCATGGAGACACACCCTTAGCTGTAAGTTGTATCATACATCCCATATATGCAAAGTTAAAAAAAAAAAAATATATATATATATATATATATATACTGTTAGCCAGAAGAAAAAAGGGTGGGACCACTCAACAGCCAGTTCACTAGGGACCGTTTGCTTGTACCTGACTGGACCTTTTACTGTCAGAATTCTTCATGGCTTAGACTTAACAAGGTGCTGAAACATCCCTCAGAGATTGTGGTCCATGTTGACATGATGGCATCAAACAGTTGCTACAGATTTGATGCAAATCTTCTATTTCAGCATATCCCTATTTTGCTTTATTGGACTGAGATCTGGTGACTATGGAGGCAATGGCAGTTCAATGAACTTATTGTAATGTTCAAGGAACCAGTTTGAGGGGATTTAAGCTGTCAGGTGCACTATCCTGCTGCCAGAGATGGGTACACTTTAGTCATAAAAGAATGGACATGGTTAGCAACAATCCTCAGGTAGGCTGTGGGGTTTAATGATGCTCAGTTGGGACTAAAGGGCCAAACGTGCCAAAAAAATCTCCCCCACACCATCACATCACCAGCAGCCTGAACTGTTGATACAAGGCAGGATGAATCCATGTTTCCTCCAAATTCCGACCCTACCATCTAATTGTCTAAGGAGAAATAATGACTCATCAAACCAGGCAATATTTTTACAATCTTCTACTGTCCAGTTCTGCACTAAGTTTCCTGCTCTCAGGGGTTGCACTCAGTCTGGTCTTCTGCTGCTATTGTGTATCTGTTTTATGGTCAACATACGTTCAGAATTGCTCTTCTGCACACCTTGGTTGTAGTGGTTGGATATGTGAATTACTGTAGCCACTCTCCAATCACCAGTCACTGGATATTTTCTCTTTGTCACACCATTCTCTGTAAACCAAGAGAAGTTTGAAAATCCCACTAGATCAGCCATTTCTAAAATGTCCAGAGTAGTCAGTCTGGCACCAACATCCATGCCATGGTTACAGTCCCTGAAACCAGCTTATCCATGTGAATATGCCTAAATGCATTGAGTTGCAGCTATGTAATTCACTGATTAGCTATTTTTGATAACTAGCAGTTGAATAGGTGTAATCCAAAGTGGCTGCAGTGTTCTGTTTTCTTATCGAATTCTCCTGCGTGTCAGGTTAATGCTGTATCCCAACTTCTCTAATGGAGGTAAGATGTTCACGTGCCCTAACACTCATCAGTTTTCTTCACTCTGAACTGGTCACCAGTCAATTGCAGGGCCACATAGAGAGACAGACAACCATTCACACTCACACTCATACCTAAGGGCAATTTAGAGTCACCAATTAACCCAACGAGCATGTTTTTGGCCTGTAGGAGGAAGCCAGAGTGCCCAGAGACAACCCACTTATGCACGAGGAGAACATGCAAACTCGACATAGAAAGACCCTGACCAAACAAGCAACCTGTAAGGCACGTGCACTACCTGCTGGGCCATCGTTCCACCCTTATGAATAGATATAATTAAAGTTCATTTATGTGACATTGAGGGTCATTTTATGCACTTTTCATCCACTTTATGTTGTTATTTGACATTGCTAGAACATGTTAACAATCCAGCTCTTTGCAGAAACATCAGAGGCAACACGAGACTGCTGGGTATGTTGAACCAGACTCCTATTGATGTAATCAGGCAGTGATTTGCTCTTACTATAAAAAGAAAAGCCCAAATCAGATTCCAAACACACTTTAACAAAAGTACTGCCAGTATCAACACAATGGTGAAGAAAGCCCTCTTCTTTGATTGGTCAATTCTCTCTCTGTCTGCCCCATGCTCCCCTGGTCTTGGACGAATCAGCACGTAGAGAACAGAGAGGCTGCAGAGGGAGATAACAACCAAAGTGAAAGTCACAAGAAAGAAGCCCCATTGAGCTGAGGCGTGTTTTGAAGTTGTCAGTCCTGCCTCTCCCACAGAGAGAAGCCAAACAAACCCAGTGCAGACATTTCTGATCTTAACCCCCCTCTCACTCTTCAGGCTCACATAGGTGATAGGATGAACAACAGCCAAGAAGCACTCTACACAAGTCAGGATATGAAAGAACAACTCCCCATGCCAGGCAACTGAGTAAATACACAACCCAACCAAGTATGTTTTCACACTGTGTGTGAAGACAGCACAACAGCGGATGACGAGCCCTGAGACACCGATCAGCTCTATGACCATCAGGTGGTAGGTGAAGCAGTCTGAGTGGCTCATCTTTGCTGCCATGGAGTTGGAGTGCTGTTGCTGCCTTCGTTTGATACCTATGCAGAGGACCAGGGAACAGAGTGGCCTACCTCTTGGTAGGTATCACAACCAATCAATCAATCAAACTTCATTTGTATAGCGCTTTTCATACAACAAATGTAGGACAAAATGCTTTACATAAACAGAACAAATAGCAGAAAGCATATGCAACACAAACCTAAATAATAATAATAAGAACTAAGAAGTCCAAATTCAACAAAAACAGAGAAAAAATAATTTGGTCCAAATGGGCTGGACCAAGGCTGTTAAGAAAAATAAAACATTCTAAATCAATAGAAGCCAATGCATAGACTTTCAAGTGTGATGTGGGCTCTGGCTCTTTTTCTGGTGTCGTCAGCATCCTTGCAGCTGAGTTTTGTAGGAGATGAAGCTGTGAAATGTTCTTTTAAGCAAGACCAGACAAAAGGGCGTTACAATAATCACTTCTGCAGGTAATAAAAGCATGAACAAGAGTCTCCGCATTGGCTTGAGAGAGAAACTGTTGCCTCCTAGAAATGCTCTTTAAGTTATTTTTTTTTTTATTGTGGGTCTGTGTGTGTCTGATTTGTCTTACAGGAGGCTCCAAACTAAGATTATTACACCTACATTTTCTCCTGCTGACAGGGATTAAAAGACAGTTCTTGGAATTTTGCACTCAGTTTCTCTCTCTGAGGTCCAGTACCAACACCTAAAACCTGAGTTTTGTCCTGGTTGAGCAGTAAAAAACCCAAGACCTGAAAATGAAAAGACTGACCTCAGAGAGTAAGTTTTGAAAGAGCTCACCCCTGAAGTTTCTGCAGAGTGAATAAAAAACCTGAAGGTTAAAAACTACTTCATTAACTCTGTCTAGACAATAATCGAACAAAACAATACTGACCTTGTCTGTACTGGTTTTTAGTGACCCTTATCCGAGTCAGTCCTCTGTGGACTACTATGAATTTCTTTAAAACATTTGAATAACAAATAAATAGGCAATGACGCTTTGATTGATGAACACTCTAAATCAGTCAACACTTAAGCAAATAAATTATTTTTTTAGTGAACATACACATACAAAGACCTCTTGGAGCCCTGCCAATCCTTGCTTTATCTTAATTTTTTTTTATTTTTAATGTCAGTGCTTTCAATGGAAACATAATTACTTTCCTTTATAATATGACCCGCTTGTAACACAATTATCTATATAAGTCATTTGCTATCTTGAAACCGCTTAGCCTTGAAATCTAATAACAGAGTTGTCTTGTGTGTATCATGGAGACACACCCTTAGCTGTAAGTTGTATCATACATCCCATATATGCAAAGTTAAAAAAAAAAAAAAATATATATATATATATATACTGTTAGCCAGAAGAAAAAAGGGTGGGACCACTCAACAGCCAGTTAACTAGGGACCGTTTGCTTGTACCTGACTGGACCTTTTACTGTCAGAATTCTTCATGGCTTAGACTCAACAAGGTACTGAAACATCCCTCAGAGATTGTGGTCCATGTTGACATGATGGCATCAAACAGTTGCTACAGATTTGATGCAAATCTTCTATTTCAGCATATCCCTATTTTGCTTTATTGGACTGAGATCTGGTGACTATGGAGGCAATGGCAGTTCAATGAACTTATTGTAATGTTCAAGGAACCAGTTTGAGGGGATTTAAGCTGTCAGGTGCACTATCCTGCTGCCAGAGATGGGTACACTTTAGTCATAAAAGAATGGACATGGTTAGCAACAATCCTCAGGTAGGCTGTGGGGTTTAATGATGCTCAGTTGGGACTAAAGGGCCAAACGTGCCAAAAAAATCTCCCCCACACCATCACATCACCAGCAGCCTGAACTGTTGATACAAGGCAGGATGAATCCATGTTTCCTCCAAATTCCGACCCTACCATCTAATTGTCTAAGGAGAAATAATGACTCATCAAACCAGGCAATATTTTTACAATCTTCTACTGTCCAGTTCTGCACTAAGTTTCCTGCTCTCAGGGGTTGCACTCAGTCTGGTCTTCTGCTGCTATTGTGTATCTGTTTTATGGTCAACATACGTTCAGAATTGCTCTTCTGCACACCTTGGTTGTAGTGGTTGGATATGTGAATTACTGTAGCCACTCTCCAATCACCAGTCACTGGATATTTTCTCTTTGTCACACCATTCTCTGTAAACCAAGAGAAGTTTGAAAATCCCACTAGATCAGCCATTTCTAAAATGTCCAGAGTAGTCAGTCTGGCACCAACATCCATGCCATGGTTACAGTCCCTGAAACCAGCTTATCCATGTGAATATGCCTAAATGCATTGAGTTGCAGCTATGTAATTCACTGATTAGCTATTTTTGATAACTAGCAGTTGAATAGGTGTAATCCAAAGTGGCTGCAGTGTTCTGTTTTCTTATCGAATTCTCCTGCGTGTCAGGTTAATGCTGTATCCCAACTTCTCTAATGGAGGTAAGATGTTCACGTGCCCTAACACTCATCAGTTTTCTTCACTCTGAACTGGTCACCAGTCAATTGCAGGGCCACATAGAGAGACAGACAACCATTCACACTCACACTCATACCTAAGGGCAATTTAGAGTCACCAATTAACCCAACGAGCATGTTTTTGGCCTGTAGGAGGAAGCCAGAGTGCCCAGAGACAACCCACTTATGCACGAGGAGAACATGCAAACTCGACATAGAAAGACCCTGACCAAACAAGCAACCTGTAAGGCACGTGCACTACCTGCTGGGCCATCGTTCCACCCTTATGAATAGATATAATTAAAGTTCATTTATGTGACATTGAGGGTCATTTTATGCACTTTTCATCCACTTTATGTTGTTATTTGACATTGCTAGAACATGTTAACAATCCAGCTCTTTGCAGAAACATCAGAGGCAACACGAGACTGCTGGGTATGTTGAACCAGACTCCTATTGATGTAATCAGGCAGTGATTTGCTCTTACTATAAAAAGAAAAGCCCAAATCAGATTCCAAACACACTTTAACAAAAGTACTGCCAGTATCAACACAATGGTGAAGAAAGCCCTCTTCTTTGATTGGTCAATTCTCTCTCTGTCTGCCCCATGCTCCCCTGGTCTTGGACGAATCAGCACGTAGAGAACAGAGAGGCTGCAGAGGGAGATAACAACCAAAGTGAAAGTCACAAGAAAGAAGCCCCATTGAGCTGAGGCGTGTTTTGAAGTTGTCAGTCCTGCCTCTCCCACAGAGAGAAGCCAAACAAACCCAGTGCAGACATTTCTGATCTTAACCCCCCTCTCACTCTTCAGGCTCACATAGGTGATAGGATGAACAACAGCCAAGAAGCGCTCTACACAGGTCAGGATATGAAAGAACAACTCCCCATGCCAGGCAACTGAGTAAATACACAACCCAACCAAGTATGTTTTGACTTGGAGGGTGAAGACAGCACAACAGCAGAGGATGAGCCCTGAGACACCGATCAGGTCCATGACCATCAGGTGGTAGGTGAAGCAGTCTGAGTGGCTCATCTTTGCTGCCATGGAGTTTGATCTCTGTTGCTGCCTTCGTTTGAAACCTATGCAGAGGACCAGGGAACAGAGTGGGAGGAGGATGAGGATAAATGTGACAAAACATGCAAAGTAGACCAAAGAGCTTGGTCTCTGGATGAAACAGATGGAAAAGGGAAGCTTGGTGATGGCCGAAATGTTTGATTGGAGAGTGGCGTCACTGGATGAGCTGGAACAGTTCGTCAACATGTCTGTAAAAGAGAAAAATGACAATCAGAGAAACTGTACATTTTAATTTAATTGTACAAATTCCTTTTGTTCTTTCATTTCTGCCTACTTTATTTTTTAATGATGAAAATATGTTAAAGGGTGTCTTCCACAGGAGCTCCAGAAATACTGAGGGGAAAAATATCTACATTGAGCCCCTTTCAGGTTAATGCAAGCTAGTTTATTCATCTTATTCTTTGTCCTGTAACCATTCATCTCCTGATGTTTTGTGTCCAGTAACCCCTTTTCGCAGCTTCAACAAAAACCAGGCAGAAGCAAATCAGTGCCAGTGTCTCAGTTGGGGGATGGTGCACTTTATATGTGAATAATAGCATTCAATGAAAAATGGCGTTGAATCTCTAATTGAAACGCACAGAGAATACACTTACAAAAATAACCAAAAACACCCATCTTCAGAGCCCTACAGTTTTGGCAGCCTTCAGCCTTCAGAGCTAATTTTTACTTCATAATGTACACAAACTTCTCAGCTGCTGATGAAGAATTCATCTTTGTGAGATCGTTGCCAATTTTTCTATAATACCTGTTAAAGTTTTGGTTGATTTCTTTTTATCTCTCTCAGTAATTAACAATGGTCATCGATGACACTTCCATATATGGCACAACGTGAGTGACCTCAGCACTCAGAGCATAGCTTAGGCTCAGGTTTATACAACACTTTAAAGAAATTGCCACCCCAAATATAATTTTTGCCCAAAAACATATAAGCTATAGTCTTCCTGCTTCTCATGGTTGGTTCACTGTATAATAAAATTAATGGTTTTGCAGCAAGAAGCTCAAATGTCGAGCAAACCTAAACAAACTGTCCTTTGACTCTCATTCACTGGTCTCCAAAACTTTGAGTCGGGGGTCTGAGAATTTTATCTCTCGCCAGAATGGCCACATTTCTGACATGCCTTTAATAAAAACTACATGATCTCGTATGCTGAGACCTTTTTTCTTAATTATTTTCATTATTTTTTGACGACATATCTACTTTACAAACATGCAAACTGATTTTCCTTCAGCTCTCACACAATGTCTTGTATTGGATCTGCGTACCCTCTCCACCTGATCTGACGAGATTTGTTGTATCATGTGATGTTGATGTTGTGACAGTTGATTCAAATTAGCCTTTTTCAAACACGCACACCCACACAGTTGAATACAATGTTTAATGGACTTTCAAAAGTCTTAGTCATTGTAACCAATTTAACTCTTGTTCACCACACTTTCATAATAAAATTGCATCTTAATTCAGTAGAACTTTCATCCAGTGATCCAGCATGTGGCTATAATCAAACAAAAGTCTTCTGAAATTTGCTGTTCTACAGTTTTATCTGATTCTATTGTCTTCATGACTTTATAAAAAATATCATTTAAATCAGTTGAATTAATGTATTGCTCCAATCTACTTTTACATCTCTTTTTACTTGAAGTTGTAAACCATTTATAACCTTCATGACTAAAATTTGGAGGATAATTTTTTAACCAGGAAACCCTGATCATAACCTTGATCACAGATGGGGGAATTCGGTTTTTAGCAGGGCCACTCTAATTCTATCCACATTGCCAGAGGGCCAAATTATTTTAGTTTAAATTATTATTGAGATATATTTATATATATTCAAAGTTACGTTGCTATTTGTCTTTTCAAATGTATTTAGTAATGCATATGAATGAGTTTGCAGAAATAATTACTACCAGTTCTTACTTTATTTTTCTGAATAATTCTATTCTTGATGTTTTCAAGTCAAATTTTAACAATATTGTCCTTGAGTGTCTGGACACTTGTTGTTTATTGAAGTTGACCGATGGGAAGCATTGAAGGAGCAGGGGAGCCACATTTGGACCCCTGGCCAACAGTTGTCCACCCCTGACTGAAATGTAAAATGACTTAATTCCTCATTTAAGATATTGCTATATTTTTAACTCTACATGAGGTTAAAGGCATTTTGATATGAACTCCACTCCAAAGTCCATCCATAATGTACTAATTTTTTTTTTTTTTTTTAATTATTCATCATCTCAAGCTTTTTTCTAGAGCATGGAAAGTTATCTCCAAACACTCGAGACATTGAGATATTATTATTGTTGTTATTCTTATTAATACATCAAAGATAAAGGGTAGGTATTATAATGAAAAAACTGACCTCACTGAGGAAGTTGAAAGGGGCTCTTCTGTAAAGTCTCTGCTGCATTAGGGTATTCAAAATCCCTGAAACCTAAAAAACACATTAACTAGTCCTGCAGGTGACCTGTCTGGAGAAAAAACAAACAAAGGTATACAAACCTTGTCTGTATTGGTTTTATGGACCCTTACCTGAGGCTGTCCCCTGTGGACTGCTCTCAGTGTCTCTGTGACAAAATTTGCATAAAAACAAAGAGGCAATGACACTTCACAGATGAACACTCTTTGCACTCGTCTGCACTTGAAGAGGCAAATCTTTTTTTTTTAAAGTGTGCACACACATACAAAGACCTCTGTGAGCCCTGACAGTTATCTTCAGTTTTATTTTTAGAATCACTGCTTTAGTTGAAACAGAACTGAGTTTTGTGACATGGCGCTGCAGGATGGAAACACTTTATGGTCAGCAACAACATTCAGGTGGGCTATAGGGTTTCAATGATGCTCAGTTGGTAAGAAGGGGCCAAAAATATGTCAAGAAAAGATCCTCAGCATCCTGTTATTAGCTGACAGGAGTTGCACCCTGTGTGGTCTTCTGCTGCTGTCGTCCATCTGCTTCAGGGTTTGAGGTGTTCAGCATTTAGGACTGGTCTTCTGAATGCCTTGGTTGTAAAGATTATTTGTGTTACTATTCCTTTCCTATCCTGTTGAACTCCTCTGGCTATTCTTCTCTGACCTCTGGCATTAACAAAGCACTTTTTCCCAGAGAACTGCAACCTTTTTATAGATTTCAGACCATTCTCTGTTAAACCCTTGAGATTGTTGGCGCCAACAACTATTTGAAAGTCACTTAAATCTCCTCTCTTCAACTTTTGATGCCTGGTTTGACCTTCCACAGGTTGTCTTGACGATAATACATGTCTAAATTCACCAAAGTTGCTGCCATGTGATTGGATAACTAGATATATTGAAAATGAGTAGTTGAATTGATGTCCCCAACAATGTTGCCTGTGTGTATAGTTGTCACAGTACCTTTTTTTTTTTTAATTATTTCTTCACGTAGCAAATCAAGATAAGGGCTAATCCCAACTTGTGTAATGGAGGTATGCTGTTACAATCCCAAAACAGTTTACTTAAAACAAAAATATCAAGAGAAAACAAATCACAACTCTGGTTACAATAAACTGATCACGTACGTAAGTTTGGATAAGGAATCAAAACTGTACAAATACATGATTCAGATTCTTATTCATGTGTTTGTGAGTTGTAGAGGCTTTTTACTGCTGCAGGTCCTAATCTCCATCCCCTTTGGTTATGGAAAAAATATGTACTGCTCGGTTGCTGCTCTAAGACTGAAAGCAAAGTCTTGTCATAGAGTTTGCTTAAATGTACAATTTAGTTTGGACCAAAAATATGACAATATGTATTCCATTTGTTTGAACTTAAAGGTTAGTTCATGCAATTTTCTTTGACTCTTTGAGCCTGATCTACTAAAGGTTTGCGTGTATCTAAACACGTGCAAACTTGATAGCGCGTGCAAAGCAGATCTACTAACAGGGTGCACTGAGGATTGCTTCTGTCAAATGAGCAAAATAGCACACGCAGTCCATTTAGCGTGTTTGCCTTCAAGAATATGCAGAATACATGCAGATAATCAGAATGCGCAAAATACTGGGAGGAGGAGATGCAAATGTGATCATTTAGCACTCGCAGTGTGATTTATCAAACCCGCAAATGGTTGCGCTCATTGTTTTTGCGTCTAAATTTAGCACGTTTGAAAAGCAGGTGCAAAAAAGGCACAGCGTTATGCACAGAGGGCTGCGGTCAGGGGTCGAATTAACAGAATATTTTCCATCACTGACTGAATTTTTTGATGAAAAACACAAAGACTTGGAGGTTGTCTGTCATTATGATGGACCGGAAAACAGGGACAATGCAGTGTGCCATCATACTGGGGCAGACGCACGCGTAAAGTAAACCCTCTGTTTTGCGCTCTTGATACATCATGGAGGAGGTCATTTAACCTATGTAAAAATAAACCCTTCACAGCCCTAACTCACTCAGTTTGTCACTCAGAGCTGACTGCATCACACTCTCCACGCACTGACAGCGAGTTTAGCTGTCAGGGCGTGGAGAGTGTGATGCAGTCAACTTAAAGAGCAAGAATACCCGCTCAGTCGTGTGTGCATAACTGCTCTTCACATGAGAGGTTATTGGTGATGAAGCTGTGTAACTATGTGAATGCTGTCATTTAGATTATGTTTAATTGCAATCAGAAAATTAAAAATGACGGATAGAAATAAGGCATGAGGGAAAAAAGACGACCTTGTCAATCAAAATGACAGAAAAAAAGAGGATACAAGTGTGTTTATTTACCTCTAACTCCATGGCTTCAAACTTCATTTTTCATTTACGGCCACTCTGCTCTCCCAAACTCTTCATGGTGACAGCTGGTAGCACAGGCAAACTCCTCCTTTAAAGGGGGCGGTCCACACCACTTTTGCGCCTGTTATCCATTGCGCACAAGTGATAGTAGATCACCCGCAACACGCCCACTAACAGCACGTGCAATTTTTTAGTTTGCACATGCAATTTAGCACTCGTTATTCTGGATCTTAGTAGATCGGGCCCTTTGTCTTTTATTTGACCTTCCTACAACATGCTAACAATCCAGCTCTTTGCAGAAACATCAGAGGCAACACAAGACTGCTGGGTGTATTGAGACAATCTCCAAATGCCATGATCATGCATAGATTAGGTCTAAATATAGAAATAGAAGCCCAAATCAGACTTGAAACACATCTTAACAAAAGCACTCCCAGTATCACCACAATGGTGAAGAAAGCCCTCTTCTTTGATTGATCGATTCTCTCTCTGTCTGCCCCCTGCTCCCCTGGTCTTGGACGAATCAGCACGTAGAGAACAGAAAGGCTGCAGAGGGAGATGACAACCAAAGTGAAAGTCACGAGAAAGAAATCTGCTTTAACTGATATGTTGCTTGAAATTGGCAGTCCAGCTACTCCAGCTGAGAGAAGCCAAACAAACCCAGTGCAGACATTTCTGATTTTAACCCCCCTCTCACTCTTCAGGCTCACATAGGTGATAGGATGAACAACAGCCAAGAAGCGCTCTACACAGGTTAGGATATGAAAGAACAACTTCCCGTACCAGGCAACTGAGAACATATGGATCCCAACCAGGTTTGTTTTGACATGGAGGGTGAAGACAGCACAACAGCAGAGGATGAGCCCTGAGACACCAATCAGCTCCATGACTACCAGGTGGTAGGTGAAGCAGTCTGAGTGGCTCATCATTGCTGCCGTGGAGTTGGATCTCTGATGCTGCCTACGTTTGAGACCTATGCAGAGGACCAGGATACAGAGGGGAAGGAGGAGGAGGATTTGTGTAACATAGCCCCCAAAGTACACCAAAGAGGTCGGTCTCTGGATGAAACAACTGGAGAAGGGGAGCTTGGTGATGACAGACAGATTTGATTGTAGAGTGGCTTCACTGGGTGAGCTGGAACAGTTAGTCAACATGTCTGTAACAGGAAAACATAACAATCAGACAGGACAAATGTATACACTTAAACTTAATTTTAGAAATTCATTTTGTATTTTCACTTCCACTTTGTTTATCTTTTAGTTGTGAAAATGTCTTATTTGTCAAAGTTTTGTCTTATTTTTTATTTTTTTATTTACTTATTTTATTTATTTACTTTTTTTTTTTATCTCTCTCAGTTATTAACAATGGTCATCTGTTGATCTTCCATTCATGACACAGGGTGAGTGACCTCAGCTCTCAGAGCACAGCCAAGGCTCAGGTTTCAACAATACTTTAAACAAATTGCCACCCCAAACATACATTTTTCCATACAAAACAATATATACCTTGAATTTAAGCTATAGTCTTCCTGCGTCTCATGGTTGGTTTGCAAAAGTAATAATATTTACGGTTTTGCAACCAGAAGCTCAAATGTAGAGCGAACCGAAACAAGCTGTCCATTAACCCTGATTCAAAGTTTGGTCTCCAAAACTGTGACTTAAATGGTTTCTAAGAATTTTATCTCTTGCAAGCGTGGCCACATGTCTGACTTGCCTGTGATAAAAACCACATGATTTCAATGTCTTATACTGGCCCTGCACCCTCTCAACCTGCTTTGACCAGCTTTGGTGATTTATGTTGATGTTGTATTGACAACTGATTCAAATTAGCCTCATTAAATGGATTTTCAACACAAAAGCCTTAGTCACTGGAACAGTTTTAACTCTTGTTGAACACAACTTCATCATAAAATTGTATACTTGCTCCAGTACAACTTTCATCCAGTGATCCAGCATGTGGCAATAATCAAACAAAAGTCTTCTGAAATTTGCTGGTCTAATTTTACAGTTTTATCTCATTCTATTGTCTTCATGACTTTATAAAAAATATCATTTAAAGTTACAATACATCAGTTGAATTAATATATTGCTTAGATCTACTTTCACATCTCTTTTTACTTAAAGTTGTAGACCATTTATAACCTTCATGACTAAAATTTGGAGGATAATATTATTTTTTATAACCAGGAAGACCTTGATCATAACCTTGATCAGAGCGAAGTTATGTTAAACTGTTGGATACTCTGAACTTAGTAATTACAGTTACCTGTAATTCAACCAAAGGTCAAATCTTGTTCACTCAAACTCAGATGGAAAAAGGGCTACTTAATTTACTATGCTAAGTACTGAATTTAAGCAAGTCTTGGCTACTCTTCCAAAGCAAATAACAAAAAGAATCTGTTTATCGAGGTATATAAAAGTTACGGTGCTATTTGTCTTGTCAAATGCATATGAATAAGCTTGCAGAAATAAATAAATCCAATTTCACTTTATTTTTCTGAAAAATTCTATTTTAATGTTTCCATGTCAGATTTTAACAATATTGTCCTTGAGTGTCTGGACACATATTGTTCATGAAAGTGACAGGTGGGAAACATTGAAGAAGGAGGAATCACATTTGGACCCCTGGCCAACAGTTGTCCACCCCTGACCGAAATGTAAAATGAGTTTATTCCTTGAATTAGATGTTGCTATACTTTTGAACTTATGTGAGATTAATGGCATTTTGATATGCCCTCCATTTTAAATTTCTTTCATAATGTACTTATTTGTTTTTTTAAGTTATCCGTAATCTCAAGCTTTTTTCTAGATCATAGAAAGTTATCTCCAAACACTCAAAGTATAGGAATATTATTATCATTATTGTTGTTATTATTAGTCATACATAAAAGTTAATGGGTAGGTATCATTGAAAAAACTGACCTCAAAGAGTAAGTTGATAGAAGCTCTTCTGTAAAGATTCGGCTGCGTTAGGGCATAAAAAACAAACAAAAAAACTGAAGGTTAAAACCAACTGCAAGTGACCGGTCAGGAGGAAACATAGACTTGGTTTTTATTGACCCTTATCTGAGTCTGTCCCCTGTGGACTGCTCTCAGTATCTGGGTGATAAAAATTTGCATAAAAACAAATAGGCAATGACACTAGACAGATGAACACTCTTTCAGTAAGTCTGCACTTGAAGAAGCAAAACATTCTTTTATTGCACACACACATACAAAGACCTCTTAGAGCCTCGATAGTTATCTTCAACTTTATTTTTATTGTCACTTCTTTTTAATTGAAACTCAATTACTTCTCTCCACAACATGTCTTGATCTCATCCTAGTTATCTACATAAAGTCATTTGCTTTTTTGAAATTTCCAAGCCTTGTATACTTCTAACTGAGTTTACTTGTGTGATTTAAGGCTTCACACCCTCAGCTGTAAGCTGTATCATGCATCCAATATTTAAAAAGTTGAATAATAAATGAAAACTACTATTAGCCATAACAAAGTAGGGTAAGGCCACTTAATGAGGGACCCCTTGCTTGTCCCTGACTGGACCTTCTCTTGCTTTCAGGATTCTTCATGGCGTAGATTCAACAAGGTGCTGACACGTCCCTCAGAGATGTTGGTCCATGTTGACATGATAGTATCAAACAGTTGCTGCAGATTTGATTGCTTAACATTCATGATGCAAATCTCCTGTACATACCTATGGTGCTTTACTGTACTGCGATCTGGTGACTGTGGAGGACACTGCAGTGCGGTGTACCTACGGTCATGTTTAAGGAGGTGATTTGAATCAAATGTCTCAGGAAGAACAACAACTCTTCAGACCTGTCAAAATTTTCCAATCCTTTATTGTCCCGTTTGGCTTATGGCCTCAGCTTCCCCTTCCTTGCTAACAGGAGTTGCACCCTGTGCGGTCTTCTGCTGCTGTAGTCCATCTGCTTCAAGGTTTGCATTTAGGACTGGTCTTCTGAATGCCTGCGTTTCCAAAATTATTTGAGTTACTTTTCCTTTTCTGTCCTCTTGAGCCCCTCTGGCTATTGTCCTCTGACCTCTGGCATTAATAAAGCACCTTTTCCCAGAGAACTGCAACCTTTTTCTTGATTTTAGACCATTCTCTGTTAAACCCTTGAGATTGTTGTTGCCAACTATTCGAAAGTCACTTACATCTCCTTTCTTCACCTTTTGATGCTTGGTTTGACCTTTAACAGGTTGTGTTGTCCATGTATACATGTCTAAATTCACTGAGTTGCTACCATGTGATTGGATAGCTTGTGTATTGAAAATGAGTAGTTGAATCAATGTCCCCAACTATGTTGCCTGTGTGTATTAAGTTAAGGGCTAATCCCAACTTCTGTGATGGAGGTATGCTGTTACAATCCCAAAACGGTTTACTTAAAAAAAAACAACAGGAGAAAACAAATCACAACTCTGGTTACAATAAACTGATCACAAATGCAATTTTAAAAAAGGACTCAAAACTGTACAAAAACTTTAATGAGAATCTCATTCAAGTGTTTATGAGTTGTAGAGGCTTTTTACTGCTGCAGGTTCTTCTCTCCATCCCCTTTGGTTATGGAGAAAATGAGACATGGATAATTTCTGGGTATTGTTGCATTGCTAGCTTGCTGTTCTAAGATTAAAAGTGAAGTCTTGTCATTGAGTTTGAATATATGTACAATGTAATTTGGACCACAAACACAATAATATGTACTCCATTTGTTTAAACCTAAAGGTTAGTTCATGCAATTTTCTTTGACTCTTTGCCTTTATTTGACCTTCCTACAACATGCTAACAATCCAGCTCTTTGCAGAAACATCAGAGGCAACACAAGACTGCTGGGTGTATTGAGACAATCTCCAAATGCCATGATCATGCATAGATTAGATTGACCCATAGACATAGAAGTCCAAATCAGACTCCAAACACATCTTAACAAAAGCACTCCCAGTATCACCACAATGGTGAAGAAAGCCCTCTTCTTTGACTGATCGACTCTCTCTGCATCAGCTCCCTGCTCCCCTGGTCTTGGGCGAATCAGCACACAGAGAACAGAGAGGCTGCAGAGGGAGATGACAACCAAAGAAAATGTCAAGAGAAAGAAATCTGCTTGAGGTGCGATGTCTTTTGAAGATGCCAATCCTGCCTTTCCTACACAGAGAAGCCAAGAACACCCAATGCAGACATTTCTGATCTTAACCCCCCTCTCACTCTTCAGGCTCACATAGGTGATAGGATGAACAACAGCCAAGAAGCGCTCTACACAGGTCAGGGTATGAAATAACAACTCCCCATACCAGGCAACTGAGTAAATACACATCCCAACCAGGTATGTTTTGACATGGAGGGGGAAGACAGCACAACAGCAGAGGACGAGCCCTGAAACACCGATCAGCTCAATGATCATCAGGTGGAAGGTGAAGCAGTCTGAGTGGCTCATCTTTGCTGCCATGGATTTGGAGCGCTGTTGCTGCCTTCGTTTGAGACTTATGCAGAGGACCAGGGTGCAGAGGGGAAGGAGGAGGAGGATGCGTAGAAAGTCATTTGCAAAATATACAAAAGCACTTGGTCTGAGGAAGAAACACTCGGAGAAGGGAAGCTCTGCGATGACAGAAGTGTTTGATTGGAGAGCAAAGTCATTGGATGAGGTGTAAGAGTTAGTCATCATGCCTGTACAAGAAAAACAAATCAGATTTAGAAAAATGTCCATTTTCATTTCATTGCAGGGATCATTTTGTTCTTTCACTTCTTGTCAGTATTTCCGTTGAGACATTAACAGTGATTTCTCACTGGGGCCCTGGACATGGGTAACAGTAAAGTTGAACACTTGTCAAAGTTTGGTTAATTTTATGTCACCATGCCATTACTGAACTCACAGATCAAGGATAGCTACCTGAGGACAATAGAACTTGAGTAAAAATTTGGTCATTGAAGTTTGGAAAGGTTTGATCATTTTGTTGAGACTTTCAGCCTTTTATTTAGATGGAGTTCAAATTCTAAAATTCATTTTGAAATATCTCTAAAAACATTTTAATATCTAAAAGTGGATACAAGCTCAATTTCTTGACCATCCTTACTAACGGTTTTCTCAGAAAGTGTTTGTTTTGTTGCTCTTGTAGATGCAAACAACATGAGTTTAGTTTTTTTTTTTTAACAATTTATATAAAGCTGCAGCTGGCTAAGCTGTTTTTGGACTAAATAAAAAGCATGCTGAAGATTTATAAGAGCTATTACAGGACAAGGTGCACAGCAATAAATAACAGTGTCATCAGCAATGACATGAAGATTAGCATTTGAAACATTCCGTCCAAGGAAGTTGATAGAAATAGTAAATAAGAGCAGTCCCAAAACTGAACCTTGAGGTACCCCCTTATGGATTTGTAGTACCTCAGATGTGACACCCTCTGACTGAACAGCCTGGGTTCTGCCAGTGAGAAAGTTTGCAAAAAATCTGATTGCATGCTCTGAGAACCCTGAGGCTTTTGGGCAGTCTACTGGATAGGTGATCCAGAGAGTTGAAAACCTCAGAGAAATCGATAAAAAGAGGAAAAAACAACACTGCCTTGAGTAATTTTTAGAAATATGGTCCTTTATATATCAGTTTGTGTACATTACATCATGGATATTTTAATGCAAAGGAAAAATATTAAGCAATGAATTACTTCCAATGTCTTTAAAGGTAGAGGGCAAATCTTTTTTTGCTCCTACTTTTATCCTCATGGTGCTAAAATGAGAGAGAGGCCATTTGCTAAATTATTTCAAAAACCTCAAATTAGAACACTGGCCTGCAGTCTACAATCATAGTATTAGACCTTTTAATTTTCAATGCTTTGAGGTCTATTTGATTTAAATCCACATTTTTTATGCCTTTAAATATGACTATTTTGGGCCTAAATAGGCAAAGTGTATTATTTTTCCAATGAGACTATTGGTCTTTATTTAAAAAAAAAAAAAAAAACAGCAAACAAACATCTAGTCTTATGCATCTTGAATATCTATCATTTCAAGCCTATTTGTGAACTATAAAGTATGACATCTTTAAACCCTGTGTATTATTATCTGTTTTAAAATGAGGGATTTACTGTAAGGTAGCAATGATAATAAAAAAAGAAAGACCTCAAAGTGAAAGTAAGGAAGCGCTTCTTCCTGAAGTTTGTGCAGAGTCAGAGTAAGGAGACAAAACAAGGTTAAAAACCAGCTGTTCAAGTTAAAAGCAAATTTAAAAGCAAAAGAAAACTGACCTTGTCTGCATTAGTTTTTATCGACCTGTATCTGAGTTTCTCCTCAGTAGGCTGTTCAGTCTGAGAACTTCTTTTATAAACTTTGAGTTAAAAAAACAAAGAAGTAGTTAGACTGACAAATGAACTGTATGAATTTGTCTGCACGTCCATTGTCAACTCAACATGGAGGTAAGTCTAGGTAAATCACTTTCACCACTATCAATTTTTAAACCTTCCCACAACTCCCAAATACAGGCATATAAAGGCCAAACATGAATATTTTACTTAATGTACTGTGCAGTCCATACTCTACATATGCATTCAATATTCAAGGAGCAGCGCATTTTATACTATAACAAATGTCTTAGATTCAACATGTTGTAAGTCCAGACACAGCTGACAGGTCCTCTTTGCTCTGTGATTTGATTTGATTTGACTAATGCTGACCATTTGCATCAGGTCAAATGTTCATTGATTTGTATAGTACACCATTTTGTTGACATATTTCATTTAGACACAAGTAAATAATTGTCTGAAATCTAAATGTTGATTTTGTGCTCCTGTCAGACTTAATAATTCTCTTATTTTGACATCCATGTAATTGTGTACAACAAAAAAATACAATAACTTATTTGTATTGGCTGATTTGATGAATAATAGAGCTATTACATAGTTATATCTGTCAGCCATCAAATTTTGATCCAATGTTCAAAATTTTGCAGTTGTTTTTGTCCAAAGTGACGCACATCTGAGAGTAAGAACAACAAAAGCAAGAATCTAGAGGGGACAACATAAGTAAAAGCAACAAACTGCTTTAAATCCATCTGGACAAAAGGTGCCATGTAGAGCTCCAGGCAGTGCCTTTTTTTTTTTCAAGTCACGCAACTGAAAGAAAACCTTCACCATCGTTAAGTCTTCATGTCATTACCGACGACATCATATTTGGAATAACACTTGGTTAGGCCTAGCCTAAATCTTTTGTAGGCCTTGCCTACGTCTTTGTTAGGCCTAGTCTCTCTCTTTGGCCAAAGGGAGTAAAGGGATAGGATTGCAGACCAGTGCTTGGTTCAGTCAGTTCTCTCAGTTTATTTTAGGATAACACAGGCTTTTTATACAGTGTGACAAACGAAGGTGATACAGACTTTTGCTTTTTACCCTGCCCCCACATGTGGAGCGTAAGATAAAGGCTCAGTTGCTTCACATAAGAGCAGGATTACTATTGCAACAACACATCACCAGTAGGGTAAAACTAACCTGTCTCACGACGGTCTAATCCCAGCTCACGTTCCCTATTAGTGGGTGAACAATCCAACGCTTGGTGAATTCTGCTTCACAATGACAGGAAGAGCCAACATCGAAGGATCAAAAAGCAACGTCGCTATGAACGCTTGGCTGCCACAAGCCAGTTATCTCTGTGGTAACTTTTCTAAGAACTCCTGCTTGAAACCCAAAAAGTCAGAAGGATCGTGAGGCCCCACTTTCATGGTCTGTATTCATACTGATAATCAAGGTCAAGCAAGCTTTGCCCTTATGTTCCACGGGAAGTTTCTGTCCTCCCTGAGCAGCCGCTAGGGCTAATGGTTACTTCCGTTCCTTGCCCTTTCCCAAGGATTGAACTCATGATTCCCAGGGCAAGAGGCAGTGGCACTGCCGCTGAGCCACAATGAGCACTGCTAACAATGGCTAACAACAGTTAACGGCCGTTAGCCCTAGCGGCTAACTGTTAGCCGCTAGGTCTAGGGATTTCAGAATCAGGCAGGTCCGTCTGCTCTGCAAGGCTAATTCAGTGCTGAGTTGATCATAAAGAGCTGGGTCCGAAACCTTCTTACCTGTTCTACGAGAGGAAAAGACTACGAGCATAACTGTTCCCCAACAGTTGGGTTGTCAACTTTCTCTTAAAAGCAGATAGAGGCTCTGCAGATTGAATGGAGTTTGGTAATTCATTCCACCACTTGGGAACAACAGAGGAGAAGAGTCTAGCTAGTGATTTTGGTCATACTGAGATGGAAGCATAGGGCGTGTAGACCTTGATGAGGGATTCTTGTTACTGTTCTTTAAGACAGAACTAGAACTTTGAATTTGATTTGAGCTACAACTTTAAGCCAATGAAGAGACAATAACAGTTCTGGGCTGGTTAAAGACCAGACATGCTGCTGCATTCTGGATTATCTGCAGAGGTTTAAATGTACATGTAGGGAGGCCCGCTATATGGAGTTGCAGTAGTAAAGAGACACATAAAGCTGTGTGAAGTGGGCTATTGCAGGAAAAATCAGACTGATGGTGTTTCCTGTTATCTTATTATGAATTAAACTGTAATAACCAACAGAAATACTGTGTATATCAATAAATATGCCCCTTTTGTACCATATACCAACACAGAGAGGCACACAGCCCTGCACAGCCCTTTACCGGCCATTAATCAATTGATGATCAAAACATCAATTCTCCAGCTGGGTTTCTGTTCAGCAGCCGCACCTGTACAATGATAAATTTGGTGAGAACATTTTCATACAGACCTTATTAATAGAATTTATTACCATGTCACTGTTTTATTTGCTGCATGCAAAAACCACACATTTGCTGTTTATAAATCATTCGGCTAACTCATTAAGTTGAACTTTTTAACGCCGTGAAAAGCAGGAGAACAGCAGTCCAGGTTTTGCCGAAGGTTTTTCAGCAGAAGGAGCGAAAGAAAAGGTTGGTGTAATTTCTTAGTGTGTTAAAATATGTACCCATAAACCACAAATTAAGTTCAATTGAAGAAATCTTGTGTCTGTTTTTGTGGGATCCGAGATGCCAGAACATAGTGCATTAAATTCAGCTTGCAGCAGGTGGACCAAGTTAGAAAGAAACTACATTAGACTATTCGGTTACTTTTAGAATGAACTCTTCTTCTATCGCATGTCAGAAGGCTGTGTCTCAAATTATTATGCAAGGATAACAGCAATAACGAGAAAATGTATGAAACGCATTTAATCATCTCGTCAAAAAGAGACAAATCAAAGCAAGTCTGTCCTCCTAACTCCTTAAATGTGAAACATTAACTATGCATTTGTTTGTATTGTTTTTGTGGCACAAACACCATATTATCTCATGTGACCAGGATTCATGCAATTTGTTTGCTGTCTTCAAGTTTCCTTTTTTTTCTGGAATAACTCACAGATCAGAAACATGTAAGGGCTACACATAATGTTACTTTCACCATGTTTCGAACTGTTACAAAATATCAGTAACATCTCTTGGTTTTTGTGTTGCATATCACTGTAAAGCCTGATAAGTCAATTTGCAACAAGGTACAACTAGTAAGGAGTGTACATTTCTGGAACAGAACTTGATCCTAAATTTGGAAATGGTACCAGGGTGACACCAAAAAATCCTGCCACTCTGCGTACCATAACACCACCTTCCAGTTGCAGGAGATTTCAGCACATTTTTACACACGCTTAGCTGTGTTGATCAGTCCATGAATGCATGATTCTTAGAAGTTAAACCTTGTATTGAAGATGACCAAACAGGCTTTCCGATGATTTAAAATACTATACCAACTGGTGTTATTAAAGGGAAGAAATAATCAACCGAAATACCGTATCCAAACTGTTTTGATAGTTCAGTTTAGATTCATTTCTTTGACTTCTTTTGATTGTCAGTTTTTGATTGAGGTGATTGGTTGATTAAAAAGGCATTGCTAAAATAAAGCAATGGAATAACAGAGTGTTTGCATAAAGCCATCCATTCGACAACGTCAGAAATGCATTTTTTCTACTCCTGAAGGAAACAGTCATTTAAATGTGATTCACATGGCACATTCAGAAACATTTGTTCACCAAAGTGCTGTACAACCACAAAGAGACAGAAAGGAAAAAAGCAATGAGAACCACCATAAGGCATAAATTACATGAACTAAAATGACCAAATGGGACAAGAAAGCTCAAAGGCTGAGGGCAACAAGATAAAAACTTAAACCATAAAAGCCAACAAGATAATAAAACAATCTAAAAGATGTCCAAACCTATAAAACAGCAGGCTCTGATAATTTAACTGAAGGCCAGAGTGAGGAAATGGGTGTTTAGCAGAGACTTGAATGTGATGAGGGACAGGACAGATCTTATATGGAGACTTAAACATACAAACTGTGTGCATCCTGAGTTATTGTCCTGCAGCCATTTCTCATTGGACACATTTTACTTGTGTGAAGGTAGCAGAGCACGCATTTTCATTTCCACCGGAATGTTGTGAAGTCAGAACCTTCAGACTGCCAGTGTGAACCATCTGGGTCTTCCCATTATTTTAAGGATAGGAGACTTGCCTGTTTTTTTTCCAAGAGCATACATCCCTCAGCCAGAATAGACTAAAAATGTAGAATAAATATTTTTTGTGGTTTCAATGGGTTTGTAGGTCTACAGCGATAGAAAATCTGTTCTATAAGAATTCACATCATGCCTTTTAAAGTTAAAGCTCAGCTTGAATGCATAATGTTTTCATTACAAAGATTTTAAAAGTTAGTTATTGAATAACTCAAGCTTTTTTTCCCTGTATTTAATATTGAAGCTCTTCATTGAGGTGAAATTCATGAAGAGAAAGAGCTTAGGCAGATAACTTACATCGTAGACACACTGTAGTTTACATAGCGACTACTGACTACTCTCTTTTCAGACAGACCTTCCCAACAAATAGGTATATTGACAAATCTGGCATTTATTTCTAATTTTTTCTCTTTGATTTTCTCCTTTCCAACAGGCCTGCTAAAAAATCATGTTCTCCAACGTATCTCATCTGCCCAACGGCAGCCCATTCTTTTCACTGGACATCTTCCTCCACCCTCATTTCTACTCGTGCTCCAAGATTGTCACCAGCTCTTTTGTCTTCATCTCCTACACCATCACCTCGTTCCTCCTTGTCCTTCCTCTTTGCGGCTTTGTCTTCTATATTGGTATCCAGAAATGGCGTAGACAGCATCAAACATCCACAGTGAACACCATGAGCCATTATGACTGCCTCACCTTCAACATAATCATCATGGAGCCTATTGGTCTGATTGGATCTGGTCTTTACTGCCTTGGCATTTTACAGAACAATCACAATATGTTGAAAGGCGGGATCTATAATATTTTCATTGTTTATCTTTGCCGTTTGTTGTTTCAGTGCCTCACTTGTGTGGAGCAGTACCTGGCAGTTATTCACCCTGTCATCTATCTCAAAATGAAAACAGAAAGAGGCATCAGGATCAGAAACGCCAGTATTGGCTGCATCTGGCTGTTGTGTTTCTTGATGCTATTTTTATTAATTACATTGACCCCAGAGATACCCATGGCCCCGTTTCTTTTTGGTTACCTGTTTGGGTTAGTAGTAGTGTGTTTCTGCACCTACTCTGTTCTCCTTGCACTCGTTCGCCCCGGGCCAGGGGACACAACTGGAGATCGGAAAAGGGTCAGTCAAACCAAGAGGACAGCATTCCTCAACATTGCAATCCTAAACTCCATCATACTTCTGAAATATTTTGGTTTACTCTTTTGCACATTTGTGCATGCATCTTCAGTTTCTGATGACAAAACCAGGTGTGCTGTGCTGATGTCAGCATTCTGGTTCTGTTTGCCAAGCAGCACTGTAATACCACTACAGTTTCTCCACAGAGAGGGAAAAATACCATATTTTCGTCTCAAGACTGAAATAGGATGAAGGGTACAGGCCAAAAAGTGCTTTTAAAAATCTGGTTGGGTATATCCGATACTTCTACACTAATAATCACAGATGCTGAAATGTTTTGATCAAAAGTTAACTGTCTGCACTTAATGAAAATTGACCCTACCCTCACACTGCAACAACTCATTTGCATTAGAAATAAACCTGAAACAAGAAAAACAAACTTTTAGTAATTAAAAATGGTTATGATGATTTTCAATGTCGACTTTTAAGGACAAGAAGGTGAACCTTTATTGTACATTCATACATTCTGAATCACAACCAGAATTGGTATTTATTGCCCAGTACATTTGCAAATACAAGGCACTTAACTTGGCAAATTGGTGCAAAAACAATCCACAAATAATTAAAATAAAAATAAGAGTCAGGAAGAATAAAACAAACTACAAAAATGGGTAGAAAATAGTGCAAAATTGACAGTTTAAATATAATATGAAAACAGATACAGTGTACATGTATATAAAATAAAAATTTGGCTGGATGACAGTCTTTTTTATGGGGGGGCGGTACTGTTCGTGATGTTGCCAGCAGAGGCGAAGCTGTTCAGGTGGTGCGAGGTTTTAGTCCCTTAATTGGCTGCCAGTATTTCAAACAAATAAGGGATGTAAATGGCCAATATGTACGCCTGATATAATGGCTGTAAATATTCTCAGAAACGTTAATATTTGCCAGTTATCTGCCAGTACTGATGTTGAACTGATAATAACCTGCACCCCTTATATCAGAGGCAGTTTTAGTAATCTGGAAGCCCTGACCAAAGACCAAAATATGACCGCTCCTCATTTAAAAAACCTATGCAACCTTTTCTTTTTTAGTAAAAAAAGACATATATTAATAACAATTTTGGCTCATTTGCTCAAATCTCTCCATTACTTAACCTACCTAAAGCTCACTTCTTCAGATATTTATAAGACAGACATTCAAAGAGGTCTTACCTCTGTTCTAAGATATATATAACATTATACTACTCCCACTCCAGGACACTAGAAGCCTTGGCAACTGATCTAGGTATAGAAATGACAAAGAATCTATGGGAGATAATGCTCCACCCCTTCTAACTCCTCTTCCCCATGTGCCTGACATTGTTTGATAAAGCTCAAAATTGTTTCAAGAGCACACCTGACCAATGCAAACTGGCAAAAATATTCCAGTGTTGATCCCTCATGTCCAACCAGCAGACCTTTGGTACATGTTTTGGTCTTGCCATTGCATTGGAACATTTTGGACCTGTATCTTCAATGCCATGTCTCAGATGTAGCCAGGAGGCTAATTCTTCTTTTCTGGAAAGCACAAATGCTAAAGCTATTTAATTCTTTCTATGCCCCATATCTTCACCACACACCATTTTGACTGTAATTTGAGGCTTTTTAAGGGCCAGGTGATAGTCTTCCCTTTACTTTTGTTTTATATGATAATTAGATTGATAGAGGCTTTCTTTAGAGGTGTTAATGTACATTTGCAGGTCTACATTTGTCCTTTGGACAATGGACAATGTTTGGACAATGTTTAGAAGCAGGCATCTGTCAACAGGTTAGCTTTGCATGTTTACTAAAATATGCAAACATTTTATTAAAATTTTATTAAAATAGACTGACTTTGGCTTAGCTCAACTTAGATAATAACTATGACTCTAACTACAGGTAGAACTGTAAACTAGAAAAAACATCTTGTGTACTGACTATATATTTTTTTAGTTTGTAATCTTTTGTTGATTTCTGTATTTATGTTTGAAAAAACACAGCCAAAAATGACTCTAATCTCTGTAGTTCGTTGTTGCTTTGAACTTAGTGGACTTTTCATATAAGGGATGTACATTTCAATTTAGTGATAATGCGTTTCTCTATGATTCTGAAAATTATATACACATGGCTTAGCTTAGAACTCCACAAAATGTTTTTCTTAAAACATTATGATACATTTTCACTCTCTAATATATACATATAATGATATATATACATACATAGACCTATAGATAGATAGAAAGATAGATAGATAGATATTCATTCATATTCAGTCATTGTACATAAGATGCCAAAGGGTATACTCTAGACCTTCTCATTTTGTAAAGGGTCCTGAAGTTACAGCTACCATGAGTTAACACTTAGCAGATATACTCTGATTGGTTATTCCAGTACAATACAATGGCTTGACAAGTGTATGAAATTAACTCTATGAATAAAGTTTGACATGATGTAACGGTTGTGTGGCTCATGCAGCAAAATCATGTTCTCAAATACTGGGTAATCGATTTTACAATGACAGATCAGCTCTTCCATCCATCCACTTTCATGGAAAAAAATGGACCAAGTAAAGATGATGAGGGAAGAAGACAAATGAATCTCTGAAACAGCTTTATTTCAGAAAGATGAGAGTTTTATTGTTATTTATTAGGTAACATTTTACAGTTGTCTGATGTTGACCGGTCAGCCAGTACTGTTGATGAAGTCAGTTTCTTTCTGGACTTAGGTTCAGATTGCTTGTACGGTGTTATAGTTGTATCAGAGACAGTTTTACAAACATCAGTGAAGTTTTATGTTACTCTTTAAGTCTAAAGATTGCAGCCTAATTTTTCTTTTCTGTTTTTTATGGACATTTCAGGTGTTTTTCTACACACATTAAGGCATTTAATAATCACCTCGAGAGAGCCATGAATGAACCGAAACATAAGATCAGAGCAGAATGGAAAGTGATTCCTACAATAACATCCATTATTCATTCCCCTCTTCCAGATTGGGCTGGAGCCTATACCCCAGCTGTCACTGGGTGAGAGGCAGGGTACACCTTGGACCGGTCACCGGCCACTGACAGAGCTGACATATAGAGACAAAATAACACAACTGCAGGCAACCCAAGCATGTTTTTGGTTTGTGGGGAGATGCTGTGGTATTTGCTGTGAATGATGAAAGAACACGACCTGCGTTCCAACCAAAAACTTGTGGTTTTACTCCAAGGCCACAGTCCCCCTGCCCACTGTACTGAATTTTTATATCTCTCGATACAAATAATGCAGTCATCCATTCAGTCTACCGTAAATCAACACCACTTTGTTAGGATGAATCAAACAGCAGCCCTGCAGCATCACATTTTCATGTTTTTGGTCATGACTGAGAAGCTGTTGAAAACACTGACAGAATCTTGGCTCTGCTTCATTTAATCCCAATCAGGCCACAGTGTTGACTGCGTGATGGAGAGTCTGACAACTTCAGTCAGACCTCTTGTGTTTTGTCGACATCTGCTGGTTAGTTTACTGTCCTGCACTTCTCAGCAAAGTCAGGGATCTCTTTCATCACTCTCATTACTTTCACAGATAAACTGAAGAATGTGAATTAGGAAGAAAAGATAGGTCTTATATTGGAAAAAAAAACATTTTTATTATGAAAAAGATCATTCAAAACACTTTTCAATCTACTATGAATTAGTGTAACACCTGCACTTCACTGGGCACTACATGGTTTAGATGGCATCACAGCCTTGGTCGCTGTATGAAATGACTGATTTACACTTACTGTTATAAGGCCAGGAAGAGGATGCTCCTGAAAGAGGTTTAAACTCTGTCCCGAGGGCTTATGTGTTCTGAGTGAGTTACAACAATTGAGACGAGGCAGGGGGAATTTGCCAGCCATGACATAAGCAAATAAAGCCTGGTATGTTGGAGACATTCATAGATATATATATTTTAGATAAGCTGGAAAAGCATACTTTCTGATCAGAGCCACTCTATGCCTATGCCACACTGCCACATTCATGATGTTTTACCTCACAAGTATAAGCTGCAAGGAATATTTTACTCTTTTGTCTCAAAAGATCTTACATACAGTTTCCCACCAGAATATTAAGGAAGCTAAGGCTTACCAGATTCTGTTCATAGAGCTAAAACACTGATTACAGGGTAAAAGGAGAGCAGCACGATGGTGCAGCAGGTAGTGCACGTGCCTCACAGTAAGGCCATAGGTACAATCCCCGGTCAGCCTGTCTGTTTGGAGTTTGCATGCATGGGTTCACTCCAAGCACTACGCCTTCCTCCCACAGACCAAAAACATGCTCATTAAGTTTATTGGTGACCCTGAATTGCCCTCAGGTAAGAGTGTGGGCATGAGTGGTTGTCCGTCTCTCTATGTGGCCCTGGGATCAGCTGGCGACCTGGTCTGGGTGTACCCCTCGTCTCGCCCAACGACAGCTGGGATAGGCTCCAGCTCCCCCACAACCCCTAGGGATAAGCGGCGTGGATAATGGATGGCTGGATGAGCAGGTATTTATCTTAATGAGGGTTTTATTTTATTGCAGGGTGGAAAAACAACCAAAAATCAATTCAGTTTACAGTAACATATTTAGGGATATGTTTTTGAAGTTGGGCTGTCTAAAGGAGAAAGAGCTGAGGCAACCATTAGTTTTATTTAGCTACTAAACACACAGTGCATGCAAGGCACCAAACCAAAAAAACAGTTCTGTTTCAGTTCTTTGGTCCAGACCAGAGTTTGTGTGAGCTTTAACATTACCTTGAATGAACCGAACTTCCCAGAAAAGCGAACCAGAGCGTGTTTGGTCTGGGCTAAATGTGTCAGGTGTAAAAAGCGCCCTTAATAGAAGAACAAACAGCACTGCAATCTTTGAGCAAGTTTTCGGTGGATTGAGGCGCAGTTGCATCAGGAACGCGCCAGCTTTGCACCTGAACACTCCTTATTTGAAGACAATCACATTCTGGGCACATTTTGCTGTGCTTTATAAATGTGAGTGCACTGGCTGCTGCATCAGATTGAAAACAGTTTTAACTTCTTTTTTATTTTCATCTGATTTCAAAGTGTTTCCAGCAGTTTTCATTGATGAGTGTTCAATTGTGTCCCATACCAACCCCAGTCCTTCCTCCCTCTGTGCACTTACACAGAAGGGGAATAAACTATACACAAAAAGAAACCAATTAAATAAAAACAGACAGAATTCAGACAAAAGAAACACTTTAAAATACATATACACAAACAAACCTGGATATATAAACGTCAATGCATGAACAGTGACGTGTTAAATGTAGCTAATTATGAGTCTTGTTTTTCCAATGAATGTCAAAGATCATGGAATAAGTGACCCTGGTTATTCCTCTTGAGTGTAACTTTTTCTAAAGGAAGGAACTGGGATATTTGTGTCAGGAACAAATTGAATATTGGGGGAGATTCGTTTTTCCAAAGGTGGAGTTAAATTTTTTTGGCAAAGTATGTTATGATAATCAGCTATCTACATTTCTTCAAGTCCAAGTGGCAGTTAGTTACATCATTTAATAAATATACACATGGGGATAACTCAAATTCTAGTTTTAATACTGATTTTGTGAGTGAATGAATCATGTTCCAGAAACTATCTAGTTTATCACATTGCCAGAACTTATGCAAGATTTTACACCTTGGGTAATTTTCTGCATTTTTACAGGAGTTAAGTAGAGTTTGTGAATTAACTTAAAATCAGTTTCTTTCATTTTATTAGTTGTATAAGGAACGTATATTCTGTCAAATATGTTTTTCTAGGTATTTTCATCTAAACTCATCGTCAGATCTGTCTCCCAACTCTTTAATAGAGTTGGAAAAACTGTTCAGAATCAGAATCAGAATCAGAATCATCTTTATTGGCAAAGTATGTTTGTGACATACAAGGAATTTGGTTTCAGCAGGTGGTATCGCTCACAGAATAACAGCAGCAAATATAAACATAAACATAATAGAAAAAAAAAAAAAAAAAAAAAAAATATATATATATATATATATATATATATATATATATATATATATATATATATATATATATATATATATATATATATATACACCTAATTTGAATAGAAGAAAAATATGTACACCTAGTAGAATATGGATATGTACACTTAGTAGAAAAAGAGAAAAATATGTGTATATACTATATGTATGTACACTTGTGCAGAGAAATAAATATATGTACAATTGGTGCAAAGTACACATTGTAGTGCAATTGGATCAGTGGCCAGTGAAGTTGAGTATATGACCATTTAGCAGTGCTCCTTGGTTAGAGTGTCGTAAATTTTGCTAATTTTCCCTTTGATTGTGGATGGGTTCGCTAATCTCTCCTCCAGTTCAGTCAGTTCAGAGCTCAGCTTGTTTTTAATTGAATGAGAGAAAGTGTGATAGTCCTCAATCTGCATGTATTTGGAGAAGTCCGAACTAGGAATGTCAAATTCATAAAATAATTTTAATTCAGACGGAAAATAGGAGCGATATCTGCGCTGTATACCTAAACATTTTGCACCAGGCTTTATTTGAACACTGAAGTTTTGTCAGGGCTGTTTTGTATAAGAAATCAATCTCCACATCACTCCAGTGGGCCCAAAACAAACATCTTAGTGGAGCTCCATCTGCCTTGTTTTGTGTTTATGAGTCAGGGAGGTATCTTTATGTTCTTTGTCCTCTCTCTTTATACTCACACACACTCTCTTTATCCACTCCGTCATCTCTCCATACTTCATCGACGTGCTCCCTCACACCCTGCGGAAATGAAAACTTGAAACAGCATTCATCTGATGAAAACACTCCTCCTCCTCCTCAGCCTCCTCCTCTTCAGTTCATCTTTTTCACGGCTCTTATCAAACACTCCCAGTCTACGCTCGCACTCACAGACGGGATAAAAGAGGAGCGGGCACAGGAAGCAGGGGCTGATGGGATTGCTGCTGCAGGACGGGATGCTAATCTGTTTAGCAGCCAGGTGAAAAGAGGACGGCCGTTGTTTTGTGATGAGTTTAGTCTCTCCTACGTTCGCTCTATTTTTACACCCTGCACCGCTCCTCCCTCCCTCTGTTTCTCATTCTCTTCCCCTCCTAAAATCGATGCTCACGGCCTGATGCATTCTCCACTGAGGTCGAAGTTAATTTGACTTTCTTTTGATTAATGTTACCTGATTTGCTCTAACTCAATTAAAACAGTGTTATTGAGGAGAAAGTCAAAGTCATCAACATTCTCTGTGCTGCTGAACTTCGAATAACCCAAAACATCTGAGAGAGAACCAGATATTTAAGTTACAGCTCATTATTTTTGGTGTTGAAATTCATAAAAAAAGCATTTCTATCAATCTTGTATGTGGGGGATATTTTCTTGGAAAACTTTTAGCCCCTCAGTTCCCCTTCACTTGTCTCACAATTACATTAAATTGTGATTATTCAGTTGACTATTGGTAGTTTTTTAACTATAATATCAGATAAAAATGAACTCCTTTTTCTTATTAAGAAAGTGCTTTTGAAATCATTGTCAACAAAAATGTCTTGTCATTGAAGACCAGGGGTCACCGACCTGCAGATCTTGATCTACTGTTTTATTGTTTGGACATTTCTTGTAGATCTTTGAGGCAATATGTGTAAGGTCTTCTTCACCTGATACGTAGGATGGACTGTTTCACACACACCCTCTGAAATGCCCATTCATGCATTTGCAGGGTGTGTCCATAAGATGGTGCTTCCCTCACAAGATGACAGCCTCAACCGTGTCTTTGGTTAGTAAATCAGCTGCCAAACCAACTGAGAGCAAACTTGACTCCACAAACTCACCCAGAGTTTACAATCTATTTCTGTCAGAGTGGGCAGGCCTTGACACAGACCTGTCAGGGACCAGCCATGACCCTATCAGGGAAAGTGGGGAAGTTTAAAGTGGCAGCATCTGTACCATTGTGACGGGCACTGTTTCATCGATGAGTTACGCCCACTTGCTCGGAGTGGCGCGCCCAGAGCAGTGCATAGACTGTAGGTTGAATACAGAGTTGTTGACAACATGCCACCAAGCAGGACTAAACTGACTGATTACCTCAGAGCAGATCTGTCAACCAATCAGAGCTGGCTGAGCCTTAACAGAGCCCCTAAGACTGAGACGATATGCAGCTGGGGAATCTGTTTGTGATGACTAGACGGTTTTGTGAATATTAGTGATAGTTAGCATATCCTAAAGGTCACCAAAATTGAATTATATGAACCAGTTTAGGCAAAATGTGAGTTCCTTAATGCAAGCCCCGATAAACTACTATTAGTACTTCCTGTTGGACGATATCTAGAAGTTCAAATCAAAATGGATATAAGTGAAGCTACCAACTTACCAAAGCTGGAATCTGAAGCATCTGACCCTGCTCAACACCAGAATCTGCCAGGCTCACGGAGACCTTTGCTCTTGTGTTTATTTCCCTTCTGTTTTTATAACTTCTTTTCATTTTCAATCTAATTAAAATCTGATCTCTTAGCCTCATGATTAAAGCCCCTGCAGTGGCATTTAACTGTGGCAGTGCCAGCTGGTGAATGCCATACATGCAGAGAAAAATGTCACTGTTGGTAGCATCTGCTGCAGCCTTTGGCGAGGTAAGGCAGTTATAAATTATCCAACAGCGGCAAAATGACACAGCTTGCTGCTGCTCTGTTGGTCACCCTGATTCACAGATGAAAATGTCAACTCTATCTGTTAAAGAATACCCTTAGATGAGTCCATTTCAGAAACTGACTTGCTTTGCTGCATTACAAACCCTGATTCCAATGAGGCAGGGACGTTTTGTTAGCCATAAATTAAAATAGAATAATTTGCAAATCTTTTTTGATCTATATCCAACTGATTTGATCAAAAAAAAAAGCTGGGACAAGGCTGACAAAACACTGGGAAAGTTGAGGAATACTAAAAAAACACTGGTCTTGAACATTGCACAGGTCAACAGGTTAATTGAATAATAATAATAATAATAATAATAATAATAATAATAATAACTTTATTTGTATAGCACTTTTTAAAAACATTGGTTTACAAAGTGCTTTGACAATCAGACAAGAACATACAGACAGCAATCACAAGAGCACAAAAGGACATTAAAACAAAAAACAAAACAAAAAGCCCAGTTTAAGGCACTGTTACAGAAAAACATGTTTTGTCATAAGAACCCAGACAATACAAGAACCATGCAACGCAAAATGAGACCATGAGGACCGAAATAAAAACAGTCAGAAAAAGTAAAAAGGGGGTGGAAAAAAAAAAAAAAAGTTAAAAGGATGTGAAAAGGACGATATTTGTAATGACAATAAAATATTAATAATGATAGCAGTGATAAGTAAAACAACAGACATGAGCAGGAGATAAAACGATAAAAAGACTAAAAAGGTTATCTATAAAAGGATTAAAAGTGGAACAAAAGTGAAGCATAATTAGATAAAATCTGAATTAAAAGTAAGTCATGGCATTAATATGAAACATTGCATAGAAAGTGTAAATAAAAAGGACTTAAAAGAGGTAGGAGGTAAAATGATAAGAGCAATACTGATAGAGAAAGGCTAAAAGACAGTAAAACAGAAAATAAGAAATTAAAGAACTGAATTGAAAACAGGTCAGTGCCATGATTGGGTATAAAATGAGCATTGCCCAAAGGCTCAGTCATTCACAAGCGAGGATGGGGCAAAGTTCAACACTTTATTGAAAAATATGTGAGCAAATAGACAGTTTAAGAACATTTTATATTCAGAGAATCTGGAGAAAATTCTTCAAGTAAGCGGCAAGGCCATAAAACAACACTGAATGCTTGTGACCTGCGATCCGTCAGGCGGCACTGCATTAAAAAACCGACCTCATTCTGTAAAGGACATCACCACGTGGGCTCAGGAACACTTCAGGTCAAGGACAAACTCTGCAAAGACAAAGCCAAATATCAAAACACCCAGACACATTGCCAGCTTCTCTGGGCCGAGCTCATCTGAGATGGACTGAGGCAAAGTGGAAAAGTCTGCTGTGGTCTGAGTCCACATTTCAGACTGTTTTTGGACATCATGGACGTGGTGTCCTCCGGGGTGAAGACGAAAAGGACCATCCACACTGTTATCAGAGCAAAGGTCAAAAGACAGCATCTGTGATGTTATGGGGGGTGTTAGTGTCCATGGCATGGGTAACTTGCACATCTGTGAATGCACCGTTAATGCTGAAAGGCACATACAGGTTCATATAGGTTTTGAAGCCAATGCCAAGACACATTCTGCACATGTTACAACAGCGTAAGGAAAGAGTGTGGACACTAGAAAGACCAGTGTCCCATTGAAAATGTGTGGAGCATTACAAGAACAAAATATGACAACTGGGGCCCTGGACTGTTGAGCAAATGAAGTTGTAAATCAAGCAAGAATGCGAAAGAATTCCACTTGCAAAGCCTTGACAATTAGTGTCTTAAGTTTCCAAAGAGCTGTTAAAAGGAAAGATGATGTAACACAGAGGTAAGCATGGCCCTGTCCCAGCTTTTGTGGTGTGTGTTTCAGGTAAGAAAGTTTACATTACATTAAATATCTTGTCTTTGTGGTGTATTCAGTTGAATATAGTTTGGGTAGGATTTGCAAAATCATTGTATTCTGTTTTTAAATAAGTTTTACACCACGAACCAACTTCACTGAATTGAGGTTTCTTTTTTCAGGTCTTTGAGTGTTCACAGCTTTTACTTTTTCATAAAAGGTAATCAGAGTGGCCCTGTATGATGCTGGAAATAATGTCTGCTTTGAAAATGTGAAATTTGTATTTTTTTTTTTTTTTAAGATGGTCCCATTTTTTTATCTCAGACTAAGACACATGAATATAACAACAGCCTGTCATCAAGACTGGAAGTAACGAGCACATCATGAAATCATCTTTAATCATTCGAACACTTTGTCACTTCTCTGCACCTCGTCAGGGTCACTCTGTCCTCACACAGCCTTCTTGGATTTGTGCTTGAGAGATTTAAGTGTAACGTACGTTGAGAAGACTGCATGTGTGTGCTGAAGAGCCAGGGCAAGGTGACTTTGGCTTAATCCAGCAATTTTTTTAAACACATGAAAACCTCACAAAGAAAGGAGGTGTTAGATGAGCAGGCATGAGGAGAGAAGCTCTTGAGGAAAATGTTGAATAAAATATAAAAGACAAACCAAGAAAGCTGCTCCTAATCCTTCAGTTGGCTGGAAAGTCTTGTATTCACATGAGATGATCTTTTATAGTTATGTAAAGACGTCATGGAGCTAAAAGCCGTTCTCTTTGACCTCTGCCCTGTGCTGAAGATATAAAGCTTATGACCATATGAGGACACCAGGGGACCATTCAGGAAGGAGATTATAGCAACATAAAGACATTGAGTATCAGGAGAGCATGAAAAAGACATGATAAAAATACAATTTTAATCAAATATACAGAATAATTAGTTACATTTGAGTGAGTGTGAGTTTTCACAGTGGTTGCCATTTACTCAGTTTATCAAGGCTGCGACTAAAATCTGAGGGCAAAATGTTACAGGCTTGTTTTCCTGTTTTTACATCAGCTCATAAACACAGGGAATTATTATTATTTTTAAATCTGATGCCCCTTTCAGAGGTCAGACCCTTCTGTAAAAGTGCCCCACTAAGGTTAAGTTTGGTCAGTTTAAGGCCCTTAAACATATTTGTACCTTCAAATCATCCATCTATCCTTTATCCCTCTGTCTCTGCACCAATCCTCTCAGTGGTACGCTGCTCTAAAACTAGACTTGTGTTATTTTTTGGGAGATGCCTGTGTCCATAGCTGCTGTTTTGTTTGTGCTAGTGGCACTTGTGTTCAGTTGAAAACCAATGAAGGCCAGCGTTCTCAGCGTTCTGAGCAAAGAAACGCCATCAGCATCGCCTTTCTTTCCCAGTGCCCTTACTTTATAAAAGAGCTCAACTTTTGGAGGAGCACCACACTTTATTCTTTATTCTTTATTCTTATTCAGATCCCCATTAGCTTCCACTGTCGTGGTTGCTAATCAGCATCACTTTTCTCTCACTGACCAATTCATACCAGACGGAGTGGGACTTCTGTTATCCACTTTGTTAGCAATGACACAGGTGAAAATCATTGACTGTACAAAAAGATGGACAAAAACCAGGTGACGTCAGTCATTTGATTTACAGAAGAGCCTTTGGAACGTTGATGCTGCCGTTCTGTACACACCAACTCAGCTGAATTTTAGACCAACCTACTTATCGCTGTAAAGCCCATGTTGAGGCGAATGAAGGTCATCTGACTAGCATGACTCAGCAGGGACTTGCGGCAATTACAATCATGTCTCTAATTTTGAGAAGAAGAATCCTCAAATTAATAAGAACAAGCACAACATAAACTAGAAAAGCACTCAGAGAGCACAGACCTCCGCCAAGCAGCTCAGTTCCACCCATAAATTGTGATTTTCACCCAACATTATCGTCCTATATTTATTTTATACGCACATTGTGGAATGAAAATATCAATCTGCAAGAAGTGTGATTATTGTTGATATAAATATCATCTGATAGAGTGACCTAGTTAGTAGTGGGTCTTGTAACTTGTTGACTGAACATATTTGCTGCTGCTTGTACAGATGTCACCAGCCTGTCGGTCGGAGCAAAACCACTGCGCTTCAGTGCGCGGCGTGTTCGCTCTATGTGTAGTTTGGGGGACTAGCAGCCTTGTTTCGCGTGATTAAGAGGCACAGCTTGAAGGAGAGTGAGCGAGCAGAGCTGCCGCGTATGTTTCTATAAAGTTGGGTCACAGTAATGTTTCCAGTAGTTGTGAGTTGTAGAGGACTGAGGTGTTTATTACAATTTCAGGAGAGTCTTCTCCAGGAACAGCGCTGGGCTTTCTCCAGCGGAAATTTCTTCCTCCTCTCCATTATCTCTGTGAGCAGAACTGAATGCGCAGCTTTCACTGCTGATTGGCTGCTCGACGTTCCATGAGACAGCAGATGGAGCTGGGAAACGTAGTGACATAGGCTTGAAAAACTAGACGTCAGTTTGCAAATAAACTGCAATTCCTATAATGCTGTAAATGAATGGGATTTGCCGTTATAAAGTTAAATGGTTTTTTTGTGACCTCAATCTTGATTGGATCAGCACCAAAATGAATTGGCTTCTTCCTTGGACCAAACCACACCTCTGGTAAAATTTTCATGTAAATCCATCCAGTAGTTTTTGCGTAATCTTGCTAACAGACAAACAGACAAATAGACAAACAAACAAACAGACAGACCCCGGCAAAAGCGTAAGGTAGGTAAAAAGTCACCCCTAGTACAGTGACAGGACCGAAGCCAGGCAGTAAAGATGTTATTTTGGCCATAAAAACGTCCACAGCTTAAGGAACTACAGCTTTAGGTACTTAACAGTTGCTCCTTAATGAGAATGAGCTTCTTCTTCTCGAAGGAACTAGTTTTGGGTCTTAAGTTGCAGTCAGTGTTCAGACATGATTTTTTTAATTTTGTGTTGATTTGTTCTGAGCGACTAAAGAAAGGAACATACAAAGCCCAAGGTACTATTTTAACCTGCTCCACGAGTAGGACCAAGATGAGAGAAGCACTGTAAAATGGAGTTTGAGAACAGTCCAAGTGTAAAAACCTACGCCTGGGATCACAGGCCCTATATCTCCAGTCTTACTCTTGCTTGGTGCATGTTATCCCCATCCTTGTCCCTCCGTTCATTTCTTTATAATCCGTCTGTTATCTTCACCTCCGTCCCTTTCGGGTTAGCAGGATTTCATTAAATAGGTCATTGAAAATATCCAGTATATGTCTAATGGGACTCAAGCACCAGTCACTCAGATGGAAACAAACAAGCAATCCATCAGTGTTAGAGACCACAGGGGCAGTGTGCCCCATCAGGACAGTATTGTTGAAACGAGCTGAGCCCGGACGAACTGCAGCAGATGATGATGATCTCTTTTGGCTGATCTTTTCCTGGCAGCTCACTGACGACGCCATAATCACTGCAATGGAGATTTAATCAACGCTCTGTTCCCCACAGTCCATGCCAAATCGTCTATTGTAGCTGGATGTTTTCTGGCTCCCTCTCAGTCACTTTATAGATGAGGGATGTTCCTCTGCATGTTTTGTTCCTATGATTTCCCTTTAGAAGCGTCATGCTTTCAGGGTGCACATCCAGGACATCCATTTAATCCCTGATATCTCAAGAAGACTTTGAAGGATCTGCTTTAAATTTTGCACTACAGTTGACTCTAACCCAAGGATAATTTGAGCAGAATTTGGAGGCCATAGGTCAAAGGTCTAGGTCAGTGGGCCTTATGTTAAGCCAAGAAGGCTGAGGGTTTTTCTTCAAACATATATTGATAAGATTTTATTGATATTAATATAAACAATTCTGCTACTGATCTAATTCTTTATCAAGTTCCTTATTGATTACCTGTGTGAAAAAATATCCTCTTTAAGCATAAAGATAATGGTATTGAACTCCTCTAGCTGGTTGCTATCAATTCTTAACTGGAATTGATTTTTGATTCCCATCCTTAGTTTTGAAGGTACAAGCTTACTGTGACCTCTTGTCTTGTTACAATGCATGCACCAAAAATATTACAGAAATGTGATATCAACCAAAAACACCACCTTAGCCCCTCCCGCTTATCAAGCACAGAACTTAGGAAAATAACCATCCGTTAATGGTTGAAAAAACTGAAAAGGACACAAAGGAAAAGGAAGCATCTTTTCTTTCTCTCCATGACTTCTGTCTCTTCTCCTTAATTGGGTGTCACCTTGATCAATTGATAAGCTCTTCCTCAATCAAGAACACAATTTCTATCTCATTAACACACCTGAAAACATTGTAATATAACCACACACTCCTCGTGCCACACATGGATACACACTCCTGCCTTTTCAACAGACACACACATGCATGCCTAATTTGCTGCTCGTCCGACCAAAGCGAAACGGTTAGTGAGACAGTTTAACCAGAACGTCACGGCTCGCATTAACTCATTAGGAGGGAAAAATGGAGACATAAAAGAAGCATGGAGATGTGATTGATGGGGAGGAGGAGGAGCAGAGTAAATAAGACAGAATGAGAAGGAGGCTGTCACCAAGGGGGAGAGGAGGAGAGCAAGGAAAGAACTGAGGAGTCCACTGCGGCACGAGACATGTTTGGGATGAAGATCTCAGAAATAATGTTCACTTTGTGCCGGTGAATGCTATGGCGTACTCGTCTCCTAGAGCTGGGGATAAGATTGGGTTTTTAGTCTTTTTAATGTGGTGCTATTTTCCTTCCTGTTTGAACAAATCTGCGTCTATAGTTGGTCTTTATTTCTCTTTCTGTCGATCTGTTAAAGTGAGGTACAATGAGAGGAAGCTCAAGTTCAAACTCTTTCAAGCCACTAAAAACGTGCATTGTTTTGAATGGGGGCACAGCAGCCTCACAGCAAAAGATTGCTTTTGTAACTCCCTCAACTTTGCATGGTTTCTCCATGCATGTATTGGTTTTCTGCGGGCACTCAAGTGTCCTCCCAGAGACCAAAAACATGCTCATTATGTGGCCCTGTGATTGGCTGACATCTGGTTCAGGGTGTACCCCGCCTCTTGTCCAATGCCCAAAAGAGTCAAGCATTATGGATGATCCATCAGTGGATGTATTTAATAGCAAATGCTGTGCCATTGTTCAGCAATGTATTATCCGTACAGCCCATCCCTCAGGGTCTCAGGGGCTCGAGTATAGGTAGGTAGCTTGGTATCCCAGCTGACATTGGACGAGAGGTGGGGACTGGTTGCCAGTCCATCACAGGGCCAGAGAGAGAGAGACAGACAACCATTCACACAAACTAAGGGTAATTTAGAGACGTCACCTACCCTAATGAGCAAGACAACAGTAGTACCATGATTGTGCCAATGCAGGGAGAACATGCAAACTCCACAAGCTTCCTCCTGGCTGTGAGGCATAACCACTAGCCTGCTTCACGATTGTGTCGCCCCTTAGCATCCTCAAAAACTGTTATTACAAGATCAGAAAACTACATCTTTTAGGGCTGCAAAACAATGTTTAATCACATGATTGACAAGAAATACTCACAGATTTAGTCAATTAAAGAATTTAAGGTTAAAAGAGGGGCAGCACAGTGGTGCAGTAGGTAGTGCAAGTGCCTCACAGTTTGTGTGTTCTTCTCGTGCACTCGTGGCTTCTCTCCAGGCACTCTGGCTTCCTCCCACAAACCAAAAACATGCTCATTACGTTGACTGGTGACTCCAAATTGCCCTTAAGTATGAGTGTGAGCGTGAATGGTTGTCTGTCTCTCTATGTGGCCCTGTGATCGGCTGGTGACTGGTTCAGGGTGTACCCCCCTTTTTAGCCTGATGTCAGTTGGGATAGGCTCCAGCCCTCTGCGACCCCGAAAGGGATAAGCGATGTAGAAAATAGATGGAGGTAGGCTAAAGGAAACCTTCTGCATGTGCTCACAGAGGAAACAGATACTAAACTGAGCATCCTATGGTATGCCTCTAGTTGCCTTACTAAGAAGCGAGGCAGAAGAGATAGAATAAGAATAATTGGCGGTCTGTACATTTTGTTCAATTTCACAGAAGCTCTGTCTATTTGGATGTCCCACATCCTGTTTGGACTGAGCTGCTGGATGGACACTAAGGCAGGATTGAAGCAGCACACACTAAAATGAGCCTCATCATGGTGGGAACCAATCACAACCTGCAACAACTATGCCTGTAGTAAAACCCGATGCCCATTGAAACAGAGTGATCTGGATCCACTGCCAGACATTAAAAAACACAAATCAATTGCCAACATCAGTGCGGTTTAATCTTATCTTTAAGCTGATAACCATAATCCACTTTGTAAGACTGAATCAGTTGTTGTGGAGAAAAGCTGAACACATCACTCCATTCAAATCAAATTAAGTCTCTGGATCTGGAAATGGCTGTTATGTAACGTCAGGAGAACAGAGAAGGAGGAGGAAACAGAGAGAGGAGCTGCATGATGGCAGCTCTAATTTGTCACATAGAGAGTGCATGAAGGAGAAAAAGTACGTCATAAGAATGAGATTCAGTTGTGAGCTGCTGCTGAGGTGTTCGTGTCTCACAGTTAATAAGGCTGTCTATATTAATGTATATTTAAATGTAAATGTGTGTATTAACATCATCAATATGTGATGGCATCTACAATCCTGCAGGCTTTACATCCAGACACTTACGCCTCATATATCAGCACATGGATTATTAAAGTTTCAATATAAACCAGGGCTGCAGCACAGGGAGGGAACACAGAGGGTGTCCAACAGAATGAGAGCGGCTCTAATATTTACTTTGTTAATAATAACAAAGCTTTTAGGCATGTTGTGTAGAAAAGGATTTTTTTTAATGTAGTGCATATATTGTCCAGCAGGGGGAGATGAAGGATCAGTTCAGCTGATTAAATGAATTTTAAAAGATTCAAGGAAGATGGTAACACAAGAGACATAAATAAGACAAACAAAATTAGTATGTAAGACCTAAAACAAATTTATGCAACAAGCTCAAGTACCAAAAAGTGTAAAAGATGACAATGAAGTAAGTCTATGATAAAGGAGTGTAGAACAATCAAAATTAAAGTAATAAAAAGTCACTTCACTAAAAAGTGTATTTGATATCTGTCTAAATGACTCAGATATGTTGCTCAGTTTAAGGATAGTCCAACTCTATTTAATGTCTTTACATATATGAATTTTTCCAGCACAGCAAACATCAGAATGCACAAATTTTAGGGGAGTTAATTAAACTTTTACTGGCAACTTTTGAACACACTGTAATTTAATCCAAAAAAAAAACATAACAAAAAACATTCAGCCAAGCTCATTCATCCTGTACAGTCCATCCCTAAACTGCCAAATTTGGCAGCACAGCTGAGACATTTGCATTGAGTCCTTTTAATCCAACGCTGATCAAAGTGGTAACTTGTTTGGTTCAGCTTCTATAAGACATTTTGCAACTTTGTGTAAAGGACGAAATGTAACTTGCTTTGTTTGGCTAACTTTTGGCAAAAACATGTCAGAGTGGAGCCAAAGTATACTTTCAGTGGAGAAGTTTGTTCTTGTAAAAGATCTGATAAAACTGCCACTGAAGCTGTTAGCATCTATGCTAATCTCTGCCACTTAGCTCCTAAGTGCTCCCACCTCTTCCTGCTATAAAGGATGTTGATTGGGCTGTGCTACTTTGGACCACTAACAATCGTTGTAGATTGCAGCTTGACAAGATTGATCCGTCAAAGTTCTTTTAAAGATTTCCATAAGGCTCAGTGATGTTGAAACTCTTTCTAGCCTAATCTCAGGTCAAATCAGGAATTTCTGCAAATTATGAAAAAAAATGTCTGAAGTAGCCTTGCAAAATTGTCTTTGCACGCACAGAATAAATGCAGGACTAACAGTCCTTACCCTTTGACCTTTAACCTCTGAACTCTGATTAATTACCTTTTGAGTCAGGGGGGACATTTAGGCAAATTTTAAGTAAAACCCATCTGAAAGTTCTCAAAATATCATGTTCAATACCAAAAGATGAATGGGATCCCCAATGTCTTCGAACTGATCTTATGATCTCTTCCTTATTCTTGAATCAAAGCGACAGTCGTGAAATGTTTAGAGAAATTCCTTCAAAGCTGTCTTGAGTATGTGGTTCACAAAAATAGTCTGGACGGATGTATTTGGACATCCAGAAACATAATGCCTCCAGCTCTGGCCAATGTTGATGTGGAGGCGAAATAAAACTCTTAAAACTTTAAAACCATGTAGTGGACAGTAGCAGTGACTTAAATATTCAAGACAGCAAACCTGGAATTAATCCTAAATTTAGGAGACGGTAAAGGTCAAATAGAGCTGTGATAGATAGAGGTCATTACACGAGGAGGCACACACATCTCTAACATCATTCATTATTAAAGCACAGGTCGGACTCTTGGCTTCTGCTTATGGAGGTATACCGTACAGGGCTCTGTGTTTGTAGACTCAAACTCAGACTCAACCATTCGAGCCAAAGTCTACACTGTAACTGATTTTTGTAAACTTAACAGTATTTTACTGTAATATCTACAGTTACCTGTAAAAAAAATCCATACAGTAAATTACTGTAAGTGGCAAAAGATTGTGGAAAAACATGCTGATTCTGTAAAATTAACAGCATTTTACCATAAAATCTACAGTTACCTACTGTAAAATGTCTAGACAGTAAATTGAAAAGGGCAGTGGATCAAGAGAAAATTTGATGTCCAGAAAAACTGACCACTAGCAGGCAAGATTTCTTTCAGTAAATGTTTCACATTTTTTTGGTGAAACAAATGTTTGGGTAAATGCATTTAATTGGATAAAAGAAACAATATGTGATTTTTATTTTTTTAAAAAATATAAATTTTGCAAATAAATAATCATTATAAAAGTTAAAGATATAGTAATATAAACTAAAATACAGCAAGTTCACTGATAATGAAAATACATGAACAAGTGGTAAATTAAATACGACAATGATATTGTAAATAAAAAACAGTAATTATGCTGTAAGTTGAAACAAAGTAATGATACCTTCAATAAAAATACAGTAGTAAAACAATCATGGAAAATACAGTAATAATGCATTTACAGTAGTTTACTGGCATCTTGTTGCCAGTGAGCTACTGTAAAATTTACAACAACCTTTTTACAGTGTACGCACACATATTCATCTGGAATATGTCACGCACCCACACGACTGCACTATCATTTTGTTCCTTTATCTGACATTGTTGTTCCCTCAAAATAAAGCCAACCTTTTATAGTTGCCCCGCCATTCAACCGTCTTTGGTGCTCCCATTTCATTATCCCATCCCCTTAACTCTCTCCTGACATTCTTCCTATCATCCCACCCCTCCTACCTCTAATGCTTCCTTCCTTCCTTCCTTTGTCAGCCCTTTCACCCTCTCTGACTCTCTCTACCTTTCCATTCATCCCCTCGTGATGATCCTGTAATTGAATCAGGTGTCCCATGGATACTGTCTCCCACACACTGGGCAGCACAGGAACACAAAGGCTGGAGTAATGGTCGAGGCTCCAGGTGTCTGCGTTATGATGGATTATACTTGTTCCCACACATGCACACATTCATTCATTCCCTTTGGAACGTTTAGCACCAGACGCCGTTGGTACACACAGCATCTCCAATAAAAGGATGCTGTATTTGGAGGAGGTGAATGTTCTGTTCGGTATAATAGTGCTGCGTGAAAACAATGTTTTAGAAGATCACTATCTGACCCTTTGTTGGCTCTCTGATTGGTCCATTTGCCAACAGATCAGAATCAGCTGCAAGGTTATTGCAGTCAGCCAACTTCAGCATTGGCAGAGTCTATTTTAATGCAATGTGGTGAAATTCTTGTTGTACTTTTATTTTTTTCTATTATTTAACATTGAATAAATCTCAAAGAAAACTTACTAACACTCAGGGAAGAGAGAATATCTTATGCTAACGGCATGTAACCTGACAGACCAGCTGGACCATTCAATATATTTAACTAGTCCATCTGGGAAAGAGTCCATAGAAAGTGTTTGGGAATTCATATTCAGCAGGTGATTGGATGACTGTCCTGTCAATCAAATTCATTACCGGCCAAATGGTTTTATAGTAGATGGATGCTACTGCCGAAGCGTAAAATACAAAATATGAGCCACTTTGTAGAACAAACTTTCTCCAAAACATGTCACAGTGGAGTGAAAATATCCTTACTACAGAGAAGTTATCCAGTAAAGAAATGCATTCCAGATCTGACAAAACTGCTACTGAAGCTGTTAGCATCTATGCTAATTTCTGCACAAGCATCACTTCCTTGTCATCATGTCCGCAATAAATGAGGATTTGTTTATGTGATCTGGTATTCACCTCTTATATTTTATTTAATTATTTTAACACAATCATACAGCTTCTGTTTACCTCATGCACCAGACTGTAGTTTTGTTTTATTCTTTCTCTTAGGCTACGTTTTTAAAAGAATAAATTAATTAAACTTGAATAAAAGCTAGCCAAATAGTGAGTGATTTCCGGCACTCTGTTTCTCTGTTTTATTTATTATATATATATATATATATATATATATATATATATATATATATATATTTTTTTTTTTTTTTTTTTTTTAAGTTTAAGCACTTCCTGCGGTCATCTTACTCGTAGCTTCCACCTCTTCCTGCTCTAAAGGACTCTGATTGGGCCGTTCCACTTTGGGCTGCTCACAATCGTTGTAGATTGGAGCTTTGCAAAATGGATCGGATTACAGACACTGAATCAGACAGATCCAGCTGCTGCGCATGGTTACTAAGGTTAGCATTAGCTTTAGTCTAACATATCACTGTTTATAAGATTTGTAAGGACAATCAAAGTTTGCGTGCTGTCTTCAGTGTCACCCCTACATCTATCATTATCATGATTTCTGTTGTGATGTGTTGTCAGGAACAACCGTGTGGTCAGATTGCTAATGCTAATCTGACACCTTGACCATATTGTGTAGTTTGTTTTCTGAGAAAACATTTATTTGGTACGCATGTTTTAATCTTGATGAGTTTGCCTCTATTGGGGAAGGCATTCAAACTTTTACATCCTTTGTTCTGAGGATATTAGCAGAAACTGGTTGAGGGTCTAGATTTAATCTGAGAATAAATATCCTGAGTATAAACAGTCTTCTCCTGCACTGATGAAGTCCTGTCACTGCAATGGATAAACATTTTTTCTCACTTTCTGTGGATATAGACCTGAAACAAACAGCCTGTCTGCAGTTATTACCGTGCAAGTTCCTCTAAAGTTTCTTGTTCTCCTCTCTTGATAACTCCGTCATGAACTCATGTTCACCCCCATCCCCTTTAAAGTCCATAACCTTCCCTTCATGAACAAGCAGAGGTCATGATTTACTTTCCGTGTGGGTCTAACTGGACCTTTGGATCACAGCCTTCTCAGCATTCAGGCTGCAGACTCTAATTTCCAGCTGGCTTATGCACCTGGGACCCGCCCCCTGCAATGATTGGCACCCCTAATTAACAAGGAAGGCGAGGATGAAGTGTCTGTTATCGTCTGTAATCGAGTCATAGCCAAAACATTATGGAGGTTAATGAGTCAAACTGTTTCAACCATAAACCTTTGTTGCTTTTTTGTGAATCATTTTCATCTCTATAAGAAATTTTAGTCTCAGAAAACTATTAAAAGAAATAATCTCCGTTCAAAGATGTGAAATCAAATCAGCTGAGATCTGAGAAATTACTCAATTCAAGGCAAACAAGAATGATCTGAAAATAAGAAGAAATGACAACAAATCACAAGAAAAAGTTCCAGATTGGACCTCCTTTTGGCTCCAGAGCTGACTTCATTCTACTCTGGCTGAGACTCAACAAGGTGCTGGAAACATTCCTCAGAGAATTTGCTCCATATTGAAGTGACAGCATCACACAGTTGCTGCAGATTTGTCACCTGAACATCCATAATGCAAATTTCCCCAAATCTGCTCTACTGTATTGAGATCTGGTGACTGTGGAGGGCACTGGAGTACAGTGAAGAAACCAGTTTGAGATGATCTGAGCTTTGAGACATGCAGTGTTATCCTATTGGATGTAGCCATCGGAGCAACTGTGTGCACAGAATATAATGGATGGCAACGCATCATGACAAAATAATGTTTAATCTGACCATATCTTCTTCAAAGAAGGATGTGTGCAACTAAATTTAACAGAGGAACAAGGACCAAATTTTCCTCTGAAATGTGGGCTGGTAAAAAAAAAAAATCAATAAATAAGGGCTCATTTTGTTTGTTGGTGAAAAAAATCCAAAATTCAGAAAAAAAACAGGATCCTAGAAATATAGTCAAAATTGTGACTTGAAAGTTGTTATTTTCAGAATTTAAACAGTCATAATAATTTCTCAGAATTTTTATTTGAGATTGAAATCAGAATTCTGATTTAAATCTTAAGATTTTAACTCAATCCCAGTATTCTGACTACAATCTTAGAATTTTGAAAATTCTGTCGTTTTGCTCAGAATTCTGACTTAAATCCCAGCTTTCAGAATCATTTCTCAGAAGTCTGACTTAAATTTTAACTCTTACTTCAATCTCAGAGTCCCGACTTTCAGCTAAGAATTCTGACTTTATTTTAGAATTTCAATTTCATCTAATGATTCTAACTTTAATTTTTGAAATCTGGATTAAACCTCAGAAAACAGACTAACAATTCTGACATTTTAATCAGAATTCTGACTTTAATGGCAAATAAAAATAAGATATTTGGCAGCATCCCAGACATGTTAGTTCACACAAGGATAAAGAGTGAATTCCGATTTAAATTCATTCATTTCTCAGAAGTCGGACTGTAATTTCAAAAGTCCAACTTTAATCTTAGAGTTCTGACTTTAATGTAAAAATTCAGACTTTTTCATTAGAATTTCGATTTAATCAAATAAGTCTGAATTTAATCTCTGAAACCTGACTTTAATCTTACAACTCTGACATTTTTAATCAGAATTCTGACTTTAATGTTTAACAAAGACGATGTTTGGAAGCATCCCAGACATTTCATTTCATCATTAGATCGAAATTTTCTGACTTAAATTCTACTAGTCAGGATCTTTACCCAGAATTTGGACTCTGATCTCAGAATATGACTTTGAGATTAAAATAAGAATTTATATTTAGAAACTTCCCTTTTCTAATAATTATAACTTTAATCCAAACATTCAGAATCATTTATCAGAATTTTGACTTAATCTCAAAATCCTGACTTTGGATTTAAATAATTCTGAGTTTAAGATCAGAATTCTTCTTTATCCCAGGGATTTAAACATTTTTGCAGTGACCATCATCCTCTTCCGTAAATTACAGAATGTCATGTTAATTAAGTCAGCGTTTCTGAAACACTGGGACCGTGTCTGGAGAGGCTGGATCTGGACTGCTGCTGGTCTCAAAGCAGAGACGCTGCAGTTTTTGATGCGTTTGCCAGTCATCAGTCAGAGCATCGCTGGATCTCACAGCTGTGATCGCACCAGCAGCCAAATCTCTCTCACACCTGTAGATCTGAACAGGAAAGGAGAGGCAGCTCTCATCCTTCCTCTCCTCCCCTCTCCTCTCCTCTCCTCTCCTCCTGCACCAGCAGACCACCTCGCACCAGGATGGCTCGCTCTGAGATTCATCATCTCCAGCAGCATCGGCACCACCAAGCGCTCCGTCTGCGTCCAGGAGGAGCGAGGAGGACGAGCTGATCCTCCGCGCAGGAGAAGAAGAAGGAAGAAGGAGGAGAAGGTGAGGAACGCGGAGGAGGAAATCCCGCGAGAAAGGAGGAGACATACGGACACAGATACACGCAGAAAGAGAGAGAGAGAGCAGAGAGAAACCGCCGCACGTGAGGTGCGCAAGACCCCCGTGGAGAGGGGACTAACCGTTGATTTGGAGGAGCGCAAACCTTGATTTTTATTTTTTTTTCGCACAGAGCCGGAGAGGAAGGTCTCCAGAAAGGTAAGAATCATTAAATAATGACTGCTGCCTTCCTTTTTGGCTTTTAATGCGCGTAAAAACACCCAAAAGCCGCGGATTAACACCTGTACGCATCCATAATTGATTAATTAAGTACATCTGTGTGTTTTGTTGTGTGTGCAGTTGAAGCGCACAAGAGACGCACTCATTTACTCCCTTTGGCGTGTTTTTCTCCTTAAATTAAATGTCGGCCATAATGTGGAATACAGTTTTTACGCATCGGAGCTGTGTTTTCAGAGCAGAAGAAGCTGCGTGCGAGACTTTGGCGCCTTTCCTTTGTGTTTCCTTCAAACTAAGATGGACTCTTTAGATTTCTTTAGTGCTCAACTGTAATTAAAAAGCATCCTCTCTGCTTTTCTCCCACATGTCCTGACTGTAAAAGCTCAGATCCGTTTTTTTTTAACACGCTGGTGAAGCTTCCTGGACCTGTTATTTAGCCAGCGGGTTTTGTGGTGTTTTCGGGGCTGTGGTGCTGGTTTTGCTGCTGCAGAGAGAAGCAGAGAGATGCTTTGGGTGACTGGTGGGTGGTTTATGTATCCTGACTCTATTGACTAATGCTGGAAAGAGAGGGGGTGCAGAGAAAGTGTGTGTGCGCGCGCGTGTGTGCGAGGAAGAGAGGGGCGGGCTGCAGAGTTTGTGTGGGTCTCTGTGGGCCCTGTTCTGTGTGCGTGCGTGCGTCTTTTCGCGTGCGTAAAGATGGAGGTTGTGCAGATTTTGTGTTTGTGCGATGGTGCAGTTTTCCTGTGTTTATGTACAGTGTGAGAGGAGAGATGGATGGAGCTGCAGTGAGTGTGAGAGGGAGCCCAAAGGGTTTTTCCCGCGTATTAAACCCTCTGTCAGCTCTTTTAAGTGCCTCACCTGAAGGGAATACCAGTCACCTTTAAAATGCCAGCCGAAACATTAAGGGATTTCAGTGTATTTGAAGTTGGGTAGTCAGTGAAGTCAAAGGGCTTCCAGCAGCACTGCACCTTTAAGGAGAACGAGCTGAGTCGACTTGTAAAGTGGAGTGCACACATAAAGATTATCGGGCTGTTTTTGTCCCGACTGTTTTATAAGATTATCCTATAAGATTATCCTGGGGTCTGAGGTGTGTTTGGAGTGAATTTTCCCCAATAATCGGCTCTGAAACGGGCCGGGGCAGAAAATTGTAAATATTAAACTTGTTCAATATTTACAACCAAAAATCTTCGTGTGTGGCGAGAGCCAACGATTCCTGAGTCATGACTGTGGATTGTGACATGAATGTAGCCAATCAAGAAGCGAGCTGACTGAGGAACAAGGAAGCAGGTGTAAATAAAAACAAGCATCAAAAATAGTCTTAAGACCACCATCATTCCCTCTTCTCATATGCCCATGTTGCGTGTTGTGTTTTCCGGTTGTTGTTGTTTCTTCTTCTTCTTCGTTTTTGTTCCATCACGTTTGATCAGATTTCTGTCTTGGAGGACTAGATTCTAGCTCGGTGGTGGGACAGAATGGTTATGTTGGTGTAGTGCTGTGTTGAGTCAGTACCATCAAAACTGTTCAATGCCTGATTTTTATCTTCATGTGTGGGGTCTCTAACAGATAAAACATCTCTTCAGATTTAGAGAATCCTTATGTGTGGACCCCGCTTAAGCTACACTGTGAGTTTTGCGTGAAAAAAATGTCCACAAAACTGTGTTGGGTCGAATGCACATTTGGGTGGAAAATTTCAGAGTGCTTAATTTTTCCTCCAGGAAGTCTCTGTGTTTGGTACTGTTTTACGATGGCAGCAAATGGCAATGTGTTCTTCCACCTGTGTGCATTGATCTGTCGATCTGCTGTTTCGCTCTCTGGACTCAAGAAGATGCAACAGCAGAGGAAAGTAAAGCTGGATCAAATCTGATTTTGACTCGATAGACGCTGACGTTCATTTTACTGTGGGTGATCTGGGTTACCTTTATGGCCCTGAGGTTATAGAAGAAGAAGGTGGAATCAGTGTGCACAGGTGGAAGAACACATAGCCATTCGCCCCATTGCAAAATAGTGCCAAACAGATTTCACAAATGCTCAAAACTCTTGCCTAATCATACAGTATGCCTCAGTTTATACGTGAAACTCACACATTAACACAAAATGATTGTACCAGTGTACCTTATCTGTTGTCTGAGCTTACTCTCCTTAAAGGTACAGCACTGCTGGGAGCTGTTTGAGACAATTGTCTTATAATCGTCTTGAAAATCATACAGGCCAACTTCAAAAACACTGAACTATTCCTTTACGTTGCTGCTGCTGCAACACACGTGCTCATATCCATACAACAAACAAACAACAAACAACAGACGCACAGTATGAGCATCTGTCTTCTTTTTTGTGTCATTATGTAACATCAGCTTGTCTGTAGCTTTGGAAACACACTTCTACTGAAGCATCGAGCTGTGAAGACACGAACCTGACATGATGATATCCATCATCTTCATAAGTGGTTCTTAAATCATGGTCCAGTCCAGGCACGCCTTGGGAATATTTACAACCATGTACAAACCTCAATTCCAATGAAGTTGGGACATTCAACCTATTTTCAGAAACAACAAATACAGGTTATTTAATGTTCACACTGATAAACTTCACTCATTTTGAATTTGATGCCTGCAACATGTTCCAAAAAGGGACACGGGCACCACTGTGTTACATCACCTTTCCTTTTAATAATAATAATAATAATAATAATAATAATAATAATAATAATAATAATAATAACTTTATTTATATAGCACCTTTAAAATTAAATGTTTACAAAGTGCTTTAACAGATAGAACCCAGTACTCTGGGTACAATAAAAACCACAATCAGGTCAAACAGAGACCAAAAGAGTCAGAGGAAAAAGCACAGGGGGTCATTTTAACTAAAGCAACAAAAGGAGGGAAAAGAGCGAACTGGTGAGCTGGAAACAGCTGAAGTAATTTGCAATGCGTACGGAAGAAGAACATTGATGAAGAAGACATTTGGTTTTATGTACAATTACAAGGAGACAGCAAGACAATAAATAGATCATAGATTGTAGATAGTTTGATAAATGATAGTTGACGACATCACATCAGGAAGATGAAAAAGAAGATGGATAGAGGACGGTAATAAAAAGGGAGTATATTAAAACAAGAAAGGATGGTAAAGACAGTACTAAAACGGTGACAAACCAGTAGACAATAATTGTTGAAGCTTTGCAGTAGGAATTCTCTCTCATTCTTGCTCAATGTACGACTTAAGCTGCAGAACAGTCTGGAATCTTGGATGTTGCATTTTGTGCTCCATAACTCGGGTCTGGACCGCAGGCAGGCCAGTCTAGTACCCACACTCGTGCTAAGAAGCCACGCTGTTGTAACGTGCAGAATGTGTCTTGGCATTGTCTTGATAGAAGAATCTTGATAGAATGGCAGCATGTTGCTCGAAAGCCTGTGTGAACCTTTCAGCATTAATGGGGACTTTGCAAGTTACCCAAGCCATGGGCACTTACACCCTCATACCATCACAGATTCTGGCTTTTGAACTTGACTTTTTTCAGTCAGTGACTCCATCTGTAAAAGTTCTTCCTCTGTGCACTCTGATTAAAAATCACTCTTTTTTTCAGGTTTAGTGAGGTTATTGTTACTTTGTAGAGTGATGATCTGAACGGCTGACGAGAGCGTGTTGCTGGTGGAAGGACAACAGCAACGAAATAGCTCCAAATATTGATGAAGAATCTTCCGGTTGAGCCAATGGAATTGTTGTGTATTTTACTCTGAAAGTTGGGTAATTACCGGGCTTTTGGTGGCACCATTGACCCAACTTCAATAAAACTGAACTACCCCTTTAACCCTGGAATGACCATCCCGACAGTCAGCAGCTTCAATTCGCCCTGAAATGACCAACTCCATTTAACATTAAAATGACCAGCCCGGCAGTCAGCAGCTTCATTGAAATCACCAGCACTATTTGACTCTTAAATGCTGCGTGTGACTGTTAGCAGCTTACCACAGCTAACATCTCCCAAAATACAGAACTTCAGTACTTTTCGGTTATGTACCAGCTCATACCTCAGTTAACCTTCTTCATCATTTCATGCTCTTGATCCAAATGTTCCCTCAGCTTCTGAATAGACAGATCAGTTTAATAACTTGTAATTATAGGCTGTCTTTTTTCCTCAAATTTATAATAAGAAGTAAAAGATTATTAATTAGGAGACTCTCAAAAACAAACATTGCTCAGGCATACAAGGGCTCTGATGGTAGTGTTGACTGAAGGATGAAAAGGAGATAAAAGTGCTGAAACTGAATCAAACTCAAGACCTCAGAGGCAGGGAATAAGGCGTTTGGAGCGAGTGCTTTAACATGAGTGTTTGTTTGAAGAAAGGATTTATCTGAAGTCTGAAGCTCAGCTGTGTGCAGAGAGATTCACAAAAAGAAGAGTGTCAGACAGGATAGAGGAATTGATAAAAACCTGAGCGCCTCTCCACAAAAACAGATTGAAAATGGCCTTAAGCAGAGCACATGTCTCCAGTATCGGATAATTCTAACCAGTTTGTTTCTCATAATGGGAAATGTCAGCGCGGGGAGGATGAATAATGTCTCTACATCACATTTTATCTTTGCATCGCTGCTCTGTGGAACATTATCAGCGGATGGCTGCAGTTTCACTGTTCATCCCACATACAGAGATGTAGAATAAGATCACCTGGGGCTCTTTGAGTTTGAGTGTGTTTGTCTGTTACGTGTGTTATGGTTTAGCGAGTACTGTGGAGGTAATAAAACAGAGTTAATATGCGTGTTTTCTCTAATCTACCGCCTGTTGTTGACATCTGGTGAAGCTGCTCTGTGGAAATAGAACTGTTTGGATTTCTTTAGTGTATCCACAGGCGCTAAAAGCACAAACGAAAGTCGCCAAACTTCTCAATAAAAGTTTGGAAATGTTATTTCAAGCAGTTATTTATCGTCTTTAATAATACCAATGGGTATTGTATTGGATATTGTTGGAAAGCCTGATTAGTCATCTTTACGAGGTACAACTTGTAAGGATCGTGCATCTGTGGAACGAGCAAAACAGCTAAAAGTGTGGGTACAGATCCAGTAATATCCAGCCAATGGGAGTGCCCAAATTCCATCATAAACATGCCCATGTGATGGTGCTTCCCTCACACATCCAATGGTTTTGTCCTTATTGGAGTAGCATTAGCGTTAACCTGTCTCCATGTTTCTGTCATGTCATTGCGGGGGATCATATTCCAGTCATGGCATGAGCAGGTCCAAGTATGATCCAGTCACAGACCAGTCAAGACTCAGTCATTAAAGTGGGGAAGATTTAAGTGGTCCTACTTGTGGTTCCCAAAAAAAGGTGCCAAAATCCCCTGCTCTGTTTATGTGTTGGTGTTCACTCTTATTTTGAGCTTCAAGTGCTGCCAGGTGATTGGCAAAGTTGTTCGCATGGGTTCTGCTACTTACTTGAGTTTGTTTGCTCCTTGCATCAACATGGTGTCTGTCATTGTCAGGCCCACAAGAGGTTGCGGTAAATTTTGATATGAGCACCGTTTGGAACTGAAAGAGCTTTGACTAAGAATCGGGAAGTGGTCAGAACCAAAAATCGATTCTGAATGAACTGTCACCTTTAGAACTGAATAATCGTTAGACAGTGTAGAGGAACCTTTTTATTGGCTTTAGCTCATAAAATTGAGCTGTACTTTTGGTTTTGATTCTGATAAACACTCAATATTTGTGGGAAGTTTGATCATCTTATTGCTGTAACTCGCAACACTCCAGCTCTCTAAAACTGAGACATCACTGTGGCCCTCGTGGTCACCAAACTTCCTCGTCCCAGAGCAGTGACAGGTGTGTTCGAACATGTGCACTGCCTCATGTGTGTGATGCAGATTTTCAGCTGCACACGCACAGTTTCGGACCCTTTCCGTCTTTTTTTGGGCTGTGATTTTGCTCCGCTCTGACCTGTGTGGGTGAGAACTTTTTTTTAACTACCACTAGCATCTCTTTCTCTCCATCACTCCTCCCTTCCTCCCTTTCTTCCTCCCCCACTCTCTCTCTCTTTTATTTAACAGATAGAAGAAGACAGAGGGAGAGCGAGGTGCTCGGCTGCTGATTGTTTTGTGCAGCAGAGTGAAACGCGGACCGTGTGGACGCTCCGCTCACTCTTTTTACTCCATCTTTTCCTCCTTTTCTTTCTCATCACTCATCTAACCGTTCTCTTTCTCCCTCATGTTCTCCCCTCATCCTCCCACTGTTGTTCCCTCTGCTTAACGCCTCTTCCCCCTCTCTCTTATCTCCCTTCACAGCACTGTTTCTCCTCTCCTTTACTCCCTTTATTTCTCCTTTTTAATGTTTACAGTTTCATAATTCATCTCTTGTTTTCCCTCCTCTTCGCTCCTTCTCCTCCTCTCACCACTCCACTCGACGTCGAGTGTCTCTCATGCAGACTCCTCTTCCCTCCTCTCATCTCCTCGTTTCTTTTTTTTGTTCTAATTCTCCTTCCTGTGAGCATCTCCCTCTCTCTCTCCTTCTTCCTTTTTCTCGTCCTTTCACCTTTTTAACGAAGAAGACGTCATTAAATTCTATGCACACATCATCTGCACATCATATCCTTTATTGTTTCCACGCTCAGCCCAACTTCATTCTCTCGCTTTTTTGATTTATTTTTCTCTACTCTTTTGTTCTGTGCTCTCTTTTGCTCAGTCCGCCTCCTTACTTTTCTCACTTTTCCTCTTTTAATACCCAATTTATACGCCCCTTTTCCTCCTCTCTATCTGCAGTTTCTTAATTATATGTATCAATACTGGGCTGCATGGTGTTGCAGCAGGCAGCGCTGGTGCCTCACAGCAATAGAGTGGTGCAGAGATGATGTAAACTTGTAGGCCAGCACTGAAGTTAGCATCACGCTGGTCCTCTCGACTAAAACCCTTTGTGATTTTTGACTGTGCTCTCGGATGTAAACAGTCTTTGGCAAACAAAGTTCATGAAGCTTATATGATAAAATCCTCTCAAACAAATCGAGCTACCATGATTTTTTTAGGCTTAGACGTAAAACAAAGCTTAGAAGCAGCTACACTTTAAAAGTGTATGACATCAACCTCTTGCTTGTAGGCTTGTCACGATACCAGAAATTTAGTAGTCAATACCAATACCACTTAAATTCTACGATACTCGATACCACTCGATACCACGGTAAAAATAAAAAAATCCCCTGTAGTTCAACATACACTCCTTTATTTGAACAAAGTGAACAACAAACAATATTATGCTTAAATGGAACATGTAAACTAAAACTGTACATGACCACACACTTGGGACACTCTCTGCTGTTTCTTCTGCGGACTCTCTCCTTTCCATCCCTCTCTTTTCTCGTCCTTCATGATTTTACAAGCCACGCAGCAGCGGAGGCAACAGGCGCGTTGCGCCACAGAAATGACCGTCCGTGTCAAACACCGTGCGCTGTATAGTAGTCCTGATATATATTTTATATATATATTTATATATTAAACGAGGCTTCGAGGCACACAATTTGCCCCGAGGATATTTTTTAATAGAATTATACGGATTATCCGAGGAATCTTTTCAGCCCTAAACGTCACGTAACTATTATGCGGGACAGACGAGGCTGGACATAACGCTAATGTTACTTTGCCAGGCAGCTCATTTACTATGGGCTGGGCTCATCTCATCATTGTACGTAATTAGATATGAGCAACAATGATAACACGTGAATTCAAATGCACTCACCTTGAATTCTCTGTACAAGTCTGGCTGCTTGTCTTTTAAATGTTTCGCCATGTTGGACGTGTTGCTCCCCTTCGCCGTGCTGCGGTGACAGCATTTTTTGCAGCCGGGTTTTTCAGGATCAATAACCAATCCGTCCTTGTCAGCCTCGAATCCAAAATACTTCCAGACACGACTTCTGGGGGGTTTTTTCAATTAATTGAGGGGCAGCTGTTGTTGACGGGCCAGGTGCGTGTGCCTCCGCCATGTCGCGTGTTGTTGTTCTTAGCAGGGTAGTCAGTCACGTGATCAGCACCGTGTGAGGGTTGCCAGATAATCGCTTATTTACAGCCAAAAAACAACGCTAAAGAAGCGGCCAGATCTGGCTCCTCGGTACCAACGGTACTTTGGGTATTCTAGAAAAGTCAGTACCGTCACATTTTCAGAATCTTAGTACCGACTTGGTACCGAAGTATCGGTTCTTGTGACAAGCCTACTTGCTTGAGAATTTTCAAGTTGGTTCCCAAGTTTTCTAAATAAAAAAAGAAACAGTCAAAAATGATTATAACAGGATCCCCGGCCACTTTTGTACTCCTTGTTAGCAGGTTGTTAGCAATCCTTCTTTTAAAAACTCAATAACTTTAAAATCCAGAAGTGGGGCGACATCAGAAGGATCTTTGCAAAATGAAACAACAAAATAATAATTTCAGTTTTTCTTTCATGTTCACACAACAGTATTTTGAAGTGGGTCAAATCAAACAAAATGGCATCGCAGTCAGCATTGCAATGAGAACGGGTTGCACTCTGCATTGTGGGAAAGGAGGTAGCGGGGCTAAGCTAATAACAAAACAAGTCATTTCATGGTGGAGGCAAAATGTTTATGAATGATGACATAGATAAGCATCTTTCTAAGTGTTGGACGAACACTTGGATGTAAGAAGAGGGCCTTGTAATGCTCACTGGCCACGGTTACATGATGTTTTTTTGTTGATTCAGAATTAAGTATACAGAATTAAATAAATTGGAATTAAAGTATTCTCCTTGATGCTTACATGGAAATAGTAATTCTGAATTGAGTCTTACATGGAAAACATGCTTATTCACCTTAATTCAATTCTGCTTAAAGTCTGGGGGTTGGTAATGGTTCTGATTGGACAGAGAGTGGACGTGACGTAGTGACATCATTACATCTATCCAAATCTTCTAAGGTTCTTATTAAATAAATTGTCTCAGCTCGAGTCCAATGCTTGCTCCGGGCGACCATCCTGTTCCCGTCAGCGTCCTGTGCATCATTGCAACAGGACAAGGGAACAAGCATGCGCAGAATGACCAGAATTTAATGTAAAGCGGAATGAACGTGTACATGATCGAGGAATTATTCAATTCGGATTTAAAATCAGAATAAACCAGCCACTTACTTTGGAATTCAGTTTAATTCTGAATTATCATTTTCATTCGGAATTAGGTGTTTACATGGTCATTTTAATCTTCTTCAAGAGGATTTGAGTTTTATTTTATTTTATTTAAAGCTCTCATGTAAACGTGGTAACTGATGTCTTCAGTGGACCCCATCGAACACCAGATAGCATGGTAACCTATTACACCGTAACACCTTTGTAAGTGCTACAGAGAAACTGTTTGTCATGCAGGAAAGTAGAGAGCAGCTTTAAAGAGAATAAATGCTCCAGCATTAATTAGCTGGACTAAATTCTGGGAACTAAACCGGTTTTGAATCAGTCCAAGTTGTAGAGATGGTGAGTGATGTTCACGTGTTGATATTTTTGTGGTTTGTTGTTCCTGAGCACAGGAAGAGGCTCTGTGGGGTACAAATCATAAGTAGTACTTTGTTATCAGCCTGATTGCTCATATTGTGACAGCAGTGTGATGAGGTAACTCGTCACCCTGTTTGGGTTGGATCGACTGTGTCCTCACTCCCAAAGATCAGCTCCTGAGGTCGATTGAAAACGAGCTGTGAACATTTCTTTCAGGAGAGCTTGATGTATTTGTTTGTACTCAAACGTGGTTGGCTGCTGAGTTCATATGTTTTCAAATGTCCACTTGTGTTGGAACAACTCTAAAAACGATGGCGTGTGAAAACAACCGAAGTGTATGAGAGCTTCTCTGTTGCATTTGTCTACATGTTGAAATGTGTCTAATAAACGCCATTCCCTCAGCTCATGCACAACACTGTTGAGGCCACACCTTTACCTCCACCTTACAGTCCGATTCAATTTGACCCAGTCGACGGAGCTCTAAACTCTTTGTGCCTCTGGAAAAATGAATGCTCACGTTATGTTAATGTGTTGAAGAATGACCGCTTATTTCACGGTTCATCCAAAACATAAGCGTGTTCACTTACTGACATTCATTTGGGAATTTTGGGCATAAAACTGTCAGGACACCACCTTGACCTTAAGCTTGTTCATGCTACATCTTACACTAGTTATGAATGGTAAACTAAGGGGTCATTTTTCAACCCATTAAAGAAGCATAGACTTAGCTGATTATCTCCAGAGGTGCTGAGAGTTTGGAGCTCCGTCTGCTGAGTCAGGTTTTTCCGTTTGAGTCCTGCTGCATCTGTCAAGATACTCCATGACTGGTATGGAGGCACAGCTTGTGTTCTTTTAAACAGAACAGCTTAATCGATTTTGCTGCATTGTTCGACCACCCATATTTTCACTTCACTTTGATATTTCACCAATGAAATATGGCACACCTTGACACATTTAAGAAAGAGAGCTGGACCCTTGTTATCTCCTTCCCTCGTTTCCTCCTCTTCCTCCTTTTGTTTCCTGCTCAGCTCTCATTTCCTCGTTCTCTTCCTCTGCTGTAATAACACTCACAATGACCCTCTCAGGAGGCAATTGGAAGGCAAATGATTGCAACCAGTACCAAGATAGATTTCCCTCCGCATGCACACACACACAGTCACAAAGATGCATTTGCACACACTCTCATTGATGCATCGTTTGTTGCTGCGCGAGCTCGACTAACAGTGATATGTACTGTACTTAGAGGACGCACAGGAGCTGCTGCACGCACACAAACACACACATGCTGAGATAATGTGGCTGGATAATGTTGTTTTGATGGTGCAGGAGATTGAGGCTTGTTTAATCATCATGTTGCGTCACAGATCATGCTGAACAGACACACTGCCGCCCTCTGTCTTACAGGCTTTATTGGTTAATATCACACACACACCTTCACACAGCTGGGAGTAGAGTTGTATTAATCAGTTTATGAAGTGACATCAGCAGCAGTCCTTCAGAAACAGCAGCAACACCCGGACAATCTGCAGGATACAAACTCATCTTCAGCCACGAACATCCTCCACTAAAGCCAGAGTTTAATCCACAGAGAGTTTTTCCCTGTGACTGATGGTTTCCTCTTGTGGGAGTTTTTGGAGCAAAATTGAAGCACTGATAGGAAGAAAATTCATTTCTTTTGGTGCTGATAAAGATACCAACGCCGTTATCGATTCCTCTTATCGATACACTCCTTTGTTGACTCCTTTCTCACCACAGACAGTTTTTTTGTTAAGGAACCAAAGATGTAAAAAGTAAGTTCAGGGTTTGCAATCTTATTATTGCATTTGTGCCTCTGCAGACATTTCTACCCATTCTGCATCCCATTGCGTCACCCTGATTCACACCGGAGTGGTCCACGCTGTTGTTGCCTGGGAACATTAGCTAATGAAACATTTTATCAGGAAGCACGAGGGACGTCAGGACGCCACTCTGGTCTCCAGCGAGCAGAGTTTAATGTCACTGCTGTGGCTTTTCACTGAAACATAATAGAATCAAGACCTCAGATGAAAAGAAAACATAAGGCAATAAAAATTAAAATGGTCGGCTGCAGAAATTAGCAATTTGTCCGGCAATAGCACTCTGCTGTTTTTCCCCATGTGTTCTCAGTACTTAAATGCTCATTTGAAATGCATGAGGTGTTCTCCTCAGCTCCACATCCTGCTCCTCTTTGTCTTCTCCTGCCTGTCGATTAAGGCGCAAATCAAACCAACAGCCAGCTGCAGGCGTTAGTGTAGAAAGAGGAGCACTAAAGGACGACCTCAGGGGTCCCTCACCTTCCCACACCGGCGATTAATGAGCTAATGTTCCACCACGAGCCCAGACAATACTTTGAATTTGTGCTGATATTGATTAGGAACAATTCCATTTAATATGGATGGTTTTTAGGATGTTTTTATGGCTCTGTAGATACCACAGTGGTTTTCATTACCTCAAATGGACTTAATGGATTTCTGTAATCAAGCAGAACCCTGCTTTATGGGAAATGCAACAAAAGAAATCTCACCCTTCAGTGCATTTCGTGGAGTCTGTTGGTGTTTTATACATGCTTTAATCTCCTGAGGCTGTTTCAATGTTGATACCAACGTACACGTCTTCATTGCATTATCTTAAGACTTATCCTTAAAGAGCAGCATTTGGTTTGTGCATCACAGTTTATGCTGCTCTAACTGAAAAACAATGATGCACTTTTAGGAACAAATCCAACTCTTAATCCAGTTGTATGCTTTGAATCTTCTACATAAACACATTTAATGAGTTTCGGAGCTTCAGGGAGGTCTGCACTTAAAATAATTTAATTGTATGTTTAAAAGAGTGCAAAGGTCATTTTAAAAATCTCTAGTCGAGACTTTCATTATTGAATTTCCAGCTGCATTAAGAAATTAGAAAAAAGGGTTGACCAGACTTTAAAACTGATGTGTTTCGAGTTAAAATCAAATTAAATTGATGCCTGCTTAAAGCTGCAGTAGGCAACATTGTTTTAGTGTAACTGACTAAAAAATGTATAATATCCTCAAAGCATAATGTAAGTCAAGTGGTCTGAGACAAGCAATATCTGCACCTCACCATGGCTCTGTGTTCAGCCTCTAAAGAATCAGTATCATGCCGATTTGCATCAACCAATCAAAGGTCAGCTCAGACCACTGCATTCCTATTGGCTGTTCAACTGCATATGCACGTTCCCGTGCCGCAGGCAGAAGGAAAAACAAGCGGCAATGGTGGACAGTGCACCAGGTAAAATAGCTATTCCAGGATTGGCTACAACCGCCTACACAGCTGAACAACCCAGAAAAAGGAAAACAGAATTAGTAAAGAAAGAATATAAAAGAGAGGCTGAGCAAAAAAGGAACAAAAGTCGTGTTAATATCGGCAGAGCATTCCAGAAATGGAGAGAACTGCGTGATAGCCTAGGTCTGAAGTTGGATTCGGCCACTCTTCTCTTGGACAGGTAAGCTGCTAAATGAATAACCTTGTAATATTTGTCCTAATGTGTGCTCAGAGTTATTCACATTAGCTTTATGTGGATTGTGAAATAAGTTTTTCTTACCTGTGACTCGGACATTACTCAAAATTGTGCTAAGTGGACCGGTGAATTCCAGCAGCAGCTCGATAGCGACGTTGTCGAAAAAATGCTGTGAGCGCGTGCTTGTCTGGTAGAAGGGGGCTCAGGGCGGAGACGAACGAAACCTAACTCAGATGAGACTCAAAAAGCAACCGTTTTCTGGCTTTCTACCTTCTACAGCTTTAATGCAAAAGCAACAGAAATAGTAGTAATGGCTCCTCTATTTGTGGTAATTCATTTAAACCTTAAAAATTGCATTCAGACTCTTGCACTAAGTCCTAACTTTCCAGAGCTTTGTCAAACTTCCTGTTTCAAATGTTTTTTTGTGCAGGACTTCCCTTCCTTATTTGATGGATATATTCATCTCCCACACACTCTTATGTCAAACTTTAGAACTTTTTTGTGTAGAAATTTTTAAAGTAAACTGAAGACCCACCTCTTTAGTCTGGCTTTTAGCTGATTTATGTTTTTTTCTCTTAATTTGCATTATGTGTGTTTCACTCCATTTTAATTTCAGAGTTACTGTTTTGTGTTCTGTTACCTTTTTTATATATATTTTCTTTTATTATTTGGTTTTAAGACTGTTTTATTTTAATTCAATTCTAATGCTTTATTACCTTTATTACATCTTATGGTTTTATTGGTACAGTCTTAGCCCCAGTGTTTCCTGGTTTTTAATTCAAGATATTCTGTGGCTGTTTGAAGAGTCCTCACTTATGGCCGTTTACACAACAACATTTTCACCAGAAAAACGGAGATGATGTGAAAACGATGCACATTCGCACAGATCTGCGAGAATAACTGCAAACACTGTAATGTGCATGCCAGGCCAGCAGTTGGCGATGTAGGTTTGGAGTGAAACAGCAGTGTTACAACAATGCATACGCTTTCCAGTGAAGACAAACTTTTCACAAACAACGATGGCGAGTGGATGCATGAAGACGCAGGACCTTCTTGTCTCGACAACAAGTCTGTCGGGATATTTTTGTCTGGTTAACAAACCGAGCACAGTTAGCAGCACAGATGTTGCTCGGTAGACGACAGAAGCTGTTGTCAATGTTGTTGTTGTTGTTGTTCTTGGGTGCGTGCGCAACCTTCATCCAAAAGAGTACTACGCATACGCCGCACGTCATCATTTTCCCTGAAAACGCCGATTCCTGTTTGTTTGCAGATTCAGGCACTCCGGACACCGTTCTCATGAAAACGGAAGGCGAAAACGGAAGGCGAAAACGCAACGAAAACTCTTGGCCATTTTCCTTGTCCTGTAAACAGGGCCTTAGTGTCCTTGTGTGTGTGTGTGTGTGTGTGTGGGTTGAGTGTGGGTAAGAAGGGTGGGCGGGGTTTTGTATTTTATTTTGTATCCCCTGACACTTATCTGCTGTGTGTTCTTGAATGTAGAGCACTTTGTGCTACATTTTTTTTAATGAAAAGTGCTTGATAAATTAAGTTTGATTGATTGATTGATTGATTGATTGATTGATTGATTTTCCATCCATCCTACAGATGCAAGAGTACTTCTTTACTCCACAAAAATGTTTAGGAACAATATATTGGCTGATTATTTGCCCCCTTTAATAATACAAATTGTCACTTACATAAAGTTTTTCTAATTTTTTTCAAAGTAGATATGACAAGTTTTTTCTAATTCTACAGAACCCAGACCGTCAGAAGCATGTGTAGGGACTGTTTCTGGTTGCTTACCAATCCGCCAAACCAGCACCCCGTCTCACACAATTATAAACAATACATCATATATTGTAGGAACTCAGTATATTTCCCAGCCCTCCATGGACATTCATTAAGACATAAGCTGTAATCTGTACACTTGGCTGTGTAAACAACACTGTGTGACTAAATGATTCTTCGCCTGCTTCACCACGACTGCTCTTGTCCAATTAAAACTGTCAAACAGCATCAGTTTGGACGTCCAGTAGAGACAGCAGAGGAGATGCAGCATGTCTCATTTTACACTTCTGTCACCTCCACAGCTCAAGAATGATGCTAATAACTGCTCCTTTTTAGTCGTCTGTTCCGGTTTATGCCGAGCGAGCGTGGGTGTCTGCAGTGGGAATTGAACCTCCACCCTGGGCTGAGTGAAGCTCAGGTTTCTATTTTTAGATGAATTAGTGGAACAGGTTAATGTCTGCTGATTTGTTTGTGTTACATCACGCAGCAGACACAACACATCCATCACTGTCGGCGTGTATGACACACACACTCACACATGAACACCTGCCGCTGCATCACGATGAACCGAGATGTCAAATCGTCTGGAGACCGGCGTCTAGACATCTGATGAAGAGCCTTTGACCCTCGAGGATTAGTCATCTAGACTCTGGAGGAAGGTGTTTCTGTGGGAGAGGGGCTGACAAACGAAGACTCAAAGTCAAAGAGACAGATTTTAAGCATCACAGCTATTGATCCACAGACAAACAGCAAAACTTTATTGATGCAAAGTTTTATGAAATCATCCAAACTGAAGAGATGATCAACATCTGAGCACGTGGTGAGGATGGTAAGAGGATGATCCCACGGTGGGCTTGATTTTAGAGGAACTTTAGTACGAACTTAAGTGAGAGTGAGGAGAGCGGGCAGCCAGTCTCTCTCTGGAGCTGACCGAGTGGAGGAACCTAGAAGTTTCGCCATTGTCTTCAGGGGAAGATATCATAGACTTTTTTTTAGGTTTATCTTATGTGTGTTGGCTCCAGATAGTTTCAGATGTTGATTTGAAGAAGTTTGTTTTGTTTGATACATTAATCAAATAAATGTCAGTGGTGTGATGGTGTGGGGGACATTTTCTTGGCTCTTTTTGGGCCCTCAGTACCAACTGAGCATGCTGTACACCCCACAGCCTACATGTCCAAAACTTTATAGCTTCTCTTCAATGGCTTCCTGTTAATTTTAAGATTGGTTTTAAAGTTTTGTTGTTGTTGTTAAAGTTATAAATTTATCAGGACCTTTTTTTTTCTAGTCAAACTTGTCTGACACTGTACTTAAGCGAGATCTGCCCAGCTGCTTTTTCAAGCCTTGACATTGGCTAAAGCATCTCTCTACACTATATATTCACTGTTAACCCTTTGACGGGCACTGTAACCGTGTGGTTGACCTAGTGCTGCCATACCACTGTATTTAAAACTCTGAAAGCCCATCTTTGTCTGTTTTCCTTATTCACCTCTCTGAGTAGCATTTGTAACACCAATATGTAACAACTGGGTGGCGCTGCTGTACATGAATACAGTTGTTCGAAAACTAGAAAAATCTGAAGTCAATCGTTGCTGCATAGCTCCTCAGAAATCTAACAGGAAGATCATACGTTGGAGTGAGAAAAAAATCTTTTCACATATTTCCAGATCCTCTAACAATCATAATTTAGTTGAGGGAAAATAAATTTTACAATAAAAAAAATATCTATGATTCCTCAGACAGCTGGGTCAACCACTCAATATGTTAAATTTTGTTCTCTGTAATGTATGAAATAACAAAAAATTGTTGCAGAAATGAAATAATCCATTCAGGATAACCCCTGACAGGCAAGCCAACCAGCTGGTTGACCTGCATATCTGCTTCCCGATTGGGTGATCTGAAAAAAAAAAACTGAAATGTTGCTAAGGAAGGAACACAATTTTACCAACAAATCATTTGTTGCATCTGTATTTGTTAGTTTGGAAGTCAAAGGGTTAAAGTGTGACCTAAGCTTCCCAAAATGAGAATGAATATACTTTGTCTGTGGGGTGATTGTGCTTTTATAGGTGTATCGGTCCATCAATCTATTTATTTATTTACCCATCTATCTTTTTTATCTATTTATCTTTCTATCATTTAATGACTTAAAGTGACTTCCCAGGATAAACTCCACCATGTCACAACTCTAAGATAAAGAAAGAAGATGACTGAGTAGTCCCTCATAGGTTTGGATTTAATTATCTTTTCTGCCCTGCCCATTTTACCAGGTATAAAACGTCAGTGATATTAAAATCCTTGATCCCATTAGATTGGACTTAATGTAATGGAAGAAGAGTCTAAGGCAGCTGTTTTAAACATGAGAGGCAGGGAGGTGACTGAGAAGAATAAGAAAGATGAAGAAAGGAAATTAAAGACAATCTCCGAGGCCACAGGAGAAAAAAGTTTCTTCACCTTAAAGAAGTTCAAAATATTTTCCATTAGAGTAATGGGAGATCAGAGCCAGAGCTGTAAAATGAATTTATGTTAGTGTAGACATACAGTAGATCATGTTTTATGTTTCTGGTATGTACAGACAGTTTTATTCTGACTGACAACGGCCAGGCCGAGGCTGTCAGATAGAGGACAATTGGACTGAAGACAAGACAGAATGTCTCCTTGACATTTGTATACTCGTATAAGTCTGTTTGTTTTTTGTTTGTCTGTGAGCAAGATAACTCAGAAATATTTGATCAGATTTTGATTAATTTTTCAGGGACTGTAGGCCATGGCACAAGGAAAAGACAGAAATACGGATGCAGAAGGAAAGTTTTAAAGGATTTGTTTACATTGCGTGAGACGACAGTTTTCCTCATTTTCAATAATATAGTTATAATGTCAGAAATGCCTTTGCAGAGGTTTGTATTTTCTGAGTACTACTAGTGTATGATCTTTCTTAATTATTGAAAAATGACCATTAGGTATTGTCACTAGAAAATGACAGGTGATATTTGAGTGTTGATAATGTTAGGGCTTTAAAAGAGGTCAAATTTTGCCTTAAATCAGGTTCATATATTAATTTTTGATGAATTCTGGGGTATGTTTACAATCATTAATGTTGGACAAACTGTCTAGTTTTCATAAACACAGTACCCCTGATAGTGCTGTCTGTCTGAGACTATGTCCTGTGGCTTTTTTGTTTTAGGTCACTGAAGACACAAATTTGAATTTGGATGACTCCGGCCACGGTGAAGATTTTAAAAAAGAAAAAAAAAACTCAGAAAAAACAGCATTTTTGGACCAAACCGTTACACTTTGCATTGACCTCTCCTTGGGTTGATGTCACACTAGGCGACCTGTATGTACCTTTTAGCATTAATGGTGCCTTCACAGATGTGTGAGTTACCCATGCCATGGGCACTAATATACCACCACACCATCACAGGTGCTGTCTTTTGACCTTTGCTCTGATAACAGTCTGGATGGTCCTTTCCCTCTTTAGCTCGGAGGACACCACGTCCATGATGTCCAAAAACAGTCTGATATGTGGACTCAGACCACAGCAGACTTTTCCACTTTGCCTCAGTCCATCTCAGATGAGCTTGGCCCAGAGAAGCCAGCATTTTTTCTAGGTGTTGTTGATATTTGGCTTTGTCTTTGCATGGTAGAGTTTGACCTTGTAGATGTGGAGATGAACTGTGTTAACTGACAGTGGATTTCTGAAGTGTTCCTGAGCCCACATGCTGATATCCTTTACAGAATGATGCTGCTTTATAATGCAGTGCTGCCTGAGGGATCGAAGGTCACAGGCATTCAATGTTATTTTTTGGCCTTGCTGCTCACATGCAGTGATTTTTCCAGATTCTCTGAATCTTTTGATAACATTATTGACTGAAGATGATGAAATCTCTGAATTCCTTGCAGTTTTATGTTGAGAAACATTGTTCTTAGTATCAAAAGTGGTGAACCTCACACCAGCCTTTATTTAGGGATGCTCCTTTTAGACCCAATCTTGATTCGCCCTTTTTTAATTAACCAGCCCCCCTACGAATGTTCCAGACAGGTGTTTTATTTCATGTTTTATGTCATAGTCTTTTGTGGCCCCTGTCCCAGCTTTCTTCAAACATTCTGTAGGCATCAAATTAAAAATGAGTGAGTATTTGCAAAAAACACCGAAGTTAATCTGCTGGAACATTTAATACCTTGGCGGTTTGTAAAACTAGCTTGTACTTCTGTGTGTTTTATTACACTATGTTTTAGAAAGATAAATAAAGGAAGAGAATAAAAGTAGAATGACTAACGTAAACATAATACAAACACTTTTATTTGTTTTTTGATTAGCTTAGCGTCTGTCGTTTTTTAATCACAATAAATCATGAGTGATCAGATGCAGGCCTCCCTCCCTCTCTCTCCCTCTCTCCCCCTCTCTCACACACGGGTCTCCCTCTTGATGTGAGTGTATTGATGCGGGCTGATGGAGTTCATGAGGCTGATGGCGTCTCTTCTTCACATCGATGAACCTAAACATCAACTGGCTGACCTGTGAACTTATCGGCAGCCTCATTCACATGCTGTATTAGCTCCCCGCCTCCCCGTCCTGATAATAATTCTCCTCATGTCTGCTTCACACGTGTCTCTGTTTGCAGGTTCTTCCTCTGCACATGAGCATTTTCATCTCGCACCGGCGTTAATATTCAATTGCTCACCCCTGCCTGTGTTCATGTTCATGCAGTAAACATGCAGCGCTGCTTGATCGTTATTGATGATCCACTGACTCGTGTAAGAAACAGCTCGGCGTCATTCAGTTTGAAGAGGAACAAAGTGCCCAGTGGTGCCTTTTCTTGCCTTTAAAGAAAAGGTTAAATGCATGTTAAACTTCTCTTTTCTTTCTTGTCTGCTTATGTCAGCATACTTGAAGACAACAGATCACTCAGGTCTTTCACCTCTGCAGAATAACACTTTGGTCCCATTCAGGTGACAGTGATTGCTCAGTCAACAAGTGCTTGGGCTTGGGAATGGTTTCAAGTCCAGATTGAACCATGCTTGGAAGTTGATTTGGTAGCTGGCGCGATGCAAGTTAACTTGGCAGTTGGTAACACAACTGAAGGGGTTGGCATCCTTCGCCTCCAGTGCCTTGGGGCATAGGGTTTACACCTTTGCGTCCTTAAACGTCATCGCATGTAAACACCTATGAATGACGCAGGGTTAACAATGCCGGTGGTTTCTTTCTTGTTAGTTTATGTTAGCATGCTTGAGGACAACTGATGGTCCCATTCAAGGAACAGTGATTCCTCAGTCAGCAAGTGTTTGGGATTAGGGGCGGAGGGTAAACAGTTCAAGTCCAGAGTGAACCATGTTTGGAAGTGGATTTGCTAGCTTGGGAGATGGGGCACAGCTGCCAGTTATAACAGTTGGTAGCACAGTTTAAGGAATTGGCATTCCTTTGGCCCCGTGCCTTGGGGCATAGGGTTTGCATCCTTGCGCCCTTAAACTTCATTGCATGTAAACACCTACGAATGACAGAAGGTTAGCGTTGCTGGTGGTACAGTAAAGTCATCAAGAGTGATGAACGGTGAAGGGCCGACCTGGCATGTGTGCCCAAACCTGACCTGAACTTACTTCAACCTGTACCCACTGCTTGTGTTTGCTAATCATAAAATGGCAATACTGTCTTGTGCGTTTTGAGGGAAGCTGCACCTTTCCTGATAATTTTGATAAACACTGACTTCTTTTCTGGTATTAAATGTTGTTAAACTGATGCTACACAGCAAGCCCCGTCAGTGTGATGGGCAGTGCTATAAAGGGAGCAGCCATGTGCTGAGATTTATAGACACGTGCACTGTAGATGTGGAGGAAAGTATTGTTACTCAACAGTATTATGATATTTGGTGTGTATGTGGCGCCACGTGTCAGTATTTTTTAAATGTTTTAATTTCCAACAATTATTGAGGCTTTTAGTTCCAAAGAAATGAAATCAATTACTTGTGCCTCACAGTCCAGTGTGATCTGACAAAATAGCTTAATTCATCATTTTATGTGCAAAGACTGGAGGCCTCACCATGTTGAGGGAAACAGGGGCTTTACTTACATGCTTGCTGCATCTCTTAAGTATTTTTTCAACAACAGCAGCACTGAAGCTCTTCAGAGCAGTGAAGCTAAAGGCTGAGGAGAGGCTGATGTTGTCATCAGGTAGATCTTTCCCTTACAGCTTTAAGTTGATACACAAGGTGTGTGTTAAAAACTGAGTCATATAAGCTTGCAAGTGGGTCTCGGGTAAGAGTGAGAGAGAAACAGATTAAAGATGAAAATAGTTATCAGTATTTGAAACTCCCAAATGTCCAATAAGTATATTTTTGAAGCTGCAACGCTCTTTTGTCCAAGATGTCCCTGCTAGAGTGTATTGATTCGTACTACCATAATGGGCCCCTGCATGATTTATTTTTTTTCCATGAACTCTAACTACAGCCCAGTAACAGAATATCTTGAAATATTGTTCCATTCGAGTAGAAGAGGAATGAGCTCTCTGCAGTCTGCGCCCTCAGACCCTCGCTGAGGAAAATGAGGGGCAATGGTCAACACAGTCCTCTGAAGTGTAGAGACCCCGATCAGGAGGTTTGAACCAAACACACAACCCCAATCCATTATGGGACAAAGACAAACCGGCAGCAGAAAGACGAGTGTCCTCATAGAAATAAAGCAATTTATTTTCAGCTTAATGCGCTGGGGAGCAGCCATCCATGATTTGACGAACAATGAGTGCAGGGCCATTACAAAAACACTGCAATTACTTTTGGGGATAATGGGCTGAATTTGAGTTTCAGGTGCTTAGAGGAGCAGCAGCCGACCTGTTGTCCCGTCTTAAAGGGAGTGTTTTTTTGCTGTCAGGTGTGTGTCAGGATATATTAGAGCGTCGTCTGCGTCCACACATTATCAGAAGTGACTGATGCCTCCGTCCCTCTGCTTATAATTGCAGCAGCAGTGAGCAGGTGGTTGGCTCTGGAGCTCCAGAAGCACGGTGGAATAATAATCGTCCTCGTCTCAGACCATAATGGACCATCAGTTACAGTGGAGACATGAGGACAGAGAGACAAGATGAAGAGAGAGGCAGAGGGAAGGACATTCATCCACACTGTAGTTGAGTCCAGAGGCATTGCAAGTATTTTACCCCTGGACCTTCAGTGGTCCGGCTGCAGCTAAACTACCCCATGATAACAACAGTTATACAAACACTAATCCCAATGAAGTTGGGACGTTGTGTCAAGCATAAATAAAAACACAATATGATAATTTACAATCCTTTTTGACCTCTATTCAGTTAAAAACATTACAATGACAAGATATTGAACCTGATTGCTTGTTTTGCAGATATCAATTCGTTTTGAATTTGATTCCTGCAGTACGTTCCAAAAGAGCTGGGACAGGGACATGTTTACTACGTGCTACATCATCAGCCATGATGCCCAAACAATTTGAAATGTGGACTCGTCAGACGACGGCACCCTTCTCCAAACTGCATCAGTCCATCTCAGATGAGGCTGGCCGTGTTTCTGGGTGTTGTTGATATTTGGCTTTGTCTTTGCATGGTAGAGTTTGACCTTGACCTTGTAGATGTAGAGATGAACTGTGTTAACTGACAGTGGTTTTCTGAAGTGGTCCTGAGCCCACGTGGTGATATCCTTTACAGAATGATGCTGGTTGTAATGCAGTGCTGCCTGAGGGATTGAAAGTCACTGGCATTCAATGTTTGTTTTGGCCCTGCGGCTTAAGTGCAGAGTTTGCTCTGGATTCTTTTGGTGATATTGCAGACTAAAGATGAAGAAATCCCTTTACTCCTTGACTATATCTGTTGAGAAAGGTTTTTCTTAAACTGTTGGACTATTTGCTCAAACAGTTGTTCACAAAGTGGTGAACCTCACCCCATCCTTGCTTGTGAATGACTGAGCCCTTGGGGGATGCTCCTTTTATACCCAATCATGACACTCACCTGTTTCCAATTAACCTGTTCACCTGTGGAATGTTACAAACAGGTGTTTTTTCGGCAATCCTCAACTTTCCCAGTCCTTTGTCGCCACTGTCCCAGCTTTCTTAAGGTTTTGCAGGCATCGAATTAAAAATGAGTGAATATTTACAAAAAAAATTACAAGGTTTCAGTCTGAACATTGAATAATGCATTGTCTTTGTTGTGTATCCAATTGATTATATTTCAAGACAGATTTGCAAATCATTGTATTCTGTTTTAATTTGCGTTTTACACAGTGTCCCAACTTCATTGTCTTTAAGCCCTCTGGGTTATTATTTCACATCATATCTGTAAATTAGCTGTGACACTAGAGGCATCATCCTCAACACATGTGGGCTGCAAATACTTTAATGCAGATAACAAGATAAACACTGAAACCTGGAATGTACCTCTGAGGCTACGTCACAAATGAACACATACAGATCAAATCGACATTTAGTTCACCATGCCTCAGCTAAATGAAGGAAAATGAAAAAAAAAAAAAAAATTTATTAAAAATCTGACCTGCAAAAAAAGAATGAAAAATGTCAAAAACTGGGTTCTTAAGTCATTTGTACATTGACATGTGAACGATCACCTGCTTATCTAATATCATGTGACTGAATTTTATCACAGCTCTACCTCACTCACTGTAGTTTCTTTTTGAATGTTGGATAAAGGAGAGTCTGCGCTTGGTGTTCTTTCGCAGAGAGGAGGTGAATGGTATCAGAGAGTGGACAGGTTGGAAATTAAACTGAGAGGATTTAGCCGGAGGGTGAGGATGGTGTGAAATACAAATCAGACCAAATGTGAAGAGCAGAGATGAGAGAGACAAACCTCCGTGACCTTAAAGTCCCTGTAAGTGAGATATTTACTACTACTGTTGCTATAGCAACAGAGCTGCTCACTACTGAGCCACCCATCGTTCTTTCTGCTGTTTCACTTTTTTATTTTTGGTCCTCTTGCTCGTCTATAAATATCTCATGGAGCAGGAGAAGATGCCTTTTGAATGATATTAATCTACAAATCTGAAAGTCAGAGGGTGTGCTGGCCTGTAGGTCTCAGATTCACAGGGACAGATGAAGTATGACAGATGTCATCCTTTATTTCCAATGAAAAATTGGTTCATATCGTTATTTCAAATAGTTTAATCAAACGGAAGTTTGACAAATAGATAATGACAGATGCATAAACAATGTGAAAGCTGGAAACATCAACCATAAAACAGTCAAATGAGGTAACAATCACTCTTTCTTCATCCAAAACCTCAACTTCCTTTAACAGCTGACACATTTCTACTTCATGTCATTACCAGAGAATAAAAAACATAAGTTAGTGAGATTAATTGGTTACTCTGAATTGCCTTTAGGTATGAGTGTGAGTGTAAATAGTTGTCTGTCTCTTAATGTGGCCCTGTGATTGGCTGGCAACCAGTTCAGGGTGTACCCCACCTCTTGCTCAGTGTCAGATGAGATAGACTCTAGCCTTGTAACCATGAAAAGGGATGAGCAGTGTAGATAATGGATGGATTATAGTATTATCAGTATGTTATTGTAAGTTTAAATTCAAAATTATGTATTATAAAAATACATTGATTTATCAATAATATAAAGGGGATAGATTTATGTAAAAAGTCATAACTATATGAGATTACAGTTGCCAAATTATAAAAAGGTAGCTGAAAATTTAGGTGCAATTCTTTTTTAATTTGCAAAATTCAAGCTAAGAAACTGATTGCAAAAAGTTGTTTGTTTACTATAACAGATTTCTATATTTATCCAATCAATGTCTGACATATATAAAAATCATTCTGCAACTTTATGAACTTAAAGTCATGAAATTGGTTGAATGATTTTTATTTCTGATTTCTGACTTTTAGTTGTATAGTCACAAAATAAATAAGGAGTCTTCTGAGGTTCAAGTCATAAATATACTTAAAAAGTTGCAAATTTATAACATGAACAATGTAAAATTATGAGAATAGAGTCATATATATTTAGGTGAATTAATTTTTTAATTTAGTTATACATTTACTTGATTACATTTCTTATATGATGAGAATAAAATTATACATTTAAAATATTGATTTGTCATTTAAAAAGATTTTGCTTTTTAATTTAAGTTAATTATGTCAGAATTGTACAAGATTAAAAGTGTTAATTAGTAAGAAAAAAATTATCGATTGGTGATTTTTTTTTCAGATAAATGTTTTTTAAGTGTAATTTCATATATTTGTGAGTTGAATCTCCTGCTCCCAAATTAAGATACTGATCTGTTTTTTTTTGCACGTTCACGTCAGACCTGTTTTCATAAATGTTGTTCATTATGTCTCAGAGAATGTCGTGTTCATGCAGATCATCAGTAGAACATAAACAGAGAGGCCTGATGGTTGTTCCCTTCGATAATGACGGTTTGTAAACTTCAGTGAAGCCTCATTAGCATCTGACAGCAGCCTCCTCACTGCAGAGGATCCTCCTGCAGATCGATAACCTCTGGGCGGCTGGAGGAGCAGCATTAAATTCAGCTTAGTCCTCGGGTCGGCCCGGGGATTTATCACAGCAACAATCTAAATCTCTGAGCTTAGGATCCACCGCCTTCCACTGGCGTTTAAAGAGGCTTACACCGAGAATCAGTCAACAGAGCAGCCTTCACACCGGGACGGCAGATTTAGAGACAGTAATGCTTCTGTGGAACAACTTCTGATCTGCAGGAGAGGGTTTGAAATCTTTATTTATCCTGCTCAAGGCCTCGCCCTCCGCGCTCAGACTCAGCTTCATATTCAGACTGGGTTTAAAGTAATGAAGACCAGATCAGACTTCGGTGGTGAGCAGGTAGTGCTGGGGCCTCACATCAAGAAGGTTGCTGATCCGAGTCCCCTCGTCCTTCGGGGCCTTTCTGTGTTGAGTTTGCATGTTCTTAGTCCAGAGTGAACCCTGTCTCTTGCCCTGTGCAAAATGAGGTGGACTCCAGCCCCAATGACCCCGTAACAAACAAGCAGTACTGATCATGGAGGGAAGACCATTTCAGGTTCAACCAAGACAGCTGTCTGCAAAGGAAGCATCAGGATGATGCTCTTGAACAATATAATCCCAAAACAGGAACTTCAAAAATACTTCAAACCAATATGATAGCTAAGTGTTACTCATATAGTGACTTAGGAGGTCCCATATATTGTATTTCAAGACTAAAGTTCCCAAGTTTTTAGATGCTGGTATGTTGTTTTCAGGATTGGAGGTAAGGAAGATGTGATGCCCCATGACGAGTTGTAAAAATACAGTAGCTAAAAGTAACTAATTTTTGAAAAATCTGCCAATTCTAACTTTTCCTTTTTTGCCACAAGATTAAAAAAGACAAGAGAAAAAAGATTTGAAACACCTGCACAGTTTAAGCTTGTCTGTAACACTGTTTACATGTTGCTGTGTGCTAGCAGAGGGTAAACAAAACTGTGTCAGTGCTCTTGCAAAGGTAGCAGCTTCAGCTACTGAGATCACAGAAAAGATGGCATTAAACTGCTGCAATATTCAACATAAATCCATGTGAGATCTATCTATGTACAAGCAAGAACTGGTTAGACTTTGGTGGTGATCTGATGTCGATCCATGTATTATGAATTATTCAAGGACTTGTTAACAGTGCAAGAATCTCAGTTTCCCACATTTTTTGGCCCTGTTTACATGACAACAGAAAGGTTTTGCCTTTGCATTTTCAATAGTGGTCTGCACTCACATGGAGACAACGTGGGAATGATGCGTGTTAACATGGATCCGTGACAATGACTGAAAACTCTGTAGTGTGCATGCCATGCCAGTAGTTGGCAATGTAGGTTTGTAGTAAAACAGCAGTGCGATAGCATGCGTACGCTTTACGGTGAAGACAAACTTTACACAAACAAAAATGGCGAGTGGATGCACGAAGACACAGGAGTTTTTTGTCTGGACAACAAATGGCCAAATAGCCTTTAAAACCCTGCAGACTTTGGGTCAGACACAAGATGTTTAGTTGAATCATTCGAGGTACAACTTCTCAATTCCATGTTTATCTTCCCTTATTTCAAAAGGCATACTCCAAGCCGCCCAATGCTTAAACTTAGCCGTTGGGAAGAGAAATGGTGCCAGACCACTCCCATGTGCCTGAAATACATAAAATATAAAATTTAATATAATGTGAATCCAGTACAAGCAGGACTCCTCATTAAGCTGCTGCCAGTAAACACTTAGGACATTAGCATAATAAATGACTCAAACAATCAGTCACTTCATATAATTGTTGGGGATTTATTTTCATCTCTTCACTAATTAGTCCAGCTCTTCCGTGAATAAGCACACAGAGACTTGTGACACTTTCATCATGCTGATTGGATGCTTCTGTTTGAGTATCATAATTCTAAAGAGTCAGAATAAATATGGAGGAACAAATGTTTAATTTTCTTCCATACCTTGCTAATTTTTCCTGAAGTAACTGCAGCAGGGCAACAGTCTCCGCCTCCACTCCCATCGCTGCACCGTCCTATTGTCTCTTCACATTCACACTTGTCTTCTCGCCTCTCCTGTGCGTGTATGTGTGTCCCAACATGCCCTGTCTCATCATTTCCCATCTCTCGTTGAATGCCCCCCCACCCCCCACCCCCCCCTCGGTTGTCTCCTCTTGGCCGTCCGCTGCCTGCAAATAGGATTAAAAATTAACACTCAGTGTGTGTTGGTGATAAAACAGTGAGAGGAGGGGCGGCTGGATTTACTGTTGTTAATCATGTTTAGAGGTTTGTTTTGGAGCAGTTTACCTGATATTGGCTTCTTCTTCACCTTCTTTTGTTGTTCTTTTGCACTTTTCCATCCTGGATGCTCTTTCTTATGAGAAGTTGTCACCATTTTTGGCCCATCTGGGCTGCTGTAGCTCAATTCTTTGAAGCTCTAATCCACCCTGGAGTCAGTATTTCTACTAATTATAGCAGCAGTGATGGTTTAGGGGTTATTATAGGAAAAGTTTGAGGCTTGCAGAATAAAATGACTCTTTTTAACTGCCTTTCTTCTTCAAGTAGGGATATCCTGATAAAAATTTGCTGCAAATAACAATCATTCATGATCAATCAACTGTTGGTCACTCTAATTAGTCTACTTCGATGTGCACTGGGACTGCCTACAGGTGACATTGGTGAATAATAAACAGACTTGAACTTCTTCAGTGCTTTTCTAGTCTAGTCTCCCCTGTGTTGGTTCAATGTTTCGTGAGTACTTGAGCTTTATGTGTGATATTTTAGTGGATCAAAGAAAAATATGCACACTGAACAATTACGGATTTACAGAGACATTATTTGCAGAACTTTTCCTCTGGGTAATAACTTCATCCTTTAGCTTTGCTGTTTGGGTTGTTTACACATGGGACTGTTGCTGATGCATAAGGTTCTTCGCTCTCAGTCATCAACATCGCTGACATGACAGAGCTAATTGTAGAAGTAGGATGCTCTGATCAAGTTTTTGCTGCCAATACCAACCACTAATGATTGATACAAATACCAGTAATATTTTTTGTTTGGTATAGAAGCTGGTCAACAGTTGGTCAGTCTTTGTAGCTCTGATGCACACTTTGAATGCCTACAAGTGGAACTGGTGAACGAGAAACAGCCTTGAACTCATAAAGCGCTTTTCTAGTCTAGTCTCCCCTTCATTGGTTCAGCACGTCGATTGTACTCAAGTTTTATGTTTGATTTTTTTAGTGGATTAAAGAAAAATATGCACACTGAGCCATTACAGATGTTTCAGAGATGTTAGTTGCAGTACTCTACAAACTTTTTCTCAGGGCAACAACTTTATCCTTTAGCTTTGCTGTTTGGGTTGTTTACACATGGGACTGTTGCTGATGCATAAGGTTCTTCGCTCTCGGTCGACAACATCGCTGATATTACGGAACTAATCGTAGGAGTAGGGATGCCCTGATCAAATTTTTGCTTCCAATACCAATCACTTATTGAAACAAATACCAGTAGTATTTGGTGTTTTTTTATAGCAGCTGGTTTAGCTGTTGGTTAGTCTACGTAGCTTTAACGTGCACTAGGACTGCTAACAAGTGCCGTTGAAAAATGATAAAAAGACTTGAACTTGTATGGCACTTTTCTAGTCTTTCTAACAACTTAGCGTGGACACAGTGATGGACAACTAACAAGAAGATTTAAAGGTGGACTATTGATCGATCAACTCACTTTAAGAAGCTGGAATTAGGATTACATTTCAGTGTATTTGTTTATCTAGTGACCTTTGAAGTTGGTGACTTTGACACCATGGCTGACTCCATCCATGTTGTGTTTGCGTAGTTTCTCTGGCTCCATCTCTTTTCTTATACTAATTATTATATTGAACATCCTCTGCTTTCACTGGCGCTTTGACTAAAATATCTATAAGCACATAAGGTCATCAGTTAACATGAGCACACATTAGACCATAACACCAAGACAGTTACAGCAGTGCTGTTACACATCCTAAATTCTGGCCTTCTATTCTAGTTTAATCTAATCCTACTTGTAGTTTAATATTTTATTTTGTGAAGCTACTTTTAACAGTGATACTTTATGATTTTACTCCCTTAATTTAAATTATGATATTGTTTCATTTTGTTTGCTCTTAATTATTCCATCCTTTCTTTCATTTATATTCATTTATGTTTTCCATTGCAAGTTTCCTCTTTGTCATTTCTTTTTCTTTTAATTTCACTTTTATTGGCTCTTTTTTGTACAACACTTTAGTCGGCATTTGTTGTTTTTAAATGAGCTTTAGGGATAAATCTGACTTGACTTTGCTTGTTTGGACCATGTGCCCCGCAATAATATGGGGCCTGGATGCTAATTGACTATGCGTGTCTATTTGAGGAAGTACCTTAAATTCCTTCTCATTTGTTGAAGCTACTACTTTTGCATGAGCACTGACACAGCTATGTTTACCTTCTGCTAGCTCACAGAAATTATTTTTTTTTAAGTGTAGATCTTATAACTCACTTTATTGTTGTTTGTACATTTTTATTCCACGTCCACTTCTACATTTGTGCATTCAGATCTTACTGAACATCAGCACTGTATAATTTACCCATGATGCAACACAAAGTCCTCCGCTCTCTGTGTTTGAATCAAAGTGACCTCGGCTGGCTGTTCTCCTCTTCTATACACCCTCCATCTTCACAGTCCCTTACAGAAACAACCTCAGCTTCACCTCGCTGCAGCTCCTCCTGCCAAACTGCAGGTCTTTCTCGACGTCGATCACAGACGAAGAACTAGTGTTGGAGGTGTTTAGCAGCAGCTCGGCAGCACAGACGGAGTGTGAAACAGAGATGGTGTTTTTCCTGCTGTCCTCTGGTTTCTGCTGGGCTTCAGAGAACATCAGCTCAGCGGGGATCCTGGCACACAGACAGGGTGTTAACACTGCTGCTGTACCCGACAGAATCTGATTTACATTTCTGATATGGAGACAGCAGACTGATTCAGACTGACGTTCAGTCACAGATAAATGATCAGCTGTTAAAGGGTTAGAATCTGGAGCATGGGAAGCTATTTTTTGTTATGATAATGAATAAATCTCTGCATAAAAACAATGGTGTCTGCAAACATCATTGCCATACTGGATGAAGCATTGTGCTATAAGGAAGCCATTTATGTTGTTGTTAATTTGCATGTTTTTCTTTCAACTTACAATAATAGCCTGAGCATATTTGGGCTAAGGAGATGTCAAATAAGAGGTTATTTTCAAATCTGTCTTTTTGAGGAAAGGTTTCGGGCTATCAAATAAAGTGCAAACCCCAATTTTCTTTCCAATCCACAACAAGCTCCATCAACTTTACAGTCTTTACAGTTAAGATTGGCCCCGTTTCTGAATCAAGCAGGGAAAGCATGCAATTATATGTAGATTTACAACTAGATTGAACTATCTCCTTGACATTTTCAAACATTTGCAGCCATCATCCTGGTCAAATCCTCTGTCTAAACAATAGATGGGAAATATGTGTGCGAGAAAGGGCAACAATAACTGTTTACTCACTTCAAGAGGGCGAAATAAATACCACTTGTATTGTTTGAGGGAATTTACGGTGTCAAGTTTGCTCCTAGTTGATTTGGCAGCTGATTTTCTTACCATGGAAACGGTTAAGGCTTTGTCATCTTGTGAGGGAAGCACCATCTCATGGAGACGCCCTGCAAACGCATGAATTGGGGGGGGGGGGGGGGGGGCTTCCAGTGGCTGGATGTTGGCTGGTCACTTGCTGGAAGGCAGCTGGCAGAGAGGGGAAAAATTAAGCAGCTGGATCTGTAATCCAATGGAGCACCTTTGGGATGTGGAACCTAAGATTCTCATCATGGATGTGTGATACTATCATGGAGACATGGACCAACAATATTACCAGTACCTTCATCCATTAAGGCAGCTTCTTCTTCTTCTTCTTCTTCTTCTTCTTCTTCTTCTTCTTCTTCTTCTTCTTCTTATCTGTGGTCGGATCCCGAGGTCTTCTCAGGCAAGCTGAGAGACATAGTCCCTCCACTGGTCCTGGGTCTTCCCCAAGGTCTCCTACCAGGCAGCTCTGAATGCAAAAGAGGGGGTTACTTGGTACTGGTGAGGCCTCCCTAATAAACTGTCTCGTCAGTGTGTAGCATAGCTATTAATAATTCAATTGGAAATTGGTTGTCACCAGTCATTTTCTAAGTTGTTAACCTGTGAACCTGGAACTTGTTGCATTGTCTTTAGATATCTGAGAGCCCTATCAGGATTGACTTTGAATGGTTTTTTGGAGAGTTCTTCTTTTATTTTAGAAAACGTTGACGTCTGTGCACATAGTTCTGTCATGAAACGTCCAGAGCGGCCATCGAGGACAGTAGAGAATCCTCTGCGGAGGTCAGTAATTCAATTCTGCTGATGCACATCAATACTTTGAGCCACAGTCTGGACAGTTACAGATCCAAATGTGATTACTGAGGAATCCACAAACCAAAAAAGTCCTCAGAAGAAGCAGCTGGGTTCCTCTGTCGCTCTCTCAATATTTCTTGGCAGCAGACTGTGCTGAAATGACTCCTTCTTCATTATTGATTATTTTATATTCTGTTTGAGTGCTTTATTCGCTTTTTGTTCTTTTTTCCTCGCTCTGAATCCCATTACTTCTGCTCCTACAGAAACTCAGTTATTCTTCAGGGATCAATGCAGTTTCATCTAATCTAATCTGCAGGGAGATGTTGCTGTGCTCATGCAGACCGTGCAAGAGAAAGACGTGGAGTTTCACAGCTCAGCAGATGAAGAAGACAGCAGAGGGACATGAAGACAGGATTTAGTCTGGACCACAACATAAACATGGACTCAGAAAGCAAGACAGAGATTCCAGAGAACGGATCAACGGATTCATCATCTCTTTTTATAAAGCCTGAAATATTTTGCATGAATGCTGTAGGGATCAACACATGCAGGCTTAGTCAAAGAGGACTGACCCGGCTAACTCCTGCGAGACTGACACCAATCATTACTTTGCCAAGGAGGTCGTATTTTTGCCAGCATTTGTTCATTCGCTTGTTTGTTTGTCCGTCAGTCTTTGAGCAAGATAACTCCAAAAATTCTCAACTGATTTTGATGACATTTTCAGTGAATTATGATCATGGCAAGAGAAACAAGTGATTCACTTTTTGTGTTGTTTTGAGTATGGATGTGGCAGTCTGGGGCCATTTTCCACATGTCAGAAATGTCTCTCAGAGCACCTATACTTTTGAGTATTTTTGATATTCTGAACTTTAGGAAGTTAAGTTCTTGCTGTCACTTCCTTTTGTTCCTCCAGGACACAGCAACTTTCTTCTAATCCCATCATTTATTGGGGCGATTTTAGGTCTATTTTAGAACATTTTCATCATGTTTACTGGATAAAATGTTTTTTTAATCTACTTTTCATTTTAAAAAGAATCTAAAAAGCAAGTGTTTTTAGTGATCTGTGGGAACGATGGGAATTGATAAGATTTTATTGATGCCAATGCCATTAACAATTCCTTTTAAGGGTCAGATTCTGTAATAATTCCTTTATTGATGCCTGTGGATTTTATTTAGTGGTAAACATTGACCTACATAAAGTGGGGTACACACATAAGGATTTTCTAAATCTGAAGAGATTTTTAATCTGTTAGAGACCCCACACATGAAGATAAAAAATCAGGCATTAAACAGTTTTGATCATACTGTGTGTGGTGAGCTCCGATAATCTCAACACAGCACGCCACACACGCAATCATTCTGTCCCACCACTGATCTAGAATCTCGTCCTCCAAGACAGAAATCTCGTGTGATCAAACGTGATCTGACAAAAACGAAGAAGAAACATAGCAAAAACCGGAAAACACAACACACAACATGGAAGAGGACATACGAGAAGAGGGAATGATGGTGGTCCTGGGACTATTTTTGACGGAAAAATCCAGAACTAAAATAAAGAAAAGACTGTGGAAAAATTCCTGGACACAGTGTGAACACATGTCCTCAAGTTAGTCCTCAAATTCTGAGGTCAACCAAACTTTACATTTCAGCCATGCTTGTTTTTATTAGTACCTGCTTCCTTGTTCCTCAGTCAGCTCGCTTCTTGATTGGCTTCATTCACGTCACAATTCACGGAGTCACGACCCAGGAGCTGTTGGCTTTTCCCACACATGAAGACTTTTAGTTGTAAATACTGAACAAGTTTAATATTTACGGTTGTCGGCCCTGAGCCATGTTAGAGCCGATTATCAGGATGAATTTCGTAACATACCTCAGACCACAGGATAATTCTATAGGATAATCTTTTCGAGCATAAGATAATCTGGCATTTGCTGTCCTTGGTTGGGCAACAGCCCGGTAATCTTTATGTGTGTATCTCGCTTAAGTTTTCAGTGGTACAAAAGTCAAACACATGACACTTGACACAATGGTTGCCACCCATTGAGCAGAAAGAGCCTTTTTATTGAAAAAGATGTAATTTGACCACGACGATGAAAGCGTGCCTCCTTGATTTGCAAAGCATACAGAACAAATGAGGGAATTTATAAGCAGAGAGACTAATAATTTTGATCCCTTGAGGGAGTTGTTATTGATTCTCAACTGGAGTTGGTATTTGTTCTCCATCCTTGGTCATCAGATGGCACCAAGGTAGAAAAAACTGTTTTCGTTAATACCCCTGCTCGCAAACAAGGCTTCGATTTCCCAACTTTTTCACTCACCAAATCCATTAAAGCAGTGTCCTAATTCCCTCATAAAAAGTTTAACTTAAACTTTTTTTTAATTTTGTGTGAATTAAAGTGAAAAGTCCAGTTAAAGGAAGTAATGGGTCCAGCTCATATAGTGAAATATGTTTCCCTGGGCGGTTCCTCCGACTTCATCAGGCTCTTCTGCACTTTGATGAGCAATTAGACCTTTTTATTGGTCATTTGTCCTGTCTTAATAGGGACATAATATTGATTTACATAAAACGTAGAGCCTTTTATGGACAGTTCAGCTAATGAAGGATGAATGCTTAAATTATTCATGATATCCTTTTCCTCGTACAGCCGCGGCGGGGCTCGACACAGGGACATGAAATAATTTAACAGCTCGCAGGAATCCTCGAGGCGCGGTCTGCGAATGAGTGTCAAACTCCAGATGAATGTGCTGTCGAGATCGCTGAAGTGTTTTCTTTGTGTTGTGAGTGTTTAACTGATGCTCCGACAGTGAAAGAGCAGGCAAAGGTGCAGTTTGTTTTTCAAGGACACACAACTAGTCCGCTTTTGAAGAGAGAGAAATGATTCCTCAGCTGTGAAAATGTCTTTGTGGACCGTTTCAGCAGGAATAAAAGAAATCATCCTTTTGGTTTAAGTCATTTATCAAAGGTGTGGATACTTCGCTGTTTTTATTTGGAGGGAAATTCCATGAATGATGAAGGACGGCTGTGTGAAGCTGGTCTGATCAAATATTTAGTGTGAGCTGTAGCGATGTTTCCGGTACCTCATTTTACCTCTGTGTAAGCAAGGGAGCTGAATGTCTGTTTCAACATGACACAGGCGTGTTCATTTTAACATTTGAACATGAGACTCACTTTAGATTAGGCTGTAAAATCCTGAATAACTTATATGGTTTAGTTTGGGAGGGATTAAGCTGCAACGCCAAATCCTATGAAGCTGGGACATTGTTTGAATGTAAATAACAACAAAATACAATAATATGGAAAAGCTTTTTGACCTTTTTTCAATGAAATGCACAGCTATAAAACAAGCGTTTTAATGATCAAGCTCAAAGCTTTTTGGCAAATATTCTCTCATTTTTCTCTCATATTCCAAAAAAGCTGGGGCAGTAACGGTGTTGCATCACCGTCCATGGACTCAGACCACAGCAGACTTTTCCACTTTGCCTCAGTCCATCTCAGATGAACGTAGGTCCAGAGAAGTCGGCGGCGTTTCTGGGTGTTGTTGATAAATGGCTTTGGCTTTGCATGGTAGAGTTTTAACTTGTAGTTTAATAAAAATATTTAATAGCAGATTTCTATTGAATGGGAGCTGATCATACAGCCACAGCCAAGGATGTTAGTGTCGCTCCTCCTGTCAGAGTTGGAGTAATCTTGGCAATACGTTTAATAACTCTGCCAGTTCTTCTAGTTGTTCTTACACTGTAATCATGTCGTCCACAGAGCTAGATGAAGATTTTTGCCCTTCATAGATTATCCTTTTTATGACGATGATGCTCTTTTTTTTAGAATTTAAAAGTTTGAAAAGTCACCAAAAGTTCGTCTGCAAAAAAGCCATTTAGGATTGGAGTGATCCAGCAGAAAGACGGCTCTAAAAGAAACATTAAAAGAACCGAATAGCTTTGAAACCCGGTTGATCGGCTGCCATTTTCCTTTTTTCTGAGCACCAGAAAGACTCACATTTGAGGGCTTATTTGCAATTTTATCCCAGCCAACTTCACCCAGTTTCTTTAGAGCTTCACACAGTCTTGATGACACTCTCTGTTAAATTTTTATGACATCTCACCCTTTAAGGAGTGCTTTAGTAAGCATCGCTCAGTGTAGTATATCACAGTGAAGCTCAGAGAGCTTTGACATTTAATTTAAGTGTCTGGAAAATCAATAGTAGATAAAAAGGCCTTTCAACTCCTTTACTATTGAACATATTAAAGCCCATAATCATAACTTCTGTCTGTGTGGAGATAAATTAACCTCTGAGGACGGAGAGTAGGTTTTCATTATGTGATCTGTGGTCGACTGCAGAGCAGCATTTATTTCTTCTCCATCACAGCACCGTTAAGTAAAAATAGCAGGAGGAGGGCATCGCTCTTTTAGCATTCAAGAGACCTCACAGCAGGCGCTTCAGGCAGGATGTGTGATCAGAAACAGAAGGTCAGTGAAGTACACGAACAAGAATAGGTAAGAGGCAGGTGAATAACAGGCCGGGGCGGGTTGGACAAACTGTTAAAGCTCTGCATGATGAAGCCACTTTATGTTCTTTCTGAGCAGAGGGTGGAAAATGTCCAAATAGTAAAAAACTAGGGTGGAACAGACTGTGAAAAATGTAACTAAAACAATCAGGCTATGCATTTATGTATTTTTAAACACTCATTATTTGTAACATAAAAGTTTTAATTTAACATTTTAGAAAATAAATTGTTAACTCATTATTTGAAAACAGACGGTGTTTTATGAATTAGGCAGGAGAGCACCCTAATATGGAGCTCTTATTGTTGAAAGGCTACTTCCAAATGCATGAAAGATTCACAAGTTCATACACTAATGAAAAGTTAAATTTGCTGGCATTAAAGACTTTTTCAGTCTACAAAATAAACATTTTTTAGTTGTGCAACAAAGTATTTATCTCAACTATCTTGAAGTTGCTCTTATTTCTTAACTAAAATTGGAAAAAACTTGAAACAATTGGTGTGAGGTCAGGCATGCTCAGGCCAAACTCTGGTCACATGACTTGGGGCTTGTTTGGTACGATAATAAGCAACCAGGCTTCTCAAGAATCAGCGTCAACCAGCAGGGGTTCGAATCCTGCCTAATGTGCTTTACGTTTTAATTTTAAGTCGTTTTTCTCACAACATAGAATCATGAGTTGGACCCAAAACTCAGAAATCCAGTGCAGACCTGGAAATTTTGGGTTTACTGAAGCAAGTCAACAGGAAGTCCATTATTCCGTTGGGAATATCTGATCTCCTTTTCAGGGGTTTTTTAGTCACACATTGGTATGTTTTTGGTGCATTTTTCAGAATGTCTCTCATTTAGAATTTCTCTAGAAAATGCAGACACATTTTCTTTCTCACTCCCAAATTTCTTCTCATACAAACGCAATCATGCCTTTTGATTGGCTGATTTACTATTATACAGGTGAACCTAATAAAGGGGTCGTTGAGTCAAAGGTCAAAGGTCTGATCAGCCTTTTGGAAATTCATAAAATTTGATTAAAACTCTGCCCCCAACCCGGTGCCTTATCTTGGTCCGTGGTTGTCGTGAGCGATCTGAAATATGGTTCTATTTAACCTTTTGTGAGACAAAACGAGCAAAGTAATGGCAGCAGTGATTAAAAAGCCACAGATCAGTTACTCTGCCTAATGAGCTCTATGAATGTGGAGCTTTTTTTCAGTCACAAGGTTTTCAGTGTCCAAGGACGACTTTTATTACAACAGACACCAACTGTCTTTAATTAAAAACTGTTCACAGCAGATTTAAATGTCTATTCAAGCTGTCATAGTTTGAAGAAAAACCCTGAACAGTGACAATTTACACATTCGACTTAACTGTAGTCACACGAGACTCACCGAAGGCCCAGAGCACTCCTGCTTTCAGGATGGGAGTATTCTTAGTCGTCCAAGTCTTTGTTTTTGACTCAATGCAGTTTATATCATTACAGCTCATTCAGAGTAAACACTGCTGTTTTTTTTTTTTTTTTGAAGAGGTTCATTCTTCAATTGCAAATATCACCATTTTAACTCCGCCAAGGAGATTATGTTTTTGCCGGCGTATGTTTGACTGTTTGGTTGTTTGTTTGTTTGTTAGCAAGATTACGCAAAATCTACAGGACAGATTTTGCTGAAATTTCCAGGAGATGTCAGTAATGGCCCAATGTAGAAATGATTAGATTTTGGTTGTGATCCAGATAACTGCCATTAGGGAACGATCATTTTTGCTCAATAACTGTTTAACTAATAATGATATCAACATGATTCTGAGTGCTAGTTGTGGGTTTTCAGGGTCAAGGAATCATATTATGATGGTAACTTTATCATGGAGTTATTGATTAAAGATGTAACAGCAATATGTGAGCTACCTTGGTGGAGGTTTGCACTCTCCGAGTGCTTTCTAGTCGCATTTATTTCAGTCTTTTGTGTGATTAAAAAGCTGCTGAATTGTTCAGAATGCATTTGACGTTGTGAGTGTTGTCCAAAACCACAAACTCAGTCCAGTGCTCTGTCTGTCAGGCTAGTATTGGTCCTTAGAGCTGGCTGTGGGCTTTCTGAATTTTACACTTTTGTCGATACAAATCATTCATGTTTGGTTGGTTTTCTTTGCCACTAGTTTTCTAGACTTTACCCCTCTAATGAAGCCAACCTTGGGTTACCAAAATGTTTTAATTTTATTGGGATGAACGTCTTGCTGCATTAATTTTGACTGTTTTAGATAAAGTCTTGAAATTTGTTTTTTACTTTTCTGTTGATTCAAAAACAGCACTAAAAAGCCCATCTTTCTTTAATGGGACTTTTCTACTTCTTGGCATCTACTTGGTTTTACTCTGTTGTGTTGATTTTTCATTCAGGATCAAGACTCATACCTGGCAGTTTTTTGTTAAATGGCATGCTGTTCTGCTGCTTCCAATCATCTTTGGAACAAAATTCATCCCCTAACTGTAAAAAAAAGCCACAAAGGGGCAGGCAGCTCTATCGCCTCTATTTCCTGCTTTGTTATTGTGAGGATGCCACTGTAGTTTTGTACAGCCTTGCTAAAACAGTCCGACCAACCTTAAAGAGGCACTGATACAGTCTAAACTGTAACAGAACATGGAGCAGAGTCATGAGTTGAGCAGATACAACAAATACTAAAGTACCAAAACTGAGCTGTAGATGTCACGTCACTTTGACTTGAGCTTCCAGCACTTCTCTAGTCTCTTGACGACTGCAGGTCACATCTTTCCATTCACACTCACAGACACTCACTGATGGTTCAGAGTTTCTATGTAAGTAATGAATCAGTATTAGCTTACACATTCATGCCCTTTCATACCCATTTACACACCACTGACACAGCAGAAGAAGCAGCTTGGGGTTGCCCGCTATCAGACTGCACCACCAACTATCTCTGGTGTCATTGGAGACAATTTAACATCCTTCCATTGTCTCTTTAATAAAAACTAAACATATATATCATTCTATTTTAAAACTTATCATCAAATATTTATTTGCTGCTTATCATTGTCTATTTTTGTTGAGAAAAAAAGGTAATTAACAGATTTTTTGGTCATATTATTGACTAAATTAGACCGATTCAACTCTGATCCAGAACTATAATTTGACCTTTTCTGCGTCCATTACTGTCGTGTTAAGGAAACCTCAGTAAAGGATGTACTGTAGGCTGTTCCTCCTCCCACTATAGATCAGGTCACAGAGACCACCCATATCGACAGGTAATAATGTATCAGCGTGTGTTTGAAGGCTGCTGCTCTGATTGGTCCGTATTGATATTTCACTCTTCAAAGCCGTAAACATGTCCGACATGGTTTACTGCTGGAGTCAACTGAAAAATCCAAACTGGTGTGGAGGTCCAGTTAACAGGATCCATCCAGAATCAATCCACACATTGATCTGAAACACAGAATAAAAGGGTTCAACTTGAAAAGGTAAACCAGGACAACCCGCCCCAGGAGATGTTGTTGTGTTTGTTGTTATGGTTTCTTAAAATCTTACCACCTCCATCCCGCCCCCCCCCGCTGATGTTCCCTCATGCCTCACGTGCTCCGTGTGCATGTGTGTGTTTGTGTGTGCTCGGCTGTCCATCATTTGTCTTCTGTTCTGTAATCCCACCACGTCTCCACACGAGCACCAATCGGACCAAGACAAATGTGATGTTCATGATGCTCTGCTGCATAATTCAGAGCAGAAACATGCAGAAATCTTTGATATTCAAGGCTATATTTAAACCAGGCTCTGACACGGACAGAATCAGTAATGTGGCTCCTGGATGTTTGAGAGGAAAGGTGGAAGAGCAGGAACTTTGATTCTTGTTTCTGCTGTTCTTTGGAAAACTTGAGATTATTTTCATACCAAATTAATCCCAGTGTTGTTTTGTTTTGTATTGTTTTGTTTTGTTTTTCCAAGAAAAAACAATCTTTATTTATTGAGCAATTTAAAAAATGAAAATGAAAATGAAAAATGGAATCCAGTGATTCTTGAAGACCAATATAAAGTAACAGTTTTGGTAAGATAGATAGATAGATAGATAGATAGATAGATAGATAGATGGATGGCAGGATGGATGCAGTTAAGGAAAGGAGGAGACAGTAAGGGAGGAAGAATGATGATTGGTGGATGGATGGAAGTCAGGGAGAAAGATGAATGGATTGATAGATCAGTAGGTGGATGATTTAATAATGGAGAGTTTTGACAAAAGTAAAGGATGGATTGATTTATAATAGATAAGATGGATGGATGGATGGATGGATGGAAGCACATCCAGATGAAAGGAAGGATGCTGATTGATGCATGGATGGTGGGATACACTCAAATAAGGGAGGTAGGAACTGGGGCTGATAAAAAAAAAGAAAGGACAGGAAAGAAGGATGGATAGATCGACAATAGATGAAGGAAAGGAAAGAGGGATGGATGGATGTGCTGATGGATGGAGAAGGATGGAGAAAGGAAAGATGGATGGATGGAAGAAAAGGAAGAAGAAGGAAGAATGTTTGGATGGATTGGTGGATGTTTGGATGGATAAGCAAAAGGAAGGAGGATGTCGTAAGACTGATAACAAAAAGAAAAGAGGAAAGGATGGATTTATTGATTATTGATGGATAAATTAGTGGAATGAATGGATGATAGATGGAATGATGGATATATAGACAGATTGAAAGATGGTTTGACAGAATGAAAGAAAGATTGAGTTTTCAGTTTTTAGTTCGACTGATTTTTAAGTTTTAAGGTGAACACAGCAACAACTTTGTGTCTAAAACAATTATCAGAACAAAATAATGAGCTGATCCTGCAGAGACGGACTCTTCTTAATCAATAACCTTCAGTGTCAGTCAGACTTTGAACAAACTTCATGATTGAATCTTCTGTTTTCCCCATAAAGACAATTTCTCTATCTCAATCTTATTTTATTGTTTCTAGGGCTCTCCCCCCTCTGAGCGAGTCTCTGTGCTGGTGAAATTAAATTTGATCTGGAGCGTCTCCTACAGCGAACGACAACACGCACATTAACCTTACAGCTGTGGGAGTCACAAGAGGAGATGAATTTTGTGCCGCTGACGGATCATATTCATTCAAGCCTCCGGGGAACATTTTACAGGGAACAGAGGGTCAAGCAATCCCTTTGTATCGTCTTTCAGGAGAGTGTTTGGAGTATCGTTCTGTTATCAATTAATTAGAAAGAAAACTGGAAACTCCAGGACGACGAGCGAGGACGTCCTGATTTGATCGAGTCAAGAAGGTTATTGTCATGCAAATGGGAAGGAACTGAAAATGTGTAGTTAATGAGCAAAGGATTAAGGGTTAAAAATCCCATTTGATTTTTTCCACTGTAAATTATTACCACATAATCCACCCATTCTATATACTTATACAAATCTCCAGGCAATCATGAAACCCCAGCACATTGATGAGAAAACACTATTTTTAGGTACAGATATTTCAACAGGAGAAAAGAACAACCGATTTTCAACTGAAATCCAAGATTAATGTAAGAATTATAAGAAAACAAGTCCGTTTTTGACTTTGTCTCACACTTTGGTTCAAGATTTCTTGAATTTTCTGACCAATAAGTGAAATAAATAATCATTAATGGTGTATCTTATTGGCCACGGTTACATGATGTTTTTTAATACAGAATTAAGTATTCAGAATTAAATAATTCAGAATTAAAGTATTCTCATTCGCGTTTACATGGTAATAGTAATTCTGAATTGAGGTTTACATGGAAAACATGTTTTTGCCTTTATTCAATTCTGCTCAGGGTCTGGGGATTGGGAATGGTTCTGATTGGACAGGGGGCGGACGTGACGTATTTACATCTACCAGAAAAAAACAAACTCCAGTTCAGCATCTCCAGCGTCTCTGTCACAGAAACCTCATCCAACTTGGATGCTACAACTTTAAAAAGGTCTGCATTTTTATGCTTATGTCCATCCACTCTTTTCATTGTTTCCAAATCTTCTAAGGCTCTAATTTAAATAAATTGTCGAGTCCAACTGTTGCTTAAGGCGGCCATCCTGTTCCCGTCAGCACTGAATATTTGTGTCATTGCGACAGGACAAGGGAACGAGCATGAATCCAGATTTAAAATCAGGATAAACCAGCCACCTACTTCAGACTTAAGTTCAATTCTGAATGGTCATTTTCATTCGGGAATTAGGTGTGTACAAGGTCATTTTTAATCTTTTTAAGAGAATTTAAGTTTTATTTTGAACTAAAGGGGAATTAAAGCTCTCATGTGAACGTAGCCATTATGTAAAATTTTTTGACTTCCACATTTTTAAAATGCTCCAAACCAAAGTATTCATAAATTTGGAAAGACACATAGACAGTTGCTGGTCACTTCTCTTGGTACTCCCTGTTCAACTGCTCAATGATGCAGACAGCTCATCAGCCAGTCACATGGCAGCAACTCAATGTATTCAGGCACATAGACTTGGTCAAAACTACCCGCTTTAGTTCAAACTGAGCATCAGAAAGCTGATTTAAGTGACTTGGGTCCATCTGATTTTGTAAAAAAGAGGAAAATTTCAGAACACAAAACTTTAGAAAAATCATCAACAATCTGGAAAAATAAAAAAGCGACTGTTTTACTCTGCATCATTAAAGGATAAGTTTGGTTTCTACAGCTTTCACATAGTTTATAGAATGAAGTAGAACAATATACTCACCCAGAAGGCTTTCCTGATCCAAACAGTGCTTTGGGAGATATTTAGATCCAAAATCGAGCGGCGGACATCCGTATAATGGTAGCAGACGGGGCATCTATAGCGCCACTCCTAAAACTGCATTAATCGTTCAAAAACTCATTAGTTTCACCAACATTTCATCATGGTCCGCTCGCGCTACTCCTCCACGACAGTCCGGTGTCACTCCATCCATGTTTTTGTGACTGTGCTGACCTCTGAACTGAAAAGTTTCTTTCCGGTTGCGCGCGCATGCGCAGTACGGCTCCTTGTTTCAGCGGCGAGCGGAGGCTACACAATAACTTTCTTCTTCCAGTTTTGTGCAAAATGGACGAATATCTATCGGATGAAGATGTTGTGGATGAGAACTTTGAATATGATGGGTGTCCTTACAGTTTCGAGCCAGAGTATACAGATGAGGAGCTCATCGAAAGGAGGACGCGGAGGCAAGAAACTTTTCAGTTCAGAGGTCAGCACAGTCACAAAAACATGGATGGAGTGACACCGGACTGTCGTGGAGGGGTAGCGCAAGCGGACCATGATGAAATGTTGGTGAAACTAATGAGTTTTTGGACGATTAATGCAGTTTTAGGAGTGGCGCTATAGATGCCCCATCTGCTACCATTATACGGATGTCCGCCGCTCGATTTTGGATCTAAATATCTCCCAAAGCACTGTTTGGATCAGGAAAGCCTTCTGGGTGAGTACATTGTTCTACTTCATTCTATAAACTATATGAAAGCTGTAGAAACCGAACTTATCCTTTAAATTGCTGGTGTGTAATCTTGCATTTACTGGCTGTGAGCTTGATTTTCTGTTGAATATTCAAAGAAAAGCGATTAACAGATTCAAAGTTAGCATTTGGTCCGAAAAAAACCCTCTTATCTTATAAGACTGTGACAGTTGGTCGAACTTTCTTGCCTGTATGCCTGTTTTATTTCTTGTAAAATGAACATTCATGTTTTGTTGTAGTGAATTAAAGAAAGTTCTTTGCTCTTAATATTCATAACCAGTCCAAGAAATGTTTCCAAGGATCAGTCATTTGACAGCACCGATTAAACGCTTTTGACTTTCACATGTCCAACAGTTGATGAGACCCTGAACACATCATCTGAAAAGTAAACACTGCAGCTCTGCGGGAGAAAATGTACAAAATGTACATGTGAGATCTGTGGGGGGCGGGGGGGTCAATACAAACACACAATCCTGAGCTCCATCTCTTTAACTACTCATTGACCTTTGCAGCGAGCCAAATGTTTGCGTGTGCAACATTTGTGTTTACTGTGAGCATTACGCCTGTTTGTCCACGCCCCCCCTCCCCCCCGGGGATCATGGTGTCAGTGTCGGTGTGTGTGACTGATGGACGGCCCTGTGAGAGCGCTCCAGCTCAACATTAGCTCTGATTAGATCACAAAATCACAGACGGAGAGGGAGGGACCGTGTGTGTGTCTCAGTGTGCACGAGCTCCTGCACTGCAGAGGAGGCTCCAGATGAACGTGTGCCAGATCAGAACGATGCCGTCAGGATGGTGACATTTGTAAGCAGAAGTTTATACCAATACTCCGTTTGTGTTCATGTCTCTTTAATCGATGCTACGGTGTGTTTCCTGTGCTCTGCTATGAGTTATAAACTTCAGTTTATAATTTTAAATATTTCAACAATTTCATGTATTTTAGTGTCAAACCCAACAAACCTGTGTCAAATGAGATGATCAAGGAAGGATGTAAGATTGATGCATTGGTGAAAAGACTGATGCATGGGTAAACTGATTGATGCATGAGTGATTGATTGGTACATGGGTAAATTGATTGATGCATGGGTAAAAGGACTGACGCAAGGGTAAATGGACTGATGCATGGGTAAATGGACTGATGCATGGGTAAATGAACTAATGCATGGGTAAATGGACTGATGCAAGGGGAGATAAACTGATGCATGGGAAAATGGACTGATGCATAGGTAAATAGATTAATGCATAGGTAAATATACTGATGCATTGGTAAAAAGACTGATGCATGGGTAAATAGATTAATGCATAGGTAAACTGATTGATGCATCGGTAAATGAACTGATGCATGGGTAAATGGACTGATGCATGGGTTAATGGATTAAAGCATGGGTAAATATACTGATGCATTGGTAAAAAGACTGATGCATGGGTAAATAGATTAATGCATAGGTAAACTGATTGATGCATCGGTAAATGAACTGATGCATGGGTAAATGGACTGATGCATGGGTAAATATACTGATGCATTGGTGAAAAGACTGATGCATGGGTAAATAGATTAATGCATAGGTAAATAGATTGATGCATAAGTAATTGATTGGTACATGGGTAAATGGATTAATGCATAGGTTAATTGATTGATGCATAGGTAAATGGATTGATGCATGGGTAAATTGATTGATGCATAGGTAAGTGGATTGATGCATGGGTAAATTAACTGATGCATAGGTAAATGGATTGATGCATGGGTAAATGGACTGATGCATGGGTCAATGGATTAATGCATAGGTAAAAGGACTGATGCATCAGTAATTGAGTGATGAATGGGTAAATGGACTGATGCATGGGTAAATTGATTGATGCATGGGTAAATAGATTGATGCATGAGTGATTGATTGGTACATGGGTAAAAGGATTAATGCATAGGTTAATTGATTGATGCAAAGGTAAATGGATTGATGCATGGGAAAATTGATTGATGCATAGGTTAATGGACTGATGCATGGGTAAATGGACTGATGCATGGGTCAATGGATTAATGCATAGGTAAAAGGACTGATGCATCAGTAATTGAGTGATGAATGGGTAAATGGACTGATGCATGGGTAAATGGATCTCCAAGGGAAATAATTTCTTTGTTGATAAAAAAAAACTCAATGGTCTCCTCCTCACAGTTGTTATAAAATCAGTAATTCTTAGAACCATCAGATCAGCCCAGGCTGGTGACCAGTTGATAGAACAAACGCTGCGAGCAACATTTGAAAGCTGTTCTTATGGCATTTTCCTTTGCACTCTGGAGGTGTAGCAATTTACTTAGTTGCCATGTCAGCTGGTGACTTCTGCAGACTGAGTTCCTAAATGTCACTGTAATGCAGCTGATGAAAACAGAGGGAGTTCTCGTAAACTTTGTTTTGGTTTAGAAACAAGCCCATGACTGCCTCTGATCGTCCTCCATGTTTGGTTGTTGGTACATCTCTGAAGGATGTTTCCAGCACCTAGTTGAATAGTTGCCTCGAAGGTTTAAGGCAGCTGTGGTCTAGAAAGGTGTACCTTATAAAATGTCCATTGAGCTGATTTGCTTTTATTTGTTTGAGTCTTCTAGTTCATGTTGTTCCATGTTTGTGTGTGTACATGCAAGGACTCCACACAGCAGGGAAAAGCTAATCTGTGTATTTGAAGCATGTCGGACCTTCATCTCTGCATGTGCATGTGAGTGTGCACGTGTCTCCCCCGGCATGTATGTCAGTCCGTGTGATGTATCACACACAGACAGTCGGTCCCCAGACGCCGCAGCGCTGTATAACACGCCACGGTTGTTGTCAGCACAGCCATGCTGGTTGCCATGACAGCGGCGGTCGTTAGGGAACCGTGATGACCCTCGGGACAGGAGGTGCTGTCACGTTCCACGGCCTCCTGTTCTTCCCAGCTCCTCTTTTATCCATCGTTTTGTCCTCCTCTCATTTCCTCACATTATGCTCTGAAACATCTGAGCAGAGGCAGAGTCTGCACAGACGTTCGGTTTCTCCTCCACGGGAACATTTTAACATCTCCAGGTTTGAGTTTGTGATGGGAGGTTTTGTTTTGTTTTCTGTTTGCATCTTTTTTCCTGAAGACATTTTTTCAATCCTTAAGGAGAAAACCATGCTTTTGATAAGGTAGCTAAATAAAAAAAGGAAACACTGACTTTATTTCCAACTTTTTAAGGCTTAATTTTTCAACCAACATCATTCCAAATCAATGAATCAAGTAACTATTAAAGATTAAACTCTTTAAATAGTAGGTTTTTGTCATGATGCCCCCATGTATTTATCTGTAAAAACAGAAGCAAATGAATTACTTCCAATAAACTTCATACAAAGAATTTTTTTTAGTATCACATCCTGGGATATGTTCAGCGATTGGCAGTGACATTGATTTTTATGCATTATAATTTTCTGCGCAGTGCTAAATTCTCAGTCACACCGCTCAGCATAAAAAATGTGTTTTAATGAAGTACTTACATAAAATAGTAAACACTGACTTTACTTCCAACTTTTTCAAGATTTAATGTTCAATTAACATCAGTTCAAATCAATGATTTTTAAAAGATTTTAACCCTTTAAATGCCATTTTTTTCATGATGCCCTCATTTTTTCTGTAAAAACGGAAGAAAATGAATTAATTACAATAAACAACATAAAAAAATACATTATTATTATTATACCCTGGGATATGTGAATGATTAGCAGTAACTTTGATTTTTATACATTATAATTCTCTGCACAGTGTCAAATACTCACAGTTATACTGCCAAGCGTAAAAAAAAAAAAAATGCTTTTATTTGGTGGCTTAAAACAATTATACCTTGAAATTATCTCCAACGTTCTAGGCTTGATTTTTAAACCAAATCATACACATCAAATACCTTTTTTAATAAACTGAACCTTTCAAATGCCAGGTTTCTGACATGATGTCACCATGCTTTTATGTGAAAAAAGAATCTCTTTCACTTATTTTTAATTCAATTTACTGCTTATATTTCTTTTAAATTCAACAAACATTGAAATTTCAGTTTCAAATTTTATATTTTCAATGTTTTTTAGTTTCAGATTACAACACATTTGGCCTGGATTTAGCTCCATAAGAAAGGCGCCAGATGGGCTGTTCTTCAAAAGCAGCTCAAACTTGATCTGGAATATTCTGACTGAACCTTAAGAATATTTTTTTTTACTTCACATCTGGACCTATTTCACATCTCTTGAAATCTTTTGTAATCCTCTCTGAATCAGATCCTCCCGGGGTGTTTGTGCAACTGTTTTTATTTTTTAATGGAGGAAATGAATTCAGCGAGCGAACAGTTAAATAACTGTGACTCAGTGTCAGTCAGACGGTTATCTGCCACTTTTCCTCTTCAAACATGAATATTTAGACTTCTCTGTGTGTCACTGAAGCACAGACTCACTGATAGATTCACAGTTATTTAACCCGGAACAGATCTTATTAAGGAGTGTTTTTCACATCTCCTCCATCTGTCTCTGTTTTCTTCTTCGGTGTTTTTAATCACTCACTGTCTCCGCTATCACGTAGTCTTTGTAAACTCAAGGTTTTCGACAGTATTTGTTCATTTTTTTGGCACAAGATTACGTTTGTTTTCTTGTAATAATGAACACTCAAGCCTCTGAAGTCATGTTTCGTCACTGCAGTGACATATTTGTAGCTGTTTTTCTATCACATTAGGACAGAAAAAAAATCATTCTCTATCTCCTAAAGTTCTTTTTTCCTCCCCAGGTAGAGTCGTTTAATTCTGCGTTTTTGGTAAAAGAAACATGATATGATTTTGAATGTTACAGCCGCTCCCCTGGTGTTTCCCTGTCAATGCTTTATTCTCCGCTCGGGAGCTCTTTAAGATCAGTATTTGATGTTTTTGAGGTTTGTCTTCCAGCAGAGTCTGTAATGAGCTCCTCAGGGCTAATAGCCACTTAATGGGCAGAGAAAAGACAGCATCGCTTTCTTTTGCAGGAATAAGAGGGGCACAATTTAATTTCAAAGCCACATCATTAAAAGTTACTTAAGCTGAGGCGGATCAGCCTGAGAGTGAACCATCAGGAGTCCATGGTGGAGCCTCTGAGCTGTAACAGAGACACGCTGCTCGTAAAAGCACTCACATTTATGATGTACGGAGTTTATTATTCAGTGCATCGTCTGTGCATTGAACAGGGGCTGCATCATTCATGGCAACGACAGCTATATGTGAGCAGAGCAGATCAAAATGGTCCTGATGTCTGGTCACCATTTTAAATGAGGTTGGAAAATAAAACGTCTTTTTTTGCCATTGAAGATTCAACAACCTCCTCCCTGTAATTACAGGCAAACCTGGTTTTATATATGTTTTCCAGGGTTTTCATCTTATATGGATTACAGAATAATGTCACAGTGAAATGTCTCTAAAGTTATTTGTCTTGTCATTTCACTAAAACCAGCTGCAAAACATTTAAGAGTGCAGCACAGGTGTCTTTCCTGTTTTTTATCACACAAAGCTGTCACTTGTATATCCAGAGCTAATGTTTAAATAACAAATGAACATGTGCTCCAATTTGCACTAAAAATACACACAAAGTCCACAAAATAATATCAGAGCATTTATAAGTGAATTGAAAAAGATGGGTTTGCATTTGTCCATACATTTATAAACATGCACAAACACTCACACAATCAAAGATTCTTATGCAACGAGGAGCTACATTTATAATAATAGAGGTGTGCAGAAGGCATTTATTAGCCCACTTATAAGTGAACATTTAAAAAACTGGCCTACCTGTAACTAATTCCACAATCCTTATCTGGATTATGACCACCACCAAAATCTAATCTAATCTTCCTTAACCCATGACCGACATTGCCTCAATTTCTTTATCAAACCCGTTTGATAACTTTTTGAGTGATCTTTCCCACAAACAGGTGGACAAACAAACACAGGAAGAAACAAAAAAAGTGAGTTTTTCAGGAACTACATGTTTTGGAAGCGCAGCGTGAACGAAGAGAAGCTGAGGCAACGAAACAGTTACTGTAGATTTGTTTGTATTTCTTTCAAAAATTACATAAAATAGATAACTTACACTTAAGGCGGTAAAAAAAGAACAAGTCTTATCTGATGACTGTAGGCAGAAGCCGGCTAATGCTACCCATTGACTCCCAGTGTTTTAGCTAAGCTAATTAGCGGCGGGCGAGCTCTGTCCTTGATACTGCACACACAGTCAAAAGAACGGAGTCTATCTGTTTGTCATGGACTCAGGAGTGAGGGAAGACATGAAAACAAAAAAATGTTGGCATATCCCTTTTTTCCCCTGTGGTGGCCATCATGTGTCTGCATAGTTAGCTGGAAGTATATGTGCTGTCCATGGTACTGAAGTGGAAGATTATTGTGCTTTTTGCTTGGAGTTCCTTCTGTCTTTGTTTTGTTGGATCCTCTAACCCAGTGGTTCTCAACCTTTTTGGGGTCCTGGACCCCCTGCATATTTTTGATCTACCCTGAGGACCTCCCACCTAAAGCGGGAGGGGGTCTTTGATCTTCTTCTACTTCTTCTTCTTCTTCTTTGTGAAAATGTGCTTATCATCTTGTTTTTGTTTGTAACACTCACTTAATTTCAAGTACTAACCTGAATCTTGCAGGTAAATGAGTTTTCCCACAACACGTTCCTGCAGATGATTCATAATAAAATCATTATTAAGAAATGAATGGTGTCTGCCCACTGAAACAGTAGGGGGCTCATATTTTGAAAAGGATGCAGATCATGTTTAGTTTGTGTTATACAAGCTTAAATAAATAAAGTACACCTGTGAGACGGATGTAATTAGAGAAAAAAGTCCTGTTAACCTCTGTATTTTAGGTAGTTTAAGGTCTCAGCCACATTGGAGTAAAATAATCCTATTTTATAAATGTCATAGGATCTTTTCTAAAATATATTTAATTTATAAGGACCCCTTGCAATTAGACAATGGACCACTGGGGGTCCATGGACTCCTGGTTGAGAAACACTGCTCTTAACTATAAAATAAAAAACAGTGCATTTAAACACATAAAGATCTCATGATTATTACTTTACCTGGTTAAATTTCACTTGGAGAGCATATTTTTCCATGGAGCAGTTGCTGTTTCCTCTCAAACGTCAGACTTGTTGCTCACATTAATGCACCAGGTGGCTGTTTTTCCAATCATCAGTAAAGACTAAGAGGAAATAGAGAAGAAGCGATGATAACAGACGTCATTAAAGAGCCAGATGATCACAGAGAAACAGGAAACTGAAGCTTAAACCCTCATGTCCATCTCTTTCCTGTCTTCACGTATACTCTCTTCCTCTCAAGAGCTTCTCTGACCTTCATCCTGACCTTCTGTTCTGTACATTTATCCACAAACACATTCACACACTGAGCAACAGTAACCCCTGGCACAGTTTGAGGCTCATGATTGCTGCGCCTGTTGTTCTTCTGCATAATCGTGATGTGTGCGTTCGTGTGTTGACTCCACACTAAAGTGCACATGTCAAAATATAACCGGCTGTCATCTCTGTTCAGGACGTGTGTGCGTGTGTGTGTCTTCATTTAGTCCTCAGCAGCGTCAGATCAAACGAAGCTCTCCAACATCTGCCTGCCATCTTTCTGGCTAATTAGCCAAACACACAGAGGCTGCGTACAGTGTGGACTAATTAGCCTGTGGCCTGTTTTTATGGATACTCGTATGTGTGACTGGAACGTTAACCTTTATAACAAGCCTGTACGATCATCCCTGACATCAACACTGCAGTCTATTTACACTCACTGTTCATTTAAATGCCCTGAAACAGAACCATATTTTAATAAAACCACATTAATGTCGCTGTTTTACCATGATTGCTGAGTTTAGTTCTTCAAACACATTATGTAAAAGCACCCAGTGCATCTTTTATGAATGTTTCCGATGTGGGAATGCTCCAGTGAAATACAACTTTACCACGAGCATCAGCATATTTCATATATTGAGAGCTGACACTCTTGATTTCTTCAGTGTTATGCCTAAATCTCCCCTAAGCACGTACAAGACCCACAGTCTGTCCTCTTTGTGCTCTGCATCTGGCCTTGCACTGGGACTGTGCACCCTCAAGATAGCAAATATGACAAACTCAAGGCCTTTACACACCAACGGCGATGCAAATAAATGGCACAAAATTGTGAATATTTCAGAGCTGACATTTCACAGACACTTCCTTTTCATATTAAAAGCAGAACATTTGTGCTATATTGTGTACATTCTACTTAAATTCACCCCACTGAGTTCAAAACAGACTTGACGTAAAGTGGCTATGACCCAGTGCTCACAATTAAACAAAAGCTAATTGGGTACATCTGAATCTGTGAAGGGGAGGAGAGCTTAGCTAGTTTCTGCATTTAATTCAGGACCTGGAACTGAACCACTATAAGCTTTGAGCTTTTACTAGTAACATTTTTTTTTGTCTACTTGTACTACTAGTAACACAAAATTGTCTAGTAGTAGATGATTTTTGCTTTACTAGTAAAGTCTACTTGCGCACCAGTGCGCCAAAAACCTTAACTAATAAAACCAAATTTTTGTTTTGTCCCCTCTCATGCCTTATCTGATGACTTAGATACATTTTTTTTCTGCATGGAATTTCAGTAAGAAGTAACAAAATTAAAGATAATTCTTCCTGTCCATTGTTGAGGTTGTTCATCCAAAAGTTGCTTTTGACATTCAGAGATTTAACTGGATTTCCAGATTTTTAAGTTTGGACTCTGTTGATTAATCAATCTGTTAAGGTGCGTTCACACCGAACGCGACTTTGGCGACCTCGGCGGCCACTCTCTATGCAGAGTCAATGTAGAGCCACGATCAGCCATGACCACGCACGACCAGATCTCACACGAAGCAGCGGACGTGTTCTGGGCGACTATGTCGCATCTTTTGAGACATGGGGCCGGCGCCCCTGTCGCTGCATACGGGAACTCTGGGGCCGCTTTGGACGCGGAGCAGGTCGCCGTGCTCCGTCGTCAAAGTTGAAATATTTGAACTTTTCAGGCGATGCGAGAGCCAATCAGTGTTGTGTGGGTGAGTGATTGACACCCATGACAGACTGTTGTTATTCCGGTCCACAGAGTGACAATCTATGTCCGTGTGGGGAACATTAGTTAGTGAGAACATTAGTTTCGCCTAGACGGACCACAGAAAACTCACAGAAGATTCTGCTGCAGGGCCATCAGCTGCAGTGTTTTGTGGTTGGTAGGTGAGTGAAAAGGATACTGTTGGAATAATGTCAGCTAATACGTCCTATTATATGATATATGATATGATCGCGGGATGAAACCCGAGCAGGCGTGATGTCACTGAGCAACGGTGACGGTGACAAAATGAGCTATGAACAGGTGATAGGACTTGGGTTTGCGATGCGATCTTGGTCGCCAAAGTCACGTTCGGTGTGAACGCACCTTTAGTGTGTGAAGTGCTGTTTTGGTCACATTTTCCCTCACCATATACTACAAGAACAAATAGTTTAATCATTTAGCTTCTTGTTTGCATTCTGTTACATTTTCTGATCAATCAATCAATCTTTATCTTTGTCTTGTTATATAAATTATAAATTAAATAAATATAAATGTATTAAAGGTAAGCCACTGGAGATGTATGATGATGAATACAACCATGGATGAAGAGATCAATCTAGTATTAACATTATTATCTATAATAATTATAAGCTGGAGAGGAATGATGTTGAATAAGATAACAGCATCTAGCTGAACTGCCATTAAAATGGGTTTAACTGGTCCAAAAGTATGAATTTATGTTAAATGATGTCGTTTCTGTTGATGGTTGATGCAGGATAGAGCACATGGAGTGGAGCAGGTCCACAGCAGCAGGTCATCCATGATTGTTTATCAAGGTCATACTAATATATGTGTGCTGTCTGCAGGAACTACCATGTATTTAATTTTGGGGCCCAAGGAAATGGCCCCAAAATAATTGTTATTGTAGTTATTAAATGTTTAACATATGCATTTGGCTAAGCCTGCCTTTACTGACACAGTACCAACACAAACAAATATCAGAATGGATCTCTTATGGGAATAAAAGACAGAAATGAGATATGTAATATAAAGAATATTTAGATATTTGGTTCCTGAACAGAAGTTTAAACATCATCCGAGCACATTTTTGTCCTTAAATGTGATTATCCAAAATAACACAATAACAAATAAAAATCTGATTTCTTTAAGTCAAACCTGCAGCTCCGAGCTCCAGCCTGACACAGTACAGAACCACAGCTGTGCTCTGATTGGCCGACTCCTAACATTGTTTCCATGTCGACCTCTCGCCTCCTCCTGTCATGAGTCAGCGCGGCGAGAGACATGTGCACACGCAGCGGCAACACTTTACACGGAGCAGGTTCTGTTGTCACACACACACACACACACACACACTGGGACGTGCTGAGAATTTTAAAGGTGTTACTGCGAATCCCAAACCTCCTCGCTGCCTCCAACACACACTCAAACAACGCACACAAACACACACACTGTCGCCTCACGTAGATGTGATAATAGCTCAATTCATCACCGTTTAGGATAATTCCCTCTGTGTGCGTTTGTGTGCAGCGCTGTGTGTGTTTATGCGAGTGTGAGGTGTAACAATGCAGATCAGGTTTCACTCTCACTCATTGATTACAGAGCAACACACACACACACACAAACAAACACTCCCTCACTGATGACTGAGCTGCACACATTTACATGTACACACATGTGGAGGGCAGGCCAATTAGGAAGACTGATGTAGCGCAGCAAATTTAATTATAGCCCATCTTATAATTACGTATGACTAAATTAAAGGCAGGAAGGAAGGAGGGAAGGAGGCAAGGAAAGTATGAAAGATGAGTGAGAGGAAAGTTTATCCTATATTTGCTTTAAGGTGTTTCCAATGTATCGTTCTGCTAGTTATAGTTTTTTCTAAATAAGATTGAATCAGGGGTTTCCATTTTACCTGTTTTTCATTGTTGGAGAAGGTACCAAGACATTTTAGGTTTAAAAAATGAGCTAGAACAACAGCCTGGCTGCTGGTTAAAGTATTTACACGAGCAAAAAATGTACAACGCAAAGTGCTAAAAGAGCACGAACCTCCAGGAAGGCATCTCCAACATTTCTTGCACTTTTAACAAATCCTTGAAAACAGCCCTGGATCCACATCTACATTCAGATCACCACCAAAATCGAATCACTTCTTCCTCATGCCTTAACTAACATTCCCTGAAAATGTCATAAAAATCCATCAACAACTTATTGAGTTGTTAGCAAAAATGTGGAAAACTGCCTTATCTCACAATGTTAACAAATCTTTATAAAAATCCTGGATCCACTTTTCGAATTCAGACCAAGTTTCCCTCAAAATTTCATCCAAATCTGTTTTTAGCTTTTTGAGTTATTAGCTAACAGACGGACACGTGGACAGACAAACGTTGGCAAAATCAAAACCTGGTGTGCACGTTTCTCAGCCTGGCTGGTTGCCACATGGTGTCTGAGTTTATAATCGTGTTTCCTCTTTTCTGCGAACAGTTTATGGACACGTCCCCTTGAGTTTCCTTCCATGTTGTGTTGATTAATGGCCCTGCTTTATAACAATTATTTATTGTTTTCTTAGTTTGTAGCCTCTCGGCACGTAGACTGTAAAAAGTTGGGAGTCGGACGTCTGCTGAGGGGCACTGCACACGTTTACACCAAGGTCATGAAACTGATCCAGACTGAACGGAGGGGCCAGTTTTTCAGGGTCCAGTTTTAAAGGTCAAATTCTCTGGGGTGTTTTGTTTAAGCCGAGACTCATTCAGTTGATTTCTGTTACTTTGGTTCAAAAACAAAAAATATGTTTATTTTTGTCTCAGTTTCTCCTGCAGACCTTAAATGAAACTCCTGATTTTTAATTTAAAAAGATTTTTCTTGTCAATGATTGAAAACTGATACTGTAATTGATTATTGAAAGTATTTTTATTTGAGTTCTGATCTGATGTTATTATTGATTACTGATAGTTACTGGTTGGTTGTGATGTTTCTTTTGGTTTTTAATGGTTATTTTGTTTGTTCTGATCTGATGCAATTATTAGTATTGATGAATAATTTATCTGATTGGGTGTTTTTATTGATAATTGATGGTTTGAACATCTGATCTGATGTTTCTGTGGTAACTGATCGATATGAGTTCTGGTCAGGTGTAATCATCAATTATTTATAGTTCCTAAAGGTTTTTGATCTGACGTATTTACTGAATATTAGAGGTTATTATGAGAGTTTGATCGGCTGTTATTATTGATTATTAATAGCTCCTGTAGGATTTTGATCTGGTGCCATTACTGATATTGAAGGTTATAACATGAGTTTTGATTTGGTGTTATTATTGATTATGATTATAATTTTGGGCATTTTGATGCGACTTTGTCAATAATGTTACTTATTTTTGTGTTTATGTAATTATTGATTATTTATGGTGATTTTGTGAAATCTGATCAGGTGACATTTATGATTATTCATGGTTATAATGTGATTTTTTTTACCTGGCGTTGTTATTGATGGTTATTTTGTGAAATCTGATCTGGTGTTATTATTGTACTATTGATTATTATAGTTGAAATTTGAATTTAATTCTGATGTTTTTATTTATTGCTCATGGTTATTATGGGAATTTAAGGTTTGTATTGATTAATGATAGTTGTTAAGTGTGTAGTCTGGTGTAATTATTGATTATTGATGATATTCTGTGAGTTTTGATGTAATGTTATTAACCACTTGATCTGATGGTAGAATTGATTATTGTGAAAGTTCTGACCTGATTTTCTTAATGTTTAATTATCGTGATTGTTTTAGCTCCAAGCTGATTTATTTTTTATTCTGACTTTATGTTGTTTATTTTCTTATATTGTTATTTGACATTAGTATTGATAATTGGTAGTTATTGCATTTTGATCTGATATAACTAAAGATTATTGATGGCTGTTATGTTGGTCTTGAACTGATGTTGAAATTGATGACTTATTGTCTGAATTTTGATCTGATGATGTTGCTGATTGATGCTGATCATGTAGATGAGGTCTCTGAGTTGCCTCCATGTTTATAGTTTACATCTGAACATCAGGCAGTTGTATACTGTCTGAGCTCTCTTGAGTGCTGCAGTTATTCTCCAGTAAAGTTGTGCATGGTTTAAAAGCACCATGAAGACATTTTTAGTGTAAAAAGAGAAATAACACGAATCACTGATGCTTCTGTCATGCCCAATTCTTCCTGATCCAAGTCCTGGTGTTTGGAGACCCCTGATGTAGACCTAAGAATGTGGTCTGATAGGGACCTCGGTGTAGAAGTATCACACTTTCCTTTTCAGCGGCTTCAGTCTTCTTAAATGAAACACTGTAAAAACACAAATGTCCTTTTCTCCCTCATTTCAAAAGCAACATTTCAGTCCAAGTTTTGTTGTTTTTCTAATGAAGGCAGCTTCAAACCCGACTCATCTCCAGCTCCACCAGCAGCATCCAAAATTCGCTGTTTGTTTCTCTTGCCAGCTGAACGAGGATCAGCTGCCAGGATCTTCTTTGAATTTAATTTTTGCAGCCAAAATAAGAGAATCTGTCACATCAGGAGCTGGCTGCACCCAGAGATGAGTGGAGTTTTAATTGAAGCTTACTCACTCGTATCGACTCATTAAGTTCCTTCAGAGAGGTTCAGACTCTAAATGAGAGCCGAAGATTCAATGTAGAGAAACAGGAGTTTCTTCAGAGTCACGTCAGGAGGAATGTTTTATTGTTTCAGCCCGTCTGAGGCATTTATTAAAAAACCAACGTCACCGTGAGCCGTCCTCACTTTGAGTGCTGTAACCTCAAGAAAAACGACGTGCGAGAAAGAGGAGACGAACAATGAGGAGGACGAGGGGGAAGAGGAATGTTAATGAAATCAAAGTAAAAGAGGACGGGACACGGATGGAAGGATGAAAGCAGGAGATGAGTCAGAGAGGAGAAGAAGGGGAGGAGGGGGAGCGAAGGATTTTGGGGATAAATCATAAAAAGAGTCAGAAAGAGGGATGAAAGAGGGGTGGAGAAATGACGGATTTATGGAGCAGGACGGGCAGGAAAAGGGGGACAGGGTGAATGGATGGAGGAGATGACAGAGGAGATGAATGAGGAGACTGAGAGGTGGAGGAACAGAGGTGAGGAGGGACGGGTAGCAGATGGCAGGACGGATGAAAGAGGGAGAGCTGAGGGATGACGGGAAGGACAAGAGGAAGAATAAAAGTGGGGATCAAGCTGAAGTCGGAGGAATTAGTGAGGGCCTTGGGAAACTGATATGAAGGATGGATGAAAGAAATTTGACATTTAACTTCTTAATGAAAAAAAGAAAACTCATGAGAAGAGACCCTTTTTAGACCCTTAAGACCCTTGATTGACACAATTTTTAAGGGGTTATGAGGGCAAATTGTAGTCTGAGGCACCATGAGCCACATTTATTGCATGTTCAAGTCACCTTCAGGTTGCAGTTTGGCTCAAAAGTGTTTAAAAAAACAAAAAAACAAAAAAAAAAAAAAAAAAAAAATCATTGTCATTAATTTGGCAAAAATCTTAACAGGAAAAAACTAATGGAGAAAAAAATTGCATTTACTTAAGAAAAAAAATAATAAACATAACACTAAATTAAAAACATAAAAAAAATTTAATAAATAATTCAATAAATACATAAAAAATCAAAAAATGAAGAAAAATTATATTGATATTAACTAAATATTGTTAAAATTTTGAAAAATGCGCCATCAAGCGAAGTTAACAAATCATTTAAAAGACTCGAATACCAGATTTGGATCTTCACCAAAACTCAATTACTCCCTCCGTGTGCAGTGACCAAAATTCTCTGGAAATTTTATCAAAATCTGCTTGGAACTTTTTGAGTGCTTACCAATATATATGAAAAAATGTCCTTTCTATTGCTGTCAAATTCTGAAAAGGAAAAAAAATCATCATCATTGATTTGCGGAAAGAAAAAATAATGTATACAAAAAGTTACATTTACTTAAATTAAGTTTCATTAAACAGAGTAAAGATAACATTAAATAAAAAAATAGAATAAAAAATAACAACAAAATAATAAAAAAATAATTCAATTAATAATTTAGTAAATACATGCAAATAAAATAAAATAAAATAAAGAAAAATCCTATTTGATCTCAATTAAATAGGCTATGCTTAAAATGGTGAAAACTGCCCTATCAAGGAAATTAAATAAATTCTTTACAAGACTATTAAATACCAGATTTGGATTGTCCTTCGTGTGCTATGACCAAAATTCTCTGGAAATTTCATGAAAACCTGCTTGGACTTACCAAAATATATGAAAAACTGCCCTTTTTATTGATAACAAAATTCTAAAAGCAAAAAAAAGAGATCATCGTCATTAATTTGGCAAAACTCTTTACTGGTGAAAATAATGGATAAAAAGTTACATTTACCTAAATAAAAAAGAAGACAGATAACATTAAATACAAAATAAAATTAAATAAAAAATATTTCAATCAATAATTTAGTTCATACATGAAAAAAAATAAAAGAAATGAAAGAAAAATAATATTTGATCTCAACTAATTATGCTTAAAATGGTAAAAACTGCCTGATCAAGCAAATTAAACAAATTCTTTAAAACTATTAAATTCCAGATTTGGATCATCCTCCTTGTGCCATGACCAAAATTCTCTGGAAATTTCATCAAATCTGCTTGTAACTTTTTGAGTACTTACCAAAATATATGACAAACTGCCCTTTTTATTGATAACAAATTCTTATTAAAAAAACAACAACTGGATCTGCATCAAACCTTCGATCACCAACAAAATCTAATGACTTCTTTCTTGTTCTTGTCTTGTCTGACTGATGAAGGGTTTGTTGTCCATAGTTCTTAAAGCATTTCTTTTGACTTAAAATCTTGATTTAACGCTTGAAATGTCCCTCATGTGCTGTCACAAAAGCCTTGAATCGATAACTTTCGTTCTGCTCCCCTGTTGTGCTGTTATCTCGAGTCGGCAAGTGTCCATATGAATGAAGGTGACCTGCAGACTTCAGACATGTTGTCACGTTTTCCTGGTCCAAAGAGTTGAAGAGGAAGAAGTATTGGGATTAGAACAGACAGGGTTGAGCAGATTGGCTGAAGGGGAAGTAAAATCAGTCACGGTGAGATGAAACCAAAGGCTGAGGAGAGAAAAGGATGGACGGATGAGGAGGAGAAGAAGGGGGGATTAGAGGCGGAGAGAGAGAGGCTCCCCCAGGATCTTAGGTAGCGCTGGGGTTGAGATATTTTCAGTTCAGCTGGCGGTCTTGTCTCCCCAAAAGCTGAATGCCTTTTGGTTCTAAATTTAGAGTGTTACACAACAAAACATTGCATCATCTGCCAGCAGACTTTCATTTGCCAGATTTTTTTTTTTTTTACTGTTTTCTCATTTTGTTTGGTGTGCCTTCTGCCAGGATGAGGATGTAAATAAGAAGTTAGTTTGTAATTAACTCGCCTGTTAAGTGTTACTGCAAGGTTAAACAAGACGCAGAGCTGTTTGCATGAGCTCAAAGGGCTCAGAGGAGTTTTCCACCGAGGTGTCTGAGTTTTGTTTTTTTATGGAATTATTTTAATTTCACGTTCAGGTGAGACACCCTAAGGAGGACTGTGGGGATTTCTGCTTCCCCATCTGCTGCTGCTTCTCAACTTAGGGCAGTTTGATCTGTAAAGATGGGGTCACAAGTTTTAGCTTTTATCTCTCAACTCATTATTCAAATAACTGAAGCTTCTCCATGGACCATGAACATAAAGATTGTTTTTGACTTGTTGGAATGACTGTTAAAGCTTTTATTTTTAATGCTCAATTTTTTCTCACAACTTGTGATAAAGCTTATATGGTTGGTTGTTATGCAGATGATGTGATGTTCTATGTACTAATGTTTTTTTAAAGTTCAGATAATCTCTGGTTTGTTATTTTACCACAGTGTCTTTAACAGCAGATTTAACACAGACAAAAAGTTAGCAGTTAGGAATGACTGTCAGAGAAGACATATTGAAAATTAGTATTATTTTGTTTCAAGGACGTATTCTTCTTTCTACTTGTCTTCTTAAGCCAAACTCAAGCAGCAGTGGAGCCTGCCCAGAAAATCCCCTGACCCTTGTTTATTTGTTGATAGTTTGTGAACAAAGTTAAAAAGTTATGAAAGGATTTTGATGAAATTTCCAGGAAATGTTGGTCATGGCACAGGGAAAAAGTGGTTGAATTTTGGTGGTGATTCAAATCCATCCAGGAATTTTGTGAAGGATTTGTGTAAGATAGGCCAGACAAAAGCTTGACAATCCATTTTTGGGTCACAACCCACCAGTTGAGAAACACTGCTGCAGACTTGCTGTGACTGAATGAGTCTCCTTTTTTAATTACCTCCACCAAAAAGGGGATGTTTTTGCCAGCTTCTGTTCACGGCAACAGAGAAGAGTGATTAGATTCTGGTAATAATCTGAATCTGCATTCAAGTTTTTTTTTAAGGATTTGTCTAAATTTCGAGATCGGTCAGTTGTCCATATTTTTGCCAATAACTCAAAAAGTTTTCAACAGATTTTGATTAAATTTTCAGGAAACATTTGTCATGGTACAAGAAAGAAGTGATTTGATCTTGGTGGTGATCCAAATCTGAAAGCAGATTCAGGGATTTTTTTTAAGGGATTTGTTAAGATTGTGAGATAGGGCAGTTTTCCACATATTCCCAAATAGCAGAAAAAGTTCTCCACAGTTCTTGATGAAAGTTTCAGGGAGTTTTGGTCATCACAACAGAGGGATACAAGATTTTGATGGTGGTCCAAACCTGCAAACAGGAACTTTTTTAGAGGATTTCTCAACAGTGCGAATTAAGATATTTTCCACATTTTTGCAAATAACTCAAAAATTGAGATTTTGTGAATAAGTTAGTCACGATACAAGAAAAAATGATTTGACTTTGGTGGTGGTCTGAATCCACATTCAGGAATTTGGTGGTGATCCAAATCCAGGATTTTTTTTTTTTTGAGGATTCCTAAACATTAGGAGATAGGGCAGCGAACCATGTCCGCTGACCAAGTTAGGTGTTACAATTAGAGTTTGTATCTTTGCACTCCGTCCTGCAGAGCTCAAGCCTGTCAGTATTGACTGTAAAGCAGTTAAAACCTCTTACAATGGACCAATGGTGTTGTTTAAAGTTTTTGTTTTGGATTGTAGAACTGTTATTATTATTACTGTTATTATTGAAACATAAAACATCTTGTATTGGTTTTAAAGAAAGAAGATTGCTGCAGACTAACAGCACTTTTCTGTAAAAACAGCTAAACTTGATCATCACATCGTCTAGAATCTTCCTCATCTGACTTCTGTAATCAAAAGAGAGTTCAGGTAACATCAGCCTGAGCCCTCAGCACATTTCATTTCCAGCCCGTGTGTGAAATCTGCTCTGGACTCCCGCTGTCAGCCTGGCACCTTCCACCTCCATCAGCTGGAGATAAACCTGCTCTCAATCCTCCTCCATCCTGCATCAAAGCTTCAGCTCTGCAGCCGCAGCAGAGTCAGACTCCTCAGGTCAGATGTTTTCAAGGGTTCAACCTGTTTGGGGACTAATTAAGATTCTAATTAAGATCCCCTTTGCCCTGTTTTTCAACCCTTTTCCATACTGGTCCTTGAATGCACCATAACAGAGCCGCTTTTCCTCCCGGGTCATCTCCTTTAAACATGGATTGAAAGCTCATTAATATTCAGCTGTTCCTTCACTTGTTCTCCCTCCCTCCACTGTCTCACAACACTCTCCCCCTGTTTAGTCTTATCATGGACGTCACTGTATGAACATTATCAGTCTTCACTGTTATCTTCTCTTCGTTATATCACTGTAGATTCTCTTTTTGAGCAGCATTAGCCGGAGTCAGAGGCATTATGTTTTCAGCTTTTCAGACTTGACTCTGCCCTTTTTGTAAACACAATAAATCAAGAAGACCTCGAGTAATTTAGTTCAAACTTTGCACAAATGTCCACTCAGACTCAAGGACAAACTGAGAGGGGTTTTGTAGTTCTTCAGAGATCAGAGTTTTGGGGTGCGTGTTCATTGCTTGATTATGAATGCAATATCTAAAGAATGCTTTAGATGCTGATTAAATGGTTAAGCTTTGAAAGGCCAAAGGTCGACTTCAGAGAGCCTCATTTTCATCTCCTGCTTTTGAATCCTCCTCATCAAGAATGCTCTGAGAAATTTTCCCAGATTTTCGGAAATACTTAAGAATATTTGATGTTTCTTTTCAAACCAAAAAAGCGCTTTCAAGAAAACTGGAGAGATCTTAAAAGTTGAACCGTTGACCACTCCGACTCAAGAGTGATCTGATTAGACATCGAAGGCATGTTAAAGCTCAAAGTCTTTGGTCCTCATGCTTTTAACTGCTTGTAAATGTAATATTGAGAATAATTTAAAGTATTTTCTTCAATCTTTGAACAAATGTGATGAAATATTCCAATTTTAGGGGTTATGGACTTTTAAGTGATTGAACATCATGTTTATCCGACATTCAGACTCAGCTCGCAAGTATGTTTAGGAGGATTCTCCTCAAACTTTGCTCAGATATCCGTGCTGACTCCAGGTACCAGGCGCTAGTCTTATGTCTTAACCCTTTAACTCCTAGCTCAACTGTTTGGCAGAGGTCAATAAATTCAGGAACATTTAGAAAACATAACATATCATTGTTTGTTTCTGTCAGTGTTTTAGGGTACAGAAAGAACTGCAAACAAACCCCCCAAACAGCCCAGATATTTTCTTTTTGTGGGATTTAAAGGTTTAAAAAGCTGACAGTTGATTATGTGATGACATAAAGATGCAAAAACATTTGGGACAAAATCAATAAGAAAAGGCAGAAATGTTCGTAAAGAAAATAGCAATCAAAAATAGCTTAAGTAATATGATATTGAGTTTGACAAACACAAAAAGAATGCTTTTTGATATAAGAGCTGCTCAATTATTGCAAATCTGTATTATTATTATTATTATTGTCATTATCATAATAATTATTATTTTAAATACATAAAATGTAACTTAACTTAACCATTTACCAATATAATGATTTATACATACTTATCTGTCATTCATCAAAAACATTATTTTTTGTGTTTGTCAAAGTCAATACCACCTATTTTAAGTTATTTTTGATTGCTATTTTATTTGCAAACATGTCTGCCTTTTCTGTTTGATTTCGTTTCAGATGTTTGTGCATCTTCATGTCATCACAAAATTAACTTTAAATCCCGCACCAAGAAATTATCTGTTCTTTTCTTTGTTTGCAGTTTTCTCTGTTCTCTGAAATGTTAACAGAATCAAGTAATGATTTGATTTGTTCTGTATTTCAACACATTAAATCTCCTTGAATTTATCGACGCCCTCTGCCAAACAGTTGTGTTGGTAGTTAGAGGGTTAAATTGATGCCCCAAATCCTTCCTTCCATCTCAAAAACACACATCCGCATCTCCTTCCACTTCTCCCTCAATCACTGACTGTGTTCTCCAAAAGTCTGCAGAATGAGAGGAACTTCACAAATCCAGAACTTGGGCAAAAAGCAGAGTTTCTAGGCCAGTGAAGATTTTCTTGTGAGCACTGATGCTGATGTTGCAGTTTTCCTGCAGGTTTGATGTCGTCCCTCTGCTGCAGGAAACAACCAGAACCAGCGTGGGGCTTTTTTGATGCTGTTTCTTTTTTCTCTGTGATGGGACCCCACACTGTGTCAATGTTGGGGTCCGACTGAAATAAATGAGAGGGCCTGTATGCTCACCATGGGGCTTCTTTTGGTGTGAAAAGCCCGTAATTCATAGCCTGTAGGTTCTGAGTCTAAGGGTCTTTTTTTATGTGTAGTTTGGGCGCTCGATCCTGAACATTCATTGGAAACTAATATAATTCTGAGGACTCTGCCCATTCAATGTACATCCATCCATTCATCCATTTTCTATACCACTTATCCCGTAGGATAGCACTCTCTGTCTCCTCTATTATATCATAATCCTGAAGAAGAGCTTGAAAAGGATCATGTGTATTTATCAAAAACAAAGACACAAACATGTCAATAATAAACGTGTCCTTAAATATTGAATTCAGGGCTTATTGTTTTACTCAACATTAAGATTTACAACGCTCTCCTCAAGCATCATGGTTTATTTTGCTCAGGGTTTGTTTGCCTCCCTCTTCTCTCTTTTACGCAAACACTCCTCTTTATAGACAGGAGGAAAAGGGCAAGATGGAGGGGGTCCCATGGGACTTGATGGTGGAAAAGACAGGTGAAAATGTGCGACAAATGCAGATCAGGAGAGCGTAGGAACAGGAGATGAAGAGAAACATCATCGACGGGACGAGGGAGAGAGAAACACCAAAGTTTGAGACTGAATTAGAGAAAATCAAAAAAAGAGAGCGCAAGACTTTTTAGAAAGCAGAGAAAATGGATTTAGCTCAAACCTGGAAGCAGATTAGACTTCTACGAGGCAGAAAGTGGGAGTAAAAGATGGAGGGAGAGAGTTTGATGAAGTACAAGGAAGATGGAGGCAGACAGTCGGGGAAAAACTACCAGAGGGCAACGGGAGAGATGGAGCGGAGTAAGAGAGGGGAGATAAATGGCTCAAGTAATGGAGGAATATTGCTGCAATGAATGAAGGGATGGTAGAAGTGAAGTGGAAGAAGAGGGGATCGAAGACGAAAGAGGGAGGGAGGTCGAAGCAGATATACGAGCGAGGCTTAGAGGAAGATGAAGTGTCTGACGGCTGATATTTAGAGTGACAGAAGAGATTAAAAAAGATTGAAGTGATGGACGGATGAGCGATGGAAGACGAGAAGCAAAAAGGGAGAAAAGGTTGACAGAGGGATGAAAGAGAAGAGGAGGGGAAGGCAGATATATTTACACAATGAGGGCATCAGAGAGGAAGATTAGTAAACACAAAACCACTGGATTTACAGCATCAGATGGGCTGAAATATCTGCAGCAAGATGGATGCTAGTTTAGTACAGAGCTAGTAAAAAAGCACAGACAGCAGAGTGGGACATCTTCTAAAGCATTATGATACAGTCAGTGGCCATGATCGTGCTTCGTGGAATTAACGCAGCTAAACGTATGGGTAGTGCCCCCTTAAAATTGCCAAAATCCCCTCTTCTCCTGAAAGAAAGCCTACGATTCCTCAGCGAAACAAGAGTGAGAATACGGTCTTCTTGGTGTTTTGTCTTCCTAGGATGCACACTTCTGTCTGCCTTTGACATCAGCAGTATCAGATCTTGGTCCTAAGTATAAAATAGGTACCAGTGCTGACATGAAATAATGCTGCCACTCTGCGGACCAGAACACCAGCTTCCAGTTGCAGGGGACTTTGGCGCTCTTTTGGAGTGATCATTCCACGAATGCAGTGTTAATTTTGACAGTACTTTTTAATTTAGTTTTAGTTATAGACTTTCGCCTAAAATATCTTTTAGTTTTAGTCATAATTTAGTCATCTAAATTGTTCTAATTTTAGTCTAGTTTTAGTTGATGAAATTTAACAACATTTTAGTCGATGAAATCTACTGTAAATTTAGTCGACTAAAATATTAAGTGTAAAGTCTAAGGATTTTTTATGTTTCCTTGAATTTTTCAAAGTCATGTTTCACACTTGGATAAAATAAAACCTCTAATAACCCTTTATTGAATGCTTATAAAGTCTGAATGTATTAATGAACAGAAACAAATTGAACTTTTGTGTGAAATGCAGTCACCTTTATTTAGGCTACCTGGCAGAACATCTCAGTTACAATACCAGAACTGACAACAAACAATGAACCTGCTCTACATGAATATATCAATTCATAAAGAGAGGAGCTCTGATTGGATCGCTCCACAACTTATCCCACCACCACCAAGCTAAGGCAGCTGTGATTGGATGTCCCACTTAACTCATCCAACCTTTCCACACAACCAAAGTAGCTGTGATTGGATATATTCCTAACTTGTCTCTACTTTCTACATGACCAAATTAGGTCTGATTAGATTAAGCCTCTGTCGAACATTTTTGTCTGGTTTTTATCTGTTGATGAAAATGTCAGTTAATTTAGTTTAAGTTTTTGTCCATCTGCACTTGTTTTTATTGGTTACAGTCTTGTTTTTGACAGGGAAAAAAGGGTTGATGACGAAAACTAACACTGCACGAATGCACAGTTCTTACAAGTTATACTTACTTACTTATAGGAAAGCCTGATTAGTCATCTTAGCAACAAGATACAACTTTTAAGGATTGTGCATTTGTTAAATGAGCGAGACGGCTAAATGTGTTGGTAGTGCCCCCCCAAAATGCAAAAATCCCTTGGTTAAAGTCTGTGGTTCCTCAGTGAAAAAAGACTGGGGAACCGGTCTCCTTGGAGTGATGTCTTCCTGGGATTTCACTTGGAAAGCCATCTTTACAACAAGGTACAACTTTTAAGGATTTTGCATTTGTTGAATGAGCAACACAGCTAAACATGATTGTACTGCCCCATAAAATGTGCCAAAGTCCCCTCTTCTCCTGGAAGAAAGCCTACGATTCCTCACTGAAGCAAAGGTGAGGAACTGGTCTTCTTGGTGTGATGTCTTCCTGGGAGGCCCACCTCGCCGTCTGTCTTTAACCTCCCCAGTCTCACAGAACTTAAAGTTTTGATATGGTTGCATAGATCTCAGAGACGGTGGTTCTAGTTTTAAGACAAAATTCCTGTCTTTCAGATGTGGTCTTCTTCTGTTTTGCTGCTGCAGTGTTTCATTGCAGCCATCTCCATTCTGAATTTTGCTGGCAGACAAAAGCTTCTTTTTCTAACAGAATAAGTTTGTCTGTGTTTCTCTGAGGACTTGTTGACCCTCTGTGTAGAGAACAAAGATCTGTCCAAATGACCTTTTTCAATTTCCCAAAACTCTGCCAGAGCTACCGATCCAGAAACAGTCAGAGGCCTCATCGTGTCACGGAGCACCTGAGGAGCCTAATCCGAGCGTTTATGGAAACGTCTGACCCTGATTGCTGTTGAAGCTGCCGACAGAAATGTGAGAGCACAGACGTGGAAGTAAGATGAGGAGAAGGAGACGTAAAAAGACGATGTGGAGGGCTGAGGAGAGGGAGAGAAAGAGCGAGTAGGAGAAGTGTGAAGGAGGAGAAGGTGTTTAGGCTGGAGGGGAGCATTGAAAGAACCAGAGAACCACCCACGTCAGATAAAAAGCAGTGAGCATTTGGCTCTTAAGTTCTGCTGGCAGTGATTTCTGCTTATTACACTGTTTCCTGCTGCTGTTCCTGCATTAATGTAATGTCTGCTGATGGTACGTTCATTAAAAGAAAACAACCATCGTGACCTCATGGGGTGGAAGTGGTCTGGTTTCACTTTGTAGTCCGGAGTGTACATACAGTAAATGAGGTGACATTGTCTGTAGGTCAGTCTGATGCCAAGGTCAGAGTGCGGGATTTTTATGTCCATTACTGTCATTCTGCTTGGTCAGCCAATCGTGGAGCCTCAAATCTCGCCAAATGTGTCTTCTTTTGGTCCAAAGGATCCTCTTGATTCAATGTCTGTAATCAAACAGATCCATCCTACCCACCTCCAATCTACAATGACTGTGAGTTGCCCAAAGTGGGACGGTCCAATCAGAGTCCTTCAGAGCAGGAAGAGGTGGAGCTAGGAATGGGACAACAGCAGGAAGTGACAGAGAGTACCAGTTTTATCAGATCAGTTTTAACAAACCTAAAACAAAAAAAACACTGAAAACATTCTTGATAGACAGGATACACAGTGGTAGCATCACCTGCCTTCTACATTAGGGTCTGTAATGAATGTGATTGACAGAATGATAGTCCAATCACCTGCTGGATATGCTTCTGCAAGGTTCTGCCCTCCCAAACACTTTCTATGGGCTCTATAAAGAGCTGCAGAGGCTGGTGGTGCTAGCAAAGCTAATGCTAGTCACACTGTACTCTGTATTTTTTTTTATAAATGCTGCATTTACTTGCTTGCTATTGTGATAATAGACCAGATTCAAGACAACATTATGCTTTTTGGTTCACTTCTGCTGTTTCAGCCCAGGACTGTGACTATTACCACGTTTACATGAGAACTTTAATTCCGAATAAAAATTAAATCCTCTTTAAAAAGATTAATAACGATCTTGTAAACACCTTACTCCGAATGAAAATGATAATTCCGAATAAAACTTAATTCCGAAGTAAGTGGCTGGTTTATTCTGATTTTAAAGCCACACTATGTAAGATTCCAGCTTTCAGCTCTCTAGGGGCCTCTATGGTCGTTGAGTGTAACTGCATGGTTGTTAAACAAAGCGCCTCACACCAACATCCATTTGTCGAATACAGAGGGAGGAGAAACGAGCCGACAGGACGTCCGGAGAGACAAATAAACTTTAAAAATGTTTCTTTTCAAATAAATCATCACGTACTCACAAGTCCAACAATAACAGGGCCAAATCAGCATCGGTCAGACATTCCTCATTATCTTTTAGCTCACCCCAGCGAGTGAACGCCGGGCCAATGTTTATCCTTGTCTGGGCATTTAGCTTGTTATTCTCCCGCTTTCTTTTTTTCGACTCTTCTGATAAAACTTTTCTTTTATCCAGGGTTTCCGCTGCTTCCGCCATAATAACAACACTCCATTTAGCTTTCTTCTTCTTCTTCTTCTTGTTTAACGGCGGGTGGCATCCAGCGTCAGAGGAGCATTACCGCCTATGCAGGAGTATGAGCCAGAAGTCCCTATTTCCATTAGGAAAATAAGCGCATATTTACTTTAAACTAAATTCTCTTCATGGAAAATAATTAACCTTCCTTCTGCCTTGTTAGTGAAGAAAAATCAAACATAACAATAAAACATGAGAAGATAAAATAATGCAAGGGAGAGAAAAAAAACTATAAAAACTCAAAACAACGGTGACAAAAAGAAATAACAAAAAATGACAAAATAAAATTTAGGCTTGTTAGAGCCCGAAATGTAACAATGACCCAAAATGTTATAAATAAAAGTGTAATAAAACCCGAAATGTAATAATTGGTCAATAATGTAACAAAAGTGTTGAGCCCGAAATGTAATAAAAAAAAAGTGTAATAAAACCCAAAACGTAAGAACTGGTTGATAATGTAACAAGATGCTGAGCCCAAAATGTAAGAACTTTATAACATTATGGGGAATAATGTAATAACTGACCCAAAATGTAACAAATAATTACATTTTGGGCAAAAAGTTAATAAGTTTTGGGCTCAGCATCTTGTTACATTATCAAGCAGTTATTACATTTCAGTTTTATTACATTTTTTTTTTTTTTTTACATTTTGGGTCATTGTTACATATCGGGTTCTAACAAGGCTACTTAAACAAAAAATCAACAAAATGTATTTATTAAAAAAAGCAGATTTAATAAAGATTTAAAAAATAGTATAAACCATGAATTTGTAATAGTACGATACTACATAAATGCCAAAACAGATAGCTCGCAGACAATGTCCATGCCTGAGAGTTATAAATAAATAAATTTTATCATGGGGGGGAGGGTGAAAAAGTCCTGTAAAATGATTTCTAGAAAAGAGTGGGAACCCTGATGTCGCAAAATCTCTGAGACAGAGGGGGTCCAACCTGTTAATAGCAAGGTGTACTAAATCCTGTAATGAAAAATGAAGCACCAAAACTGAGTTGAGTAAAACTGAGTCGAGCTCGTCCAATAAATAGAAAAGCAGTACCAATCTTATCTGATTGCTACTTCGCTGTCAGTGGAGCTTTTTCCAGGTCCAAACATGCCCACCTGCTGTCAGAAACATGTCTTCAAACTGACCCTCACTCGGCCCCTCAGGTCTTCCCGCTGAGATCCTCTGTTTGTAGGCTCCATTCACGCCTGTTATGCCATTATTGCTGGAGTCTGTTTGTGTGACACACTCCTGGCAGGTGGCCGCCCACTGCAACAATCCTCTTTTTTATTTCACTCCAGCACTTCAGAAAATCTGTGGCACACTCTTATCAGCACGTCCAGGGATGTGCACTGTTATTACTCCTGTGTGAAGGTCCGCACATCATAAGGCCTGAAAAGCCCTGCTACACATCCATTTCTCCTGCCTGCTCCATCCAGGAGAGCAGGATTCTAATGAGAGAATTTGCAGAATGAGGCCATCTCTGTATCATAATGGGTTTTGATGCTCTGCAACGCAGCTTGAAAACAACCACAATGGTTTAGAAATGCACGAGGGCAAGGATAAGGAGGGAGGAAATGACACGAAAAAGATCAGACTCAGGAAGAAGTCGAAGTGTGATTTTGTTTTCCAAAATGTGGGAGCGAGAGACGGGAAAATAGAGCAGAAAATGTGGAAGATAAAGAGCAAAAAAATGAGGATGTGCTTGTTTGAGAGCAGTTCTGATGAAGACAGATAGGAGGAAATATGCAGGCGCAGGAGGAGATGTAAGGAGAGATGGGATGGGGACGCCGTGTTCAGGCTTCAGGAGGGAAATGAAGGTGCGGGAATGGAGGCACAAACCGGAAATTACCCACGAGGAAAGAAAGGGGTGTTGGGAAGGTGGAGAACCAACAAGTCTGGTGGAGAAACTTGTGGAATGCATGAAAGAAATCGGACAGAAAGGAACGATGGAGGGCGATAGGAGCCGAGCTGGGAGTTTATCTGCATTGCTGTACCTCAGTCAGCGGAGCATTGTGGAGCAGTCAGCATAAATTCCCCCTCACTATGCAGATCTTTAACACATCTGCATTCCTGTTAGCGCACAGTGGCCACCGCAGGATTAATCGGGCTCACATAATATAATCTCCTGCACATAATTTAGCCGCCGACAGACCCTCAGCGGCATTTTCCAGCAAATTTTATCACAGCTTTCACTTGGTTGGTTGACTTTCCACTCTATTTCGGAATAATCAGCTTGTAATGGCAACATATTGGAACCCACAATTATTTCTCAGTTGGGAAATAAAACAGAAAATGGCGAATTTGAGACCAAAGAAACCCCTTTCTTATACAAAGAAAAAGCTAAGTGGAGGAAATGAGGAGAAAGACCTCGAAGTGTTCGTTTTGACCCTTAAATATAATTGAGGAACCCTGGAGGTGGGCTAACACTTTCCTATAAGGGAAGCCCTTATAAGCAGCCTCTGCTGCAGTCTCAGCAGATATATTAGAGTTCCTTTAATTGGCTCCAACTCAATTGGCAGAGGGGCAATGAGAGCGCTGCAGTTTCCAGGAGGATCCATAAAGTTTCAGTTTGGTGTCATCATCCGGCTGTAAACAGGACTGGTGTGCTTTTTTAGAGGATATATACTGATGTATAAAAAGTTTTGGGTTCTTTTTTAAGTACCCAGCAACAAATGGAGCATGAAATTGTCATTCGTTGCACTGAGTAGCTGATAAAAAAGACCTCGCTTTGGCTTTGGCGTGAATGCTTTTGATGTTTTTGTCCCTCATTGCAGCCCGAGTGATGATGAGTCTCATTTAGTCCTCTGTTTGCTTTAATGCTTAAGGAAAGTCAAATGAAGCATCAGAAAAGAGGATTAAGTCTACAACTGGTGATATATACACTGTTTTTCCAATCCAAAGCAGATGATATTTGTTAGAGATGATCAGCCAATTGAAAATGAAGCCTGCAGTCACCAATCCAATCACTTTGCTTCCTCATGCCCTGTCAGTTAAAAATATTATTCCAGTGTTGAAATCGGTGTTAAAACTGCTGCATGGACAAACAGCAGAAAAGCTGGTCAGCCATCTTATTTACATACACAGCTGCACATTTTGATGCTTTTGAGGTCCAGTTGGAAACATAAAAATAAGTAAAAGTCTGCTCAGAAAGTAGACGATTGCTAATGATCACGTTATGAAATTTCAACAAAAGACATTAAAGTTATAGCTAAGAATTTAATTAAAAAATGTTGTATGGGTTATAATTAGTTTTTCAGTAATAAGGAATAACATACTGTACAGTGTCTCTCAGGTAAAGTTCTGAGACTGAATCACTTTTATTGATAGTGCTAATTGAAATGTTTAGTCCTCTGGATACACATAAAGGGATATGCCAACATTTTTTTGGTTTTCATGTCTTGCCTCACTCCCGAGTCCATGACAAGCTGATAGACTCCATTCTTTCGACTGTGCACCCAGTAATAAGGAAGAAACGGGCAGAGTTCGCCCACTGCTAATTAGCTTAACTCAAATAGTGAGAGTCAATGGGAAGTGTTATCCTGCCTCTGCCTTCAGTCATCAGATAAACTCTTCAGCAACTCTAAACAGTTCTGTGTGCTTGCTGTGACTTTTTTTGTTTGTTTTTTTACCACATTATGTTACATTATCTATTTTTAGACAAGGATTATCACTCTGTGGAACAGTTTAAGGAAATATATATCAAAATAATTGGCAGAGGGTGTGCGCAAACCAACGCGGAAGTGCGATGACAAACAAAGCCTCTGTTTATGAGTAGAACAAGATTGGTACTAAGAGAGGACGAGGATGATTTTTTTGGGACTCACAAAGATCCACAGCCTATTTGAACCACAATATGGAGGTGGAACTACATGTTTCAGAAGCTGAGCGTGCACGAAGAGAAGCTGAGGCAGTGAAACAGATAGTTTTGTATGTATTTCTTAATATAACAGTATATATTTTGAAATATAACGCGGTAAAAAAAAAAACATGTCACAACAAGCATACAGGACTGTTTAGAGCTGCTGAAGAGTTTACCTGGTGACTGTAGGCAGAGGCAGGCTAACACTACCTATTGACTCCCAGTGTTTGAGCTAAGCTAATTAGCGGTGGGCGATCTCTGCCTGTCTCTTTCTTGTTACTGCACACACATATAAAAGAATGGTGTCTATCTGCTTGTCATGGACTCAGGAGTGAGGCAAGACATGAAAGGAAAAAGTTTTGAATCCCAGCAAATCAGTTAACCTGACCTTGCAGCCTCTGTTCGGTCAACACAACGTCGAGTGATCCGTCTTTGTTTTGGTCTAGTTTTGTCTTGTCCAGTTAAACCCGGTTCTGTCCTCCTCAGCTGGCTGCAGTCCTGTTTGTGGTCACCAAAGGTCACTCTGGACGTGAACTCATTTACAGCAAATAAATGCGCCAAATTAAAATGGCAAACTGCAGCTCATTACAGAAAGGTCAGACACGTACGAGACGCCGAGGTCGCCATGTTTCCTTCTGCCTCCTTCTCTGCGGATAATCGAGTTTGATCAGCCTCATTATTACTGGAATGAATTACAACAAGAACTCTGAGTGAAAGTGCTCTAACTGTTGGGTTTGGGATTGTCTGAGCCGGAGTGGTTCTTCATGAGGGCACGAAAGAACTGCCTTCTCCAGTCTGAATTTGCAGGCATTCATTTATCTGTCAGCTGTTATAAAAGCTCCTCAGACAGCAGAAACATCCTCGTGTCTTTGTTCAAACAACATTTATGTGACAAAGTCAGCGGAGAAAACATTTGCATCAATCTCAGACCCATAAATCTCCCACTCCTGACCACGACCGGCCTGCGGACGACACCTGACAGACCATTTTTAACAGATTTCTTCCCCCGCAGACTCAAAACCTCAGTCAGATGTCAGACTGGACTTGTTTCTTCCCGGCAGTGAAGTGTCAATCTTCCTCGGCGTAGAGAGAGAGCTGTGTTTGAACCTGACAGGAAGTGCAGCCTCAGGTGTGTTAAGATGCCGAGGAGGGTTTGAAAAGGTTTTGGGTCTTGAATAGGACTTTCTTCACTCGAGCCGAGACCGTGAGTCAGAGCTGAAGATCTCTTTTTCTCTTTACCTTCATTAGAGGTCTTTGACTGCAGCAAAGTGTCAGGAAACTCACTTTGCTCTTTGGAGGAAAAGTGCTGCGACTTATGGATTTATATCTTTGAGATGACTCAAGCATGAGCTGAGAGTGAAAAAGATATATACGCTCACTGGTCACTTTATTAGGCACACCTTTCTAGTGCCAGGTTGGAGCCCTTTGGCCTTCCTTAACTCTTCATGGCATGGACTCAACACAGAGCTGGAAACGTTCCTGAGATTTTGGTCCATATCTCTATGATAGCATCACACAATTGCTTCAGAATTGTCGGCTGCACATCAATGATACAAATCTATTATTCCACGGCACCCCAGAGGTGCTTTATTACATTGAGATCTGGTGACTGTTAGGGCTGGGTATTTCCAGCAACCTCATGATACAATACGTATCCTGATACAAGTAAATTGTGAACACTGACTATGCTTTTAACAGAATTCCCAGCAAGTTTTGTTTTTTTATTCCAAGAAGAAAAAGAATAAGGATGAGTTTTAAATGATTTTACAACATAAGAAACTTAAATTCAGGTCCCCAAAGATGGTAGACCTTACAACCAACATTAGAGCACAGCACTGGAAAAAACCTACAATGCACTCACTTTCTTAGAGGGGTGCTGTCAGCCTCATAGGGATTTACACTAAAACCGGCCGTTCTGAGCAGGGCTGAAACAGAGGGGTTTAGAGGCATGCCAAAATCTAATATCTGAGTGGATTTTTATGTTAAAAAAAACATCAAAAACATGTTTGGGAGACACCTTAAACAGGTGAAAACTTGTTGAAAAGGAGTAAAATATGAGACCTTCAAGGCCTTTTCTGTGTTAGTCCTCTGAACTATTCCGGCCATGAAAGAGGAAGGTAACGGACTGTTGTTCAAGATATGAGAATGAATGTTTAATGTTGTTTAGCTTTTTTAATGTAACCTTGAATAAATAACAAATTTCAGGACAGAGCTGAATTTTGATCTTGTTTCTTGACTTAAATGGATCATTAGAGAATAGTAATTTGATCTGCGGTTTTCCTTTTGTGTTATTAGATTAAAGAAACAGAAATGCTAAATGTGATGGTCCCTGCTAACTTCGCATCAGTCTGCTTCCTCCTTTATGTCAATTATGTAGAAACTGCTTGAATTGAGCATCTGTGCAGTCTGCAGTTTGCCTTTTTTACTTTCAGAGCACATCTTGCTAATGACTTCAGGATAAGGATGTTTTTTTTGTTTGTGTTCTCATCACTGTTACATAGTTTTTACCGCTCTGTGAAACTGCAGTATTTACTCACTGATAAAAATGTCTCCCTCCCTGATATTCAAACGTACAGCTCCATTAATGAGCTCTCTCTCTCTCACAAACATTATGCAGATGGTGATCAGTATCTGTTTCCTCATTCTGACGGCTCCCTACTGCTGAGCATCGATCCCACACTGAGCAGGAAAATGGAAAACAACTAAAACACATAATCTGTCCGCTAACTAAATAAATGTGGGGTTAATTAGGGTGCACTAAGTCATAACCTGCACAAATAAAGCACGTCTGCATGGCTTCCTGGAGGCAGTGATTCACGGGGATTACATGTATTAAGACGACTGAAGCCCCTAATGCTGCGGGATGAAGCCGATCCTGCTCCGTGTGCTGTTATTGAGCTTGAACGTATGTAGAGCCAGTAATCTGCTCTGCTTCAACTGTGTGCCCGTCCATCAGCGTCTCTCACCGTGTCAGTTCACATTCAGGTTTATGTCTGGTTTAAGAGCAGCCGCTGTACTGCGTCAGTGTGCCGCTTCTCCGGCAGGCTTTAAGTGTCAAGTAGAAAAGGTGAACTCAATGTTTTAACCCATTTTAGGATCATTTTGCTATTTCAAATCTTATAAAAATTTTGCCTAATTATCAGTGATTACCTTTACATTCCCAATTAACCTAAAGGTTTTACCTAGCATTGAATATTTCTTTATTTTTGATCCAGCAACCTTGTAAATAGTGGCATTTCATTGTTGATATTTCCATCATTCTGTACCCACTATCTTTAAAACAACTAAAGAGATTTTCTTCAAATTTAGCACATATATTCACCAGAATCCAAGGATTTAATGGCTTAATTTTGGGAAGCAAATGTTGCTGCAGCCCTTGGTGGTACCTATTCTAGTTATATCCACAAAGTCCACTGTAAATTGGTGCATTTTAGAGTTTCTATGAGTGCCCTCTGAGAATTTTTGACATATTTTCTGCAGTAAAAAATAAAAAAAGATATCAGTCTGCTCCTGTACTCGTCTCTGGCTCTTGTCTTTTAGGTTGCCTGGGATCCTTGGTGGAGACTGCCTGCTGCTGTGGAGTCACGAAGCCTCAATAACTACAATTACAGACATAACACATATTTGGCCATCTCACTCCAGTTCATAATCATTATAGCTGTTAATGTTGATATTAACATGATCTTTCTATCCATGGTTGATACATCTATAGTAACTATCTCTAGCTCCACATGGACATGAGATCCCTCCTGAGAATGAGGTGTCACATCTCAAGAGGTCTACCATTAATACATTTATACTTAACGGAGACAAATATGGTAGGGATGCACTTGTGGTCTGGGCACCCATGAGTTCATCACTACCATAAATTCTTACTTCCAGTAAGACTTTTATTGATTATACTTCTATAAAATTTTCACCACAACCACACAGACATGAGGACCCTCCTCTAATAAATTTGTTTGCAGCAGAAACAAATTTGACGACGACAGGTCTATGATTGGTCCATTGATCTGTCACTAGCTTTAGTTCTTACTTTAGTCCGCTTGTCTCCACTTACCTCCCTCCCTTTGCCCACACACCCAACACAGCATCGTGTGGATTTGCTGTTCATCATGAGACTGGGGTCCACATTCAAGATTTCCTGCTGCTTAACAGAAGGTTTTTTCTTGCCGCCATGATGGAGGGATTCATGATTGGCTATATGGATTCATGTTGGGTGTTGGATGTATATATTTGTATATATATGTATATGTGTATTTTTATATGTATATATGTATCTATGCATATATGTGTATCCATAATATGAAGAGCTCTGTGCTCTATTGTAAAGTGTCTTGAGATAACACTTGTTATGAATTGGCGCTATACAAATAAAGATTGATTGATTGATTGATTGATATTCTCTTTGTGCTGTTGTTCCCGCAATCTCAGACATTTTCACATCTCTACTTATTCGTCCCTGCAGCCCTTGGTGGTACCTATTCTAAGGTGCATTTTAAAGGATTTCAATTGGTTATTCTGCTTAAGCTATTTCTCGTAAATGCACAGGGGTATTCACATACATGCTAACTTCCTTGTTTTTGATCTAGTAACCATTAGCAAAGAGGAATTTCATTTTCATATGTCCATTGGTCTTAAACATTATTGTTTACCCACTATCTTTGGAACAACTTGAAAGAATCACCTCAAATTTGGCACAAACATCCAACATGATAGAAGGATAAGATGAACTAATTTCACTGCAACCCTTAGTGGGAACCATTTATGTAAACATTAGACTTTCTTTAAAAAGTTAGAAAAGATGTAAGATAAACTGAGTTACCTACTGACAATTACATGCTATTATTTTATGGTTAAAAACTGTTGTAATTCTGTAAATCAGCAAAGCATAAGAAAAAGTCCACATATCTCCATGCTTGATAAGCCTTCAACATCACAAACTTTTCACACCTGTAATCCAGGAAGATACTTTATATTCGCTACATTCATTGGTTCATAGCATATTTGAGACTTAATATCTGAAGAGCATAAAAGGAGAATTTCTTTCAATTTGGCACAAAGATTCACATGGATTTAGAGATGAAATTATCCAATTTTGGTCTTCAAATGTCATGGCAACCTTTGGTGGTTCCCATTTTTGTGAATGTGAATATTAGAGAATTGATTCAGACCAACCAGCATATCACAGTTTCCAGGAGGTGTTAGTGACAGTAGGCCGGCGGTCAGGCAATTCTGATAAAAAAATAAACATCATCAAGGGAAAGTGAACACCCAAAAGTCTCCATCTAACCTTTGAACTCTTTCAATGCATCTTGTCCAGTAAGTCATTTCATTTTTATCCACTGGCCTACCCTTGACTGTTCACCCAACATCTCAGGAATAACTGAAGCCAATGTCTTAAAATTTAGCTCAAATATCAACCAGAATATAAGGATGGAATTATTCAATTTTGACTGACAAATGTCTCTGCAACCTCATGTGGAGCCCATTTGTTTGATTGTGAAAATCAGCGATGCATCAGAGCGGATTTAAAATGAGCTGGCTTGTTTAAAGAAATCCAAAAGCTACTGGCAATCAGGTAGTTTCTGGGATTTGGTTCTGGTATAAGGTCTTTTTTGTAGACTACTGTTTAATGTTTGTCTTGGTGTGCAGTTGTTTTGTGTCAGAGTAATTAAAGTTGTAGTCAGTGCTTAAATGATTTGCTCTTACGGTTGGAAATATTCACTGATAGACTGTAAATTTAGTGTTTAAGAAGAAAAAGGTCAAAGGCTTGGTTTTCTGGGATGGTGAGGATCTTTGCTGTTGAGATGGTTGACATTAAATACTTTGTCATATTTGCCTTTTCAAACACAATTTTGAGCTGTTTATAATCCAAGAGCACATTATTGAACATCTTCTAAGGGGTCTTTTGGCTAGAGTAATGCTGTTTTTGTGGAGGTCTTTTACCATTTTGACTCTGGGAGTTATAATTTCTTGGCTGGCAACATTGAACATGACACAAAATGTGTATCCTTCTTTTTTTAGGTTTTACTTTCCCTGCTTGTTTCCTGTAGAGCTGCTTATCTTCTTCCTTGTCCTGTGTAGTAACACTCCTTCTGTCTTTGTTTCTTCCAGACGGGCAGGATGAATCCCATGACACAGTTGTACTACAAGAAGGTGAGTCAAACACACACAAAGATGGATTTTGTAAAGCAGGTTTTTTTTTTTTTGGTCTCGGAGTACATCCCTTCAGGCTTTTACAGACTCCAGGTTTCATTCTTGTAGAGATCTTTTCCAATGTGAGGCTCTGAATAATGGCAGGCGGTGTAAAGCTTTACAGTTTAAACAAAGATAAATATGAAAAATCTGACTTTAACACGCTTGATAAAACCCGCTCTGATTTATCTTCATGCTCGTTCTCACAGCCTGAAATAATAAAATCATCTGAGAGTATGTTACACTCCAACACTGATGTCATTCACTGTAACTTCATGGCTGCTTCTACATCAAATTTATGCTTTAGAGCTCTGTCTCGGCTGTTTTATGTGTCTCGTTCAGCTTTATGTGGTGATGAATGATGTGAACTCTCTTGTGACGAGTTGCATGATGAAATAAAATCTCTGCCGCTGCATAAAAAGCAGCAGCTTTCCTCAGACAAAACTGCAGATGAGATACAGATTTTTTAACTCAACTCTGACAAACTTTCTGCTCATTTGTTCGATTTATGTGGTAATGTAATCTCTGAATAACACTGTAAAAAACATGTAAATACAGCTCTAATGCAACATTCCAGTTGTACTGGGAAGTCGGGATTTCCGAGTTCCAAGCGGGAAATTTCCTCTGTAATGCCCCTGGAGGTCAGAATTTCCTATTGGGAAGTTGGGGGATCCTCACCACCCCCTTGTTGACAATCAAAGATGGCTGCCCCCAGTGTGAACAGTTATTAAGCTCCTGTAATATTCCATGTATTAGCACTTCTGACTAGTGTTTGCCACACTAAATCAGCCGTATAATATTGTTATACTGTATATATATGGAAACGCTGCAATAGTGTTATTTACATTCTTCATGTTGGCGGGCTAACAACAGTTACCAATAGTCTGGTAGATCAGCAAGTATTTTTTGCGACTTTGTTACTGGAATGCTGAAAACTCGGATATGATGTCATTCCCAAGCCCCTCTTCCCAGTTCCAATGCAAATGGAATGCAGCATAAGCATGGTGGCCACGTAGTGTTTAGATACACATTTTTGTCATTTTGTAATTGTAAAATTAATTTCTTTCTGGTCACCCAAGAGTTTACTGATAAAGATTTACAGCAAATTTTACCAAATACAGACTCAACTGGATCAAACATTAGTACATTTCCTGCCTGTTGAGGCGTAACTTTGCCTATTAAAAACCTTCTTGCTTAACAAGTCTGCCTGTGAGTTCCCTGAACAAAAAAGTTTCTGTGATGGATTAATCATGAGAGCAACACACTGTAATCAGTTTCCATGCACAGCACATTTGGTCACCACTTGTGAAACTAAATAAATTAATACAATATAAGTATAATCATAATTTTTTAAGAGTATAGGGTAGGGTGACCATACGTCCTCTTTTCCCTGGACATGTCCTCCTTTTTGGTCGTAAAATTATGTCCAGAAGGATTTTATAAAATTCCCTAAAATGTCCGGGTTTCGCTCAGCTTGTTCTACAATCCATTGACCCTTTTATCACAAAGCTGTCTCCAGTGACAGAAAACGACAAGCATGATTCTATTTACCGTAACTGCTCAAGTATCCATTCTATCCAAATAATTCCAATGGATTCTTAAAGCTGAGAAGCGGAGCTTTCCACTGATATATGGTATTACTGTACGATTTCACAGTAAAGCTGGAGCAGAGCAAGAGTATTCAGAACAAAACTTGAGTGATTTATCGGTGGTTCATCATTATTTTCTGCGTAATAATGTAAAAATATTGTAAATAATGGCAGTAGTATCATTTTGGAGTGTCTTCTTGATGTTCTTTTGCTGTATTTTCACTGTGTTTTACTGTAATTTCGCCAAATTTCTGCTGAAATTCGTTCTTTTTGTCATTGATGGTGTTTTTCGTCATAAGTTGTGTTTTATAGACATAGTAATTTTGCAATTATTGGAGGGAGAAATTTCGAAGAGGGAGAGGAGAGTCAGTGTATAGAGAAAATGTAAAAACATAACCAAAAGAGAAAAAAACTGCTTTAAAAAAATTAAAAATGGCAGTATTTCCAAAAAATAGAGCTATAACTAACTGTTATGTTATGTGTCCTTTCTTCCACCGCTAAAGGCATGCATGAAAATGAGAAAATAAATTTAAGTAAAATAAACTTAACTATAACATGGCTCTGGTCAGAGCAAAGCTGCAGCAGACTATGTGGAAATTGTGGGGTATGGTGAAAAACCAAGTGACAACGAAGTTTAATCAAATTTTCAAACACTCTCTTGAACAAAGTGTGTTTTATGATTTATTTAAGTAATTTTTGTCTTCTTACAGACTCTCCTTCAACCATTTCTCTGTTTGTCATTTTCATTTCAGGCAACATATTCGCCATACCGTGATCGAATCCCCCTTCAGATCGTCCGAGCAGAGGTGGAGCTGTCTGCAGAGGAGAGAGCGTACCTGACCGCAGTAGAGAAAGGTAAACACACACACCTTTCCTTCCCTCCATCCATTGTCCTGTCTATTCCGTCTTCATTCTGCTGAGCCTCTCACCTTCCCCTGATGCTGAGTCTATGTTTCCTGATGGCTGAGCAGCAGCTGGTCACTCTCTCTGCTGAAGCCAACATTTCACAGGTGTTATTACTGATACAGCTGACATGCCGCAGCAGACTGGTGTCCTGTCATTGTGCCCTCCAAAAACCTGCTGAAATACAAAATGCTCGCTCAGCTGGAGGAGCAGCTCAGAACACACTGTACCTGCTTGGCATTGGCTCATTAATATGGCTGCTGAAAACAAGCATGTGCCCAGTTTTTAATGGTGATCTCTTTAATGAACAAAGTAATCGTTCCCTGTGATGTTGGAATGTCCATTCAGGAAAAAAGTCTGATGTTCTAGCACAATTTCGCCAAACCAAGTAAAACAATGTTGTAACTTGACCCTGGAACTTAAGGTGAGCTAACAACCTTAAGTGGGGTCCACATGAGGATTTTCTAAATCTGAAGAGATGTTTTATCTGTTAGATACCCCACACATGAAGATAAAAAATCAGGCATTGAATGGTTTGATCGTTTGTGTGGTGTGCTCCAATAATCTCAACAAAGCACACCACATAACCATTCTGTCCCACCACCGATCTAGAATCTAGTCCTCCAAGACAGATCAAACGTGATCTAACAAAAACAAAGAAGAAGAAACACAGCAACAACCATAAATGTTGTCTATGGCAACAACCGGAAAACTCAACATGCAACATGGGAGAGGACTTATGAGAAGAGGGAATGATGGTGGTCTTGGAACTATTTTTGACGGAAAAATCTGGAACTAAATAAAAGACTGTGGGAAAAATCCTGGCGACGGCGTGAACACGTGAGCTGGTCCTCCATTTCTGAGGTCCACAGAACTTTATGTTTCAGGTTGACTGGGCTTGTCTTTATTTACACGGAGTCATGACTTGGGAGTTGTCAGCTTTCCCCACACACAAGAAGATTTTTGGTCGTACATATTGAACAAGTTTAATATTTACAATTGTCGGCCCCGACCCATTTCAGAGCTGATTATCAGAACAAGTTCACTCTCAACACACCTCAGACCACAGGATAATCTTATAAAACAGAAGATAATCTGGTGTTTGCTATCCTTGGTCAGGGAGGGGGAAAGTCAGGACAAAAACAGCCCGATAATTTTTATGTGTGTACACCCCTTAAGTCACATCCTGTCCTTCTGCATTGCCTTTTAGGGAAAAAAAGGTGCTAAAAGGGGCCAAGTGGATAAAATATTCACAAAGACTGGACTGAGCTGCTTGTTCTTGAACCACATATTATTGAGTCTTTTGCTTCATACACCCAGAACTAAGGCTAGAAAAAGAGAGATTTATTTCCACATTAATTTTCTACATTTTCTGATATTAGCCACACTTTAAAATGCATAATACTGTGTCAACCTAGAGTTCCAATAAGCCTGTATTTTCCTACAGAGAGGAATAACCTGTCATGGTTTCCTGATGTATGATAGGGCCCCTCAAGTAATAAAAAACTCACTCAGCTCCAATTAAAGTTGACTCGCTGGTTATTAAGAATACACCTTTTAGCAGTCATTCTGGTCAAAGCCTTGCTGGGTCTCAGTGAAAGGCAGGATACAATATCATGTGTGAATAAGACTTCCTGTATCATGTTCATTGTGAGACACTATGTCCGTAAAATGTCTATCACTCCCTCCATTTCTTTCCTGCTTGAAGTTCTTTCATCACCTTTTCCAGAAATCAGGCTCAAAACGTCTTCCTCTTCTTGTCCAGAGGAGAGAAAGTTGAGAACAACTGATTTAAACATCCACTTTCTCTATCGTCTCTCCAGGTGACTATGCGGGTGTCAAACACGCCCTCCGTGAGGCGGAGGTCTACTACAACATGGACGTGAACTGCCTGGACCCTCTGGGCCGCAGCGCCCTCCTCATCGCCATTGAGAACGAGAACCTGGAGATCATGGAGCTCCTGCTAGACCACGGCATCCACACGGGTGACGCCTTGCTCTACGCCATCAGGAAGGAGGTGGTGGGCGCCGTGGAGCTGCTGCTGTCACATAGAAGACCCAGTGGAGAGAAACAGGTGTGTGTCAACCTCTGTGCTTAATGTGCACAAGAGCAGAGTAAGCTGGAAATTCACAGGCGATCTGTTTTTATAACTTTGTACTGACATTATCTGAAATATTTTTACCTACTTAAAAGCAAATCTCAGTAGTTATTGTTGTTATTGCCTGTGTCGTGTCATGGTGGCCACCAGAGCAGAGCAGCCAGTCTTCCTTCAATGTTGTAAGGTTAAAAGGTTCCTGAAGTCCTCAAAAAAATCAACAAACGCATGCTTTCAACTGATTTTTGGTTGCTGTTGTTGTCATTTTTAAAGGACGGTTGCTAACAAACTGCTAACAAGGACAACAAAAATGGCCGAGGACCCTAATATGATTGTTCCTGATCTTTTTTTAAAATAAACAATAAGACACAGCTGTCCCAATAAAGGTCTCTGGTAAGGTTACAGAGCTGTAAGTACATAATCTGAGTCTGACCTCTTGGGTGCGCCAGCGACCCCATGGAGTTCGGAGGGTTAATAGCTTTTCTACCTCATAATGTAAAATTAATCCATTACAGTAGCTGTCAGGTCAGGTTTGGGAACACATGCCAGGTCAACACTTGGCCATTCATCATTCCCGATGACTCATCTGCACCACCAGCAAAGTTAACCCTACTTCATTTGAAGGTATATATATGTCTATATATACACTACACCTTATGTGTAATGCAATTTTTTTTTAAATAGTCTTTGTTTTAAAACTGCAAATGAACAGTGGAGGTGGGAGGAGCTAACAGCACATCCCTGCATGTCGACTTCTGCATGTGTTGAAACCTGATGTTTTTCAATGCAAAAACACAAAATATGCAATACTTTTCCAAAATAAGTTGCAAAGTGTAGTAATTACTTTTATAGTAAATAAAAGTGGGATTAAAATGTGATATACAAATATTTTTTTTCACTTTCATTGCATCAGATCCTTTCACTGGCTTTAAATTAACAATAGATTTTATGCTCTTTGTGACATGAGAACCATTGATTTTTTAAATGGGCAAGACACAAAATATGCAATATTTTCCTAAAATGAGGTGCAAAGTGTATTTAAAGAATATTTAGGATGAGGTTATTGAAGCCTTGACTAGACCAAAAATTGACAACAACACTGCTTTTGATGCATTATTTTTTTTAGAGCAATGAGAGTTTATTCCAAAAACTCACACTTTTTACCCTTAGGTCCCAAAACAGTCTCTCTCATTAAATGCAATAGAAAGGAAGTGTATAAATATTTTTTTCACTTTCACCTCATCAAATCTTTTCAATTATTATTATTATTATTATTATTATTATTAGTTATATTCTTATATTATAATGTTAGTTTTTTGTTCTATCTTTCATGTTTTTATGCTCTTTTTTGGCAAAACCCCCGATCTCTCTTGATCAAGACAACAGCATAAATATAATCAGAGCCCATTTAGCCTTTTTTTCAAACACACAGCCAAAATTTATCCTCAGCCACCTTCACACCATTTTTATGAACATCCTGGCACACCAACATTATTTTTTTGTGGTTCAGCTTTTTTTTTTTAGTGCTGTGCCTTTTTGCAAAGTAAGAGAACTAGGCCTCCATTAAACCTCTGTGTGGCAAAGCTCTGCTGCCCCTGCTGGTTTCAACGTGTCCTCACAACTAAAACCTGTTCTCCCTGTATTTTGAAGATAGAGGCTCAGACTTATTAGGTATTCATGGAGAAAGGATTTTAATATGTCAGGATCACAGTACATCAAAAATATGTGGTTATAATGGGAGTCAATGGGGCCAAATCTGTCCTGAGGGTGAAGAGTGTAGACATATATAGAAATCTAATATTCTATACAGCTTTCAAAAGAGGGGATCATGGGATTTTAAAAGTTAGTATGAGCCTTTAAACCGACCAATATATTAAAAAAAAAAAATTAAATAAGCAGAATGTTCACATTTGGTCCCTTGAGGTGCCTCGAGGGTTTAGAGGGTGGAGCGTTTCCTGTCAGGATCTATGCTAATGTAGTATCCAGATGCATTCATGCATGTTTGAATGTCCCCATCAGCTGATGTGCAACAGTGTGTGTGTGTGTGTTAATGAGTAGTACATCCATTCATTGTAACGCTCCATGCTCCTTTCTGCTGAGGCGAGGTGAATTAAGCAGCTCGTTCATACAGACGCACCGTGAAACAGGATTTAGAGGCAGGCAGTTTGTTTGTCTGCTGCAACATTTCCACCCGTCAGTGTGTTTGCATCTGTGTGTGATGGAGAGAGAGAACATGACGCTCAGCTCGGCTCATGTGTAGGAGTTAATGGTGATGGAGGACGAGAGAGGGAGAGAAAGTGAGACATTTAAAATCATAAGGCAGCACAGACGTTGAATAATGGGCGAGAGACAATGAGACAGAGCAGGAGAGGGAGAGAGGAGCAAAGGGTACAAGATGACGTTCTTAAAGGAAGAGATGGATGAGGGGAGACTTCTTCTTCTCCTGTATTAATTCCTGGACTCGTCTGAAACTGTAAGGTACCATGTCGCCATGGCAACCACCCCTTGGCCAGAGCAGAGGATTGTGGGAAGGTTTTGGTTGCCTCTCAGTTGGACGAGGATGGCGACAGATCTGGTCCTCGCTGTGTTTCTCTTTCTCTTTCATATCTTCTCTCTCTCTCGTACCCTGTTGCTTCTTGTACATTCCTCCATCTTCTCTCCAGTTCTTCTTTTCTTATTTCTGTCCTTTTCTGCCATTTTTCAACATCTGTTATTGCAGTATGAGGCAGACCAGGATTTGTAATTTCATTGAGGTTGAGGCTTTGGAAAGTCACATATAGCCAATATGACCAATATTTGTGGTTTTTAGCAGATGAGTGGAAAAATTATAATATATTACATTCACATCTCTCTTTTTTAATACACTTTTATGAGAGGGAACATTTTGGGACCTAAGGGTAAGAACTGTAAGTTGCTTTAATAAACTCTAATTGCACCAAAAATTATCAGTTATTGCCCGTAGTCAAGGCTCTTATAATTTTAGTCTGTATATTTTACTTAGCAGCTTATTTTGTGAAAAATGTTGCATATTTTATGTTTTCCCATTGAAAAGAAATCTGGGTTTCTGATGACAAAAAGGGCATAAGAACATATTAAAATATTAATGATAAAAAAAACCTTTTATACTACGGTTAGGTCTGAAGTTGCTGAAAAGAAAAATTCTGACATATTTATGACACTTTTATGAGAGAGACCTTTTAGGAACCTGAGTGTAAAAATAGTGTTTTTTAAATAAATAATCTCTTCTTACTCCAAAAATAATAATTTATCAAATCAATGTTGTTTTTCCCAAATATTACAATTTGCACCTCATTTTTATAAAATATTGCATTTTTTGTGTTTTTGCCCATCAAAAAAAAAAAATCAGGGGCACTTATGAAACAGCACAAAAACATAATAAAAGATATTCATATATATATACATATATAACATTTTATTACACTTTTATGACAGTGCCATTTTGGGACATAATGGTAAAAAGTGTACTTTTTTTTGGTTCAACATTTATAACATATCAAAATGACTGTTGTAATCAACTGTTTATCCAATCAAGGCTGTAATAATTTTATCTCATATATTACACATTGCACCTCATTTTTGGAAAAGTATTGCATATTTTATGATTTTTCCATTGAAAAAAATTAGGGGTTCTGTTGACAAAAATGGCATAAAAACATGAAAACTTTGAAAAATAAAGGAAAAACTCTATAGCTATGGTCAGGCCTGAGTTGTTGAAAAAACTCATGCAGTGAAATTGAAAAAAATAAATATATAAATTGCCGTTTTTTATGAGACAGACCATTTTGGGACCTTAGGGTAAAAAGTGTGACTTCATCTTAACGGGACCTCAAGGGTTAAACCACATAAATCATTATTCACTGTTATAAAAAGACTTCAGACATCAAAAGAGCAGCTCCCTCACATTCAGAGTTTCCTCCGTCTCACAGGTTTCTGGACTTAAACCACACTGAGAGAATGTTCCGGTGGTTCATACGCTGCTAAAGATCTTTTCAGTGCTTGCATGCAGTTCCTTTTTAAAGCTCTGGATGTTTCTAAACTGTTTTCTCCACACTGACAGGTACAGTCGATGCCTTTTATCTTCTCTTGGCGAGCGAAACTGTTGACCTTTCTGCCGTTTCTCTCCATCTGACTCAAACTGACTCCCCCTCTCTCTCTCTCCCTCTCTCTCCCTCTCTCTCTCATTTCTCTGGTTAACCATGACCGAAGCAGTTTTCTACATCAACAGCTTTGCAGAAATGGAGGTGGCAGAGCAGGGAATGGAGGAGAGAAGGAGCGATAAAACACCAAGGAGAGTCTAAGAAAAAAAGAAAATAGAGCAGGAGCAGGATGGAGGAAAAGTTATAGAAAGCAAAGGAGAGAAAGACAGAGAGAAGAGGGGTGAGCGAGGGCGATGCAGATGAGGAGAGGCTTTTATTTTTTATTTTTTTGCGGCTCCATCTCACACTTCCCTTTGAAGTGTGAAGAGTGTGAAAACAGACAAAGTGTGCGTGTTAATGGGGTCCATGATGATTTTTTGGTTGTTTTGATTTCAGTGTGTGAGCGGCGTGTTTCTTCTTCTTCTTCAGATGTTATTAGGCCATTAAACAGTCCATTATGAGGTGTTAAAACCACCGTTAAAATGCTTTAAACAGGGTCAACTCAAGCTGCCACCAGACTCGGAGGTGAATCATTATCAGGCATTAGCATGAATGAGTCCACATGAAGGTTAGAGGAACCAGCCCATAATCACCATGGCGACCGTTATTATGAACAATATGTAATGATTGTCACAGGAACAATGATTTTTGGGGGTAAACACTGACAGACAATAAAATCCTTGATTTTAAACACTGTTAAATTTGATCCAAAGTCATCACTTGCTGTTCTTTCCTTAAGAAACTCTGGGCCGGATCTCCTAAGATCCCAAATAACGAGCGCTAAATTGCAAACTAAAAAATTTCATGTGCTATTAGTGGGCATATCGCTGGTGATATATGATATATATAAGACTGAGGGTTTATCTTTAAAGTCCTTTTTCCGCACTGACAGCGGGATCATCTATGTAAATGTAAGATTGCATTGACAAATCTGTGACTACACAAGCATTGTAGTCGGTTGTGATTCAGTGCTCAAAATTTCAAAACATGACAGCTTTCAGCGCTGTTTGGCTTATTTTTTTTAATCATAGGTGTTATCCAAACCAAATTGTTCATAAAACAAACCATTTTCTTAAACCTGATATCATACATTTATAAAATCATGTCCAGTCTGTATATCTGCACGTAAAGTTACTGTGATTCTGGCTATGAACGGGATCTTTTTTACATAGGTTAGAGGACCTCCTCCACGATTTATTGGGAGTGCAAAACGGAATATTCGGTTAATGCTGTTTATGACAGTCCAAATATGTTGACACGCACTCGGATTCACTCTCTCAGTCAGCCCTCTGTGCATAACGCTGTGCCATTTGCACCTGCCTTTCAAGCGTGCTAAATATAGACGCAAAAACACCGACTGCAATCAGTTTGGGGTTTGATAAATCACATTGCGGGTGCCAGATGATTACATTTGCATCTCCTCCTCCCAGCATTTTGCGCGTCCTGATAGTCTGCATATTCATGAAGGCAAACACGCTAAATGGACTGCGCGTGCAATTCTGCCCGTTTCACAGACGCAATCCTCGGTGCACTCAGTTAGTAGATCAGCTTTGCGCGCTCCATTGAGTTTGCACGTGTTTTTTTTACACACAAACCTTTAGTAGATCTGGCCCTCTGTTATAACACCACCAAAGTGTCCTTGTGCTTTTTATGATGCAAATAAAGGTCACTGCTGCTCCTCTGAATGTCTTATTTCACTTTAAACACCCCGAGATTGCTCAATAGACATGTCAAAAGTGACGAGCACCTTGTGATATCAAACATTCACATATTTCTGTTCACTTATGCTATTTATTTACGTTTACATATTTAGCAATGTATCACCTTCACCAAGAAAGTTGGGTGTTTTTCGCCACTTGTTAGTTTCTTTCTTTGTTTGTGAACATAACCCAAAAACTTATGAACAAATTTGAATGAAATTTTCAGAGAATGTTGGCCAAAGCACAAGAAAGAAGTTATTATACCCCAATATATATATTATTGTACATATATTGGGCGTGATCAGAATCTAGATGCGCATACAAAACTTTTTTAAAGATTTGTTGAAATTGCAAGATAGGACAGTCTTAAACATTTTTGCTAACAGCTCAAACAGCTCTCATTGGATTTTTATGGCATTTACAGGGAATGTTGGTCAAGGTACAAGGAAGAGGTGGTCACATTCTGGTGGTGATCTAAATCTGTTTCCAGGATTTTGCTGGCCCCCGGAGGTCTGGTTCAACCCACTGGGTCCTTGGCACCCAGTATATGGTGAGCTGGATCAGGTTGAGGAAAGTGCAGCAGGTGCAAAAGTGCAGCTCCTGGATTCAGCAGATGACCTCTCCTATTCCCACCCTCCTGAGCACATCAGCATTTGACACACATGTGCAATATCCTTCATCCTTGATTATTATCATATTTATATTTACAAAACACTTTATAAGATACACATTTTCCATTTTTTATGATTTTATTCAGAAAATGTTTTCTTTTCTGGGGTCATTTGTTTTTAAGTAACACCACGTTTGCACCCAAAAGTGATCAAATATATCTGTCAGATATTAAAGTCTTCTTCCAAGGACTGTCCCTGTTGACATCTTTGTCCTGTGGGTCTTATTATCCTGGGTCATACTGTCCTGTGTGCCACTTAAAAAGAGAATATATGTCCAAGCCTCTGTCTCCAAAGACCTTAGCTCTAAAGTCCAGTATGAAAAACAAACAGGACTTCAGTGTTTTTCGGCCTAATGTGGGTCAGTCCTGGTGGGAGTCTTTCTCTGAGGCGTCCAGCAGCTTGAAACAGGATTGTTCACAAACACGACCATCGATCATATTCAGGAGGATGCAGATCATTTGTACCTGAGCTGTAGATTTCGTTTTTTATTTACCTGTGCGGTTGTGTGATGCTCTCAACTCATTAATCAGAGTGTGATGTCGGGCCCGTGGCAGCTGCTCTCACACTTCACATCACACCAGGAAAAAAAAGATGAGGGATCAGACGAGGAGAAAAGGTTTGGCAGAACAGAGAGAGAGCGAGGAGGAGGAGGAGGAGGGTGGAAAAAAAACAAAAACAACAGGTCAGATGAGGAGACAGAGATGATGAGGAGGAATTGAAGAGGAGAATTGGGAAGCAGGAAGGATGGAGGAGAGGAGATAGGCAGAGAGGGAAGATGAGAAGGAGCCGGAGAAGCCCTCTGCTTCGTTCTCCCTCAGAGAGATGAAAGAGTCCACACATGTTCGCTCCTCTCCTTCGTCTTCCTCACGTCCCTCCTCTTCCTCGCACTGCTCCTCTGATGTCTTAGAGCACAAGGAGCGAGCATGAGCTGTTCCCATTTTTATTCTTTAGACCTTCTTGCATTTATTTATGGTTCCCTACATATCATGTTGTTTGAAAGTTCTGGAAGTTTTTATTGGTATTTAGCAACAAGTTGGAGTCAGAGCAGACTTTTGACTGTACATATATTAAGATGGACAATGTGTGTTACATTTAATCCACAGTCATTACTTGCTGATCTTTCCTTTAGACACTCTGTTGTAACACCACCATTGCATTCTTGTGCTTGTTATGATACAAATAAAGGACTCTGCTACTCCTTTGAATGTTTTATTTACCTTTAAAACACTAAGTAAATGTTAAAAAAGCAGCTCGGTACCAATTACAGTACCTTAGTTTCTTTGAGCCTTTCCAGTGATGCCAACAAGGACACTGCTACTCCTTTAAAAGTCTTATTTAACTTTAAAACACTTACAGACAGCGCAGTGAACAAGTCAGAACTGTTGTGCACCTTGTGATAACAGCCACTTCAGTCTTTTCGGTTCATTTAAGCTTTTTTAATCACTTTTTGATCTGTTTCACGGTTGTTGCAGCTAATGTTCTTTTGATCCATTTTTTACCAGGGAAAGTTCATTTTTTAATTTTCCTTTCAGAGATACTGCAGTTAAGCTGCCATAGCAGAGAGGCCTGAGTCCTATGAACAATGCCTGTGTATCTTATTGTTACTGTACTCAAAACTGTCGCACTTCCACTGATTTTTTTCCTTTTTTATTGTTTGTAATTTGCCTTAATCTTAACATGAATTTGTATTTATTATGTCGTGTGCTGTTGACCCTTTGGCCAGGTTTGTCTTGTGAATTAGATCAAATAAAGGTTAAAAAAAAGCAGCTTGGTACTACATACAGTACCTTAGTGTCTTTGAACTTTTCCAGAGATGCCAAACAAGGACACTGCTACTCCTTTGAATGTCTTATCTACCTTTAAAACACTTACAGACAGCTCAGTGGACAAGTCAGAACTGTTGTGCACCTTTAAACATCAGACACTTCTCTGTTTTCTATTCACTTAACCTATTTTCATTACTTTTTGGTCTGTTGCAAGTTTGTTTTATTCTGCAGCTAATGTTTTTTTTTCCTTTTTTCCTCAAGTAAAGTCCCGCAGGGTAGCAGCTAATGCCACATTGTTTGAAGGTTCTGAAAGTTTTTATTTGTATTTAGCAACAAGTTGGAGTCAGAGTAGACCTTTGACTGTGCATACATTAAGATGGACGACATGTCTCCCTCTTCTGCTGCAAAGATGAAGCAAAAATGCCATCTGTGATGGGTGTATCTAATCCAGGCATGGATTACAAGGATGGAATTGAGGTATTTGCCAACGCCATTCAAAGTGGCAGCTGGACTGGTTCTGGCCTCTCTGCCAAAAGGCTTCTTCAGTTGGAGAAGAGGCGAAACATCTTCAAGAATCCAAACCAGTCCAGCTGCCACCCTGATCAGCGTTGGAGAACCATGACCTGGATGACTGAGGACCTACACAGGCTCTGAAGTATCTAATATTTGGACATCAGGACCTTATTGTGATCTACTGATGATTTTCTTTTGCCAGTCACTAAAGGTTTTACTCTTGTTCCTCCTCAGGTTCCCTCTCTGATGATGGACAGTCAGTTTTCCGAGTTCACCCCAGACATAACTCCCATCATGCTCGCTGCTCACACCAACAACTACGAGATCATCAAACTCCTCGTCCAGAGGAAGGCGAGTATATACGAACACTGCTAACACAGCAAATGGATAAATTCAAGTCACCAAATCAGGATCACGATTTAGGATCTGTTTTGACTGATCTTGTTTGGGAATGTTAGTCTCAGCATAAGGAACAAGTGTTTTTGGTGGTGATCTGAATCCAGAGACAGATCTAGGAATTTATAAAGGATTTCCTAACAGTGAAAGACAGGGCAGTTTTCCTTTTCTTTCTTTTTTTTTTTAAATTATAACTTAATAAGCTTCCTACAAGCTTTCATGATATTTACACGAAATGTTGGTCATAGTATGAGGAAGAAGTGATTCAGTTTTGGTGGTGATCCAAACTAGAATGCTGATCCAGTATTTCTTTTTTAATTATTTGGTAACTGTGCAAGATAGGGCAGTTTTCTACATTTTCACTAATAACTCATTAAGCTCAATGGATTTTCACAACATTTTCATGAAATGTTGGTCATGGTGCCAAGAAGAAGTGATTAGATTTTGGTGGTGACCCTAACTTGGATGTGGGTCCAAGAATATTTTAAAATATTTGTTAACAGTGTGAGATAGGGCAGTATTCCACATTATTGCTAATATCTCTTTAAGCTCTCAATATGTTTTTATGAAATTTCAGGGAATGTTGGTCATGACACAAGAAAGAAGTGATGTGATTCTGGTGCTTATCCGAGTCTAGATATGAGTCCAAGATTTTTAAGGATTTCCTGACATTGAGAGATAGGGCGGTTTGCAACATATTCTCTGATAACTCATTAAGATGGCTGTCCAACATTTTCTTGTTTTGTGTCTTTCTGTACAGGTCACCATTCCCAGACCACACCAGATAAGATGTGACTGTGTGGAGTGTGTATCCAGTTCAGAGGTAAGTCGTAGCTGATATTTTGGTCTTATTTCAAAGAAACCCAACCCTATGCATGTCCATGTATTCCCTTTGCTTTTGCAGATCAAAACTGATCAACGTCACAGTTTTCTTGTCTCTTTGTCTTTAAACTTAAAGTCTACTGGGGCAAAATGGGCTCTAGAATTCAACACATAGCAGCATTCTTAGATTATAAACAGGAGCATTCAGAGCTAATTTTCCAACCCATTGTCAATCAAAAGACACCAAAATATCCAATCAACCAACATGATTCCTCTGTTAATTGTCTTTTCCAGTTTTAAATGTTTCTCACCCTGATCCTCAAAACTTTGTCTCTTTATTTTGCTTTGTTTTTTAGGTCGACAGTCTTCGGCATTCACGGTCTCGACTCAACATCTACAAAGCTCTGGCCTCGCCCTCCCTCATCGCTCTGTCCAGTGAAGACCCCATCCTCACAGCCTTTAGACTGGGCTGGGAACTCAAAGAGCTCAGCAAGGTATGGTCACGCCCGTGCTTCAGGTCCATCAGGTGCTCTTACCAGTGAAACTTTTTGTGATCTTTTCCATGAAAAGACAAGAATTTTGCCTCTTCCTTCCAAGTATGGACCAGTCAGTTATGGATCTGGATCAGGACCAGCCTTTTAATTGGGTGGGTGATGGTCCGGCAAAATCCCTGGGAACCAGCAACGTCTTATCTCACAAAACTCACCTGGTCCCAGCACTGGATTAACTAGTATCATTTCAGCATCCCTTGACCTCCATTTAATAACATACTGTTTGGTCATGTCTCGTTGGCTTCTGTTTTCAAGGCCCATTAAGTGACAAATCAAGCTGTGATCTTGGTCAACAGTTTGTTAAAGTTGGAGATGTAATGTTATTGAATAATTTCGCACTGTCTACCACACCCAAACCTTTGTACTGCTCTCTTCCAAGGTGGAGAATGAGTTCCGTCAGGAGTATGAGGAGCTGTCACAGCAGTGCAAGCGGTTCGCCAAAGATCTCTTGGATCAGGCCCGGAGTTCTAGAGAGCTGGAGACCATCCTGAACCACAGAGACAATGACCAGAGTGAAGAACTGGACCCTAGACAGTGCCACGACTTGGCTAAGCTAAAACTGGCTATCAAGTACCACCAAAAAGAGGTAGGAACCCAACTCATGCACTGGTTTCTTAAATCCTCAGGCTGGATGCTGAAGTTCACCTGAAATGATTGATTGATTCCTTTGGATGCATTAAAGTTGGTGTTGAGGATTGAGGTTCAACTAAAAACAACAGGGTGGATATAAATGAAGTCTTCGCACTGTTTGGAGTAGTAAGCTTGGTTCAAGGTTTATATGTTGTCAGACATTTTGTGTTACTTTGGCACTTTGAAGCTGTAATTGGTGTCAAAAAGCAGCTGGAATTTGACAACTGACAGCTTTTTGCCCCACTTGGATCTTGTAATAGTCTCATTAACTTGTCATGCAGAACTTTGCTATTTAATGAAATTCAACCACAGGTTCTGAAATGCTAAATTGGTATTAATTGTGGTATTTTAGATGTGTCTGAGACCAAACAAGCTCCATTCTTAGGTCTGGAAATTCTGTTGTTCTTGAATCAGGGCTGAGTAATATATGTATATATATATATATATATATATATATATATATATATATATATATATATATAGAGAGAGAGAGAGAGAGAGAGAGAGAGAGCGAGAGAGATTGAATCAATGAATTAACTTGTAAGTTGTGACTTGTAAGGCAGTGTTCTGTAGACCTTGTAGATCAATTCTGATGTTGGTGGAATGCGATTAATGAAATACAACTTTAGGGTTGTTGAAATAAAACTGTGTTATAGTGAAGTGTACATGAAATATTTTCCTAGACTCTGTTATAACCTGCAAGGAATGTCTGTTATGCTGTTTAAAAATGCCTTTGTTCTTTTAATTTAAGTCAACATTTGTCATTATTCTATCTATCATTATTTTTACCTACACCAAGAAGGTTGTGTGTCTGCTGGACCAGTTAGTTATTTCAGTTGTTTATTTGTAAACAGAATTACTTAAAAAGGTATAAATGGATTTTATGAAATTTTCAGGGAATGTTAGTCTAAGCACAAAAAAGAAGTGATTAGATTCTGGAAATGATCGGGATCCGGATGCTGATCCAGGAATTTTTAGAAGATTTCTCAACAGTGCAAGACAGGGCACTTTTCATTTTTTTTTGCTAATAACTCAATAAGCTCTCAACAGATTTTTATGACATTTACAAGAAATGTTGGTAATGACACAGGAAAGAAGTGATTCGATTTTAATGGTGAACCAAATCGGGATTAATTAACAGCACAAGATAGGATTTGAATCGCCAGTTTTGGTGATTGAAGTCCAGATGCCAATCCAGAATTTTGTCAAGGATCTAACAGTGTGAGACAGGGCAGTTTTCCATATTTCACTAACAACTCATCAAACTGATGGTGGTCATGGCACTAAGAAGTGATTTGAATTTGAATGGTGACCTGAACCTGGATGTGGGTCCAAGAACGTTTTAATATAGAGAGATATTGCATTTTCACACATATAACTCGTAACTTTATAACTCATTAACTTCTCAGTGGATTTTCATGACATTTTCAGGAAATATCGGTCATAGTACAAAGAAAAAGTGATTAGATTTTGTTGTGATCCAGAAGCGGATTCAGGAATTTTTTTGATTTCTCAACATTGTGAGAGAAGGCACTTTTCCATATTGTTCTACTAATAACTCAATAAACTCTCAACAGGTGTTCATGATATTTTCAGGGAATGTTGGTCATGGCACAAGAAAGAAGTGGTTATATTTTGGGGGTGATCTGAATCTGGATTCAGAATCTGTTTTTTTTTTTTTTTTTTTCATTTGTTAACAGTGCGAGAAGGCAGTTATCCACACACTTCGTTGATAACTCAATAAGCTCTCAACAGATTTTCTTGACATTTTCAGGGAATGTTGGTCATGGCATGAGGAAGAAGTGTTAACATTTTGGTGATTATCTGAATCTGGATGTCACATTTATCCAAGTTTGTTAACAAGTTTCTGGATAATATTGGAAATCCTCCAGTGGAAGTTTTTGCTCTCTTTTTTTATGTTTTTTTTTTTTGTTGTTGTTTTAAGGTTCATGTCACAATATTTTTCTAAAACAAATTGATAAATAAATAGTTCAAAAAAGTCAAAGAAAGAAATACAAATTCACACCCCTGAGCCAAGAGTGAGCGTGATACATTGCTGCCTCCTATCCATGCAGAGGTCTTATGCATATGTAGCAGAGAGCAATCATAACAGTGTAATGTATGTTAATATCCAGTGATCATACACAACACATGCTGGAGCGGTCTTTATTCAAATGGACTTCAACCATCTGCCCTACTTACATCTGTCAAAACACACACACACACTCAGAACAGCGTTTCCTCGTCTGTGAGGAATTGCAGGACTTAGCTGCTCTCCTCGTGGGACTTGTCAGAGGAGAGTAAGAAAGCAAGAGGATGTTTGAAGCCCAAACAGAGAGCAGAGAGATGTCGAGTGAGCTGGCGAAGCAGCAAGGAGAAGGGAAAAGAAAAGAGACGGGGGGATAAATGTGGCGATAGAAAGCCCAGGACTGAGTGAGATAATGAGCTGGAACAACTGCGAGCAGATACAAAGTGAGCAAACACGAAAAGGGAGATTTAATGGGATAGAACGAGGGGAGAATAGAGAGCTGGGGGGATCAAGTGAATGCCTGGGAGAGGGAGGGGATGGAGATTTGATCGGATGAAGTTGGAGGGAGAGGGAAATAAGTCAGAAAACCCCCAAAGCGGTGTCAGCTCGTCCAGCTGTTTTTTTGGCTTTGGTGCGACAGAAGGAGGGTGCAGACGGATGTGAGAGGACGGAGGAGGGATGTCAGCAGCAGCAGGAGAAGATATGTAGACGGATTGAGGGAGACGGAGAGATAAGACCAGGAGGTGAAGTGCTCTCTGCCCCCCAGAGGAAGGCAGGCCGACGCCGGTAAAGATCTGACGAGGAGAGATAGAGGAGGGAGGGATGGACTGGTGACAGGATTTCCTGTGGCGGGGAGGTTTTTGGCATCAGCACCAAGTTTGAACCTTTAGTTTTGACACATTTAGTGACGAGTTTCTTCTTAAAGTAAAGTTAAAAATGTGAAAGACCCTGAGATCATTTTCACACTTATGTCACTTGTGACAGTTGTTCTGATACAAGTAAGCAATCCCTGTCTGTCTGTCTATCTATCTATCTATCTATCTGTCTATCTGTCTATCTATCTATCTATCTATCTATCTATCTATCTATCTATTTGTATGTCGGTCTATCTGTCTGTCTGTCTGTCTATCTGTCTGTATGTCTGATTGTCTATCTATCTATCCATCTATCTATCTATCTATCTATCTATCTATCTATCTATCTATCTATTTATCTATCTATCTATCTATCTATCTATCTATCTATCTATCTATCTATCTATCTATCTATCTATCTATCTATCTATCTATCTGTCTGTCTATCTGTCTGTCTTTCTGGCTGTCTGTCCTTCTGTGCATCTGACCATCTGTCCATCTATTAACTTTAGTGGACGTAAAGCAGAAAGGAAAACTTGCTAACTTGTCCTCGTGTGGTAGAGTCTGAGTTGATGATTTCCTGCTTCCTCCTGGCTTAGAAAGGAGGAGGTGACCTGAGAAATTAGCATATAAATGAAGTTAGAAAAAGGCTTTAAATAGATGACTTAATGTGCAGCTAAAACATCCACTCTGTATGGACCAGAACATCTTTAATAATGTTCACAGCTGGTGAGCATTGAGTAAAGGTGGGCTCATTCCACTGATGGATTTAGAACATCTTTAATATCTTAGACATGTCATACATGTGTAAACATGTATTATTATATAAAATCATAATCTCTGGAGCATCTGCACAGTCCCTGTTTCTCTTCTTGTTGTTGATGCTGCTGGCTGATCGAAGGTAAACACAGCTGTGTCAGTACTTGTATGCAATTAATAGATTTATTTTTAATCAAAGATACATAAACATCAACATTAAATCTGAATTTGAAACTTCTTATTGTACTGTTTCATTGAAATGGCTGCAGTCGCCCAGCCATTCTTAAGCTCAGTGATCACTCCTGCTTTCATTACTGCAGTGGCTGCACGCTGTTTCGAGATTTCGAGAGTTGTCTCTGTGTAAGTCATCGCGGGGGATCTCATTACTGTCAGGAGGTGGGCAAGCCTTGGCACTTATTGTTCACGGACCAGTAAAGGCTCCATCAAGGACTGTGGGAAATGTTTAAGTGGCTGCATCTGTTTTGATTCTGACATTGTGAACGTGCACTTAAATCAGGGGTGGGCAACTTTAATTTCCAAAGGGCCACATGAAACTGTTGTTCCCAGCCTGAGGGCCACATTGTTACAAACTTCCAGATGCTCTCAAAGGGAAAAATAATATTTGATAAACAAAATATGCAAATATAAAGTAGTCATAAAACAATATTCATACATAAAAATACAAAAACATGTTATTATGCATAGTCAGATTCAAGCTAGTTTAGTCAATGCACATGGAATTAAAGCCAATTCAGCATTTTTTTTTAATTGATGAGTTTTTTTCTGAATTTTAAAGCACAAATATTTTAACTGCTGCTAATTTCTATATAATAATAATGATATTTGATATGATGTTTCAATGCTTTATGAAAGAGATTTAGAGAAATACAGCAAAGTAAGTTATTCAATAACTTACAAAAAACTAATAAAAATAACAATCTTAAATATAGAGACCTATTTTCTTTATGTGAACAATGTGTTGACTTTTGGAAATGATTGGCGGGCTGCATTTAGTGAGGTGGAGGGCCCTGGGTTAAATTGTTAATGTTTGCTAACGAAAACATTCTTGAACATTCTACTTTTTGCAGTATGTCATACAGTTGTGTAGAAAGTCACTTTTAAAAATTACTCTACTTAACACTGAAAGGTTCTGAGCAAAAAATATATGCACCAGGACCCTCAGATGAATAATTCAAAGGTGCTTTTGCTTCAACTTTGTACATTTACCAGCCTCCTTAGCCACATTTACATTGTTTTGTGTAAAGTGCACTAATTCAACCCTTTACTTCCATGTGGAAAGCCGCCTCCTATGAGCATAATCCAGGGTGAGTGAAATTTTCCACCACAGTGTAAAAGACAAAACAACTCTGGCTTATTTAATGTCTGGCAGGGTTATAATACGGAAATGTTCCGAGCGAAATCATCCGTAAGATGTTGTAAAATCTTCATCATTATCCAAACAGTGGGTGATCCGGCTCTATTTCCTCTTTGTTTAGCTCCTCAGACAGAAAAACTCTAATTAAATATCCATCACACAATAAAACAATAAGAGAAACTCCTCCTCATTGTGCTTTATTCTCCTGTCAGCCCGCCGCAGCCTTCTCTGGCCTCCACACCTTGCTGGGAGGTATAATTGGCTGCAGCTCGAGCAGAAAAAGTCCTCCGAGCGAGACTCGTACACAAAGTCTTATTCCTCCAAACATCCCGTGGCGATGTGGAGACTGCAGGAGCCACTCTGCGTCTTAAAAAAAGACATATTCTCAAATTTAGAGCGAGAGGGGAGACGGAGGAAAGAAGAGGGGAGATAAGAAGGTGTTAGGAGTTAGAGAACAAGAGAGGGAGGAAAAAGAGAGCCGTCAGAAGATAATAAGACTTAAACTGTGGAGAGAGGAGGAGGGTTTGGAGGAACTGACTCTGGAGGCTACAGTACATCATGTTTGCTTTACTGCTATTGTGACTCAGTGATATTTATCTTCTTTATTGGCATTAATTGGAAAAAGGAAGTATTAATTTGAATTCTAAGGCTTAAAGTCTGTATTTTAAGGATATTCTGTTGCACTCTGTTGGCTTAGTAGGACTCGAAAAATACAATGAAGAGTCTTAGAGTTTCTTTTTTTTGGTTTAATGTACTCTAAGATTTAGAGGTTTTAGGGAAATCCATTGATTAACCATAAACAATGTCATAATTAAGCCAAAATACCCTACAATAGCACAGAAATACTGCACTGGGGGCATTATTCAAAGCCAAGTTCAGCTGAAAGAACAGATGTGCAAAACCATACATCAAATTGCCACAATCCACAGTTAATTGGGCTCCTGTGTCTATTTTATGTCAGAATTACTCATAGTTAAGGACAGTTTAATGAGCCAAGTGTCTGTTGTTATTACATTTCATTCTTTTTTCTTCTCTAATGTGGTGCAAACAATACTGCAGGAGCCTAAATTCTCACCATTGTTGCCAATAATCAACATGAAACAACAGATGGACCAGTATATTTCACTAGTTCATCCAGGACACAGCCCATAGGAAGTGTTTGGGAATGAGCAGAACCTTTCATAAGCATATACAGCAGGTGATTGGTTGATTGTTTTTCAATCACATTCATTACAGACCAATCATATAATGCAGTAGGCAGGCAGTACTGCCGCGGTGTAAAGGACGAAATGTAAGCCAGAAGTGGCATGAAATTTATCCTTAAAATAGAGAAGTTTGTTGTGTTATTTGTTTTCCATTTAATAAAGAAATGTGATCCAGTTCTGGTAAAACTACTGAAGCTGTTAGCATCTATGCTAATCTCTGTTCGAGCAGTCACTTCTTACTGAAATGACTGGCTAGAGGTTTTAAAAAATGATTAAATGCAAACTTTTCATGTCAAGCCGTGCAGTGTTAATTTTGACAGCACTTTATAATGTAGTTTTAGTTGTAGTCTTTTGCCTAAAATATATTTTAGTTTTAGTCTTAATTTAATCATCTAAGTTGTTTTAATTTAAGTGCAGTTTTAGTCGATGAAATTTCACAACATCTCAGTCGACGAAATCTATTGTAAATTTAGTCAATTGAAATATGAAGTGTAAAGTGTAAGGCATTTTTTACGTTTCCTTCGGTTTCTGAAATCATGTTTTACTCTTGGATAAAATGAAACATCTAATAACCCTTTATTGAATGTTAGTAAAGTTTGAATGTATAAATCAACAGAAACAAACTGAACTTTAGTGTGAAATGCAGTCACCTTTATTTAGGCTACCTGGCAGAGCATCTCAGTTACAATACCAGAACTGACAACATACAGTGAACCTGCTCTACATGAATATATCAATTCATAAAGAGAGGAGCTCTGATTGGATCGCTCTCACTTTCTACATAACAAAAATTAGGTCTGATTGGATTTAGTCTCTTTCTACCATTTTAGTCTAGTCTTTTGTTGATGAAAATGTCAGTTGATTTGGTTTTAGTTTTTGTCCATGTGCACTTGTTTTTATTAGTTATAGTCTAGTTTTCGCCAAACAATGACGAAAATAATTAGTCAACAAAATTAACACTGAATCTGGCACAAAGGCCTCAAAACATGACATAGAGACACTGCTGACCTCCGCGACTCATAAATAAAACATCTACAGTCGTTGACTTTCCAAACTGCTTTGAATCATTTGTTGTTTTGCTGCTTGTAAACGTCTCTGGAACAGAACTCGTCTCCTTACTGTGACAGAAAAGCCACAGCTGCTCTTTCACCTTTACTTCCTCCGTAGCTGCAGTGGGGATGTCTCAGGAGTTTGTTCTCTCCTTGTCGAACACATCTCTAAATCTTTGTAGCGTCATACACTCTCTCACTAGCTTAAAGTCCTCAGACGACAGATGTCCCGATGAATCTGAATCCCGTTTGTCTCACAGAGGATTTGTTGCCAACAAAAAGTGAGTGAACGACAGAAACAGACGCTCGGAGACAGAGACAGGAAGTGAGAGATGTCAGCAGAAATCCAGCATATTTGAAGATTTTCGCTCTCTGCACTTCAAAGGCCTGTCCCGTTTTTTCTCGAACCAGTCCTCCTTTTCCTTTTGTTTGTTCTCACATTCTCTGCTCTTGTTATCGTCTCATATTTCCATCACCGCTTGTTCCTCCTTATCTCCTCACCTTTGTTCTTTCCTTGACAATCCTTCCAGCCTTTCCTTCCTCTCTTAATCTTTAATTCCCTCCCTCCTTCTCCCTCGTCTCGTCTCCTCCTCCTCCCTTTATCGATGTTGCCATGATTATTGATCCGACATTCGGCTTCTCCTCTGATGAACTGAACAGGAAGAGACAGGGAGATGGAGGGGGGTAGACGAGTGAGTCAGGTCTTTGAAATGTTAGCCGTTACGTAACCCCGAGAAACTTTCAGTCTCAGCTCGCTGCCTCTGATTTAATGGGTGAGGACCACGGGTTACCCATCACGCTGGGCGCCTTCCAGCCTCAGAAATCAGCTCTGTGATTGGCTGTTTAACACACAGGAAGTATTGAAGTGTGTCCAGCTGGCTGTCAGAGAGGTGTGTGGAGTGGCAGACAGTCTTCCCAACACCTCTGCAGTGAATTCTGGGTAAAAGTGATAAATAAGCAGAACAGGGGAGTGCGAAGGTGGAAGAGGAGGAGAAGAAGAAGAAGAAAGTGTGGATGGAGGGCACAAGGAGAAAGATGGCAAGAAGCCAGTGACTTGAAAACAAGATGGAGGTTCAGGAAAATTCTGCAGGAAGCAGTTCATGGTAATTCAAACCCCATTTCCAATGAAGAGGGGACGTTGTGTAAAACAAAAATAAAAAAGCCTTTCCACCTTTACTTTATTACATACTCTACAAAGACAAGATATTTGATGTTCAAACTTCTAAACTGTTTTGTTTTTTTTGCTAAAATTCTCTCATGATGCCTGCAACACATTCCAAAAAAGCTGGGACAGGAGCATGTGATACATCACCTTTTCTTTTAACAACACTCAGTAAGCCTTTATAAACTGAGGACACTAACTGTTGAAGCTTTTAGGTTTCTCAAGATCCTGGAGTCTCCATTATTGTAATGTGTGCGTCATAATATTCCACACATTTTCAATAGGAGGCAGGTCTGGACTGAAGGCTGCCCGCAGTCTCCTAAACCTGTATGTACCTTTCAGCATTAATGATGTCTTCACAGATGTTCATGTTACCCATGCCATGAGCACTAACACCCCCCTATACCATGACAGATGCTGTCTTTTGACCTTTGCTCTGATAACAGTCTGGATGGTCCTTTTCCTCTTTAGCCCGGAGGACACCACGTCCATGATGTCCAAAAACAGTCTGAAATGTGGACTCAGACCACAGCAGACTTTTCCACTTTGCCTCAGTCCATCTCAGATGAGCTCGGGCTCAGAGAAGCCGGCGGTTTTTCTGGGTGTTGTTGATATTTGGTTTTGTCTTTGCATGATAGAGTTTGACCTTGACCTTGTAGACGTAGAGATGAACTGTTAACTGACGATGGTTTTCTGAAGTGTTCCTGAGCCCACGTGTTGATATCCTTTACAGAATGATGCTGGTTTTTAACGCAGTCATTCAATGTTGGTTTTAAGCCTTGTTGCGTACACACAGATTTCTCGGCATTCAATGAATCTTTTGATGATTTCATGGACTCTGGATGATGAAATCCCTCCTTGCAACTCTAGGTTGAGAAACGTGGTTCTTAAACAGTTGGACTATCTGCTGATGCAGTTGTTTACAATTAATTAATCTCACCACATCCTTGCTTATGACAGCTGAGCCTTTCAGAGATGCTCCTTTTTAGGGATGGGAATAGAAAACCAATTCCAGTTGACAGCTCCATCACAGTATCGATATCATGAGTCTTTTTGCTAATCAATTCCCTTATCAATTCCTTCCACTGACAGGGTTCAGATGGAGTCAGATTGTGTGGCTTATTTTTTTACAAAAGGCACCTACTGCACAACCTTAAGTGAGTGGAAACACCAGCAACTTGCAGAAGCAGTTATCTATGCTGTGACATTTGTGTTTGACATTGTTGCCACTGAAAATCTACAGGCCAACATTTGCCCTCATGGAAAATCTGCAGAAATCAATGAGGGAATCGTTAAAGAATTGGATCGATTAGCAGGATCGTTAATAGTATTTGTATTGATAAAATCTTATCAGTTCCCATCCCTACTCCTTTTATACCCAACCATGACATTCACCAGGTGTTGTTGAGTATTCCTCAACGTTCCCAGTCATTTTTTCCCCCTGTCCCAGCTTTTTTGGAATATGTTTCAGGCGTCCAACTAAAATCAGCGAATATTTTCAAAAGACAAATGAAGTTTACCTGTTTGAAAAGCAATATCATGTCTTTGTAGTGTATTCAGTTTAATTAAGGTTGAAAAGGATTTGCAAATCATTGTATTCTGTTTGTATTCATGTTTTATGGAATGTCCCAGCTTCATTGGCAATGGGACGTTCATTTTGTCAATAATGTGGTTGTGGGCAAACGATATAATTTAGTGGGTGAGTGTTGCTGCCAAGTGAACTACATTGTGCAAGCTAGTTCATAAATCAAACCTGCTACAACCTTTTGGAGAGGAGAGTTGATATCTTTTGCATCCAGTTCTTTGTTTTGCATTTTAGAGCCATGTTGTCAACTTCAGATTCAGATTTAGGCAGCTTTATTTTTCCCAGAAGGCAATTCATTATTGTAGTCTACCAAACTATGAGCAGCAAAACTGCTTTGGGTGGCAAACTGTGAAGGTAGCATCCATGCTAATCATTCCTGGAGCAGCCATTGTTTATAGATTTGCAGTCACTGATGGCCCTCGTCACACCTGTAGCTCCAACCTCTTTCTCCTTGAAGGACACTGATTGGTCAGTGCCATCCATCGCCAAGCTTTACCACATGGATCTGCCTGATTACAGACACTGAATCAGGTGGATCCAGCTGCACTGAGAGGTTAAATGATGGGGTTTAGGGAAAGAAAGTCCCCTCTAAAATAAGAGCAGATCTAATTATCATAAGAAGACATTAACTTGTGTTAAAACCCTTTCAGATTTGCTCCTTAGAGTCAATATTTGTTGTATATTTATGTGGTTGGGAAATCATTCACGGGCTGCGTCGGGGGAATCCGCAGCGCCACAATTACACTGCTGTCATCATTTATCCCGAAGCTCACCTGGGACCTGCCACAGGTTTCCAAACAGATGATCATTAGAGCGTCAGACCCCGAGGCAACCCCACTGCAGTCTGTGTTCATGTGTGTGTGCTGAATTAAAAGCAGGGCAGGCGTTCACCTCAGGAGGCTCCGTTTCGCTCAATAAAGACACGTTTGGTGTTTGTGTTCTTATCTCTGCAGTGTTTGTTAATCTTGTCTCTGCACTCGTCTCCATGTTAATAAATGTCAGTGATCCGTGCAGACGAATTCACATTTAAATTGTGCCGTTAATTACTAAAGCTGTTTGGGGATCGCAGCATGTTGGGGGCTGAGATTGTAAAATTTCAGCAAATATGAGCAGGGGTTTCTAACTACAACCTGACACCCTGCATTTATTCTTCAGTTGTCTTTAATTATCTTTAACTATCTTATACACCAACATTTTTAGTTTTAGTGTCTTGCCTCATTCTTGAGTCCATGACGAGCAGATAGACACCATTCTTTCGGCTGTGCGTGCAGTAACAAGGAAGAGACGGCCAAAGCTCACCCAGTGCTAATTAACATAGCTCAAACTCTGGGAGTCAATGGGTGGTGTTAGCCTGCCTTTACCTGCTGTCATCAGATAAACTCTTCAGCAACTCTAAAAGGTCCTGTGTGCTTATTTTTGACCAGTTTTTTTATAGTGTTATGTTACGTTCTCTCATTCCACCACATCCCAGACCTGCGCTATTAGATTGAGATCTGGTGACTGTTGAGGCCATTGGAGTACAGTGAACTCATTTGCCCTCATTTATCAACTGGCATATGGTGGCAAAATTCTGGGGATCAAAGTTGGAAGCTTTCTGGTAATAAACCTGGAATTTACAAAACTGTAGATTGGCTCTTAAAAAGAGTTTTTAACATAGTCGAGGAAAAATATTCATCAGTATAGGCTTGACTAAAACAACCATATTTTTGTAAGTATGTTTGGGAACATCTTTGCTATTCCTCAATCACATGCACATAGCAAACTGGACAACCAACAAAGCCACTCCGAGTGAACATAACAACACCGAAACATGTGTGGAAGCACTTTGGGCTCCTTTGTGTGTTGATTATGTGCAAAGCAACTGGCCCACTGGGACAGATCTTTGGACTCATTTGTCTGCCTTTCACCCACCACAGTCTAGCGATGCCTTGTAAAGTGCTCAGCCCAGTGAGTCCTCCTCAGCACGTGCTGCACCCCCACACATACACTAGAGGTGCAGAAAAAGGCCATAGTGAACAAGAATGCAAGCTTCATAGAAAAAGGCAAGCTCAAGATACCGATTAAATTTGATTTTTGGGGAAGTGACTGTGAGTGTGTATGCATTGACTTGAAAGTGTTAAGATTTTAAGTGCATTAGTCAATTCCAAAAGAAAAAATGCAGCTTCGACTTGCCTGGGTTAATGTTTAAAGTGAGTGTTAACACATATTAGAGACTGTTCCCTTAAATCCATGAGAACATAAAACAGATATTCAACTTATCATCTCCTGTTTTCTTGTCCTCCTCTCCTTGTTTCTCTGCAGCAGCTCAACATAAAGTGAATAATTTGGGCTGATTTGGCCTGACTCCAAACTCCCCCTCCTCTTCTCTCTGTCAGCAGTGTTGGATGGATTAAAACACACACACTGTCAGACACGAGCAATACTTAAGAGTGCCAGCAGCAGCAGCAGCAGCAAGAGCAGCTCGGTGAAGAAGCATTGATTTGTGGTTCATTATTTAGCACCAATTTGTTCTCTCTGCTTTCATTCTGTCCTTTCCCAGTCCTCCCTCCTTCAACCTCTTATCTGACTCCTTCTGTTTCCTCCTCCACTTTGGTTTTGACGACCTTATTTTTTAACAAGCATATGTCATGTGTCTTCTCAAAGTGGTGCAGACATTTCTGTGCCTCATGTTAGTTTCTCAGTCTAGTGTGACAGCGACTTGCTTCTACCACCTCATCTTTTAGAGCTGTTCAGGATGCGATGCGCAGGAGTGTCCGTGATTATGATGACAAGCTCAGGTGGAGATTTGGGTAAGAGAGGGACAGGCTTCAAATCAAACTGGGCACCAAAATGTCAAAAGATGGTCCAGAGCAGTGTTGTAAGTGGACCAAATTTGAGTAAAGATCTGGTTGTGATACAGTTTTATTTGGGCCACGATTCTGCAAAGGATATAGGCATCCAACAGTCTCGGGAGACTATGGATTTGCACTCTGTGTGGTAGCGTTGGTCCTGGTACAGCGTTTGGTATGGCTGGTCAGGCCAATTCAAGAATGGCTGTCTCTCATGTTTGCTTCATTTGTAGACTGTTTCAATCTAGTAAAGCATCCTTAAGATGTACAGCCTCCAAATTTGCAGCAACTGTGATGCTAATGTGTCAAAATCTCTTAGGAATATTCCCAACACCTTGCTGAATCTATGCCACGAAGAACTGAAGTAGTTCCGAAGGCAAAAGGGGGGTCCAACCTGGCACTAGCAAGGTGTACCAAATGAAGTGGCCATGTGTGTATTTAGATTATTTGTGCATGCTTTGCCATAACTTCTTTGTGGTACATACTTAAAGACCTGATAGTAAAACAGAGTATCTTTTTTCAGAAATGTGTTTGTTGCTTTATGTGGCTGTGAGTACAAATTTTGGCTTCAATCTTCTGTTTCCTCGGTTAAAATCCTGGATCCATCCTACACAGCATATGACAACAAACAACCACTTTCCAGCTTTTTTTGTTCCCTTAAATGCTCAGTAATTTCCAACTGACATTTTGTAAGAGTCTCTTTTCTTGACAATCTACTGAAAATCCTCCACAATCCCTCTGCGAAACCTTAAATGTTTACAGGGTTTCATTTAAGCAACTGCAACAGGACACCAGAGCATGTGGTAAAACCAGTGAGGGAGAGAAAGCGAGGGAGGAAGGATGAAAGAGGGACAGGGTAAGAGACAGACGGAGAGGTTCAGGGCCGACACGGCAGGTAGAGGAGCGACGTGAACGGCAAGAGAAGAAGAAACGAACCCCGGGCGAGCGAGTGAGCGAGGGAGAGGAAACCGGCTCAGAAATAGAGTCAGCAAAAGAGCAAGTGAGTCACACACAGCAGGGCGGGGGAATATGTTTTATTTTCCTGTCTGTGCTTCGTTTTGTACTCGAGTAACCTGCTCACAGAAACATCTAGAGAGAAGACGTGGAGGACAGAATGAGAAATAATTTAAAATAGTACTTTAGTTCATAGAGCAGCTGCAGAAAAACGAGGTAGAGATGATTTAAAGAGAAGTTTTCCCAATGAACAATCAGGGAGAGAGTTGGAGGAGTAAACAGACGGATGAAGGAGGAGGAGGAAGAAATAAAAGCACCAACAGAGGGTCAAAATAGTGATTAAACAGAAATTACATCTGTACCAGTCAATGAGCGGTAGAGCAGAACATGCAGGGTTAAAGACCTGGAAGAAGGGAAGTTCTTTATTTTTAATCTGATGCCTACAAAATGGCCCAAAAAAAGCTGGGACAGGGGTATGTTGTGTTAAATCACCTTTCCTCTAACAACACTCAATAAGTGTTTGTGAGCTGAGGATACTAGTAGTTGAAGCTTTGGAATTCTTTCACATTCTTGGTTGATGTTTGACTTAAGTTGCTCAACAGTCCAGGGGTCTACGATGTCCTATTTAAAGCTTCAAAATATGCCATACATGTCCAATGGGACACAGGTTTGGACTTCAGGCAGGCCAGTCTGATACCTGCACTCTTTCACTCTGAAGCCACGCTGCTGTAACTCTGCAGAAAGAGTCTTCATTGTCTCTGAAATAAGCAGGGATGTCCCTGAAAAAGATAGATGAGAGTCTATGTTGCTCCAAAACCTGTATGTACTTTTCAGCATTAATGGATCCTTCACAGATGTGCAAGTTACCCATGCCATGGGCATTAACACCCTCCCCCATACCATCACAGATGCTGTCTTTTGACCTTTGCTCTGATAACAGTCTGGATGGTCCTTTTCCTCTTTAGCCCGGAGGACACCACGTCCATGATGTCCAAAAACAGTCTGAAATGTGGACTCAGGCCACAGCAGACTTTTCCACTTTGCCTCAGTCCATCTCAGATGAGCTCAGGCCCAGAGAAGCCAGCGGTGTTTCTGGGTGTTGTTGATATTTGTCTTTGTCTTTGCATGGTAGAGTTTGACCTTGACCTTGCAGATGTAGAGATGAACTGTGTTAACTGACAACGATTTTCTAAAGTGTTCCTGAGCCCACGTGCTGATATCCTTTACAGAATGATGCTGGTTTTTAATGCAGTGCAGCCTGAGGGACTGAAGGTCACAGGCATTCAATGTTGGCTTTCTGCCTTGACGCTTACTTGCACAGATTTCCCTGGATTCCTTGAATCTTTTGATGATATTATGGACTCTAGTTGATCAAATCCCTGAATTCTTTGCAATTGTATGTTAAGAAATGTTCTTAAACTGTTGGACCTGTGGTGAACCTGGTGAATGGCCGAGCCTTTGTGTATGCGCCATGTATACCCAATCATGACACTCTCATGTTTCCAATAAACCTGTCTTCCTGCTGAATATTTGCAAGATAACATTTAAAAAATATCAGTTTGAACATTAAATATCTTGTCTTTGTAGTGTATTAAATTGAATATAGGTCAAAATGGATTTCCAAACCACTGTATTCTGTTTTTAATATTACTTAGAAGTGTCCCAACTTCATTTGAACCAGGATTTTACCATCCAAACCAGTGTTAATTGATGAAATGCTCTTTTTTAGTCTTAATGGTTGAAATGACTTGAACAAAATGATTCTCTCTGCAGAGCTGACTTTGCATATTTTGCATTTGAGCACAAAATACCAGAAAAACCCTTAAATTTCAGCTGCTGTGAATGAATCCACAGTCTTTTAAGCAAAAGAACATTTGCTTCAGCTTCATCTCTCTCTCTCCTGTTTCCTCCTCTTCATTCGTCCGTCCCGTCTTCCTGCTCGATCTGCAGATTGAAGAGGACATTTAGCAGAAAACCTCCCCTTAGTTTTTATCCACCGTTTAACCTCCATTTAACCCACGATGAAACATTCATGTGTGTGAGATGAAGGGGTTCATGTATGTGTGTGTTTGTGCTTCAATGATTTAAGAGTCTTTTTTTGGTTTGTGATACCTGCACTCTCTTCATTTATACATGAACCGTCTCAATAATAGATGCAGTGTGTGTTTGTGTGCCGACATGTGTCTACTCAAGTGTGTGTGACCAGATCTGTTTGCACTTCTGAGTGTGTGTGTGGCTCTGTTTTCTGTAGCAGCAGCTTAATAATATATTCATCTTTATTCATCTTTTATTCAGCATGACCAATGAATTATGACTTTATTAATCTATTGAGTCAATTAGAGCCGTTTGAACACACTTACGCAAAAAAAAAAATACTTGTACATTTTGTCCTTCAGTTCATACACAAGCAGCATTTTAGTTCACTGAAAACACACATTTTAGAAAACTCCTGCCAGAGTGAAGATTTCAGGAGACTTTTTTTTAGGGTGTGAACAGGACAAACAGCATTTTGACCCAATGTGACATTCTGTTCCATGTGAGTTGTTGACACCATTCTTTCAACTGTCCAGTAACAAGGAAGAGACGGGCAGGACTCACCCACTGCTTATTAGCTTAGCTCAAACACTGGTTGTCAATGGGTAGTGTTAGCCTGCCTCTGCCTGCAGTCATCAGATAAACTCTTCAGCAACTCTAAATGGACCTGTGGGCTTGTTGTGACTCATTTTTTTTATCGTGTTATGTTACGTTATCTTCTACTTTCATGGTAATATCTTCTTCTACTCATAAACAGACGCTTTGTTTTGTTGACCTACTTACAAGCACATATGCGGTGGTTTGTTGCTAGAGTTGCAAACAAGTTGAATCTTTTGAATGTTAACACAATAACATTGTCACCAGAAATGGAGAGGTTTTCTCCTTTGGGTTTTCAAAAGTGCTCTGTGTTCACACGGAGACGATGTGAACAGGATGCGCATTCACACAGATCCGCAAGAATGACTGAAAATGCTGTAGCGTGCATGCCAGACCAGTGGATGGCGATGTCGGTTTGTAGTGAAACAGTGGTGTTACAACAGGCGTACGCTTTACAGTGAAGACAAACTTTTCACAAACAACAATAACAAGTGGACGCACAAAGACGCAGGAGTTTCTTGTCTGGACAACTAACCAAGCACACTTAACAGCACACATGTTGCTAGACGGCCAAAGCTGTTGTTGTTCCTAGGTGCACTCACAACCTTCAACTGAAAGAGCTCTGCGCATGCACCACACATCATTGTTTTTCCTGAAGATTCCTGTTTACAGGGAGATGGATACCGATGGATACACCGTTCTCGTGCAAATGGAAGGCAAACGCAACGAAAACGTCGTGTAAACAGGACCTTAGGTGAACAAAAAGAACCGATTCGCAGTTGTGAGTGAGCTGTTAGTTTAAAAACATTTCTAAAATTGCAGGCAATTTGCATTTAAGAATGGCTCACAAGCTCCAAACAGAAAGGCCCTGACCCATGTAGGGATCAAACCAGCAAACTTCTTGCTGTGAGGTACGTATACTACCTGCTGCACCACTGTGCTGCCAGTTTTTGTCTTCACAGCTTATAAAATTCTTCTTCAAAAGTTGAATTTTAAATCCCGACTCTTGTAAACTTCCTGGATCTAAATGTGTCTTCAGAGAAGTGTTCAGTTTCCCTCCCGGAGGCATTTTCCGATGTTTCTCCGTCACCCTGACCTCAAATCAGAGCTGAGAGAGTGTGTACATGTGTGTCCTGCAGTTGGATCTGTATTAAAGCTGTTTCTGTGCTGCAGGCGCTCAGATTAATTCTGCATCTTCACTCTGCTGGTTTCACATCGCTGACCTGCTCTGTTGGACACACAGAGTGTAATAATCAATTACAGGCGACGAGGGCTTTATTTGTGAACTACAGGGTGGCAGAAGTTTTCGGAATCAACAGAGGAAAATCATGAATTTGGATTAGTGAAACTACAAATGTTAGTTTGTAAATAAAAAACACAGGAAGGCTTTCTTAAAAAAAAAAAGAGGAAAGCAGTCATCAGGCAGCTTTTGACCTTGGATAGAATCTGTCAATCATAGAGCCAGTTTTTACAAGAGATAGTATTATAGGGGAGACCAGGATTGGTTGTAACACTCCTTCAATTTTGAGGCTTGAGTTCTCAAACTTTTATGTAATATACCCTCATTCATTCTCCACAAGTGGCAATGCAGATTTCTGCAAGAGTATCACTGAACTTGTGAACTGATGTTAAATACGAGGTGATCTTTTGTAACAACCTGCCTGAATGTCAGGATGGGTTGCTATGCATGCTGGGTAAGTGGGTAACAGTTGTACAAAAGAAGCAAAAACAGAAGAGACATATGAAAATACTTTTAAAAAATCTACTAAAATAAAACGGCAATCTGGGTTATAGGATTTTAAACATTTTATTCTTAACTTAAAATTGCTGGCTTATTCAAAGTTGGTCTCTTTTCTTAACTTAAGATGGCAAAACTTAAAGGTACCATGTTCTGGTGTGTCTCCGTCTTGAGTGTCTTTTCCGAGGAGTTGGATTTAAGTTGAATAAAAAAATGACAATAAATTAAAAAAATGCAGCTCTTTTTGCTTCCCCATTAGAAACGCTAAGATCACTGAAGCTATTGCAAAAACAGGTAGTGCACGCGTTTCATAGCTAAAGGGTTGCTGGTTTGAATTTCTGTGTGAAATTTGCGTGCTCTCCCTGTGCATGCGTTGGTTCTCTCCTGGCACTCCTGCTTCCTCCTACAGACCAAAACAACACCTGTTTTTTGTGATAGTTTCAGTGATTGATGAAATTTAGCCCTGAAGTGGTTTCCAGCTTTGTCAGCACCTGTGTGATCAGGAGGGCAGTAGGAACATTCTGACATGATCATGTGGCTCCTATCTTATTCCTGATTGGTGGAAATGGTGGTGTTTCAACATTTCTATTGCTGCATCCAATCCTGGTCTTTGTATTTGGTTTCAAGAATGAACTAGAGGGTAAATACTCTTGATTTTGAAGGGATAGCATATATATTTTTATACTTTATTAAACAGAAGAAAAGCCATCATTTGTAACTTTCAAAATACATGTATGCATTTTGGGAGAGAAAACTGCGAATGTTCTAAAATGACGTCCATTGTTAAGCAGAAAAGAAGAAATTGTAAATTCTCCATCTTCAGTGGTGGACAAGAAGCACCACTTCAGTACCTGAGCAGAATCACAGATCCTCCTGGTCAAGTGTTTCTATTTTTGGTTTTAATATATCGGATGTTTTGCTGACTGAAGCTCCAGACTGAAGCCGAGGAGCAGTGGAGCAGGGGAAGGAGCAGGCTGCAGGAGTTCACTGGAAACAACAGATCAACTCCCTCATTAACATACTGCTGCCATGGCAACAGGACACCAAACTGGAGCTGAGCGGGAGAGGTGGATGGAGGAGAGGATGATAGGAAAAGAGAGGAAGAGACAAGAAGGAAAGGGGAAGGCTGGAGGAAGAGAGGAAATCAAAACAAGATGGCGGAGGATGAAGAAGAGGAAGAACAGGAGGCCATGGGGAGATTAAGAGGAAGTAGAGAAAGAAGGGAAGAAGAAGAGGAGCACCAGGAGACAGAAGAGATGAGGAAGCGTAGGATAAAGAGGAGAACAGGAGCAGATTGAGGAGTTAAAACTAGAGGAGAAAGGGGTGAAGGAGGAGGAAGTGGAGATAAGAAGCAGCCACCTTGGTTTGACTCCTACATTATCTCCCTCTCTCTCTCTTTCCTCATTTCTTCTGCCTCTATCGTTTCATCTTTATAATTGAATCCTCTTATCCAGGACACTCACGCTCCACTCACAGCAGATCAGAGCACATGTACCACGACAACAGACTGTATAAAAAATATGAACGATGGGACGGCTGTTCGAAAGTGAAGCCAAACTGCTGAGAGCTTCTGTGACTCCTTCATGTTAATAGATGAGACAGAATCAAACTTTAGGATTAAAATTCATGTTAGAAGCATTTTTCTAAGGTCACCTTAACACTTATTGCGTTTAGTCTGACTGTGTTTTGCATATTTGGAAAGTTTATATTATTTGGGATGGACGTGGAAGCCTCCCAAACCAAATATATCCAAATGATATCAACAGGGGAAGCAAACCAAAAACCAGTGTACTGTGGCTTGAGAGTTTAGTCTAATGTGAAAGGAAACCTGACCAAATGAAAATTGCATGGTGAAACTTCACCCCCACATGCCTACAGACCTTTATGTGTGACCTTTTTGTGTGATCTTAGGGGCCATCACTCGAGACAAATAAAAAATAAATAAATAAATTCCAATCCCAATTCAGATCACCACCAAAATATATTCACTTCTTCTTTATGCTATAACCAACATTCCCTGAATATGTTCTCAACATCCTTTGAGCATTTATTCAGTTATTAGCAAAAGTGAGGAAAACTGCCCTATCTCGCACTATTAATAAATCATTTTAAAAGTTCCTGGATCCGCACCCGGATTTTTGATCACCACCAAAATATTATCACTTCTCTTGTGTGTCATGACCAACATTCCCCGAAAATGTCATCAAAATCTTTGAGAATTTATTAAGTTATTTGCAAAAGTGTGGAAACTCCCCTATCTTGTACTATAAAAAAATGTTTAAAAAGTTTCTGGATTCAGATTTTGATTACCACTGAAATAAAATCATTTCTTCTCTAAACCATGGCAAACATTCTCTGAGAAAGTTATCAAAATCCTTTGAGCATTTATTAAGTTATTAGTAAAAATGTAGAAAACGGCCCTGTTTGGCAATATTAACAAATCATTTAAAAGTTTCTGGATCCACATCTGGTTCTGGTTTGACACCAAAATCAAATCACTTCTTCTTTTAACCATAACCAACATTCTGTGAAAATATCATCAAAATCTTAGAGCATTTTTTAAGTTATTAGCAAAATTGTGGAAAACTGCTGTATCTCGCTCTATTAACAAATCATTTAAAGTGTTCCTGGATCCACATCCGGCTTTTCATCACCAACAAAATATTATCAGTTCTCCTGTATGCCATGACCAACATTCCCTGAAAATGTCATCAAAATCTTTGAGAATTTATTACGTAATTAGCAAAAGTGTGGAAACTCCCTTATCTTGCACTATAAAAAATCATTAAAAAAGTTTCTGGATTCAGATTTTGATCACCATCAAAATAAAAATCACTTCTTCTCTACACCATGGCTAACATTACCTGAAAAAGTTATCAAAATCCTTTGAGCATTTATTAAGTTATTAGCAAAAATGTAGAAAACTGCCCTATTTGGCACTTATAACAAATCATTTAAAAGTTTCTGGATCCTTATCTGGATTTGGATCGACACGAAAATCAAACACTTCTTCTTTTAACCATAACCAACATTCTGTGAAAATGTCATCAAAATCATTTGAGCCTTTATTAAGTTTTAGCAAAAGTGTGAAAAACTGCACTATTTCGCCCTATTAACAAACGTTCTTGGATCCACATCTGGATTTTGATCACCACCAAAATAAAATCACTTCTTCTTTAAACCATGGCCAACATTCCCTGAAAACATTATCAAAATTCTTTGAGTACTTAATAAGTTATAAGCAATAGTTTAGAAACTATCTCACACTATTAACACATCATTTGAAAAGTTACTGGATCCACATTCAGATTTGCATCACCACCAAAATGAAATCACTTCTTCTTTGTGCCATGACCAACATTCCTTGAAAATTTCAGACAAATCTGTTTTTGAGTTATCCTATTCACAAAGAAACTAGAAAACGCCAGAGAAAACTATACCTCCTTGGTTCTTGTGATCACAAGGGGATCCACACTCTTTTGATACTTGTGTCTTTCCTGTCTCCATTTTTAAAGTGAAATTACCAACTGCTGCGACTCCGTGTCTTGAGTGAAAAAGTTGACATTTTTTAACTCTTATGCTCACTTGAACATTTTCTGGCGATGCATCCTGTTGAGATCCGGCCCTTAGAGGGATCTAGGTGCTTGGAGGTTGGCCGGTAACTGGCTGGAAGTTGGCAGGCAGCTGGCTGGGAGGGAAAAACTAGAGCGGCTGGATCTGAACATCAGAAACTACAGTATGTGTGTCTGCAAAGTTATCAGCAAAAATGACTAAGTACTAGAGCTCCATTCCTTCAAAAATGTCCAAAAATCATCTCCAAACTCCTCGGCAGGATCAATAATTAATGAACACACTCACACTTTTACTAAAAAAACAAGAAAGTGTTGAAATCTGCAGTCGACACCAAATGTTCAAATCAGAGCTTCGAGTTTGATTGACAGTCTCAGCTGCCGACCCCAGTGCGTTTCTCTGGCGTTTTGCCTTTTTAAGCTTTTAGCTAAATGTTTGCTGGATGACGGCTGCGTGTCCTTGTGTGAAGGAGGACGTGCAGAAGAGTCGGGACGTTGATTTGGCTCGTTCATTTAATAGGCTGTTTGCTGGAGGAGAGAGCACACTTTTTATGCTCCCTATCGCACACACGGTGATAAATAACCTGCTGTCTGCCGGGTTGTTTGAGGTGATCACACAGAGAAAAAAAGAGTGGAGAATCATGGGATTGATGGAGAAACTTGGCTGAAGATAAGCGGAGAGAGAGAAGAAATGAGGGGGAAAGGAGAGGATGGATTGGAGCGATGGAGGACACAATAGAAGGAGTGTAAAGACAAAAGAGCGGAGGTCTGGGCTGGTTTTCTGTGACTCAGAGGGCGGCTGAAGGGCTCTGGTTTGATGCCAGCCGTGTGAGACGATGAGCTGTAATGAGATGTAAATGGAAGCGACCCGAACAACAGAGCCGCTCCACTTCTGCCAGGACCATAAGTGACCTTTGGTTTGTGAAAACAGGAAGAGAAAAAGTGTGCTGATTCAGCAGTTTGGGTCCAGATCGAGGGAGAAAGGATGTGGAGTGGTTACTTTGTTTGGTTGATTTCCTCCAATCCTCTCAAACATAATAAAAGATGTCTTTTCATTTCCTCTGAGTGTTTCTCTTCATTCTTTTCATTTCAGACTGTTGTCATATGAACATCCCTCCATCTGCTCCTCAGCCTCGGTGTGTGTTTTACGGTGAAAGATAAAAATTTAAAGCCACAAACTGAGTAAAAAAAGGAAAATACAGATGCAGCAAAACCATGAACACGACTTTTAAGAAGCAGAAACTGGACGCAGTGGTTCCTACGTTTATATACACTTACCTGACACTTCATCAGGTACACTTGTTCAACTGCTTGGTAACACAAATCAACCAATTACATGGCAGCAACACCATGCATTTAGGCATGTAGACATGGTCTAGACAACCTGCTGAAGTTCAAACCGAGCATCAATATGGAGAAGAAAGGGGATTTAAGTGACTTTGAAGAAGGCTTTTCGTGTAACATTTTTCAGGCAAAGCCAAAGCCCTATATAAACTAGAAAAGCACTCCGAGATCACAGACCTCCGCCAAGCAGCTCAGCTCCAGCAGTGGCTTTTCCACAACCCCTGTAAAAAATAAATTCTGGATCACCAAATCCAGGGTCCAGACCAAAGTCAGCAAATACATGGAGGTTGTTTTCCTGTATAAACACGACAAATTTTGGGAATATCACTGAGCATTTTGATTTTATATGAATTATTGATTGTCGTCATTGGTTTTTTTTTATAATAAAGTTCAATGTTTGTGACATTAATCTGGATCAGATCCAGCTGAAATTTACCTTGATGAGAGAGACATAGACCCCAAATTATCCTGTGAAATTGGGGCAACTCTGTTAAAAAAAATGGCAGAGATATGATTTTCTTTAATCCAGCCCAATGTTCAGTTAGGGGATTTTTTGAAATTTTGGGGTTTTTTTTTGTATCCAAATAAATATACGCATCACCACCAAAATCTAGTCATTTTTAAATTGGGCCATTACCAACATCTCCTGAAAATTTCAGCAAAATTCGTCCAGTAGTTTTTGCGTAAACTTGCTAAAAAAACAAAAAACCAAACAAACATATGCTGGCAAAGACATAACCTTCTTGGCGGAGGTAACAACACCGAGAAACACTGCCGGCTTCTCTGGTACATACAAGTTTTGGAGCAACATATGCTGCCATCCATATTTCTCGGGATGTCCCTGCTTATTTCTTGTTTCTTATAGCGAGTACAAGACTGGCTTGCCTGCAATCCAGAAATGTCTCCTACTGAAAAAAGTCCATTTGACTGTGAAGGACTTCAGCTCTCGGACAATCTGTGTGATTGTTTTGTACTTTTCGATCCACAAAATCAAACCAAACTTTCTCTGTGTTTTTAAGGCTCCACGGTTTATCAGCAGTTTCCTTCATCCCCCTGAATGATCCATGAGCCAGTTCTTAAAGCTGCAATCATCAAAGCAGAAGATAAATGTTTAGCTCGAAGGCTTCCTTTACTTCTTCGATAACAGCACCAGGCTCATTTATTTTAAGAAAAGGACAATTAAACTCCTAACGGGCTCTATCTGTCTCTCTTCCTCTCTCTGCAGTTTGTGGCTCAGCCCAACTGTCAGCAGCTCCTGGCCACACTTTGGTACGACGGCTTCCCGGGCTGGAGGAGACGACACTGGGCCGTCAAGCTGGTCACGTGCTTCATCATCGGGCTGCTGTTTCCTGTCTTCTCTCTGGTACGGTAGGGAAGAGGGACGGGCGAAAAGGACAAATCTTTATTCTGATATGTTGATGAAGGCGGACAGTAGACAAAGAGCAAAATGAGGTAGAGATACTGGACGAAAGAAGAAAAATAAGTTCGAAAAAAAGTTAAAGAAGAGGAGGAGGGAATCCTTCAAAAGTTAGGAACTAAAAATAAACACGAGTGAGAGAAATGATAAAAGAACAAAGGCAAGAGGAAACAAAGGAGGGTTTAATCGAGTAAAAGTGTTTATTTTCTTCAAAGTTCATTTATTTCAAGGCACAAAAACAAAAAAAAATCTGTTAGAAGACTTGAAAAGAATTACTTAACCAAGGAGTTTGACATTTTCTCTCTTTTAAACATTAAAGTTGTGAACAAAAGTCAGTTTTCTTTCTGTTATTCAACTACTTGCCAATCACTTGGTAGCAACTCAATGCATTTAGGCATGTAGGCATGGTCGAGACAACCTGCTGATGTTCAAACCGGACATCAGAATGGAGCAGAAAGGTGATTAAAGTGACTTTGAATGTAGGTATGGTTGTTGGTGCCAGACGGACATGAGCTACTTGGATTTTCACACACAAGCTTTCAAGGATTTACAACGAATGGTCCACGAAAGAGAAAATACCCAGTGAGCAGCGGTTCTCTGATCTAACCATGACTCAAAAATCACAATCACAATCACAACCAAGGTATGCAGAGATCAATGGTTAGGATAGGGTGTTACCAGGGCGATCAGTCAGTCAATCAAACTTTATTTGCATAGCATTTTTCATACAAAATCTTGTATCACAAAGTGCTTTACATAAAAAAGAAATAAAAAAGAGAACAAAAATGATAAAATAAATAATAAAATCAAATTAAAAGTAGATTGATTGAAGATTGAATACAAATAAATTACAAGACCATACGCACCCTCGCTATCAACATACAGCAAACACACTCACTTAAGAGGAGATTCTAACAAAAAACAGGAAACACAGGAGCTAAGACTAAAATGACATAATGGTAAAAAAAAAGTAACATTTAGTAACATAAACTCATGCACAGGATAAGAAGCAGTAGTGCCAACCTTTGACCAACATTTACCCCTTCAGCCCGGCTTCAAACAGCTTATCCCTCGATTGGCTCCCTCTTTTTCTTCTCATGTATTTGCTTTATCACAAAATTTGTTCTGGTTTCAAATGGCAAATCACTGCAATAACAGATGATAAAAACAATAATACAGCTCTGATGGACAGAGCTTTTTGCAGTCTGAACCTTAGAAAAGGATCTAATTCTCTTTTCCATTTTGTAGATGTGATGGCTTTAAAAAAATACACATGGGAGATAGTCTTTTTAAGTCTTTGTCATTTTCTGTTTCTCTGCTTCTATTTCAGAAAACTCCATTGATCATTAGAGGTTACATAAAGTCACAAACTTCAGAGAAAGCAGTGTCATGGTTTCTCTTTTTAGAAGATTCAAACAGCTTTTATCCACAGTTATCTCGTCCTCTTTTGTCATTTCCTCTGTCTTGTTTCTTCAGTTCAAAAACATCAGAATAAATTAGTCAAATAAAACATTTAACCCCTCTCCATATCCCCCTCAGATCTACCTGTTAGCTCCTAAAAGCGCTCTGGGACGATTCATCAAGAAGCCCTTCATCAAGTTCATCTGTCACACGGCGTCGTACCTGACCTTCCTCTTCCTGCTGCTGCTTGCCTCGCAGCACATCGCCCGCACCAACCTGCACATGCAGGGACCACCACCCACCATTGTGGAGTGGATGATACTCCCATGGGTGCTGGGTATGTACAGCATCTTTACTTTTGCTTTGGCTCCCCCTTGATCATGTGACTGCACCATTTAAACTCTCAGACTTGGGCAACAATTCTGTTTACATTCTGCATTTGATTTTGGTGATCAGAGACCAAGTTGGCTGCACATTGTTTCCTTTAGATGCCTCTTTATGGGAAAACAATGGGGAGAAAAGCTGTTAAATATGCACTGCTAGCCTCCTAGCTGTTGGTAAGGTATCCCTGCATGTTGCAAGAACTGGAAACAAGGCATTGAGCCACTTGATATTTTCCATTAAATATACACCACATTTAAATGCTAGCTCACAGTGAAAGTACTTTTAGACATTATTACCAGTGGCTCCACTGTGTTAAGATACTAAGCAACAAGCTGAGAGGCTGGTGGTGCATCTTTTACAGCTCCTAACTGAATAGTCATGTATTTAATAGACTTAGTCATTTTTTATTGATCTATGCATTTCAGAGAATGATTCTACACATTGTGTCTTCAAGCTTTTGTGTTATTTTGGCACCATTTCACGGTTTATATTTTAGTTTCTCATGTTTCATTTTCTTTCTTGGATCTTTTTCTCTAAATCATGACTCATAAGTTCTGTTTGCCGGGTCACAGTTGAACCAGGCAACCTTTTGTGTTGTTGAAAAAAACTCTGCCATGGTTTTGTTTGTGTGGAGTTGTCCCACATGTTGGGCACCGGCTGATGGATTATCTGACAGATAAAAGCAATGCTCTGTTAAAGAAATAAATGTTATCATGGAACAAGGAGCATGGTAGTATTAGCATTACTAACATGAATATAGAGTCTGCTACATTTTCAGAACATTAAATTGGATAATATCTCAGTAAATTTTCATTTTTTGGATCTGTTTACAGATGTTATATATTTACCAAGTGTGTTTTCTGTGGTAAAAATAATGAGAATCCAAGTTGATGATATCTGTTTACACACTAATACCACATAAGATGTGCAGTGTATTCTGTATACTGCGTTAGTTAGTTGTTTGTAGTAGATGGTTTGGAACGGCCATAATGCCACATGGCTACGCTGTTAGTATGGGGGCCTAAAGTAAGGGTACACACATAAAGATTATTGGGCTGTTTTTGTCCCTTTCTGACCAAGCATGGCGAACTCCAGATTATCTTATGTTTTATAAGATTATCCTACAAGATTATCCTGTGGTCTGAGGTGTGTTAAGGGTGAATTTGCCCAGATAATCAGCTCTGAAACAGGTCGGAGCACAATCGTAAATATTAAACTTGTTCAATATTTGCAACTAAACATCTTAACATGGGGAAAGCCGACGACTCCCAAGTCACGACTCCATGAATTGTGACGTGAGTGTAGCCAATCAAGAAGCGAGCTGACTGAGGAACAAGGAAGCAGGCGTAAATAAAAACATGCATGGCCGAGCTGAAGCATAAAGTTGGGTGAACCTCAGAAATGGAGGACCAGCTCCATGTTCACTCTGTCTCCAGGATTTTTTCTACAGTCTTTACGTTTTCTTTAGTTCTCGAATTTTCCGTCAAAAGTATTCCCAAGATCTTGTATGTATGCCCTCTTCCATGTTGTGTTTTCCAGTTGTTGCTATGTTTCTTTGTCTTCGCTTTTGTTAGATCACCTTTGATCAGATTTCTGTCTTGGAGGACTAGATTCTAGATCAGTGGTGGGAACAGAATGGTTATGTGTCTGGTGTGCTGTGTTGAGATTACCGGAGCACACCACACACAGTACGATCAAAACTGTTCAAATCTCTTCAGACTTAGAAAATCTTCACCCTGCTAAACAAGACTCTGTGATACAAGCTGGACCAATATTATCAAAAAACATGATGTCAGAGAGGTGAAACATAGCAGATAATATCCTGTTGAATTTTGATTTATTTTCAAGGACAGTAGATTTGTGCAGGATCAAGACGACCTCTTTAATTTCTCAAATATCTGTATATTTCCAAGTAATGATCATCCTGTTAATCTGCTGAACTGGTCTGTAATGTATCTGATGTTCTCTGTCCATGTAATAAAGACTTAAATACGTCATTGTCCAGTCAGCAGCTGCACCCTGATCCAAAACAGATTTTAAAGAACATCTTATCAGACATATTTCTCCACTTTGATTGCTGCTCATCAAGAAGACAGAGCACCTTCAGCAGTGTGTCAAAGTGTGTGTTCCTGCCGGTGTGTGGGTGTGTGTGTGGTTGGATGTTTGCGAGTGTGTGGAGGAGGTTTATGTGTGTGTGTGGGCGGTTGGTTGTGTGTGAGTGGGGGTGTAAAACCGAGTGATTACATCTCCATATTCTCTATCTGAGCTGACAGCAATCATTTCCAAATCCAAACCATCATCCACCATGATCACCGAGGATGGAAAAAAACACACCAAACCATCTGCTCTCCCTCTGAGTCTCATCCTGGCTGAAGCTTTCAAACACATAACGCTTTGGAGTGAAGGAAGCTCGCCATCAGCTGTTTGTTCAGCGAGAGAATGATATCATGATCTGCTTTTAGAGTTTAGATTACTCACCCTGAAATATCAGACTGAAGTCAAGAGCAGTGGGTCTGGACTAGTCTGTCCAGAGGACCCGCCACTCTCTGTTCAAGCACCGAGTGGACTGAAAGGAAAATATGGCACTTTAGAACTGGCCACATTATTAGGTACACCTCCTGGTACCAGATTGGACCCCCTTTTACTTTCAGAGCTCTTCAAAGGGATACACCAGCATTATTTTCCTTTTCACTTCCAAGTCCATGACAAGCAGATAGACTCCATTCTGTTGACTGTGTGAAGTAACAGGGAAGAGACGGGCAGAGCTGGCCCAGCGCTAGTTAGCTTAACTTAAACACTGGGAGTCAATGGGAAGTGTTAGCCTGTCACTGCCTACAGTCATCAGATAAAGTGCAAATTGCCTGAAAATTTAAGAATCAGTCACTCACAACTGCAAATCAATTCTTAATGTTCACTTAAAAGACTCAACTCGTTCGTTCGCAAACGTCACATCTCTCACGCAAACCACCGTGGAAGTAGGTCAACAAAACAAAGTCTGTGTTTACAAGTAGAAGAGGATAATACGATGATAGTAGAAGATAACCTAATAAAATTATGTAAAAAAAGAGTCACAACAAGCACACCCGCCACTCTCAGTAACCAGTAACCAGCCAACGTTTAGAGTTGAAGAGTTTATCTGATGACTGTAGGCAGAGGCAGGCTAACACTATCCATTGACTCCTAGTGTTTGAGCTAAGCTAATTAGCGGTGGACGAGTTCTGCCCGTCTCTCCCACATGGTTGAAAGAATGGTGTCTATCTGCTTGTCATGGACTCTGGAGTGAGGCAAGACACGAAGAGAAGAAACCATTACCCTTCAACCATAATCCCATGTTTTATTATTCTAAACAGAACCCTGTTATTGGATCTGGATGAAGTATTTAGAGATTAAACCCAAATGTATCCGAAGTCTACTGGCTCAGAAGTAACGGTGCGGGCTCAGTGCTCTGCTAAAAAGGAAAAAATGTTCAAAGTTTGGTCACAGAGCAGAGGTAAAGCAAGTATAGACAACATGATATCAGACAATAAGTTAGTCTGAACATGTAAGTCACTTTAATGTGTTTGTGTTTCAGGCTTCATCTGGGCGGAGATAAAGGAGATGTGGGACGGGGGGTTCACGGAGTACATCCACGACTGGTGGAACCTGATGGACTTCGCCATGAACTCTCTCTACCTGGCCACTATATCACTGAAGATAGTGGCATATGTAAAGGTAAAGGCTCATCGGTGTTTTTAGAAAGGCTGCCATGTTTATGATTAGTTATTTTTATTTATCAGAAAAGGATGTTCAACTTGTTGTTAACATGGAGGCTTAAGTCAACATTTTCACTGCTTAAAACTCTTTAAATTCTTTAGTCTAGAATTTAAAAAGGAAATATCTGAATGAGAACACAAAAATATGTTGTAAATGAAACAGAGACTGTCGACCATTCAGTTATTATACAACAGTAAACATAAAATATCAAGTGCCTCAATGCCTTTGTACATTTTTTTTAAGTTCTTCAAAGTAACTGTACTATGACCCATGCCAAAAACTCTTTTATGGTTTCCAACAATTCAGTTTTTAAATTATCAAACATTTTTAAGAGAGTCTCTTTGAAATATCTGAAATTTTCAATAACTTCTCAAAAATTGTGATAATGTCCCCAAATTCCGGCTGAAAAATAAAAAATGTCCCTTAAAACAAATTCACTTATATTTTGTAGAAAACTCACAAAAGATTTTCAGAATAACCGCTAAAGTTTTTGAAAGATTTTTCATCATTACTGTCAAAACTTTCCAAAAGTAAAACAAAAGAAACACATTTTGTCAAAAAAAAAAAAAAAAAAATCTAGATTTGAAGGTGCGGTGTGTAGAATTTGGCAGCATTTTGCCGAACAGAAACAGTGAATATAGGATATAATGTTTTCTATTTGTATGTAAAGTCCATCAAAATAGGAGTACAATCATCCCCATAAAACATTTGTTTTATTTTTATTTAGTTAGAAAAAGCTTCAAAAAACATTACATTACTGCGGGCTGCGTTCATGTAGGCCAACATAACGATCTGCCATGATGTTTACGGGTGGATTTTAGGGACAAAAAGAACGAAACGCGAATCTGTTCGCCGGTTCTGAAATCTACCTGGAATGCAGGCGAAGAAGAGGAGAGAGGACGGCGGTGGATGTAGAGACAGTTGTTACTCTGCACTAGGGATTTAAATTGTGTTTATTTTACAGTTAAAGCTTTTGGTCCTGAGCCCTTTTGGTCTTCACAGGCTTCCGTTGCTCAGCGATGTGACGTTTTGGTTATGGTTGGGCTCATTCTAGAATCTGAACAATAAATGTCACTCAAATGCCAAATTCTACACACTGCACCTTTAAAGGATAAGTTCGGTTTTTTGACACCTGGACCTTATTTTTAGGATCAAATACGCTCGTAGACTCACCCAGACAATTTTGGCGGAGCTCAGAGCCGTTTTCGAGCAATTTAGGTCCATCCGACGACGTTTTTCTCATGCTATAGTAGCAGACGGGGCCAGAAATCGAAGCCCCTAAATTAGACATTATCTGCTGCGAAACTCGCTCATTTCAGCTACATTTTATAAATGAATGGCCAGTGTTATCACCATGTCAGCTCAACTTTGTTGTTATGGTCATCCGGGGCTTTACAAGGACGGGTAACTTTTGGTGACGTCATAGACAAGAACATGAGTATAGCCGCTGTTGTTGCTAGGCTACACGGCTACACGGCTTTTTTTGTGCAACATAGCGGAATATTTATCCGATGTAGAAGTGTCTGACGACGACTTTGAGTATAATGGATGCCCGTATCGTTTTGAGCCAGAATATACCGACGAGGAGCTATTTGAAAGGAGGATGCAGAGGGAAAGAGCCGAACAGCTGGCCAGAGAACAAGCAACCACTGCACGTCCACGAATGGGGGCAAACTGGTGGTGTTGATGTGGACATTGCACGGCAAACACAACAGAGGAGGAGTGCCTCTGCTGCTCAGAGTGGGACTTGAGACCAGAGGAAACACGTATTGATGCCCCCCAAAATATGATTTCTGGCCCCGTCTGCTACTACGGCATGAGAGAAAAACGCCGTTGGATAGATCTAAATTGCTCGAGAACGGCTCCGAGCTCCGCCAAAATTGTCCGGGTGAGTCTACGAGCGTATTTAATCCTAAAAATAAGGTCCAGCGGTCAAAAAACCGAACTTATCCTTTAAGAGAATTTCAGTCAAGTGTCTCAAAAAAGTTTTCAGAAATTCCAGATAATTCATCATAATTCATAAATCATAATATGATCCTAAAATAACTTGAGATATTAAAACATTTCCAACCAAACAGTTTTCAGAATTTTCTCTTTAATCCCCCGCAAAGAATCAGAAAATTTGGGATGATACTTTTTAAGCGTTCTTTCAGATTCCTAACAAATTCACCATTCCAGAAATCCTCTGTTGTTTTTCTAGAAAATGTTGCTGATGATTCCCTTTACACTACAACAATAAAGTTGTTAAAAGATCGAAAAGTTTTTTTCCTGAGGTTTGCTAAATGTTTCTCCAGACTCCTGCAGAAAAATCCACAAATGTTCCTAAGAATACTGTGTAAATTTCCCTGTTTTCCCAAAATTTCTACATCTTCAAAGGAATTCCTCAAATTTTGAAAATATTCAATGAAAGTTTTTAATAATCACTGCTGAAAAATTCCAAAAATGTTGATATTATTAAGTTGTTTGGAAAGTTTAAAACATTTGTTCCACATGTTTTGTAAAAGTATTCAGATATTCCTGCCATTTCTTCTTTCCTTTACTGAAATATCCAAGGTTTTTGAAAAGTAACTGTTCAACATTGATAGACATTTCACTGAATTCCAGCTGACGAGTCATAAAGTGGTCCTATACACTGTAAATTCCTGAAATTTCCTCATTTTTCTTAATGTTGTTGTTACAGAAAAAAAATAATGTGAGTAACTCTAAACAGGTTTCAGGAGATTCTTTCAAAAAACAAAAAAAACAGGGAAAAAAATCCTGCTGAAAATTCTTGAAAAATTAGAGATTTTGGGAGAACTGATGATAATTCTGGAGTATTTTCTGAGAAATTAAAAAAAAAGTGCTGTATCCAGAAAAACCTTCTGAATTTTATGAAAACATTTCTGGTGAATTTCTGTAAGTTTTCTCAAATTTTGATTAAAACTGCCTCAAAGGTTAATGATATTTTTTGCCAAACGCTTCCTGTCAGAAAATCTTAATAGCTCCCAAAGCTCTATGAAATTTTCATCTTATTTAATCTAATGAGACTTTACAAAGCTAATTTGATTTAGGAAATGACCAAAGTTACTTCTAATTAGGTTTTAAACATTAAAATGATGCTTTATTGTTAGAGTTGTAAAAAATCTCAAGTCCTCCTTTCTGATCGATCAGTGAGCAGATGATCAATGATCTCAGTCTCATTTCCTGTGGTCATGTGATCATTTTCTCACTCAGCCTTCTGCCTAAATCATACCGGCTCCGCTGCGTACAGAGACGATGGATTTATTTATAAGAGCAAACGGGAAAAACACACACAGATGAACACACACACCAGACGGCCGGGCCATCTGCAGCAGCTGTGAGTCACTGATGGCGGCGGGCGGCCCTCCCACACAGGGTCCCACACAAACACACACACACACATGTAGACACAGACACACAACTGTATCCTCACACACGGCGACATGAGTGGACAGGAAGTTACACAAGTCCGCACACATGAAGACGCTCTGAAGCAGCTGTCAGAGCCACGCAGCCCTCTTTTTGTCTTTTCTCTGAAATATTTACCGCCTCTTGAAATTTCTCTGGAGAGCTCGAAATCTGCTCCGTCACTGTGAGAGAGACGAGTGCATCTTTGAGGAGGTGCGAGGGAGTCTATAAATTAATGAGTGTGCATCTGTGTGCACGTGTGTGCGTGGATGCTAATAGAGGCCGAGTTAACAAGACGCTGCTGCTGAAGTCTAATGGCTGAATTTGGAATGAGGAGGAATCCGAGCGTGAGGCCGAGAGAGAAAGACGGAGGACATGAATAAAGAAACAAAAAATACAGCCGGAACAAGGCATGCTGGGAAAACAGCCTGATAAAGATGCAAAACTTCAGCAGGAAAAGAGTGAGAAGGACTCAAAATAAAATAAAAGGAAGAGGATGTTGGTGGTCTTAAAAAAGAGAGAAAGCGAAGCGTGAAGTGAAACATCAGCAGAGAGCTCCAGGAGGATTCAGGGGATCAGAGGGGGCTGTCACAAAATCATGAGTTTAGCTTCTGAGGAAATCCCACAGGAAAAGTGTTTGTCGAGGCCTGAAAGAGAGAATTCTGCAGTCTTTAGAATCAGATTGATGGAAATTGATGATGGAAAATTAGATCAACACACACTTTTTTATTATTTTATTTTATTTTATTTTATTCAATTAATATTATTAGTTTTTATTTATTAGTTTTGTTTTGTTTGTATTTGTTTTTATTTATATTTTTGTTTATTTCCATCTTTTTATGTATCTTTTTATCTAGTTTTTCCTTGAGGAGTTTTCCAAAGGGGTTAATAATGTATTATCTAATCTAAACTAATCTAAGAAGTCATTGTGACAAAACTGGCAGAAGAAATTCAACTTTAAGAAGTTGCAAAATGAGCAGCAAACAGATGTTTTTGACTTTGTTAGCAGAGTGAATTCTATCAACAGGTGGTGAAAATCTGTTTGTATAAATCATAAATAAACTACAGAACAATTATTGATCTAAAGATTTTAGATTTTTCATAAAATGTCTGGAAGTTTCATCACTCACTATGGAGACTTCTTTCCTTAAAAGATAAATAATTAAAGAATGGAAAAAAGAATGAAACAAAGAAGGGAGAAAAAAAATCCTTCCCTGAAAATTCAGCCAATAATTCCATAAAAATAACTCATTATAAGCATTTACAAATTTTCAACTGATGTTCTTGACAGTTTGAGTGTTTCCACAGGAAGTTTGGAAAAAGTGAGAAAATTCTTGTGGAAAATTTGGCAACAAATATTTATATATATGTTATATATATATATGTATATATATATATATATTTATATATATATATATATATATTTTTTTTTTTAAATTAAATTCCAAAAACATCTCTGGTATTCCAGTGAAGCTATTCCAACATGTAAGCAGAAAGTTTCCCCTATACATTTCTCAAACCTTTAAAACAAAGTTCTATAAATTTTGTAGATGTTATAGAAATAAAATTTCCTAAATTATTTAAGAAAATGTTCACATTTCTTAACATTTTCCAAAAAGGCATAATGATTTTTTTAAGTTGTGAAAATGCTTTAAAAATTCTGAGAATTTTTTAAACTTCCCTTAAATTCTCTGCTGAAAACTTCACAAAGTTTTAAATATTTCCACTGATAACTTTGAAGGTTCAGTGTGTCACTGTAAACAACAACATTTTGATAATCCCATTTTAGAAAATCCATATAATTTCCCCAAGCAATTGGCCCACAATTTCTAACAGAAATCCCTTTGATTTGCTCAGTTTTAGAAATGATTGCTGAAAAATCAAGTTCACCAAAATTTCCACTGAAAGTCTAAAATCTTTGTCAATGTGTTCATAAAATCAAACTAATTCATCAGTTCTTGAATATTTCAGTTGAGATTCTCTTTAAAGAAATCCATTCATTTTCAAAATGTGTGACTGATAGGTTTCAAGAGTGCTAAAATATTCTTACTGAAAATCTACCAAAGGTGCCCAAAAATTGTTCTAAATGAAATACTAAAGATTCCCAAAGAGTTTCCAGGATATTTAAACAGGAAATCCCCACAAAATAATGCAAGACTTTTCTGGAATTTCAGTAATAAATATTCCTGCAAATATACAAAAAATCTCCTGAAAATTCCAATAATTTGAAAAATAAAATTGGCTGAAAATTGTAAAAAAAAATAAATAAATAAAAAAGCGCCTTATTATATCTTACTGTGTTGTAAAAAGATCCTCAAAGTTTTATTGCTCTTAATTTTTTAAAGAAAATTCCTCTTGATTTTTGCTGCAAAAATCTCATAAATTTTTATGGACTATGTCTTTTGAACTCCTGGAAGTCTTAAATATTTGTGGAAAATCACTGAAAATTTACCAAATTTTTTCTTTAATTCCAACCCCTGATTTCCCCGAATTTCTTAAACACCGTGCTCAAAATCTTGGGGGTCTAAAAATACAGAAACTTCCACAAATTTTGAAAGTTCTGTCTGAAAATTCCAGACGTTTTTTTTTTTTAATTACCACTTAAAATCTGACGACTTGATTGAACTTTCTGCTGATCATTATTATTATTATTATTATTTTTATTTGGTTCTCCATGACTCTACTGAAACTGACAAATGAAAATTGTTGAGCTACTTCATTTTTTTCTCCGAACTTAAGCATCTGCTACACCGATAAAGAGATAATAAATTAATGTCATTCATAGAGATTATATTCCAACATATTCCTGTCCTAGCTTTTGCTGTTATGGATTAGATGCTAAGTTAGACTGAACACAGCGAAGTATAGCAGGTCTATGATCTCACTTCTACAGACAGACTGACACCAGATTTCTGTCTGATTCTGTTTCAGTAACACATCAGCATCGGTTTCAATCGACTCCTGCGTGTGTTTGTTTTCCTGAATGTTATCGGTCTGCGTTTCTCACCTCACTCTTCGTCCTCCTCTCTTCTCTCCCTCCAGTATAACTCCTCTCGGCCCAGGGAGGAGTGGGAGATGTGGCACCCCACGCTGATAGCCGAGGCTCTGTTCGCCATCGCCAACATCTTCAGCTCGCTCAGACTCATCTCCCTCTTCACCGCCAACTCTCACCTCGGGCCTCTGCAGATCTCACTGGGCAGGATGCTGCTGGACATCCTCAAGTTCCTCTTCATTTACTGCCTGGTGGGTGACAAACAACACTTGTTCTAGATTTTCAACCTTATAAGACAGTTTCTGCTAAATGTTGCAGCATTATCAGTGAGTATTTGCAGATAACGGTAATTAGCAATCAAGCTAATTCTGGCTAAAGGAGAGGCAGGCGAAGACGTGCGATGGGTTATTATCTTTGTTGCTAAGAGATACAGATTTGGCTTGTCCAACTGATATGATGGACCAAAAGAAAAAGCCTTGGTGAGGTCAGTAAGCAGTTTGTTGTTTTCGTTTAGCTGCTGTTGCACAGGTAGTACTGATTCCTGGGACCAATCAACAGACTGCAGTGTTTTTAGCTCTGCTCCAACAGGTTTACCAAAAATTTAGACAACAAAGATCAGTTATTTGGGCACCCCTCCTTTTATTTGACATTTTTAAAACTGTATACTGGACAAGCAGCATGTTCTGATTTTCCAGAAGTGTAGCATGTAGCATGCAAAAATTTGCGAAATCTGCAGTATCCCCAAAATACCTGGATTTCGTTCTACTAAGGAAAAATTATTAGTATGCATTGGACCAGTCTAGCTCATGTATTGTTACCTACAATACACCCATAAATCAGGGGTCAAAATGGAGAACATCCAGCCTTAGCAGTGTTAGCATTAGCATTGATTCTGCTACATTTATATAATAAAGAAAATCAAACTCAGAAATTAAAACTCTACCAATATAAACCCTAATTCAGAAGTTACACAAACTTCTTCTCCCACTCTAAACACAAATGTGAATTTTACTGTAAAAAGAGGCAAAAGTGATGTTTCCACCAAAAAGAAATCCTTATGGCCAGAATTAAATTTATTTCTAATGTATCTATTACTGTTTTCAACATAATAAAGATGTAGAGGATCATGATATTGGATAAAAGCCTGACTATGTCTGTTTGGTTACAAAAATCAAGGTTAGACAGACTGTTGAGTGATAACGGAGTTAAAAATAACAGTAGCTGCTCCCTTCACTTCTGCATAAAGAAAAAGATGTTTCACCTCCAAACAAAAGGATGTTGAAGAAGTAAATTAACAGATAAATAGGAAATTGAAATGTAATGTAGATGTTAATTAAAACACGCTTTATGTAGATTTCTCTTTAAAACAAACAAAAAAAAGTAATATTTTACATTAGAAAAAAATAGATGGAGGTCACCTGTTTTGGGCTTGGTTTTATCAACCTTGTTGCTTTTTTCAGTAGAAAACCATCGAACATTGTGTTTCCACTGCCTGATTTCCTATAAAGACTTCACTTCCTAACCAAACGACCCTCTGCATCTGTATCCTTCGTTGATGGTAGAAGGACGCTTCAGGCCTGTTTCCTTCAAACCTCATTAAATCATTCCCAGGGGAACCCCTAACCCACAACACAATCCACAAGAGAACTGCTCAGATCCCTGAAGTTCTTAAAATCGATCCCAGAGAGCTGGAGGCTCAGAGGACACGCCGCTTCATGGTCTGTCATTATCAGCTTAATGTGACATCAAGCTGCTTATGTCCCGGTACAGAGGGGGGCTTGTTTGTGATCACTCTGTAGGAGCAGAAGGTCAAACACTGATTAATGATGGGGTCACAGAGAACCAACAGCTTCTCATTCCAGGCTTTGTCCTCCTTATGAAACCAGTTTTGGTCAAGAACTTCGTTGTTCTCTGGATAAACTGAAGGTGATATGGGACCATAATTACCAAAGCTGTGAGACTTTGTTAGAACAAAGGTGATGATACACATCTGCCCTCCACAGGTCTTACTGGCGTTTGCCAACGGTCTGAACCAGCTGTATTTCTACTACGAGACGACGGCGTCAGAGGAACATAACAACTGCAAAGGCATTCGCTGTGAGAGGCAGAACAACGCCTTCTCCACGTGAGTACCGTGCAGCAAATACAACTGTATGTATATTTGGAAGGACCTCAGTTTGATGTTTTTTCAGATGTTCCTACAGACAAGGAAACCTTTCTCCAATCTTCTAATGTATAATTTTGGTGAGCCTCTACGAATTGTAGCCTCAGTTTCCTGATCTTAGCTGACAGAAGAAGAACCAGGTGTCGTCTCCAAGATTTTCTGTTGCCTGTCTGTCATCTGGATCCACTTAATAACAGAGATTTCTATTAACATATAAGCAATAGTTAACTTAATTTGATTAAATATATTTTTTTTACTAAAATGCGGTTATCTTGGGCCCTATTGCACGCCCACAGCAAGGAGTTTTGATGTGCAGCGGGAGCGACTTTCCTATTTTCCACCTGATGCATTAGAATAGATTAAATTAGATTACAAAAACTTCATAGTCCCTAGCGGAAAGTTTAGTCTTAGACAGCAGTGCTACTGGCTAAGGACAAAATATCCATAAAAACCACTAGACAACATAAAAATACATTTACATAAGCTAGAGGTCGAGCATGATCAGTTGTGATTGCATCAGAGTTTGTTACAATAAGTAGTGAAAATAAGTCGAAACAAGTTAAAGCGGTTGAATAACGATAAGAATAATAAAACAATAGATAAAAGCAGGTTAACAATAACAGATAAGAGACTGGTGGCAGTAAAATAAGTTAAAAAATAAATTAAATAATATATAATAATTGCAGGAGAAGAATTTACTTTGACTGTTTGTTGAGAAGAGATATGGATGTTGGGAGAAAGGAGAGCAGGTGTACTTGCTCTCTAGTTTGTGTCCAGGTGGCTCCAATTTATAATACAGCAAATAGAAGTTATTAAAAAAAGATAATCAGTATTAATCAATAATATGCCACATATCATGTTGTGCTTTTGTCTACATGTTGTGTCATGCTTAGTGCATATTTCAGTGTTATACTTTGGCTGCAGTGTGCAGTGGTACATCACCAGTACGTCAAATGTATTTATTTACTTTACAATCTACACATTTAGTTTTTCAGATTATTTTTCCTTATTGCTTGTATTTAACTGCGTCAAGCAGAAACAAGACTCAAAAACAAAAAGTTTGTTCATATTATTTCATGTATTATTTCCTCCCCTTTAATAATACAGATTGATATTGTATTTTATCTTGTTGAAAAACCTAATTAATTACCCTTAGAATGAGGTACAACCTGTAAGGATTGTAGATTTATTAAATGATCAACACGGCTAAACATGCGGGTAGTACCCCCAAAAAATTTGCTTAAATAAAGCACAGTGAAATTTTTCACCCGATCATACATTTGACTGAACAGAATTTCGTGGCTTGTTTTTACTTAAAAATCCCAGTTACGTGAAATAACTGAATCCCCCAACAGCAGTGTACCCTGCTGGTAGTCTGAGCTTGTTCTTCTTAAAGGCACATCGCTGCTGGAGCCCTTTAAGCCACTTCATTATTATTAAGGCTGATTATAAACCCAATTTCAAAAGTACTGAACTGTCCCTTTAAGGTTCCCCAGCACTTTGTTAGCAGCATTTTAGCTTCTCGCACAGCAGATTTCCATGTCTGCATTCTCATTTTAAATTACTTATTCATTAAACATTCACTTATAAAAATAAAGAGTTGTAACTGTGGTTGTTCGTCATGTTTGTTTTCAGTTTTCGACACTTTTGGCTCTTTTTGCCTACAGACTGGAATTGATCCTTAATGTTAGTGGGGAAAAACGCTCGTAACATGTTTATGATGCCAGCAGAGATGCAAACGTCTTTTTAAATGCCGACCAGATCGATGCTGAATACTTTATCACCCACAAACATACCGTGTGTGTTCGTGCTTCGTGTAGATCCACACATACAGACCTCCCCGTCACGCCCCGTTGCTCCAGATAATGATGTGGAAACGATTTCAGGTGTCGAGTAGCTGCTGCTCGTTCGGTCGACGAGAGGATTATCAATTTTTCTCGTGTGAGTTTGAGGTTTTTGTAAATTGGAAAGTCAGTCGACGGTTTGCGTATTAAGAGGCAGAGTCTGAATTATGGCAGCTCTATAACGCACACACACATAAAGGGGGGGAATATGTGCTGATGGAGGGAAAGCGAGGGCCAAGTTGAGTCAGTGGGACGAATATTGACGAAGCCTGAGATTTGTTTTAGATAATAGCCGTATTGATCTGAGATTGATTTCATTACGTTGAGAGTGCTCTGAGGAGAATTAATGCTAAACAACACATCACACTTCGAACTTTAGTCGTGTCTGTTTTTATTAATGGGGCAAAAAAGGCTGATTATCCTGGACTGAGTTCTTGGCTTTAGACACTGGAACAACTGTTGTGTTGAACTCAGAGTAAAAAAAACCTTCATTTAAGTGGAATATTTTGATTGTGAACTTGAATCGAGGCCATTTAGAGCAGTATAAATCCTTACAGTAATTATTTTGTGTGAGACTTTCATTTTTGATTCTAAGTCTGATGTTCTACATTTTCATTATTTCCTCCTTAAATCAGTTCCTGAGTGACTGAGATTCAAAAAATCAATTAGCAATATCTAAATCATCTAATCCAGTGCAAAAAAGTCAAAAAGACAATCTATAGTACACTCACTGGCCACAACAATAGGTAAACCTTGCTAGTACCAGGTTGGACCTTCAGGGCTGCCTTAATTTTTCAAGGTGCTGGAAACATTCCACAGTGAAACGAATACTTACCTCTAGGGATCGACCGATATGGATTTTTTAGGGCCGATGCCGATACCGATTTTTTTCCATCACCCTTAGCCAATGACCGATTATGGACTGCCCATTTTCTTGGGCCGATATTTGTGGCCGATACTGCTTTTTGCTCCCTCAATTCACATGAAAAAAATGACATTATCAACTTTAAAAGGAATAATTATTCAAACATGTACAAAACATTTTTCTCATAGTTTAAGTTTTATCTCCCATCGATGTGATGACACAGTGAGACACGCACCCCCCCCCCCCCCACACACACACACACACATCAGCTGAGCAGACGCTGACTGAAAAACTCTGCTAACGCTGGATTGATTCACGTTTCACGAAACACTGACACAATTTAGTACTACATATAAAACATTTTTCTCAACATTAAAGTTCATCTAGTGCACGCTACCGACCTCTCTGATAGCAGACACGGCTGCTCCACTCCGCTCTGAGGGAGAGAGCACACACACACACACACACACACACACACGACACGCATTTAACCTCAGCCCGGTGTTTGCTGAATTAAACTCCTACAAACACCATGGAACTGAACTGACAACGTTGACATTACTTAATCCTTAAACTGGTGTTCGTAACCTACAACTACATCAACAGCTCCCTAAATACAATGGTAAGCAGTTTTAAAGATGAAGCATTCAACAGCATTCCCGTTTTTCTGACCCACAAACCTATCTATATTTTCAAGCACGTATATTACATGCACTTGGCATTCATGTTTCCTATTTCAAAGTGGGCGGCAATATTTCAACTAAGTTTAACTGTTAGAGGCTAATTGAAAGTTTTAAACTTATTGTGGTTGTGAAGCAGCCTCCTAGATGCTGCTTTCACCACTCTTGCAGTGGGGGAGGGGTAACGCGCCTGCATGTGCTGCAGGGTCTTCCGGCAACACAGAGCTGCCCATGGATGCCTACCTGAAAATCATGCCGCAGAAAAATACATCGGTGAACCCACGCGCGAATCAGACGATGCCGATTCAAGTAAAGAATGCATATATCGGCCGGCCGATGTATCGGTCGATCCTTACTTACCTCACCATGTTCAAATACGCTGTTGTTGCTATAAAGAATGTCCACACGAAACAGCAAGGGAGCTGGAATGCTGGAGGTCCTTCGTTGTTGCTCTGTGTTTACAATCACACTTTACTTCAGACCATTTCACTGTGTCATGCGGCTTGTGATGTCACGCTTTTACGTAACTGGCGCAATCCTCACTTCCCGGCTCACATCTTCACCTTCAAATGAAGGTACAGCTGGCAATGGAAACGTACACAAGATCAGGGTTTACTGCTCCACACTTTACCAAACCGTACTGAACCAAACCAGACCACTCAGTAAAAACGGGGCATAAAGGACACAAAGTGTGCCAAGAAAATAATCTTCGCACCAAGACACCACCATCAAACCCTGACCCTGAATGTTAGACTCATCAGTCCAGGGAACATTTTTCCAATCTTCAATTGTTCACTTTAGGTGAGAGTTGTAGCTTCAGTTTCCTGTTCTTGCCTGACAGGAGTCACACCTCATGGGGTCCTCTGCTGCTGCAGCCCATCTGCTTCAAGACTAGACATATTGTGTGTTCAGACTTTTGTTAGTTTGTTATGTTGCAGTTACACGACAATGAAAACAGCTGAAAACGGAGAGTTTTCGTTGCATTTGCGCCTTCCGTTTACACGAGAATGGAGCCCAGAGTGCCTGAATCTGGAAACTTTTGAAACCAGGGTCCAGAGTGAGAAGTTTTGAAAACCTTTTGGTATCCGTCTCAGTGGCTGTCTACTGAGCAACATGTGTGCTGCTTACTGTGCTCAGTTTGTTATCCAGACAAAAATATACAGACAAGACACTCCTGCTTCTTCATTTGTCCACTCGCCATTGTTGTTTGCGAAAATTTTGTCTTCACCAGAAAGTGTACGTGTGTTGTAACACCACTGTTTCACTACAAAAATCTACATTGCCAACTACTGGCCTGGCATGCATGCTACAGCGTTTTCAGTCATTCCAGCAGATCTGTACCTTCCGTTTCTGGTGACAACGTTGTTGCATAAACGGGGCCTTAGGTTGTGTGTTTGTTTGTAAACAGGATTACTCAGATGGTTAGTTTCATGATGAGTCAGAAATGGGCCGACCAACCACCAACCAGTTAGATTTTGAGGTTGATCTGAATGTGGATGCAGTTCCAGGATTTTTTTAAGGACTTGATAACATGGTGAGACAGGGCAGTTTCCACATTTTTGTTCAAAATTCAACAAGCCCTTAATAAAATACATTGGACCAACACTGGTCATGTTGGTCATGGCACATAGGAGATGTTGTAAGATTTTGGTGGTGATCTGAATCCAGATGTGGATCTAGGAGTTTTTCAAGGATTTGTCAACAGTGCGAGATTAGGCAGTTTTCCACAATTTTAACATTAACTCACCAGACAAAGCTGGAAATGCCTTGGTAGAGGGTTTTAGCTCTCGGAGCACTTCCAGCATTTCCCCCCCAGAGGAGTGCCGTTTCTTGGCTATTTTCTCATATTCTGACCATTCTCCCTAGAAATAGATGAGAGTGAGAGTCCTAGTAGATCAACCAACACCAACAACCATGCCACGTTCAAAGTCACATAATTCTCCGCAGGTCTTCATGGCCATGTCTACATGCCTGAATGCATTGTGTTGCTGCCATGTGATTAGCTGATTAGCTATTTGCATTACAAGCAGCTGAAAGTGCAATTGCATTGGTTGAAAATGTCATGTTTCTGGGGTTATTACAGACAAAACCTGGAGATGGAGTTCATATGCTGTGTGCACATTGTTGGGTGTTCTCGTGTGTTTTGGCTTGAATATCAATGTGGCGATAAATTTGGTGAATTCAACTTCAGGAGGGAGGAAACGCTCGAGCTGATTGTTGCATAATCCATTCTTTGAGGATTCACCCCTCAGGTTTTTCCCTCTTATGAAAATATGATCTGCAAGGGGAATAAACCGTCTTATAATCCACCCTATTGTTTTTCACCCAGCTGCAAAAAGATCAAATTTGACTCAAAAACAGAATAAATAGTGAAAAAAAACAGCGACACAATCACAGCCGTACATCAGTTTGACACATTACACAATCGGAGTGATCACAGCCCTGCAGGCAACCATAGTCTGCATCAACATTCATGAGTCTGCACAGCCTCCATTATTTCCTGTGTGTTTGTAATTCTCACACTTCTCAGCATCGGCGAGTTATTTGGTGCGATCATTTCCTGTCTCAGGTGTCTCACCTCCTCATCGCGCTCATCTGTACTTCACACACTCTTATCGCCATTAATGTGTTACATCCATTCACACAAACACATAGCAGAGAGGGTGTCTCTGTTTCTCTAATTTTTCTTCTCTTTCTGAAGTCTTGGGGTATTTTTTATTTTAAAGCCGAAGGCAAGGACCAAAGTGATATAAGGAGATTTCAATGCTTTTTGAAATACGAAAACAAGCTGCTATTTGGTCACATTTTATCAAAAATAAAAAGCGAAAACACTGGTTGCATTGTTCAAATATTTTGTTCATTTTTAGACAAATGGAAAAAATGGCAAGGCCTGAGGGAACTTTAAAACTGTTTGTTGAACAGAAAATGTTTGAGGACTTTTCTTGCAGTTTCAAGTTTTTTTCCTGGAAATTAAATGTCTCTCTAAATTGCTTGGATTGCTGTAGAAATGGAAATGCACGTAGATGTTGGCAATATAAAAAAGTAAGTCAAAATAAATCAGGAATGCATTGTTACATCCATCTATCCATCCATTTTCCACACCACTTATCCCTTTCGGGGTCGCGGGGGGCTGGAGCCTATCCTACCTGTTATTGGGCAGTGGCAAGGTATACCCTGAACCAGTCGCCAGCCAATTGCAGGGCCACATAGAGAGACGGACAACCACTCACTCTCACACTCATAGCTAAGGGCAATTTGGAGTCACCAATCAACGTAATGAGGATGTTTTTGGCCTGTGAGAGGAAGCCGGAGTGCCTGGAATGAACCCACACAAGCACTGGAAGAACATGCAAACTCCACACTGAAAGGCTCTGTCTGACCTGGCGACCTTCTTGTTGTGAGGCATGTGCACTACCTGCCGCCTGGCATTGTTACACAACTGAAAAATATTATTCACTGCCAAAAAAGACCTGAATCAGCTTTATTGACATAAATAATCGGTCAATGTTTGGACGGACTGGTTCTTGACCAGTTTCACCCACCAGTCCAACACTGCCCACCTATTTGTGCTACTGAGACAGTAGAAGAACACCTTAAGGTGTTTGTTTGCTTCATTACAACAGATCTACTTCCTGGGTGGCTGGGATGAGAACCAGAACCTCCAAATCTGAGTGCATGGTCCTCGACCGGAAGAGGGTGGAGTGCCTTCTCCAGGTCGGGAACGAGTTCCTGCCCCAAGTGGAGGAGTTGGAGTACCTCGGGGTCTTGTTCACGAGTGAGGGAAGGACTGAGCGGGAGATCAACAGGCGGATCGGTGCAGCGTCAGCCTGCACAGGCCTGTTGTGGTGAAAAGGCGAAGGCTCGATTTATCACTTGATCTTCGTTCCCACCCTCACCTATGGTCATGAGCTAGTGACCAAAAGAACAAGATCACAGGTACAAGCAGCTGAAATGAGTTTCCACCCCAGGGTGTCCGGGCTCTCCTTTAGAGATAGGGTGAGAAGCTCGGTTATCCAGGAGGGGCTCGGAGTAGAGCCAGAGCCAGATGAGGTGGCTCGGGCATCCAATCAAGATGCCTCCTGGACCTCTCCCTGGTGAGGTGCTCAGGGCACATCCCACCAATAGGACACCTCGGGGAAGACCCAGCACACCTGGAGGGACTATGTCTCTCAGCTGGTCTGGAAACAATTCAGAGTCCCCGGGGAAGAGCTGGACGAAGTGGCCGGGAGAGGGAAGTCTGAGCTTTTCTGCTTAGGCTGCTGCTCTGGGACCCGACCACGGATAATCAGAAGAAGATGGATGGATGGATACTTCCAGCCTGTTTCTTCATTATTGTTTTTAGCCTTAATATGCGGTTATGTGTCGGCAGTTCCTTTGGTGGGTGAATACACTCCCATTAAAAATCTGAAGACCAGTTGAAAAATTGCAAGAATTAGCATTTTGCTCTGTTGGATGTTAAGAAGATTCTGAGTAGGGCTTCAAAATGCAAAAAGAAGAAATGGGAGTGAGAGACTAAACAACATTGATCAACATAATGTATACAAATAAATCAGAGTTGCAAGCGTTATTATAAGAGTTATTTCTAGATTTGTGAGGACATGGGACACAAACAGCTAAATCAGGACGTGTGGTCACCCTAACTTTAGGGCATACGCACCAGGATTTTGCCTACCTGTGTCTCTCTCTTTTTTTTTAATATCATCGCTGCGATTCTCTGCCGCTCCATTCATCACTGCTTAATTCTCTCTCTCTTTATTTATGTCCAAACACACAAACACACTTCTATCCCATAAAAACACACAATTCACACACTTGAGCTGCGTCCGTCTGCAGCGAGCTCACACCATCACTCACACTGTTTACAGACTGATACAGTGATCATTCACACACCTTCTAACAAACACACTCTCAAAGATACCACACAACAATAAATGTGTGGTGATGAATATTTGATGCAGCACAAATAAAACAGCCTGCAGACACACTCACGCTCTCTCTCTCTCTCTTTCTCTCTCTCAATCGTTGCTTCATCAAAAATTCAATAACCTCGTCTGTAACTGTGACTGTCACACAGGCTGAAGACGGATCAGAGCAGTGGAGGGGAATGAAAAAGGAGGTAAACAGAGGGAGGAAGTGGCAAATATGGAGAATGGGAGAGGAGAAGGAGGAGCTGCATTAAACTGTAAACTTGATCACGAGGAAAGGAGAAAAAAAGTCTAAGGATGGGGAGTTGGTGGAGATGGATCAAGAATCAATCTGCTGATAGGTTCGTTTGGAAATGGAGGCGTCATTATGCAAACTTGGTCCCACCAGTCAATAAGGAGTGCAATGATTTGCATTTGTAGGAATTTTAAAGCAGAGTGTTTATGACCAATTCAATAATAGCAGATTTTGGTGATTGAAGTAGTTCCCATCAGCTTAATCTACAATGATGTACTGATCTACATAAACAGATAGATCGATAATCTATCTAATAATCTATGAATCAAACAAATTGAAGTTTAGAACTTTGATGCTTAAATGAAACGTTCTGATTTTTTTTTTTTATTAAAAAGGGTTTCAGGTCACTTTCACACCTCAAATTTGTCGGACATGGTTCAGTTTGGGGATGAAGTTGCAGCATAGTTTCATCTTTCACTTGGTTTGAGTTTCTTCCATGGTGCACTTTATCTGTAAAAGACAAATCTAGCCTCCAACCACGAGGGTCAGAAAAGCAGCAGCAGTGGGAGACTCATCTCACTGCAGGACTGAGAGGTTTAGGAGATCCTTTGTCTCCACAGCCATCAGACTGAACAACACCCTGAACAGTCCTTACCTGGACTGTTTATTACCAGTACAACTTCTACTGGATAGCTGTATTTCCCCAAGTGGATGAGTAAAGTATCTATCTATCTATCTAGCCAGCTAGCTTTGTTGCAATATGGCACTGAAATGCACAATCAGGTTTGAGTAACAGCATCATTAAGCTTGAAGCAGTTGGGGAGTTTTCTCTGCCTTAAAATAACAATAAAGCTGCTTTTATGCTACACCAAGTGGCACCTCCATACTCCCCTTGTCCGTACAACAAGCTCTAGTTTTGACATTTTCTCAGGTCAGTTATTCAATGAATCAGGTCACTTGTTGGGAAATGTATAGAAGATTAGGGATGGGAGTATAAATCATTTCGCAAATACTCTTTAAGTATTGATTACTCCCCTAAAATATAGATACCAAATGAGTACTTCAAGATAATGTTTATCTTTAAAGTCCTATAAACTGTTCTCAGTCTTTCTCTCTTTGTCAATCAGACATATCAAACAGCACACACACAGAAACGTACTAATTTTGTGGCAAACTAATCAAGCCATGACCGAAAAACACAAATTTATGGATTGCTACTCCAAAGAAAAATCTTAATAACATATCTTATTTCTGTTTTACATTGTTTGCATCTTTTATCCGATGTACAGTGTCTTTGAGTTTTTGAAAAGCCCTTTATAGATATAATGTATCATTATTGTTATTATTAATATCTAATATAAAGTCATCCAAACAAACAAACATGTCACTATCTACTGATAGAATATCTGCTAAATTTATTTTCTTTGGAATAAGATTTAAACTAAACTTACCCTAAAATCAGACTCCTTCATGATCCATGAAAGACTTTTAAAGATCATTAACACTATGTCTGCTTTGCAGGAGATAACTGGTATCAGAATTGGTATCTTAAAAATGACAGCATAAAATATTGGTATAGTATCAATTTGAAAAAGATGTGTATCTCTTCTTACTATTTTGGACCTACTTATTCGTTGAAATCTCTGAGACAGGGCTGCAGCAGGGAGACAAAAGTTAGCACACAAGCCTGGTATGACAGCCAAAGTGTCTCGAGCCAGAGCTGGCCAACAACCACAGGCCTTCAGTGTGAAACCATCTGCACAGGAGACAGGCAGCTCACTCTGGCAGTCTGAAAGCTCTAACTTGATAGCATCTGTTGGTACCACCAGAATGGCTTCTTTGCTGTGTAATTAAATGTTTTTCTCTTCTTCTGTCCTTCAGGTTATTCGAGACTCTTCAGTCTCTCTTCTGGTCCATATTCGGGTTGTTAAATCTCTACGTGACCAACGTGAAGGCTCGGCACGAGTTCACAGAGTTCATCGGAGCGACCATGTTCGGCACGTACAACGTCATCTCTCTGGTGGTTCTCCTCAACATGCTCATCGCCATGATGAACAACTCCTACCAGCTCATCGCTGTGAGTCACGAAATACGACAGAACATACCAGTCGAATAACTTTTCAATTTATTCACCAAATTTGGTAAATTGATGACTTAATATTTTCAGTTTTCTGCAGTTGGATCATTTTACACTCTTCTTTATTTTGAGTTAATTTGAGCTGACTTATTAAATCAAACTAAACAAGCTGATTGGAGATTGGACTGTGGATGTCTGAGGTCAGAACAGAAATGTTCTTTTTTATCTGTTTCTAAATTTCTCTTTTGCTGTAGAAGTTTTAGAAAATTGGAGAAAATGTAATGTTAGCATCTTCAGATAGCTTTTTGCAGAAACTGATTACTTATTAACATGATATACTGAATTTTTAATCACTTACATTAGAAGATGATGCAAAAAACTGAATTAAAAGATGTGATTAAATGCTTTAAATGAATGAAAGTTATTTCAATAATTAAATCATACATAAATTTGAATCTTTTCTTATCTATGTGTTAACCAAGAATTGATCTCTTGCAAAAAATAAAATAAAATAATATAAAATAAAATAAAATAATAATAATTTAAAAAGAAAGTTTGGAAACCTGCAAAATATCAATGATTACATTTCTATATGGCTAATTTTGTTGGCTTAAAGGTAAGGATTAGTAGCTGGCAACCCCAAAGTCAGTTTAAATTATATTATTAAAAAGTATGCCAAATGAAGTGCAAGTTTTTTTTCATTCAGACTAAATGCATTAAACATGTTTTTTTTTTTTTTGCCTTTTCTTCTTTTTTTTTGGTTATTAATGTTGTTTTTTAATATAGGCCAAAATTTGAACCATAAAGGATTTATAGTGTAGAAATGAAATTACTTTAAAAATAATAACTGAACACTTTCATGTAATTTATTGATTTTGCTTTTATTCTCAACAGCTGCAGATCTGTTTATTTGGTTTATGTCTTTCCTGTTTTAGACATTTTCTTTTTAACATATGTCAACTTAAATATTGTCAACATTATTTTCTCTAAGGATTGTTGTAACATGTTGTATAATTGTTTTATCTCTTTCTATGTTTTTCTTTATGTCATGACTGTGCCAGCCTCTTATGCTGCCTCTTGGCCAGGTTGTCTTAGAAAATGATACTTGGTTCTTAATTGATCTACCTTGTTAATTAAATGTTATTAGTATTATTCAATATTTAGACTTGGTGTAAAGTCTTTTAAGTCTTTATTTGTTCTGTACAAACAGCCCAGAGCGAGCTGGAAAGCAGAATTCATCTGCAACAGCTGCCATTTGAAAACAAAAGCTCATCTCTCAGATTTCTCCATGACCTCTGAGGATCAAGGAAATCTTTATTACCCCCAAGGAGCAATTAGCATCAGGACTGTAAAGCATGGAGACAAATAGAAGAAAAAATCAGGATGAATCAATAAAACAATGGCAGTAAACAAGTATTATATCTAAATATCTCACTAAGCTTGTAGATATAACCCAGTCTTTATCCTGCAGGACCACGCAGACATCGAGTGGAAGTTTGCTCGCACCAAGCTGTGGATGAGTTACTTCGACGAGGGCGGGACGCTGCCGCCGCCGTTCAACATCATCCCGAGTCCAAAGTCCATCCTGTACCTGCTCATGTGGCTCCACAACAAGCTGTGCCAGAGGGGCCAGCCGCCGGGGGACGACTCGCACAAGTGTGAAAACCTGCGAGAGTTCACGGTGAGAATTAAAACCGTTATGAATCTCCCGTTGGGCTTTAAAAAAAGACAGGGCGTTAAAAATAGCATATTGCGAAATCCCAAATTACCCAAAATGTCCTACTGAGCCGCTCAGAAGTGGGACTTCTGTGAATGTTTGGGGATTAGAGTGCTCAGCGCCGTGGACAGAGACATCTCTGAGCCAACAGGGAGGGTTTATTTTCAGATTTGAGACTCTTCTCATATTTTAATATTTATTTTAGACTTCAGGGGATTTAGATCAGAGTTTTGTGTTTACTTAATAACCCACTATAGATGAATGGGAAAGTTGGGAATCTGTCAGGACAAGCCAACACTTCTTTAAACCATTTTTTTCCTCATATTTCATGATCTAACATTGCTTTGAATCCATAAAGTCTGTTTACAGTATATGTTTTTATTATACTTCCAGGAAATAAAACATTTGGTAGAATTTTCCCTGCTGAATTATGCTGTATTTGATGAATTATTGGTCCATCTTTAAAAGCTTTTACATATGATAGTAGCTCCCAAAATTTAAAATAGCAGACTATGATATCTAATTTTAATAATAATAATCATAATTTTATATGATTATTATTATTACTTTATTTATATAGCACCTTTAAAAGCAGATGTTTAGAAAGTGCTTTAACAGACAAAACAAAGGCAGAAAAAGTCAGAACTCTGGAGACAATAAATCAACAATCAGGTCAACAGAGACCAAAAGCGTCAAAGGAAAAGGCACAGAGGGTCATGTTAATTAAAGCAACAAAAGGAAAGAAAATGGTAACATTTTGTTGTTGCTTACTTCTCAAACCCATTTCTTTATTTATTCTTGTTTCAATTTCTGCTTTTTTTGGACCATGAACAAAACATGTGGTTGGCACCAACAGCTTAAACCACCTTTCTGCTCAGTTTGAACTTCAGCAGATCATCTTGACCATGTCTACATGCCTGATTGATTGAGTTACTGCCATGTGATTGGCCTTTTGGCTGTTTGTTTTAACAAGCAGTTGAAAAAGTGTACCTAATCAGGTGGCCAGAGTTTATATGACAGTGTATAACAAGGACAAACAGCAGCGATCCTCGATCAAACCTTAACAGGGCTAATGGGAGCGTCCTGTCTCTCTGCTGTCCCAGAGTTCATAGCGTCCCGTGTAAATGTATTTATTCATGTGCGGGTTAATGCTCTGCAGTGACCATGTGTCTGTCACTGAGCGTGCAAACAAGCTGCGTGTTATTGGAGCGTGTGCTCGCATTTATGTTAACAAGTCACAGGAGGATTGGGGGATTTACATGAGACACTCAGGTGAGGGTGCAGTGAGCTGCTGTAATTTAAAACACATACGCAAAGGAGGGGGGCTTACTGTTTAAGCAAAGGACAACTCCAATCAACATGAAGGGATTCAGACGAAGAAGGAAGATTTATCCAGCAATACTGGAACAGCCTTCTCTGTTGTCTTGATTTATCATTGGACCTGATAAATGATTTTTCTGTGTATTAAAATGGACCTTTGTCTCTTTATGATGAGTTAAAGCTAAAAACAACTTAGTTAAATAACCACAATGCACCTCATATACTCTAATTCTCTCAGCTGCAGACATGGCTGTGTTCACGCCAAATCCGAAGTTCAGTTTACCATGCTATCAAAATACATTTAAAGTGAATGGGATGTCCCATCGTTCACGTGACAGAATTTGTGGCAAAATTATTGTGCAAACTGCACAAATTTCCCCTCTTTTGCCCCTTTGCCCAAAGTGAAAATATCCAACTTTGGTAACACGATACAAAAAATAAACCGAAGAGAGAGGAGGAGGGGTCCGCTGTACCTGACTGAAAAAAAGCTTTGACTGAAACCATCTGATGTTTTCAGTTCTGTTTATATAGTGATCCAAGCGATGGGGGCAGCATAACAAAAAGCTTGTTTCCCCAGTTCAGTTCAGACTCCGAACATATTTAGATGATAAATTGCACAAGAGCGTAAGGCATTGGTGCTCCTTGATATCTGCAGAGAACATAGGTAGGACGGAAGTGTAATTAGTATTACAATCCATTAGCACCCAAGGGGCACAAGCTGGCATGTTCCTATCTTGAGGGCGCACAAAATGACTGCACCTTAAACCAGGTCTAAAGTCTGAGGTCTGTGGCGTGTGGTGATCATGATGCTTAGAAGAAGGGCCCGTATGCCTTAGACAGCACGCCTATTGCTGTCAAAGATCGGTCCTAACTATAAAGTCCTCTTGATCAGGTCCAGCCATCGAAGTTTTAAGGTGACAACAGTGTTAATTAGGGTCCTCGCCCAAAGGGAAAGGACTCCTCTAGTTTTGGCAGCACTTTTTAATTTAGTTGTAGTATTTTGCCTAAATATCACTTAGTTATAATTTAGTCATCTAAAGTGTTTTAATTTTAGTCTAGTATTAGTTGATGAAATTTCACAACATTTTAGTCGATGAAATCTACTGTAAATTTAGTCGACTAAAATCTGAAGGGTAAAGTGTAAGGCATTTTTTATGTTTCCTTGAATTTCTGAAGTCGTGTTTCCACTTGGATAAAATGAAACATCTAATAACCCTTTACTGAATGCTAGTAAAGTCTGAATGTATAAATGAACAGAAACAAATTGAACTTTTGTGTGAAATGCAGTCACCTTTATTTAGGCTACCTGGCAGAGCATCTCAGTTACAATACCAGAACTGACAACAAACAGTGAACCTGCTCTACATGAATATATCAATTCATAAAGAGAGGAGCTCTGATTGGATCGCTCCACAACTTATCCCACCACCACCAAGCTATGGCAGCTATGATCGGATGTCCCTCTTAACTCATCCAACCTTTCCACACAACCAAAGTAGCTGTGATTGGATATATTCCTAACTTGTCCCTACTTTCTACATGACCACTTTAGTTCTGATTGGATTAAGTCTCTGTCAAACATTTTCATCTAGTTTTTATTTGTCGATGAAAATGTCAGTTAATTTAGTTTTAGTTTTTGTCCATGTGCACTTGGTTTTATTAGTTTCTCTCTAGTTTTCGACAGGGGAAAAAAGGTTATTGACGAAAACTATGATGAAAATAATTAGTCAACTAAATTAACACCGGGTGACACTGGTAATTAAGTTTTGTCTATCCATGGCTATCCTGAGAAACCTCTAGATCAGGTCCAGATCATTTGGACCATCCACAGGACCAGCCATCGCAGTTTTAAAGAAACATTGATTGTCAAGTTTTGTCCATGAGAAATAAATCTAAATCACTTACAACCAGTCACAGAAGAAGTGCTCATCGCCACCAGAAAAGAGACGCAGGATTAAAGTGAAACCTCTGTCGGTTTTACATGAACATAATGATTGAGTACAGCGAGAGACATCAGCTGTTTGTCTGTTAAATCAGAAAAACATCAGCAGATAAACTCGACCTGGTAAACACATTCAGCAGCCCCGTCATCCAGAGAGAACGAACACACGCGGTGCAGCTGGCATGTTCACCTCAGCGGCAGTCAGCTGAGTTATATAAGCCCACCAGCCCACATAGGTTCACAGCACTGCAGAGATCTGATGGAGGGAGGGTGTGTGTGTGCATGTGTGTAAACAGAGTAAGCAGAAAAACAGCGCGAGTTATAGAAAGCACTGATGGCCGTGAGGAGGGGGAGGGAGAGATTGTTAGAGGGAGATGAGGGATGATTGTGTGTGTTTGTTTTTGGACAGCAGGGAGCGAGTGAAAGACAAATGAGAAGCGTGGATGGAGTTAGACGATGAGTGTGAAACATGATGAAAGGGAAATGGAGACAGAGGTGAAACTCCGAGTATGAGATGAATAAATTGAAAATGTGCAGAGAGGATATGAACGGGGAAAAAAAGGCTGAAGATATGAGGGTGATGGATGTGTGTGTATGTGTGACAGCTGAAAAAGAAGAGACAGTTATTCAGCATGTCCTCATTCCTGAGGCCACAATATGAAGAGTTTGTCTCACTGCTGCAGCATTTCAGACACAGGCAGACGTTAGGTTAGCATAAACCAATCAATGGCATGATTAGATGTAGTATTAAGGAGATGGGATGGGATGGCAGAGATCGGTGACCTTGTGAAATAGCTGGATGCCTTTGCTGAAAGATCTGTCCCCAGTCAAAAAATGACCAGGCCAATCAGTATCCTTCCAGTGTGGAGTAGTGTAGCCATGGCAGGAAGTGACTGAAAGCCTTTGAATGCCTGACAGAACATTCATTTAATCAGTCTTTCAGAGGTTTTTTCACATGGACATGAAATACCAATATCGGCCACCATTAGGTACACCATGCCAGTACTAGGTTGGGAGCTGCCTTAATTCTTCTTGGCGTAGATTTAACAAGCTACTGGAAACGTTCCTCAGAGATTTTGTCCATGTCTTCATGATAGCATCACACAGTTGCTGCAGATTTCTCAGCTGCACAGACAAAATCTGAGTCTCCTGTTCCACCACATGCTAAAGGCGCTGTATTAGATTGAGATCTGGTGACTGTAGAACTCTATCATGTTCAACAAAACAGTTTGAAACCATTCTAAGTTGTCGTCGTAGGAGTAGTCCAAACCATGCTCAGTTGGTATCAAGGCAGTGGTTCAATGGTGTTGCATGTCACTTGACAGCACTTTTAATGTAGTTTTAGTTATGGTCTTTTGCCTAAAATGTCTTTTAGCTTTAGTCATAGTTTAGTCAACCAAATTGTTTTAATTTTAGTCTAGTTTTAGTTTATGAAGTTTCACAGCATTTTAGTTGATGAAATCTACTGTAAAGTTATGCTGCGTTCCAGGCAACCTGTAACTCGTGTTTTTCCCACCTGTAACTCTTGAAAGTGCACTGGAACGGCAGTTGAACTCGTAACTTCCCACCAGTGAACTCGTACCAGATCGATGTACTCCGAGTTACGACTTATGACGTCACATCACTGCCTAAACACTATGGCAGCCTCTAAGTAACGACACATACCGTAAAATTTAAAGTATAAGCTTCTGTTACCTTCTGCACCATTTCCCCTCCTCCGTTTCACTCAAATGATCAAGTTGCAGGCTTCTTTGGTGATTGAAATGATTAAGCATAAATCTTATAATGTCTGCCATGTTGTTTTGTTTACATACCAGAATTCCTTGTGCTCAAACCGAAGTTTTGATTTAATTTAGTTTATTAATTAGTTTAATTTATAATTAATTTAGTTTAATTTACCTGGAACGCTTTCAGGTCGGAACTCGAAGATTTCAACTGGGAAATTTCCGAGTTACGGGTTGCCTGGAACGCAGCATTAGTCGACTAAAATATGAAGTGCGAAGTGTAAGGCATTTTTTACATTTACCTGAATTTCTGAAGTCATTTTTTACACTTGGATAAACTGAAACATCTAATAACCGTTTATTGAATGCTAGTAAAGTTTGAACGTATAAATGAACAGAAACAAATTGAACTTTTGTGTGAGATGCAGTCACCTTTATTTAGGCTACCTGGCAGAGCATCTCAGTTACAATACCAGAAAAAAATGTCAGTTAATTTAGTTTTAGTTTTTGTCCATGTGCACTTATTTTTATTAGTAACTGTCTAGTTTTCCTCAGGGGAAAAAAGGTTGTTGACGAAAGCTATGATGAAAATTATTAGTCAGCAAAATTAACACTGCCTTGAATCAAGTCCAGGTGTGTCTTGGACATTTGTAGAGCCATGAATAATTAATAAAACCAATCAACAACCAATTAATTAGTTGTAACTGTACTCTGAATATGTAGGTTGTGTTATTTTGTGAATGGAAATCCTCTTAGTATTACAGTTTGTCATATTTTTAGCATGTGTTGATGAAAAAAGATATATGAACAGAATGATAAGACACCATAACACACAATGAAGAGGGTTTTTTTTATTATTTATTATTTATTATTTACTTGTTTGTTTTAAAGGCACAAGAAATATTCATAAACATTGCTGTAAACATGTCAGAGTTAACCAAATGGCTATCTTCCATCTGCAGTCCCTGGCCAAATGTTCTTGAGATTTTGGATCAGTTTTAGATGTAGTATGAGCAAAATTTGGTGGAAAACCACTGCACTGAGGGGCCCAATGTGCCAAGAACATGTCCCCCACACTATCCTCTGCACACCTTGGTTCTAACAAGAGGTTTATTCGTGTTTCTATCACCTCGAACCACTGCGATCGTTCTTCTCTGACCTCTGGCATCACAAAGCATTTTCAGCTATAGGGAACTGCCATTTAACCTTTGTCAGACCATTCTCTTCAAACTTAAGTCCAAGTAGATCAGCAGCTTTGGACAGACCAGCCTGTCTGGCAATCAACAACCACGCCACGTTTGAACTATAGTGGGTCATCTTGACTATGTCTACATGCCTGAATGCATTAAATTGTTGCCATGTGATTGGCTGATTATCTAGTGGTGTTTACCAAAAGTTGAATGAGTGATCCCAATATGGTGTCGCATGTACAATGACTTCATGCCATCACTGCAAAAGTAAAAGAAAGTCTGGGTTCACTGTTGGTAACACCTTGTGTTCACACTTGTTTGATGTGTGTCATGTTGAAGCACCTGAAGACAGCGCTGTTGAATAGCTGGAGACACAGATGATTACAGGAGCTGCCTGCTCTGATGAAGTGCCCTTAAACAAACTAATTTACCTCCTACGTCCGTCTCAGAGGAAGACATCAGTATCAGTCATTCGAAGGTGCCAGAAACTTGTTTAAAGCACTGAAGTGACATCGTGTCTGTACAAGGACTCATTCTGGACAATTCAATCTGTCATTTGATGGGGACACGTGTGTCTTTAAAAGAAATAAAAGCTGCCGCTGAGGGTGTAAAGTTTCGTTTTAATGCCATGTACCCATTTAGGGAGGAGAAAAATGATTAGCTGGAGTTCATTACTCACTAACATGAGGGATTCAGGCTGTAAATGTCAGTCTGTCAGACTGAAGTAATGTTACCTGCTCACTATTGTTCCAGTCTGGTGCTATAAATCACTTTAAAAACAGAAAATGTCACTGAAAAATAAAGCAAAGGGACATTTTTCAATCTGGAATGAAGTAAATTTAATTTAATGTTGCAGAAAGATGAAGACGGATGGAAAAGTACAAAAGGAAATTAAACTAGAGGAGAATTTTTTTTTTGATGAATGTTTTAATTTTAACATCTAACATGATTCTTTTTCTGTCCCTGCAGGAACGGCACGCTGACAGCCTGATACAGAATCAGCATTACCAGGTAGGTACTGTGCTCTGTGTTTGTTTTTGTGGTAAATAAGAACATAATCCAAACTTAACAATTACTGGCTCCACTTGGTTTTTGGAAATTAACATGTTTTTGATGGGATGCACCAATACAGATACTGGTACTGGGTATACATGAAGTTTCAAAGTCGCCCCTGATACTGTATCATTGTACATTATGTGAGTTTGTCAGTATTTTGAGGCACCAATAGCCTAGTGCAAGAGTGTCCAACTTATGTCCTGGGGGCAATTTTGGCGCAAGATCCACTTTTAGTTAATTAGTTCTTAAAAAAAAAAAAAAATGGAAATTTGGCCTACATTTGAACTTTGGTCCCTTTCACACCTAAATTTGGCAGACTCTGTTTGGTCCAGGGATGAAGTTTCAACATTTTCTGTCTCTCAGCATCTAGTGAGGCAGGCCAGAGCCTGTCAAATGATATGAAATCTAGCCTCGCGCCACTAGTTGGGGCTGTAGCTGCTGTCTTTGTTCCTGCCATCCTGCCCCATTGCTTGCAGCTCAAGTGTCCAGTGCCACAACATAAAGCGCTAGCAACGCTCATGTAAGCCTCACTCTGCCATGTATTGTCAGTGAATGCTACACTAGCTTTTCAGTTGTGATATTCCTCCAAATCCTAGCCACAATTTACCCCCTTTTTATTTGCTTGCCTTGTTTGGTTCTTGATTTATTTGAATTTAACACCCACCACAAACTGGTCTGCTTGGTAGTGGACCAGAGTTCAGGTTCGAGCATGAACCGAAGTTTCCAAAAAAGTAGAACCAGATTTCGTTTGGTCCATACCAAACATGTTAGCTGTGAAAGCACCCTTTAAGCTTGTGCTTGACTGATAAATACAAAAAACTGATCACAGCTTTTAAAAGCAACATCATTGCTCTTATTTGCTTCTCTATCATCTTCATTCAAGGTCTGATTTTCCAAGGATAGTGTGTTATTGTCAACACTCTCATAAAGTTTGCCATTTGGTGCAGTTTTGCTCTTGTTTTGAGTCTGAATGTGGAGTCTAAAGTGGCAAAAACAGCTGTCAGTGCACGTTCTCTCGATGGAAAGTTGTAGTGTAAGCTGTTTTTCAATAGTTAAGCCTATTTTAACCTGCAATTGATCTGTTTTATCAATCCTAATCTACTGGTGGTAGGTGTATTAAAGTGCCCTGTGCTAAAGTAGTGCCGTAATCACCCCATGCTGTTTTTGTGGCCTGTTTTCACCCGCATTTTTTTTGATAATGCAGTGCTGGTGGCACCATATGCAGAAATGTATAGCTCTAGCTTCCGCGTGGACTTTTTCAGCACTGATGTACGCTGTGGCACATATTCAGGCTTTTGTCACCTCAGACAACCCCACTGAAAAGTCCTGAACGATCCCTTTCAGCCTGGCACACACCCAAAGGTTATTAATTCTTAACCTGACTTAGAAAGCAAACAAACTTCACAATCTCTCTTGTATTCACATTTATTCCATCTGGTGTCCACTTTAACTATGACAGCTTTTTAAAAACTTAGGGTCAACCGCAAGATTCTGACGCAGCCGGAAAAGTCTGGACACAAATAAACCCCCCCTCTGCAGATTTATCCCCATTTTTCTCCAGCGTTGCTTCTGGCACCTCCCTCACTCTCACACACACTAAACAGATTGCATCTCCCCCAGCTGTGTTTCCCTGGCCGTGTCCAAACTAAAACCCGCTCCCTGTGGATCCACAAACCGCCTGTGTGTGTGTGTGTGTGTTTATCTGCTGTGTGTTTAGCCAGCTGTTGCTCCTGAAATCATCGCTGTTTATCCATTTATATTGAAATGACAGAGGAACAGAGATTGTCAACAAGAATAAAACTAACATTGTTTTACAAATTCCAAGAGATTTGCTGAGGGGATATTTAGACTTCTGCATCTTAGATTAGAGAATAAACTCCATCCCAGCTTCATATGACAGGCTTATCAGTTAAAGTACTGGACTTAAATCAGATTTGATCATTTTTGTGCTGTCTACAGAATGTATCTCCTCACATTAACATCCTACAGGGTAATCTGGACGCCTGGCTAATGGCGCTTTAATATGCCCCAGCAGAGTTCACTTAAAAGTGTTTCACTATTTTATTTAGATTCATGTTTATGAAAAATGAGGGAGAAAAGCTGTTAAAAGGTTCAATGACAGCCTCTCACTTGTGGCCAGTATTCTTGCCTATTAATAAATGGGCTAATGAACCAGTTCAAAAAGCTGACTCTTTTATGTTAACATCTGATTGACATTTTCCTTTAAGTTGTTTATTTTTATTGTTTATTAAAACCCAAATATTGCCAGATGAAGAGCCATTCATAAGCAGAAAAAGCGACTTGTATAACTGAACTGAGCCAAAAGATCCGATCCCTGAAGAATGCCACAATTCCCACGATACAACTGAGGCCTGCAGAAAGCACATAACTGCTAACTGGCAGATTAGTGAGGGCTATGTAGGTTGATGGGACTGGCGAAATTGTGTGCCACTAGTTGCTGAGTCTGTAGTGCCAAACCAACATTGATAAAGCCAGGAGTCCCCAACCTTTTTCAGCCTGAGAGCTTCGCCAAAGATAAAGAGTATTATGGAGGGCTACTTGCTTGATATAATGTTCTTAAATTATAAGAATTTTACATCTTACCTTAAAAAAATAAATATTATGCATTTGTACACTGTAAGTTTGCCATTTGCTCTTAAAAATTTCAACAATAATTATTACTATAGACTATGAAATCAGAATATTATACTTACATGCATCTTGAATAATTTGCTTCTCTGTTAAACTTCGCTGCTATATTTACAGTTTTGGAATTTTTTTTGTACAAGTGAAAAATGTTAGGGCTTTCTCATAGTAATAGATATGTGTCATCAGCATCAACATAAACTTTGACCCCATGCAGGCTAAAGTTCAGGGAAAACAGGTGGTTTTAAAATGTAAAGCACATGACATTTTTTTCATTTTTGAGTTTATTTAGTATGATTTATTAGCAAATCATGACTTTGTAAATAAAAAATGGCTACTCATATCAAGTTATGTGGTGTTTTTAGGGCCTCTTGTTGGGTACCCCTGGATAAAGCCATCTTAGATTACGGTCATGTGTGCTTGTGCTTTTAGAGATTGTGTAATATTCAGTCCACATTGCGGCCCATTCACACCAGGCATCTAGCTACCACTTGGTATTTGGTTACCCAGATGTGGTGTGAATACGAGGTGTTATTGGAGATTTTGGTTCCACACTTTCATTTTTAGCGTCTCTCCAAAAAGTGTCTGTAATCCATGCAAAAGCACATTTTCATAACTCGTAAAAATCCAGTTTGCTGTTTCTGGCAGCTCCAGTGTTGCTGTTTTTCTGACGTCCAGTTCTAAAGGAAATTTTCTTAAGAATCTGTTCGACAAATCTCATTTTTACACCTCAGCTCTGGCAGCCATTTGAGTCACATTAACGCCAGTACTTTGTGTTTGGCAGATCTGATTGTTTCTCTGATGGCCGTCCCGTCCTAGATTTTGAGGGTTTGTCGTAAGATAAATGGGCCCCTCGCTTCGACGGTGTGTGTGTGTGGTTTGTTCTGGCAGAGGCGGAGAGTGACAGCGCGCCAGAGCGTCCTGTTTGGCAGTCACAGGTGTCGACCGTGGGAGGATGCAGTGTGTTAATGTGCGTTGACGAAGTGTGTGTGTTTGTGTGTGCGCAGGGTCTGACTCACCACCCACTGAACACCAAATGCTGTTGAGATTTGTCTCTGCTCTTTAAATCAATAAGAGCTGAACGCCTCATTGGCTGATTACTTAATGACACAATAACATTTAAATCCATCAGTCGGGATGAATCACTCTGCATTAAACAGTTTGAAATGATTATTCAGTCATGCTTTTATGCATTAACACTGAAAAACACTTCATTTTATAGATTCAATTAGTTCATGTCATTGTTATGGAAAGATTTTAAGCTGGTGATTTATATGGACTCGACTAAGAACTTAAAGCACTGTGCTAAGGTCTTTATGGTAGTTCAGTCCCAAAGACCAGGACCTGTGAAGTCTGAGATCTTGATGGGTCATCTTTGAGGCCGAAAGGACAGTGAAAGTTGAAGAAATTCTTGTGTTACTCCGTTCAAAATCCAAATCGGAAATTAAGGCCTTGATCCCTGAGCTATGACATTTAATTTTCACATAATGAAATTCAGTAATACAGCGATAAATACATCAGTGACTGGACTCTGTCTCTGCTTCTTGCAGGAGGTGATCAGAAACCTGGTGAAGAGGTACGTGGCGGCCATGATACGCAGCGCCAAGACGGATGAGGGGCTTACAGAGGAGAACTTTAAGGTGGGTCCAAGAAGTGTCAAGAAACTTCATTGTAGAGGAAAAAAACAATGGAAAAGTGAGAATTGCAACACAAGAAAGATAAATCTTAAGATGTCTAACTCTTAGTTTACCTGCAGAGTAATGCAGGAATCAGGGGCGGAGCCCCAGGTAACATAGGTTTAATTACGGAGGCATTAAAATTTGGCTGTGCTGTCGCTGCAGCTACACTAAACGCATTGGGAATCATGAATTTAAGAGTTATGCAATGGTTTTTAGAACCACTTCCTGTGCATCCATTTCAAAATAAAACCTGAAAGAGTGTCATATACAATGTCCAAGTTTGTATGCTTGGTAAGTTCTTGGTTTTGGTCTTGTTTCCATTTAATGATGGGTGGGTGGAAGCTTTACACAATGATTGAACTCAGTAAGGGCCAGTGACAGTTGGAGGGCACACAGGAAGCCAATCAGTTTTCTGGGGGGGAGCCGGTGCCCCCCTGTGCCACCATTGTAGCTCCACCCCTGGCAGGAATGAGTCCAAAAATATGGAAGCCAGAAGACAGGAAGCATTTCTATTTTTTTTTTCTGATTAGTCATACACTGTTGCCACAGTAATGAGGACCAACTTGATAAGGTTGTTTAATCAAGAGGAAATTCTCAAACAAGAAGGCACATTAAGACTTTATACACTGGAAATGTTGTCATTGTTTCTAAGTCAAACCACCTGTTGTAGTTCTATAGTAGCTCAATAATACTTTTTCACTGTTGATGATTACGTTTAAGCTTTAAGATTGGAAAAAGTGGATTCATATGTTAAGATTATAACAAAGAGTAGAACATGTAAATTTTGTTATTTTTGTTCACTACAGTTTATCATCAGCAATGATCGAAAACACACTGACAAATCCCATTGGCTTGGGCAAGGAACCAGCGTGATGCTTATTTCTGTGTTGGCCTACAAAAATATCACCTCTGTACCAGTCTATAGGCAACATTTTTTCAAATAAACAGCTAAATCAGCGCCATCTGGTGGAAAATGATAAAAACTGCAAAATTGAAGCCTGACTTGAAATTTAAAGCTTTAATTGAACATTTCATGTTTTTATGCTGGAAGGGCCTGGAAAACTGCAGTTATGATGGGTCAAAATGTGTCAGGTTTTGGCCTGAATGGGTTAAATGTGTTTTTTTTTCTATATCTCATGTAAATCACTTAAAGATGTTTTAAAAACATTAAATTAAAATTCCAAACTTTGTCAAAAACAAAAATAGAAAGAAAGAAAATAGTAATTTCTCTTAAATTATATTATATCCCCCAAAAAGGAGCATTGCAACAATAGATTTAGAGACAAACTCTGATTCCAATGAAGTTGGGACGTTGTGTAAAATGTAAATAAAAAACAAAATACAGTGATTGCAAATCCATTTTGGATTATATTCAGTTGAATACACTTCAAAGACAAAATATGTAATGTACAAACTGAAAACATATTTTTTTGCAAATTTTCACTCATTTCAAATTTGATGCCTGCAGCATGTTTCATAAAAGCTGGGACAGGGGCACTGACCTGTTTTCAGTTCACCTGTTCACCAGTCTTTTGTTGCCTCTGCCCCAGTTTTTTTGGAACGTGTTGCAATCAATTTAATATGTGTAATGTTTGCAAAAAAACAATGAAGTTTCTCTGCATGAACGTCCCAACTTTTTCTGAACTGAGGTTTGTGCATTAAATCTCTAAAAGGCACCAACCAAGATAGAACAATACATTGAGTCAAATATTAGGTTGTAACACTGTATATAATATGCAATATAAATAAATAATAACACAAAAAGATGCTCACTGCTAAAAATAAAGTTGGAACTGAAAGATTAAACATCATAAATTGAGGTTTGGTCACTGACACACAGACTGTTTATCTTTTTTATGTTTATGTTGCAATAAACAGTTTTAATTAAAGCAAACGCAGAGCCGTGCTACTTCGCCACATACATTTAATAAAGATTTTTATTAAACTACAACAAGCCGACACTTCATCATCACTCCTGTTCGTCTCTTCATCTCTGATCAATACCCACACATCACAGTCCAGAATCCTCCAGGAGAGCCTCTTTACCTCCTCAAAACCTCAAATTATCCTGAGCTCCAGAGCCAATTTCCCATGATGCATCTGCAGCCCGGCCCGAGCTTTGAAGTGTAAAGATCCTTTGGGCTTTTTTTCAGTTCAAAAACAACATCAGGTGCACACGGAGCGGTGTTACGTCCAAATCTCCCGAGTGTTCAGGCGTGTATGTATGTAAGTGTGTTTACGATGTGGCACAAACATCAGGTGCATGTAGATAAAAAATCATTCTCTCATTCCTCGAGGACTAACGCCACATGTGCGGCGTTTGGATCCCATATGGCGAGGGAGAGGATAAAAATGAGGAGTCTGTGATTGTGTTTTAAAAATGTAGCTCACAGCTCAGTTTGTGTGTCTGTGAGAGAGGAAAGATTAGAGTGGAAGAAAAGTGATTGTGTGTTTATGTATGCGTTTATGATAATCTCCTGTAAAAGCTCGGGGCGATATTGAAGATTGTGTGTGAAGTGAATCAGAATAAAAATCATCATTGAGCCCCGAGGAAAGACTTCAACACTGAGCAGCAATAAAAACATGCTGCATGTTATCGTCTGATACATGGTTATGTGAACAGATAAAGGAATAAACCTCAGATAACAGTCCACTGAAGCTCTTTATATCAACACATCATCATCAACACCCTTGTTTTTTACCTATTTTTAATTTGATTATCATCAAAATTTAATTAAATAATGAATAACTAGAAGTGGCCCAAGAGCCCAGACTTCCCCTAAGGCACTTCCAACACTATAAAATGTTGAAAACTGCCTAATTTCACACTGTGAACAAATCCTTAAAAAAACAAAAAAATCCTGGATCCACATCTGGATTCTAATAACCCCCAAAATTTGATTACTTCATCCATGTGCCATGACTATTTCCCCAAAAATGTCATCAGAAACCTTTAAAAATGTATTGATTGAGTCATCGGCAAAAATGTGAAAACTGCCCAGGCTCACAATGTTAAGAAATTGTAGAAAAAAAATCCTGGATCTGCATCTAGATTCTGATGATCCCCAAATTTAATCACCTCTTCTCTGTGCCTTGAAAGATATTCCCTGAAAATGTCATCAGAATGTGTTAAAAAAAAAATTGAGTTATTGGCGATAATGCGGAAACTGCCCTTTCTTGGACTGTTAAATTATCCTTAGAAAACTTTTCCTGGGTCCACATCCAGATTTGGATCACCCCCAATATCACCCATTCCAGGTGTCATGAGCTGTATTCCCTGAAAATGTCACCAAATGTCTTTAAAAACGAAGACAGTTATTGGCGTAAATGTGGAAAACTGCCCTTTCTTGGACTGTTAACTAATCCTCAAAAGAATTTCCTGGGTCCACCTTCAGATTTGAATCACCACCAAAATTCACTTTTTCCAGGTGCCATGACTTATATTCCCTGAACATCTCACTAAATACCTTGAAAAACAAATTGAGTTATTGGCGAAAATGTGGAAAATTGCTCTATCTTGGACTGTTACAAATCATTAAAAAAAATTTCCCGGGTCCACATCCAGATTTGGATCACCACTAAAATTGAATTTGTCCGGGTGCCATGACCTTTATTCCCTGAAAATGTCACCAAATGTCTTAAAAAACCAAGTGAGTTATTGGCATAAATGTGAAATCTCACAATGTTAACAAATCCTTAAAAAATTCCTGGATCCACATCTGAATTAGGACATTCGTTAAAAAGTTAATCAAAATACAAAAAAGACGTATGGAGTTAGTGCAAAAATATGGAAGACTGCCCTATTTTTCTCTATTCTGACAGTCCAGCCTATCTGGAACCAACAACCATGTCACATCCAAATCCCCTTAATCACCTTTCTTCTCTGTTCTGATGTTCGGTTTGGACCTCAGTAGGCCGTCCTGATCATGTCTACATGCCTAAATGCATTAAGCAACAAGCTGCTGCAAAGTAATTATCTGAAGAGTAATGTGCATACAGGAAGTGGAGCAGGTGTGCCTAATAAAGTGTCTGGTGAGTCTATTTCATGATGAAGGATTGTTCCTCGATCAAGCCAAAGGTTACCAACAGTGCATCTTGACCTTTGGCAGCTGCTCAGAGATTCTCAGTTGATTTGAACCTCAAGCAAACATGAATATTCGTCTGGAGAAGTTTACTTTTTGGTTCTCTTAGTCGTCACTCTTACAGGAGTTCACCCAGGGGACATGACAGAACGTTCCTCAGACTTCACAGACCCCTCTGGATCCTCAGGGAGGTCTTTGCAACTCTTTTCGCACAAAACAGTGTTTGATGTGCAAAAATGAAGAAAGCCCTATTTTAAAAAAGGATGGTCAGAATACCTCTTTCCTGCTGTTTTATTCTGTGCTTCTTTTTTAAAAGATCAAGTTTTGTAATGTTTCTGGGTCTTTCTGAACTCAAAATGTCATCTCTACCTTTAAATTTCTCTCAGTTCGAACTCAACCCGAAGCTTTTTCAGTGATATTTCAGCGGCAGTAAAGGATCTTTTCCTGGAGTCATCTCCTCCGTCACACTTTTCTCTCTGTTTCTCCACTTTTCCACTCTCCATCTCACTAGTATTCTCACTTGATCGTCTCTTGACCTCGCTCTCCCCCTCTTCGTCACCATCCTCCTGAGTCCTTACCCTCCTCTTCACCCCCTGCCTCTACAAATTGATGTTTCACCTCCTCCCTCTCGCTCCGTCACCCGTCACCCATCTCATCCCTACCCCTCACTCTCTCTCCCCCTCGCGGTTTTCTCTTTCATGTTTCCCTCAGAAAATCAGAGAAGATTTTTCATTAAAACTTTGAGCAGAGTCTGAGGCCTTCCAAACTTTTGTTCTCAGATCACATGGAGGGTTTAATTACATTATTTCCTACTGTTTAATTGATTTGATTGTTTTAATTACTTAGCCCAAGTACAAGAACAAATACAAATCACACTGCTACAAATGGATATAACAACAAATTAGAGAACGCAATCAAAAAAAACATTAAACACAATGACAAATTAAAAAACAATAACCAAAATGGAGGTAACAACAAGCCAAAATAAAATAGAAAACACAACTCCAAACCTGAAAGACAACAACAAAACAAAAACACAGCAATAAGCAAAAGAAAATATATTAAATGAGAACACAAAAATAAAAAATATCTGTAAATGCAAAATTACAAGTAAAGGAAGACAACAAAAAGTAATTAAACAAGACATTAAAAAGCAAAGTAACAAAAGTAAAAGTCAGAACCCAATAGAAATGAAAACACAAAATCAAAAAAAAAAAACAAAGCGCCATATGAAATACACAACAAAAAATCACAACAATGAAAAAATAAATCAGAAAGCACAACAAAGCATAAAAAACGACAAAAAACCACAACAAGTAAAATAATACAGCAAATAAGCAAACACAACAGCTTCCTGGGATGAAATGACAAAGAACACACCATTGTATTTTTTAACATTGAATTTGTTTTAGTTAATTTTGATTTGTTGTTGTGTTTTCTGATTTGTCATCATGTGCTCTTATTTGTTGTTGTATTCTGAACATTAGGACCACCACAGTATAAATGAAATTACAGGTTCTATATGGCACTACAACAACATCACATCACACACTGTTATTAAAATTTTGAAAATATTTTTACTGGTATGAAAATGTTACCATTTTTTTTTTTTCTTTCTGATTTTTGATTGTTTGGATTTTCAATATGGGTATTCTCAGAAGTTCTTCCAAAGGTGGCATTTTTTAATATTTAAGCTTACATTTAACTATGGGATAAAAATGTCCCTGCAGTATGACTTAACAAAGACTTGGCCAAAGTCAAAGTTTGTCCAACCGAAACTACCCCAGCAACAGTTGGCACAAGAGGGACCTCCCTGATTGATTGGTGGGTCACTTGACCAATCAGAGTTTCAACACGAGGTTCAGATCACTTGTTAAACTTGTTTTCTCTCTGTCCATTCCCAGGAGCTGAAGCAAGACATCTCCAGTTTCCGCTATGAGGTCCTGGATCTCCTCGGGAACCGGCGTCCCCCCAGGCGGCATTATTCCTCCTCCAGCGATGCAACGAAAGACGAGGGCGCGGCAGCCTCAGAGGATGACAGCGAATCAGGGGACGGCAGTGCAGGTGGAGGCCAGCGATCAAAAGGCGTGACATTCATGACACCCCTGGAGGACGACAAGACTCCAGAACCGGAACAAGGAGTATCCGCTCTGGTGCGCTCAATATCAGGAATGACCCAGATGGAGAGAACCGGAGAGGATGACGATGTGGATCTGGAGGAGGGGATTGGATGGGGGGAAGAGGAGGAAGAGGAAGATGGGAAACCAAAGAGCAACGGGCTGAAGACAAACGTCATCCCTCCATCATCCACCTCCGTCCTCCCTTCACCATCTTCATCATTCGCCACAGCGTTATCATCATCACTCGCTCGTACAAGAAGTCGCCTCCAACGCCTCTCATCTCCAGGATCAAAGACAGACTCTTTCAGGCGCCTCTCATACTTGTTTTCTCGCTCCAAACGCAAAGCCCCACCCCTGCCACTCCCCCTCCAATCGCCACCTTCTTACACCATTTCAGACGGGTTACTCCGCCCCATCGGGAGCCACAGCCACTCCGACTTTGGACTCAGTGACGTGACCAGAAGTGAGACCCACCTAAACGAGGTGGGCCGCTCAGTCGACATCAATAACCCCTCGTTCTCCCCCCGGAGAACAAACGGACGGGACACGCTCCTCACGCTGCCCCTCCCACCCCCGTGCCCCTGCCAATCCCTGCACTGTGCTTCCAACATGTCCGAGTCCAGCTCGCGCCTCCTGGACTCCAGCGAGGACGTTTTCCAGGGCGGAGGCGTGGGAGGATCGGGCGAGGGCGGCGTGGGCGGCGGGGGGGGAGGAGGGGTGATGTTGATGGGCGGGTGGGTGGGACCGTGCGAAGATGTCATAGAGGACAGCTGTGAGGTCATAGAGGACTCTGTCACCACGCAGCTATAGGAGAAAAAGGGACAACCAAACTGTTTTTCTTTGTTTGTTTGCATTTGGCTTCACACAGAGAGGGACAGAGAGAGAGAGAGAGAGGTGGAAGGGATGAGAACCAACGGAGTACGATCTGGAGCTCAGCAAGATGGGTTCTGGATTCTGCAGTGGAGCTCTAGAGTGCATGAATCCAGGTGGCTTCAGCGAGGGTTCTGGTAAAACCCAAAAGGACAAAAGAGATTCTGAACTGGCAGATGTTCATTAAGGCAGTTTGCCATCGACATGTTGTTTGGGATTTCCCAGCAAATATGGCGCAGTAACATACTTCACTGTCCTGTCCTTTTTCATCCAGAGCAGTTGCACTGTTCAGCCTGGTAAAATATTTTGGTTCAGGGTGCAGTTTGGAAAGGTACCAAAATAACCAATCTGATCATCCAGCCATTAGCCTCTGTCATGCTACCTATCTAACACTATGGGGTGAGTTAGGGTAAGACAGGGGTGCAGCCCCCCAAATGACTTGTCTTTGGCTAGTGATAAAACCAAGCCAGGTAAGGTAAGAAGCAACAAATGTAAGTTGTTAACTGAGCCAAATCTCCTAATTAATGAGCCAACCCTCAAGAAGTTCAGCCAAGAAGCGAGATAGTGTTGGGGTACCATATATTGACTATCAGCTATAGAGTGAATGTGTTTCCATACTCCATTCATTCCCACAACTATGCTATCTTGTGTAAGAGCAAGTTAGCTACCAGACCATCATGGTAACAAGTCAACCCTCTGGTTAGAAAGCTAACCAGCTATGGAGTAAGGAAGCTACAAAAATAATTTACTGGTGAGCATAGTCTTTTTTGGTAAGTTTATTAGCTATAGATTACAGGAGATATGGAGCTACACATTTTAAAAGATATAAAATCACAGCAAGCTTAGCCCTCATTAAGTTAGTCATCAAGCCAGAGACTGACAGAGCTACTTAACTGCAAGTAAGCTTAATTCTCTCTAGGTGTGCTACTTAACAAGAAAGTCAGGGAGCTACCGAACTACACTGCTAGTGAGTTATCCTCTCGGTTGAGCTAACTAGCCACAGAGCAACAAAATCAAACTGACGGACCTGTTATCTCACCCTTAGTTAAGTTAGCTTGTTAGACATAGAGTTAGAGAAATAAAGAAATCCCTAGATTGTGTCCTCACCATTTACAATCCAGCTAGAGACCAATGAGACTACCATTCTTATCTGCTTGTGAGCGAACTCTGTAAAGGGTGAGCTAATTAGCATGGAAGTATGAGTGCTATCAAAGACAGATCTATGTAACTAGCTAGTTAGGAATTTAGGGGGCAACCAAGATAGCTCACCAAAGAGCTAGCCCTTAAGTGAGTGTGCCAGAGAGCTAAAAATGTAAATGTAGGAGATACCAATTTATTCAATCAAGAATTTTAAGGCTGTGACAATCCTAAATTGCACTTCAAAAACATATGGCTCTCTTGGTAGTCACTTGGGGACATTTTGGTTTATGTATCACAGTTTTTTGAGGTAAAGATACATTTTTCATGGTGAGGGAGGTATCAAAATAACATGAAAGTAAGTTGACCCCCTGGGTGGAAATTTTATTGACTAGAGAGCAAAAAAAATTATTTTATTTTAATTAAGCTTAACCTGCATTAAGTTAGCTTATTTAAAAAAGAGAGACTTTTATAAAAAAGTACCCTGGTTATAAGCTTATGCTTTGATAGCTAACTTTAGATCAGTGGATCTGCCTTTTTAACTGCTTGTTTTACAACCCTCGAGAGGAAAAAAGTAAGGAAGCTACCAAGGTTTTGTCAGTTCAGCTGTCTAGCAGGTCTTTGAGGGATCAGCAAAAGGAAGTGAAGCTAATCCTTCAGTCAATTTGCAAACCTAAGGGAACTCTTTAACCAAGAGTTTAAGGTTTTTGACAATCCTAAATTGTGTGTTTGGAAAATATTACTTGCTGGCTAGTCTTTTGGGGACATTTTAGTACCCACATTACAGTTTTTGACAGAGAAACATTTGCAATAAGTTTGTTTTTGTTCCGTCCTTTCCATATATTATGCCATTTGCAGATGCAGCCGCTTCAGTTTTCCCCTCCAGCTGAATGTCTTTTGGGTTTTAGCCAATTACCAGCCAACTTCCAGCCACTGGGAGTCCCTCACCTGTCTGGGGGTGTGCCTAACTCCCACCATTAACATGCCCATTCATGCTATTGCAGGATGTCCTCATGACATGGCTCTTCCCTCACAAAAACACATCGAATTGGCCTAAACCTTTACCCTTTTGGTGCGTTTCATTTGATCTTGGATGTCGGAATGTCAGATTTGACAATTGGGTAGGTCACTTGGTATGCGCCCTTTGGTCAGAATTTCTTCTCAAGGGGGTTGTATGATCATTAGGTACCCTAACTTTACCAGCTTGCAACTGGAACGTGTTTATCTGGGATATGACGTGATTCCCTGTTTCCACATCCGTGTTCCAGGAATAAATTGAACTCATCATCACTTTATGTTTTCCATGTCATCACAGGGGATCTCATTAAAGGGCAGATCCTAGCATGTTCCAGTCACGGACCAGTCAAGAAAAGTAGGGGAAACTTAAGTGGCTCCATCTGTATATGGTAACGATGAGCATCTTTGTGTGGCACCAAACTGTCCTTATCAACATCTGCCATTTTTCAAGCATGTCACAAAGAAGGGGATTCACAAGAAGAGTACAAATTACTCTTCTGTCCTCTGGGACATTCGATAACCATATCCATTGTGGAATTACAAACAACCAAAGTGACGTTTCAGAAGGGAAATGCTGTCAAAATCTGAGTTTGGTTTGAAACACGACGCTGTCTTTCCCTTCAACCAAACTTAAAACCTGCTTTGGATTAAAACTGGAATGAAATCCTTTTAAGAAAAACACTGGAATTGGAATGGAACCACACGTGAACTCAGATTTTACCTTCTGGCAAGTGGAATTTGCTGAGTCTCACTCCCAAATGAACTCTTTCAAACTCTGAATTGCAAAAACACCACTGGACAAATGGAATAACTCCCCTTTAACTCTGGAATAATGGATTAAACTCTGACCGAATCACTGGGATAAAAAAAAGGGAAACGGCATGTGACCATTGCTCTGCTGTCGATAGCCTGCACCCTCTCTCTCTGCATCAACAAGGGCCAAGGAACTTTTATTTTACTCTAATAACAGTTATACTAGTAATAATAATAATTATCATAATAATAAGTGACTTCTAATAATAGTTATGAGGACTATTCTGGTTTCTTAAGACTGTCTTTGCTTCTATTTGAGTTGCCTCCAATATTCTGGCTTCTCGTTCAGCTCTTCCTTAATAATTACACTTTAACCTGATGAATAAGAATATACGGTGATATTTCATGTGAAAAAGGAGGATAATGGAGGCAAGAAAGGTGGAAGGAAAGGTGGGAGACGGGGACTTATGAGTGGAAGTGAGTTGAGGATGGTTTTTGTGGATGAGTGAAAGGAGAATCTGCTTAAAGGAAAGATGAATGGATGAGTAACAGATGGGAAAATGGAGTTTGCCTTTCTATCTTTGGGGGGAATCTATTTAAAGGGGAATTTCACCAGAATTTCATCATGATATCTATTTTTTTCTCTTGAGGTTGCTGAGAGCGGCGACTTCAAAAGGTTGGCATGAGCAGAGGCTGTTGAATTTTACTCTGGTTAATATGCGACTGTCAGCGATGAAGTAGAGAAATTATGCATGTTTGATAAAAAAAAAACACTTACCTACAGCACACACATACAGACACAGTGGAAATACCAGCATGTGTGATGAGTAGCTCCCAGCCAAATGTTTCGCCATTTCCAGGATATGTCCATCTGTCTTTTTTACCCCATCCCATTCTCAGGCTTATTAACCTATTTTGATTCTTCTTCTGTCTTTCTCTCCTAACACGCTATTTACATACACACCCACTCCTCCAACAGGCGCCATGACCTCCCCACCAGCTGTCTTGGCAGCAGCAAGAATCTACGTCTCTAAAATGTCACTGTGTAACGATGGGAGCGAGATTATTCGCTCAACATCCTGTAATCATAATGTCATGTCCAGAGCCTGAAAGCTGTGCGAGGCAGATTCAAACGCAGCCTGTTATCATGACGCTGTTACCACGGTGGATAAGTGGTTAGTGATGATACCTGTCTCTGTTGATTTACAAACCGATCAGTTGCATCGCCGCCATGTCAAAGGAAGGGAAATGTGTAAAAGAGACAGACGTTGTACTTTAGCTCTTACTGCAATGACAAGTAGGAAAATAAAGCAACATGTTGGCACTAAATCAAACAAACCAAACCAACAAAATGAACCACCAGAGAGAGGGAAGAAGTACTTAGAAGTATTTATGGACTCACGCTCTGCTTGGAACATTAAGACAAGGTTGAATGGATCTTTTCATTTAGATATGGTTCCTCAAAAAAAGTATTTTGTATTCATAATACCAATTAGTATTGTATTTCATATTGTTGGAAATCCTGATTAGTCACCTTGACTCAACGCACATCTTTTAAGGATTGTGCTTTGTTGCATTAGCAACACAGCTAAATGTGTGGGTAATGGCTTAACAAATGTGCCAAATCCCCTCTTCACCTGGAAAAACCTACAGTTCCTCAGTAGTTCCTCGATTCCTGAGACACCCTTTTCGCGATCTGTCTTTGACTTCACTTGTTTCAAGGAACTTAGACCTAAGTTTAGAAATGGTACGAAGACTAACACCAAATAATGCTGCCACTCTGAAAACCCGAACACCAGCTTCCAGTTGCAGGTGATTTTGGCCCTTTATGCCACTACCCATGACTAGCTGCATTGCTCATTGTACCTTATTGCAAAGGTGAGTAATTAGGTATCCCAGCAATATAAATATACTATACCATCCATCTGCTTATCCATTCCAGGGTCATGGGGGCTGGAGCCTATCCCAGCTGACATTGGGTGAGAGGCGGGGTACACCCTGAAATGCTGTTATTAAGCCTTCATTTTGCTGAAGCCAGCACGGCAAAACATACCCACTTATTTCCTGTAAGGAACGAAACATAAACAAGTTATAGAAGATTACTCCACAAATATCTCTATTTTTAATGTTGGAATGCATTTTCTATTTGTACATCATGAATTAGTGGCAAATTATGCTGAAATACTTGAAGGCAAATGTGACATCCTTCTGGTGAGCAGCTTTTAGTTGGTCAGTAGGCCACATGTTGCCCATCCCTGACATGGACCAAAGCTCCTCCTACAATCTAGTCTAGGACTTACTCTCAAAATAGGAAGAAAAGGGGGGAGAAACAGAAAGAACCAGGTGTTGAGAAAAATTAAAACCCTGCAAAGTACTCTATTCAAGTCAAAGTGAAGGATTCATTCAGGGGTTTATTGAAGTAAATTCAGGCTTAATTGGGCTCAAACATAGTAAAACGTACCTTCCTTAGGTGTCAAAATTACCAAAATATTTGTTGATCACCTCTGCAAATTATGACTGGACTGGCAAAATCTATACTCCATGCCATCGTTTGTTGGCTTATCAAAGGAGAATTACAGCGAGTCATCGGCATATCATCCAACTTCAGCCATTAGATTCTTCTTTCCAAGTCTTTTGCACAGTTCCTTGACAACTGTTTCCACCCTTAACTAAGTTTTTTTGAATGTAATATCACATCAGTAAATCATAGAAATGGCAGCTTCGCCAGAAATTCTTTCGTAGTTTTTTATATTTTGCCACAAGCCTTAAGTCTTCTGGCAAAATATAAATTTTGATATTTCCTTTATCTGATAAACTGCCACTGGAGCACTTTGTCCTAAATATTTGATTCTGTTGAGATATGGCCCCATTTTATGCCTGGTAGTTAAAATCTCTGCTCTCTTCACTCTTGTGCCTTTCATACTTTTATTTCAGACTGTAGCTCCTGTCGTCAGTTCGGTTTGTTATCCAGACTTCCAACATGCCCAGCAACAAACTGCAGAGGGATAAAGTCAGCAACTAATGCTCAAGACGAAAGAATTAATGGATGTCAGATGGCTGCCTATTGTGTATCAGAGCAACTGTTTGCTGGTGTATCCCAAAAATAATATTATATCATGTGAATTCCTCAATGTGACGTCTTTGGGCTGCTGTCTTGGCCCCAAATGGCCCAAAAATAATCATTTAATCCACTTTCAATGCTTTAGGATTTAAGACAGCGTGAATTACACTTGAAATAATCTCATGATCCTCCGTAAGGCTCCCAATATTTAAAAGATCGATGGTCAGGTGTGTCGGCTTGGTCTCACGCCGAGCGAGGAGTGTTTTGGGAGTTTATTGATCCTGAAAACTGGAGCTTGAAGAGATTTCACATTTTAATCAGCAGCTGTGATGAACTGCAAGTGAAGCTATTAAATCTTTTAACAGCGAGAGCCAGATTGATCACATTTAAAGTATTATTATTCAGGACAGCAAAGGTAAAAGATAGTTGGAACAAATTAGTGTAAGGAGAGTAAATGTTGATGACCTGACAGGGAGGGTAACTTTAACATAGTTTTGGAGTAATTTACATTTTTGTCGGTCCTATGGGGTTATAAAAGCTCTGAGAAAAATATTCTGTGCATGTTCACGTCATCCTGTCACATCACATCACAAACATGGTGAACAACATGAGGAGAAATTAGTACTAATAAACAATACATTTTATTTATAAGCACCTTTCTTGACACTCAAGGACACTGTACAACAACCAAAGCTAAATGAAGCTAATGATTAGCTTCCTATGACATCCATGGTGGTTGTAATTTTTGTCCAGCTCTTCTCCTTATCGGTTTGTTATGTAGAATTTCAGGTTATAGACGCTTGTATTTTGCTGTAAATAACAAGTTGGTCCACCCTCTCTGACATCCATTTAACTTTATGCTTCATCTTCACTCTCATTGCCATAGCTATGTTTCCCTTCTGCTTCGGCCAGCTTGCTTTCTGATTGGCTTGGAGGCCAGATTAAATTTTATTATTGTATTGTATCATTATTATTATTGATTCGATTCTTATTATTGCACAATATGTTGAGTATTGCGATACTTAACATCCCGATACAATGCAATTTTAAACCCTCTACTGTCTGCACTTGCATTAATATAACAGACATAATTGTCGTAAACATATCTCAGTACATTCATCTTGCCACATCAGCTATAGTAAAAACAGGGTGATCCCTGGGTGGTGCTGCATGAGGTGAGCCTTATGTTTTGGTCTTGTGTGTCTGCATGTGTCGTGTCCATTTCTTATGTCCCTCTTAAAGAAATGGACACTTAAAGTGCAGTTCCTTTTGCCTCTTTCTCCTGTGCAGCCATGTTTATTTATGATGATGAACCTCACAGCCTCATGGTGTGGACTTAATGAGTAAACAGTTTTTGATCTATAGAACCAAAAGCTTTATTAAATGTTGGAAATTAATAGATTGAAAAATATTGATACATGGCAGCCTTAAATGGATATATCACCATGCCAAATATCACAATAATTAGTGTATCAACCTCTAAAATGTACACTAACTGCTTAAAACCTACATTAAAATAAGAAAAATCATGCAGATATTTTAAAAGACATGAAGAGAGAATATTTATTTCATTTCGTTATGCTGGCAAATGTTGGTCCAGCTTCACAAAATGGGTAAAGCAACCACAGATAACCAGGAGATCAGGAGGGAGAGACAAAATGCCTCCATTATCACGGCCGTCCGCCTGCATGTCACCACCCCATAATCACGGCTGCACAGTTGAACACGTGCAGCCAGAGGGAGGGTTTGATAATCAATCGCTCAACACAAATCGCTAGTTTTGCTTTCAGAGGATCTTGTCTGAAAGAGAACTTTATTTTTAACACGATCAAGAGATTTATCATGAAATCATGAAACATCGTGAGGGTTACAGCGAAATATTATTGATCAATTTAAAGGATAACTTGATTGATAACCAGACTGCAGCCTTGAGCACCTGTTATTAACACGGAACACACATACATGCTGACACGTAATTAGACAGCACACACATGGGACTGATAATCAATCACCCTGATGGATCAATATTGATAATACCCATCTGACCCAGGGGCTTTTAACCCCCCTGTAGGTCCTGCGTCTGTGGCACAGGGAATATTGACCCAGCCTAGATCTATAAGGAAATTCTGTTGAGGTGCTGATTGATTTGGATTTATTGGAATACGACTTGGACATTGCAATGTTTGTTTGTCTGAGAATGACAGTCAGGGAAGTTCTTATGTCCTCCAAAGTGGAAAAGGGACCAAGGGCAGATTTGTCAATATGGGAATCCTCGACAAAGACCAATACGAGGCCCCTTCCAATGTCTGCAGTGTATGGATCTATCGGACCATGATTTGCTTGATTAAAAGATATATTTTGGACATTTTTGGCCAATATTGGTAGTGGAGATACAGTGGATGGTTTTGGAAAGGGGGAGAGAAATCTGGGGAAGACACCTGGCACATAATAATAATAATAATAACAATAATAATTTTTTTATGTAGCACCTTTAAATAAAGCAACAGATCAAACAGTGACCAAAAGAGTCAGACAAAAAGTCACAGAGATTCATGTAAAATAAAGCAAGAAAAGGAAAGAAAATGGTTAACTGGTAAACTGGAGACAACTGGGGTACTGTATGAGCCTCTGATGGGAATCTGACCCTGCTGCCTGCGTAAGGCAAGAGCCTTGATGGTCTATGCATGTTTGCTACCCACTCCGCCAAACCAGTACCCCAATTAAAAGATATTTTAAGGCCTTTTGAGTGCAGAAACCAAATAATCTTCAGTCATATTTTAATCAGGAATCAAGGAGCACTGTTTAATTTACAAAAATATGTTGGCAGTGTTTGCACAAGTTGTTGAAACCACTTCCGCTGGCACAAACAACTTACTTGTGCAATTCAGACACTGCCAAGAAATTGACTACAATTTTAAGTCATCTTAGCGAAATTAATTTTCCTCACCAGCTTTATTAGGTACTCTTTGCTAGTACCAGGTTGGACCCCCTTTACCTTCAGAGCTTCCTTGATTCTTCGTGTCATAGATTCAACAAGATTCTGGAGACATCCCTTCATCTTCATCTTCACGATAGCATCACGGTTGCTGCAGACTTGTCAGCTGAACATCAATAATCAGAATCTCCCATTCCACCACATCTCTTCTGGATTAAGATCTGGTGACTGTGGAGGCCACTGGAGTTCAGTGAAATCACTGTCATGTTTAAGAAGCCAGTTTGAGATGATCTGAGCTTTGAGTCATAAAGCTGCTGGAAGTCTCCATCAAAAGATGGTCCACTGTGGTCATGAAGGGATGGACATGGTCAGCAACAATACTCAGTTAGGCTGTGGGGTTTAAACCAGGCTCAGGTGCCAAGAAATTATCCTCCACTCCAATTTACTTCTACCAGCCTGAACTGATGATCTAAGGCAGAATGGATCCATGCTCTCATGATGGTCAAATCTGAACCTACCATCTGAATGTGGCAGCGGAAATCTGGAGACAGAAGACAATTTCCTATCCTCTATTTTCAATTTTCAAAGATCTTTTGTGAATTAGCCTCGGTCTCCTGTTCTTATCTGACAGGAGTGGCACCTGGCGTGGTCTCCTGATGCCTCGAGATTTGACGTGTTTAGAAGTGGTCCTTGATTGTGTTTTTTTGAGTTATGGTTGCCTATCCATTTTTTGGACCATTCTCTGTAAACTCAGGAGATGGTTGTGCATGAAAATCCCAGTAGATCAGCAGTTTCTGACATACTCAGACAAACAACCATGCCACGTTAGTAAATCACTTTTCTTCTTCATTCTGATGCTCGGTTTGAACTTCAGCAGGTCGTCTTGACCATGTCTACATGCCTGAATGCACTGACTTTTCCATGTGATTGGCTGATTAGCTGTTTGAGTTAACCAGCTGTGTAACTGATGATACTGAATCAATGAGAACTTATTTAGAAAAGCAGAATAATCGTCTTAATTTCTAAAACATTACCTCAAACCCGCCAGTTTCTGCCTCTCGTCCAAACATTGCTGACATGTCTTTGTGATTGACGAGGACACTGGAGATGACAGGCAGCAGAACTTCCAAAAACGCGTCTTAATCATCCACAGTTAATCAAAAATCATACCTCAGATTAGATATTCATTGTTGCATTATCTCAAGGCTCCGTCGAGTAGAGGCTCCAGGAAATTACCCAACTGTCCCTGATCGTAAACCTCCTCGGGGCACAGTGAAGAACCACATTCAAATACAAAGTTCACGCTCTGATAACAAAAGGAAAGAGGAAAAGAGAGGCGGAGGTCGATCTCATGCATTATTAAACACACAAACAAACATGCTTGGCCTCAAGACAGATGCATCACCGATGACCAGCGTCCAATAATAACCCTGTTAATAACCCTGTGTGATTTCTGTAATCTGAATCACACACACACATAAAAAGATGCACAAAGAAGTGTTGATGGCACTGTGCGACTTCAATCTGCCTGAGAGGCAGCCGAGCACAACAGCTTTGTCTACAGTTAGATCTCAGAGCTGTGAGTGGAAGGGAAGACTTACTGTTTCTCATGACACTGAATCCATCAGAAGAAGACCTTCAGGGATAAACCAGAGGAAATATGTAGGACACAAAAGTCCAGCATGTTATTAAAGAGTTGTTTTAAATGCAGTGACGCTCAAAGGCTTTATGTAAGACAGGAGGCCCTATCATATGTCCTGCTGCTCAGGTGTCTTTTCTATACTCTCAAAAAAAACTTTGGAAACATTATTTTGGTCGACTGTTTCTCCCCTAACATAGCACCAGTTGGTACTATCTTACTATCTTACATCATTACATCAAGACTTTTTTGACATTTTTTTGAGGGGGTGCTACCCACACATTTAGCTGTGTGGCAAATTCCATGAATGCACAGTCATTACAAGTTGTACCTCGTAAATGTGACTAATCAGGCTTTCCAACAATGTAAAATATAACACCAGTTAGTTTTGATTTTTGTCAAAAAAAGAGGCAAAGTTTTGCACAAGCCTTTGTGTTCCTATGTTGAGGACGAGAATGTCACTGCGCATTAAACCACCTTAAACCTGGTCTTAAGTCTGTAGTGCAGTGTTTCCGCTATTAAAGGGATAATTCAGTATTTTTTAAGTTGCGTTGTATCAGGGACCTGGTAACAGTCAGTGCAGTGGCTGAAAGGGGTACCAACAGCACTGTACCTTTAAGAAGATCAAGCTGAGACTACCCGTAAGGTTCAATGCTTGTTGGTGGTAATAGTGAATTTTCTGGGGAAAAAAAAAAAAAAAGGGCCACAAATTATGTTGGCTCAAATGATCAATTAGGGCAAAAATTTCAGTAGGAAGTCAGTGGCTGTGTCTTCCATCTGCACAATATTTTGTCCATGCACTATCAATAATTCTGGATGATGTGCACGACTGACATGCAGAACTGACACAGAGAACACGTGGCAGCCGTCATGCATCCACATCCGTGAAACTAACGAGCATATCCCCAGCTTAAAAATGACAAAATATAGACTGACATGCCCAAAACTCCAGTTTGCCATGTGCATCTAGTCATCAAGCTTCACACTGTCAAATAAGGGCCCAGGGATGGTTAAAGAGATGTCACCCCTTGGACTAAAAATCCAATTCTTAAGGCATCCCCCATTCTGGCTCATTTTAGCACCATATTCACGGAGAGGTTTGTGCTAATTCTGTTAGCACAAACACCACAAAGTTGGACAGCTGAGTGCAGTTTGTGCCTGTGATTGCAACTATTCATGTTTAAAATCAGAGGATTTGCTCTAAAATAAAGCAAAAAATGGACTATGAACCCTTTTTCGTTATTCTCTAAGTGCAGAGTTGTTGCTACCAGGTACTCAAATCATAACACAACCATCACATGACTCCACCTGTTCCTCTTGTTCCTTACAGTTAATGTGTCATTCCTCATTTGAGTCCTCGTAATCATTTCCATGGATTATTCACCGTGGCTGCTCATCACACAGACACATTAACATAAGCACACAATTAAACAAACATACAGAACACATATGATATGATTCAGGTTCCCCTCTCACCTTCTAAAGAGATTTTGAGCTTTAAGAATAAAACCTGTCCTTGTTTTTCTTTGTTTTTTTGGATTTCCACATGAATGTATGTATGACTGTGTTATTTTTCTAGAAGCGGACGGCTAGCGCACGTTGTTGACTCTTTAATAAAGGCATCCTTAGAAAAAGTGACACGTTTGGGCTCTTTCTTTACCTTAACCGTACTGCCTTTTCTTGAGTAATGTTTATTTAGGACTGTGGCTCTGTTTCTGTTCTTCAGTCACCTCCAGTACTGAAGAACAGAGACTACAGCCTGGTGGTCTTACAAAAGCATAAAATTATTAAGCAGTGCCGTGATGGCTCAAAAAGAAGTGCTGGGTGGTTTTGGAGAATGTTTGTTGTGTTGACCCCTGTGCTGACCTTGAACTTTGAAATTTAAAATCCATGCATGCTTGAGTCAGAGTTGACATCTGTGCAAATCTTGGGGAAAAAATCCATCAAAGCATTCCTGAAATATCACACCAACAAGTAGGAAACATGTGGCACAGGTACCTTGACCTTTGACCACCAAAACTGATCAAGTTCATCCTTGTTCCAGAGTGGACATTTGTGCAAAGTTTCAAGAAAATCCTCCAAAGCAGTTTTGAGATATTGTGTCAAAAAGGGAATTACAGACATGAGATTAAATGACCTTTAAACAATGACCTCCAAACTAAAACCATTTTATCCATGAGTCAAAGTGGATGGCCCCCAACAGTAATTGATACTAGCCACACTGTCTATGAACTTTGACCTATAACATCAAATATTTAGTCTGTTAGCATTAGCCGAAGTTCTTACCAAACACTTAACTCCGCTGTGAATATCGCAGTATACACTGACATACAGAGAAAGAGAGCACACACTGATTGATTTAATCAATGTCACGCCCAAAACACACCCACGAATAATCAAGGCACATAATCCTTCCTCTCCGCACCTTGCGCCTTGCTTTGCACCGAGGATTTGTGTAACCTTAACAGCAAAAAATAGACAAACACTGACACCCCTAACCCTAACCACTACACATTGTCAAAATAAGACTCATCGTGTAACAAGCACAGGATGTTATGACGCTCAAAGAGTTGAATTTTGTTGTCCAAAATTCAACCGATTCATCCTCAGCCAGGGGGAACACTGATGCAAAGTTTGAGAGAAGGACCACTTTACTTTTTTTTCTAATATATATATATATATATATATATATATATATATATATATATATATATATATATATATATATATATATATATATATATATATATACATATATATATATATACATATATATATATATATATATATATATATATATATATATATATATATATATATTACTTTTGTCTCGACTTATATATATATATATATATATATATATATATATATATATACATATATATATATATATATATATATATATATATATATATATATATATATATATATATATATATATATATATATATATTACTTTTGTCTCGACTTAATAGCATCTTAAATTTGACTCAACTGGACGTCAACTTGAACATCAATGACTCATGACTTTACGCGGACTTGCAAAATTCTTGACCTTGATTAAATTCATGTATGCAGTGGTTTTCCTGATTCTACTCCATTTATATTAAGCTTATATGAGATACATTTTTTTTTTTTTCGATAAGTTTGACTTTACTTGACTTGCCTGTTTTTACTTGAAGACTTGACTCAGGACTTAAGACCAAAGACTTATGACTTACTTGAGACTTGCAAAACAATGACCTGGTCCCACTTCTTCAAATCAAAATATGAGGCCAAGTGACCTTTATATTCAAACCCTAGACCTCCAAAATTAAGTTCATCCATCAATCAGAGCAGACATTTTCTAAGGTTTGGCAAAAAGCCCTTAAAATGTTCTCAAGCTGACTTTTACCTCTGTTTCGTTGCCTCCAAAATCTGAGAAGTTCCACCTTGAGTCAGAGTGATTGTTGGTGCAAACCTTGTAGATGTGTACGTGTGTTTACAAGATGTGTTCATTCACATGCAAAGGACAAACATGCCTCAACCTTTGACCTTTATATCTTGTCAATTCAGAGTGGACATTTGGTCAAAGTTTCAGAAAGTTCTTGAAATGCTCTTGACTCCTTCGTTGAAATAAAGTCTCAAATCCAACATGTTCACTCCTGAGTCAACATCTATGTAAAGCCCTATAAGCATTTCAGATAACCGTTTGGGAGCAGGGGTTGAATTTAAGACCCAATGACTTTGACTTTGACCTATGACCCCCAAAATTAAATCAGCTTATCCTTGTGTCAGAGTGGACGTTCAGTCCAAATTTGAACAGAATCTCTCGAATCGTTCTAGAGATATGGCATTTAAAGGACAGACCCAAACAAAAAAAAAAACCTTAGTTGTGAAGAAATGGGACGGAATCAACTTGACAAAAGAAAAAGAGACATTTCAAGCATTTATCTTAAACTCTTTTTCACCTTTAAGAGATTCTCTGTCACACTTGGCATCGCCCTCCAACATCCTCCTCATTTAAAAACTTCCTCCCGTCTCCAGACCCACATGCCGACAGTTTGTCGCTCCAAATCCAAATAGTCTTCGACAAAAGTCCCATTCTAACAAGAACACTTGCTTTGTCTGCTGCGACTCTGCTGCTCGGTTTATTTTTAGCCTCACTCTGAGATGAGGACTCCGTCTGAGCAGCCTGACTGTCTGCTTTGACGGAGCTCGAGCAGCGACTTGTTAAAAACCTGCTCACCACAAGACTGCCAGGATGTGAGTTCTCATCCCAAATTTAGGCTGGATACTCGAAAATCAGGTCAAGAGCAGAGAAGCTTCTTATGTAAGAAGTGAGTTCTGGAAGGTTTTCACAGCTACTGTCCTGGGAAATGATTATTGTTCTGAAGATTGTGAATTAATCATGTGTTTCTGCATTATGTGCATATTTAAGAACCCTTTAAAAGACACTCGTTTCAGATTTAGACATCTGAAGACAGCTGTGAACATCATTTCTACAGAAGTTTTGAGCAAATATGCTGATTCAAATATATTTAATAACAAAAATCAACACCTTCATCCACTGGAGGTAAAAAAAAAACATCTGTCAGACTTGTTTCATTTTATTTTGGTCCTCATTCACAGTCCTGTTTTGTTTTTACTTTCCTTTTGGGACTTCTCTTCCGTCTTTTTTTTTGCTGGAAAAAGAAAATCATCTGCAACTAACCCAGAACGTCTGCATGTCCTCAGTCATCCAGGTCATGGATGGCTGAACATCCAAAGTGTAGCAAGATATTTTGTTTACAAGCCAGGGATGATCTTGATTGACCTATGACCTTTAAAATTGTACCAGTTTATCCTTCCATCAGAGATTGCACATGACTTTAGTTTGAGAAAAGACTTCAAACTGCTCTTGAGATACTGTGTTTACAAACAACAGATGGTCATAGGACGCAATGACCTTGATGTTTGACCTATGACCTCCAAAGTCTATCAACTTTATCCTAGTATCACTGTGGATATTTGAGGAAAGTTTGAAGAAACTTCCTGTTAGAATCTCAGATTAATGTCAGGAGCAAAGTTTAGAAGTCTGACTCAATCTCAGAATCCTGACTTTCTCAATTCTGAATTTGATCTCAGATTACTGACATTATTCTCAGAATTCCAACTTTTTCCCATATTCTGACTGAATCTTAGAATCCAGAGATTAAAGTCAAGATACTAAAGTTACATCAGAGTTTTGATTTAATCTTAGAATTCTGACTATGATTTATGAATCCTGTTTTCTCACCTGAAATCTACCATTAATTTAAGGATCCTGACTTTAATCTCTGAACTTCAATCTCTTCTTTTTAGAGTTTTGATTTTAATCTCAGATTTCAGATTTACCTCCCCGAAAATCTAACTTTGGTCTTAGTGTCCTGGCTTTTCTCAAAATTCTGATATGATTTTAGATCCCTGACTTTAATGTCTGAATCCTGACCCTTTTTCTTTAAAGTCCAACATTAACCTCAGAATTCTGACATTTTTTCCCCCAAATTCTGACATTCAGAATTTTCTCAACTCTGACTTTAATCCCAGAATTCTAATTTAATTATTTTACCTCTGAATTTTGACTTTAATCCTTGATTTCTTACCTTTATTTTACAATTCCAAGATTAATCTCAATTTCATGTCTTTAGTTATTCTGACTTTAATCTAAGAATTTCTACTTTAGTCTTACACTTCTGACTTTAATATCTGCTTTGATTTTTACCCCTAATTCTGACTTAAATTTTTGAATCCCGACTTTCCACAATCCTGACTTTTCCTTGGCATTTTGACTTTGATCTTAAAATTCTTACTTCAATCTTAACATGTTGATCTGTTTATTTGAATTCCGACATAAACCTCAGAGTTCTAGCTTTTTTTTCCCAAGTTCTGTCACTAAATTTGAAATTCTGACTTTAATCTTTAACTTCTTATCTTTTTGAATTCCAACATTAATCTCTGAATTTTTCTTTCGTCTGACTTCAATCTCAAATTTCAACATAATTTTAAGACTTCTGGCTTTAATCTCAGAATCCTTACATTCCTCAATCCTCACATTTATCTCAGAATTCTGACCTTTTCCTCAAAATTTTGACTATATTTTTTATAATCCTGACTTTCTCAATCCTGACTTAATTTTGGAATCTAAATCTTTATCTGGAAATTCATACTTTAATCTCAGAATTTCAACTTTTCTTTATTTTGACTGTAATCTAAACATTTCTACTTTTTTCCTCCAAATTCTGACTTTATTTTTACAATCCTGACTTAGTTTTGGAATCTTAAAATTTTAACCTTTTTCTTAGAATTCTGACTTTATTCACAGACTTGGAAAATATTCCCCTGTGAGGTTGTTTTTCAGTGGCAGTGATCCTCCTCCGTACTGGAGGGATGGATGAAAACCATAAATCTTGATCATATTCAGCCGTGTTATGAAGTGGATGCATGCTGTTCTAAAATGGAGGCATTAATGGGCCTTTAACAATAACTGGTGAGGCAGGAGAAATGAATAATAACCAAACTGACTCAGTCTGTTTGGGGTCACCTGAACTTTGACCTCAGAGTGAATCCATGTTTTAGATACAGAACATTATCTGTTTGGATAGCGGGTCTGGGATCAGCGCTCGCTCTGTTCTCTCCTGTCACTGCAGCTCTTAGTGATCGGGCTGCTCCCATTGTTTTCTCAAGAGTTTGTATACATGCACCGAGCGGTATGAACCGTTAAGAGCTGCTATCTTTGAATCCTTTATCCCGTATGTGTGGAGAGCTTTTCAACAACCTGCCATGTAATCTGAATGCATGATTATTTTATTGAAGGAACAGCTGAAAAGAGAGAGTTTGAACAAAGTCCCTCGCTCAACCCATGTGTGGGCTGCACGGCTGAATAAAAAGCAGCTTTCATCTCCCTCTCTCTCTCTCTCTCTCTCTACATCAACCTCCCCTCCACCAACTCAGTGTCAAGTTCTGCTATGAGACACACAATGATCTGTGAGTGTGTGTGTGCGCGCGCTGGAATGAGGAGCTGGCTGTCCTTTTGGCAGGCAGCGCTACACTGAAGCACCTCTCAGAGAAAAAAGGGACTATTATTGAACTACTGAGAAAACACTCTTACTGCACAGCCGGGCGCACATCAGGCCTCCAACACGCTGATGCAGTCTGACAGAGTATTCCACTGTCGCACTGGCTGGATGTTCCCCCACTGTGGATGATTACAAGACTGTGCCAAATTATTAGGTACACCCTCAAGTACCAGGTTGGACCAGTTTGGCCCTCAGAGCTCCTTAATTCTTAAGATTTTCAAGCTGCTGGAAAGACTATGATATAGATTTTGGCCCCATATCTCCATGATAGCATCACACAGTTGCTGCCAATTTGTCGGACTGAACGTCCACCACATCCCAGAGGTGCTCTACTGGATTGAGATCTGGTGACTGAGGAGTACAGAGAACTCATGTCATGTCAAAGAAACCAGTTTGAGATGATCTGAGCTTTGAGACATAGAAAGATGGTCCACTGCGGTCATAAAGGGACGGACATGGTCAGGAACAATCCTCAGGTAGGCTGTGGGGTTTGAACCATGATTAGTTGAGAAAATGTCCCCCCACACCTTCACACCAGCTGCAGCCTGAACCGTTGATCCAGTGCAGGATGGATCCATGCTTATGCCAAATGCCCATCTGCAAAACTTGGATGTAACAGAGTTTTTTTATTTACTGTTGTCTTTCCATCTTCTGGAACCACTCTGATCTTTCTTCTCTGAGAGAACTGACACTCACTGGATATTTTCTCTTTTTGGAATATTCTCTGGAAACTCTGGATTTGGTTGTGTGTGAAAATCTCAGTGGACCATCTCTACATGCCTAAATACATTGAGTTTCTGCCATGGGATTGGCTGATTGTCATTGCTGAGCAGTTGAACAACTGTACCTAATGGGAATAACTGATGAGTGCTTAAGAAAATTTTAAATAATCTATAAAGCACCAATCACTGGATGGTGTATTATCAGATATTTGTTGTGATGTGTCCATTAAGCACTAAAATCACTCTTCAGATTGACTTGTCCTCAAAGGTGAAGCAAACATAGCCCTAATGTCAGAACTGCAACAAATGGAGACACCTTGAAAAGGAAAAACTTAAAGTTTAATGTCCCTCTTTTGTGCCACTCTTCACCAAGAAAATATGTTTTGTAATCATGCATACTGGAGGGTTTTGGGAAAAATGGCCAATATTTGGTGTAAACATCATGAAAGCATGGATCCATCCAGCCCTATATCACTGATTCAGGGCTGGTGTGGATTGTTTTGGCCCCTTAGTACCAGCTAATCATGGTTTAAACCCCACAGCCTACCTGAGGATTGTTCCTGACCATGTCCTTCCCTTTATGACCGCAGTGGACCATCTTTCCATGTCTCAAAGCTCAGATCATCTCAAACTTTTTCAACATGACAGCAGTGATAATTTTGACATCATTTTTAAATTAGTTTTAGTTTTAGTCTTTTGCCTAAAGTATATTTTAGTTCTAGTCATAAATTAGTCATCTAAATTGTTTTAATTTTAGTCTAGTTTTAGTTGATGAAATTTTCACAACACTTTGTCGATGAAATCTGCTGTAAATTTAGTGGACTAAAATATGAAGTGTAAAGGGTAAGGCATTTTTTATGTTTCTTTGAATTTCTGAAGTCATGTTTTACACTTGGATAAAATGAAAGATCTATTAACCCTTTACTGAATGCTAGTAAAGTTTGAATGTATGAATGAACAGAAACAAATTGAACTTTTGTGTGAAATGCAGTCACCTTTATTTAGGCTACCTGGCAGAGCATCTCAGTTACAATACCAGAATTGTATGAATATATCAATTCATAAAGAGAGTAGCTCTAATTGGATTGCTCCACAACTTATCCCACCACCACCAAGCTAAGGCAGCTGTGATTGGATGTCCCTCTTAACTCATCCAACCTTTCCACACAACCAAAGTAGCTGTGATTGGATATATTCCTCACTTGTCTCTAATTTCTACATGACCAAATTAGGTTTGATTGGATTAAGTCTCTGTCAGGCAATTTAGTCTAGTTTTATTTGTTGACGAAAATTGTCAGTTAATTTTGCTTTAGTTTTTGTCCATGTGCACTTGTTTTTATTAGATACTGTCTAGTTTTCATCAGGGGAAAAAAAGGTTATTGATGAAAACTATAACAAAAATAATTAGTCAACAAAAGGGTTTCCAACCTGGTAATAACAAGGTATACCTAATAAAGTGGTCAGTGAGTGCATGTTTGAAAGAGAATAAGCTGTCCACGTCTTAAAAAGTATCAGCACTGCACTTAACCGATAATGCTCTGACCTTATCTGATGAGGAGACTGTGAAATTGACCCTGTTAATGGGACGGATTAACAGAGCAGGAATCATTAATTAGATGATTAGAGATTTCCTCCTCGTGATTGGACGAGGGTGAGGTCTCCTCACAGGTGGTGATGGTGAAGAAGACTTACCACGCAGCAGTGTGCAGAGAAATCCTTTTAAGTAATGCATTTTCCATTAATATCTATTTTCTTTCTAGTTGATAAATGATTGTTTATTCAGCTCAGGGAATGTGATTTATTTATTAAGTATAAATATTTAATGTCTCTGTTTAATGTAAGATCTGCCTTATTTCATCTGTATATATAATCCAAGTGGAAAGGCTGAGATCTCCTTCAATTTCACACATATGATCAGGACAAAACACACACCTAGATGAAGGCCAGTCATCTCATCCATCAACCTTAGGACAATGACATCAGATAACCCATCACCATGGGGACCATTCAGCCTTGACATGACACAACCGTGTTAACTAATCTATGTCTGCTGCGCGCATGCTGGAAATCAGTTTTCAGCTCACTTACATAACAAGAGAAGCAATCAGTGCAATAAATGCACCTTTGGCGCCCTCTGTTGGATGAAGATGTAAAGTGCAGCATAATTAAGCCAAAGATTGTCTAATTGTAAGATGAGCCACTCTGAAACAAGCTAATGTTGCATTTTATTCTTTTGGCTATCATGTAGTATATTATTTAATTTTGTTTCCATATTATTTGGTTTCAGGGCTCTTTCTACCCTCTTGGATGGAATCATGTGTTAAATTTCTCGTACTACCACCTCCTGCTTAATGATGTTAAGCCTCTATGTAAATGCTTAAAAAAGAAGAAGAAGAAGAAGAAGAAGAAGATGCTGCATCTCATAGAAAAAGACTATGACACTGGGGGGTTTCATTGATAGGTATATGTATTTAATGACAAAATGCTTTTCTTTAAACAACAATATTTGTTTTGCCCTGCTCATTTTTTTTAATTTAGCATGTTGGAAGAGAATAGTTGCCCCTGAAAAGAAAAAAATAGAGGTTGAACATTTTCTTTAAGTCTGTGAGAAAAGTCAAAGTTAGAAATATGAGAAAAAAAGTTTAAAAAAAATCTTAATTCTGATTATAGTTTTAGAAGTGTTCTGTTTTTTTCCCCCTCAGAATTCTGACTTTGTATCTTTAATCTTAGAATTTCCGGCTTCTCTCCATCTCTTTCCAGAAATTCTGACTTTAATCTCAGAATCCTGACTTTTTCTCAAGCATAAAAAAGATCAGTCTCTACAATCAAATTCTTTACAGTGGCCATAATGATCAAAGATACCGTAACACTCAGGGGGCCTGGGAAAAAGCTTTAGGGGCCTGATGTGATCCCTGGCCTACAACATTCATGCATTTTAAATTTTATTAAATTAAAGGTCCAAATTTGATCGTGTTATATGTTCTCTTTAAAAACACTTAAGGGAAATATAATTCCAGAAAAGTGTTACTTAATGCAATTAAGAAAAGAATCACTGTATTTCAGTGTTAGCGATTTAAAATATTCCAGATCTAAAGAATAACATTCGGGTTCTTTTATTCTATCAGAGTGACACCTCTGTAGTTTTATCACCTCTTTGTCTCTCTTCGGCCTCTGATTGGTCCGGCGGCTGCCACTTCTTCCTCTCTGATTGGCTCACAGCTGAGCGTGCGCCCTGCCTGTAGCGGAAGTGCTCACTTCCATTCAGTGCAGCTGTGCAGAGGCAGAGGAGGATGTGGGAACAGCGAGATAACAGACAGTTAAAAGCCTTTTAAGGACAAAATACGACTTTGAGAGGGAGAATAAGAGCTCAGGCTGACCGGAGAGATGATTTCAGCGGGGTGTTTGACGGTTTTGTTCGTAATTTCGTCGGTGGTGGCGGGAAAAGGCGGAGGAGACGATGACTGGGTTCATCTTCCAGACAAATGTGAAGGTAAATGTGACGTTTGGGTGTCAAAGACGTGGTCCGAGGACCTCTGCAGCCTCAAAATAGGAAAGACGTGAAGAGAGGAAGACTAAAAAAACAGTTAAAGTTATTTAACATCGAGTAAATTCCGTAAATATGTCCAAATAAAGAAGTAAACACAACAAGCTATTGTTGACATTTAGCTTTGTTATGCCAACATCCTCCATTATTGCCAGGCATGGAGTTAATGACAACAATGAAAGAATTATGGATTAAAAAAGAGTCAAACTAAAATAATATTTGTGTTATGATTCAGTTTACCCTGAGAAAATCCAAATTTCCAGTTACTAACCCATTTCCAATGAAGTTGGGACGCTGTGCAAACCGTAGATACAAACAGAAAACAATGATTTACAAATAATATTCTACCCTTATTCAATTAAAACACTACAAAGAAAAGATATGTAATGTTCAAACTGATAACATTTGTTTTATTTTATTTTATTGATTTTTTTTTTTACTTGCAAATATTCACTCATTTTGAATTTGCTTCCAAAAAAGCTGGGACAGCGGCAACAAAAGACTGGGAAAGTTGCTGAATGCTCAAAAAACACCTGTTTGGAATATTCACAGGTAAACAGGAAACAGGTGAGTCTGGGAGCATCCTCGAAAGGCTCAGTTGTCCATAATATCATCAAAAGATTCAGAAAATCCAGAGAAATCTCTGCTCATAAGCAACAAGGCTGAAAACCAACATTGAATGCCTGTGACCTTCAATCCCTCAGGCAGCACTGCATTATAAAGCAGCATCATTCTGTAAAGGATATCACCACATGGGCTCAGGAACACTTCAGGAAACCATCGACAGTTAACACAGTTCATCTCTACGTCTACAAGGTCAAGGTCAAACTCTACCATGCAAAGACAAAACCAAATACCAGCAACACCCAGAAACACCGCTGGCTTCTCTGGGCCGAGCTCGTCTGAGATGGACTGAGGCAAAGTGGAAAAGTCTGCTGTGGTCTGAGTCCACATTTCAGACTGTTTTTGGACATCATGGACGTAGTGTCCTCTGGGCTAAAGAGGAAAAAGACCATCCAGACTGTTACAGGGCAAAGGTCAAAAGACAGCATCTGCGATAGTATGGGGGCTGTTAGTGCCCATGGCATGGGTAACCTGCACATCTGTGAAGGCTCCATTGATGCTGAAAGGTACATACAGGTTTAGAAGCAACATGCTGCCATTCATCTGTTTCAGGGACATCCCTTCCTATTTCAGAGACACTGAAGACACATGCTGCTCGTGTTACAACAGCTAGGCTTCAGAGTGAAAGAGTGCAGGTACTAGACTGACCTGTGGCATCAACAGAGATCCTGGACTGTTGAGGAACTAAATTTGTAGATCAAGCAAGAACGAGAAATAATTTCGCCAACAAAGCTTCAACTATTAGTGTCCTCAGTTCACAATTGATTCCTGAGTGTTGTTGAAGGAAAGGTGATGTATCACAGAGGTAAACATAAGCCTGTCCCAGCTCTTTTGGAATGTGGTACAGTTTTCTGAATATTTGCAAAAAAACAGTTTATTCATTTGAACATTAAATATCTTGTCTCTGTAGTGTATTCAGTTGAATAAATCTTAAAAGTATTAGGAGATAATTGTGTTCTGTTTGTATTTGTTTTGAACAACATCGCAGCTTCATTGGGATTGTGGTTTTTATTACTAGTTCATGTTTGTCAAGTAAACACTGTCTTTCTGTCTCCAGTGTGTAAGTTTGTCAGCATTGAGATGAAGTCGGCGTTTGAAGAGACAGGGAAAACAAAAGAAGTCATCGACAGGAACTACCGCTTCATCGACAGCAAGGGGGCGCCGCCAATCAAATATGTCAAATCGTAAGTTTGTTTTTGGACAATTTTCTGCTCGGGCTTTGCAGATTCTGCTGAGGAAGAGATGTAGAGAAGCCTTAGAGCAGAAACAAATCCTACCGCCTGCTGTCTGTGGAGACTTTTCTGGATCCTTCTCTCTGTGACATGACAGCAGCAGGGGACAGGAACTTGGTCAGGCCTCAGTTCCTCTGGAGGAACTTTTAATAGAACAGAGAAGCTGCCGAGCAGGTGCTGGAGAGGACTGAAGAGGAAGTAGAAGGACTCTATTTGATATTATTTTTGATTTAAAGTCAGTACTCAGCCTTTATTATCAGGCCCTGAGAATCTACACACTTTGCTCTGCTCATGTTTAAAATCAACACGGTCTCACTTGGACAGAACAAGAGGGATTTCAAGAAAACAAATGAAGATAAAATCAGAATAGCTTTGACAAAAGTCTCATCACCTCCTCCTCTTTCTCCTCAGGGACCTGAGATTCATCGAGGTTGTAGAGAATGTGTGTCAGAGGCTGTTGGAGTACAACCTGCACAAAGAGAGGAGCGGGAGTAACCGCTTCGCCAAGGTCAGTGTCTGTGTGTCCGTGAATTATCTACTATGGAGCGCCATTTGGACATCAAATTGATATCTGTGATGTTAACCATAGTTCAGCTCTACTAGTACTAAATCAGAATCAGAAATACTTTAGTAATCTCCGAGGGGAAAGTCGATTGTTTCAGCTGCTCTTATAGGAATATCAAAAAGACACTGAAATAGATTTGAGGATGAAAATTCATTAAAATAACGTGAAACATTTAGTTGGCAGGTTGCCACATGCAGACTCTTTAAGCTATATCATCGTCCTTATGAAGGAAAAATGAGTAAATCAAGTAGAAGTGAAACTATAAATAAGGATAAGGAATTCAGACTATTAACATGAACAATATTTACAATATGGATATAAATATGACAGCGCTGTTTGTCCAAAAGGCATAGTTTGACAGTATCAATATTGCACTGGGTAAGGTTTGGAGTACATGTGCTCAATTTTGGTCAGGTAGTGCGAGTAGACTTTACAAGTGAAGCAAAAAGTGTCACTAGTACGACTAGTAGACTTAAAAATGTTCACTAGTACTACTGGTAAGCCTTACATGCTTAGAAGGGGGCGGAGAAATGCAAATCCAGGCTTCCTATTGGTTTAGGGTGCTGGATTTGGTTATAATCCCTCCTACTTCACTTGCATCAGGTCTACCAGTACTACTAGTGAATCTTTTGGCTTTAAAAGTGCTACTAGTAGACTAAAGCAGTCTATTAGTATTACTATTTTGAGTTTTCTCGTAGTACTAGTTAACAAA